>CM055273.1:59563362-60184263 GCA_029237695.1 Conchocele bisecta | reverse complement strand
ATTATAATGGCAGGAGTAATGAAATATGGACATACATAGATGGCAACAAGTATATTGCTATCGGAAGTATTACGCAATTTGAATAAATATGGTATGGCACACCGGGGGAAACTACTAAAATCATTTCCTCAATAAACACAAGTTTTATACTCCATGCCAACATGGAGCAACAATTCATGTCACGAGTGATCAAATCCCTACATACAGTCTTCTATAAAAATACACAATAAAGGTATAAATAGATCTGACGTAATGCAGAAATAAAGCCACAACACAGACGATTAGCAGATTCAAGGTGTATGATCACGTGGTACTAACAACAAATACTGAAACTTCAAGAATCCATCTGATTCAAAGTACGTATTATTTTATTTTGTCCTTATTACATATTAAACGGATTTTGATGAAATATGGCGCATCAAACGCGTCTTGTTAAGCTGCATTTGGTGGTCTCGGTACTTTGGCCCAAACTTCTGTCGTTTTTGCGAAGAATCGATTTCCGTGTCTACCATCCCTGTCAGTAGACACGGAAATCGATTCTTCGCAAAAACGACATAAGTCTGTGCCGAACTCCCTGGACGACCACATGCAGCTCATGAAGACGCGTTTGCTGCACCATATTTCATCAAAATCCGTTTCATATTAAGGAAAATATCAAATAATACTTACTTTGGAGTGGGCAAGATTTCAATACTTTCAGTCACTGTTGTTGTTGTTATAACCACGTGATCATACAAATTGAGATCAGTAAAGATGTACCAAATGGCTACTCCACACAATAATACAAGTCCGGTTCTCACATAAGTTGTCCAATTGCCTACAGATATCCACCTGACAAAAACATATCTAGTCAAGAGATGTTAACAATTGCATATACATGTATGCCTGGGGCCCGTTTCACTAATCTTCGTACGATTAAAATGTTCGTCAGTGCAAAATTGTGTCTGTAAATTTCACATTAACAATGTTTTCTTGAAAGCAATTACTAGTATTGAACTTTATATTTATTGAGCAGCCTAATTTTGTTGACAACGTTTGTTGAAAATTGGACGTCAACTTTTCGAATTAGCATGGTAGCAACCCGTCTCACTAAACTTCGTACAACTAAAATGTTAAATGTTCGTAAGTGCAAAATTATGATCGTCTGTAAATTTCACATTAACACAGTTTTCTTGTAAAAAATTATTGGATTTACATTTATTGAGCATTGGCTGCATATGCAGCCTATGCTCAATAAATGTAAATCCATTAATTGAAATTTCCAGAAGATCCTAAATTTGTACTAATATTTTAGACGTACAAAGTTTAGTGAAACGGGCCCCTGGTGCCTTTAGTAGCAACTGGGAAGTAATGCTGTTCAAGATTAGATTCTCATATTATATAAAGTCAAAACTGGCTGCCCTTTCAAAGAGAGTGACACTAATAATCAAACACTTGTCTTTACACTTCGACTTGTAATTCAAGATCAGCATGGGCAGATTCACGTAGGGGAAAAGACCCCTAAAATTCGGCGAGTAAAGATATTTTTGCTCTAATATGCGCCAGAACGCAGCAAAATGGGGTGTAGATATCAAAAATATTTCGGATGGCATACTGCCGGTCCCACCTAGTCTCCAAAGCTCCGCTCGGTCAATGAACAAACAAACTTTTTCAATTAAAAAGTCCCGCCCCCACCCCCTAACCTGAAATCCTGGATCCGCCTCTGATCAGTATGCACGGTCTTTAATGGACCTACACTTGTCCCTACATGGTGAGTGACGTATCCGTATCCAAACCTACACAAGTAACAATGTGAAACATTTCCGTACAGAAATGTGACTGACTGGAGAGATGGGGTTTATAACATTTTGTGCCGGTCTACTGAGCTGCTAGCACGGTCTAGCAGCCCGACAAGAATCCATACTGTTTGTTAGTAGCAGGATGGCTGTTTCAATGAGGCCGCCTGAGGCTCTGAGGTGGTGGTTGGTTGGAGTATGTGACATGGCACCAGGTCAGGATATTCTAATTTCAGGGCTGAATATATATTTATTTCAATGCAAATATTCAGTTCTGATTTTGGGATTTTCCCCCCAATGCAGCCGGTTACATGCGGGATCAAACACGTTGGCCCGGCCATAAGTGACCGTAGCTGTTGGTCGGCCGTTAAACACTAATAAATCCAATCAAATCTGTTTCAATGACTGAATGGCAAACTGTGCCGACCCTGATCAGACTGCGCGAATGCGCAGGCTGATCTGGGTCTACACTGTTTGCTAATGCCAGTCTACACTGGTTGGAAATGCTATCACAAGCCCCATTTATATGGTCGCCACCAAAAATAAGTAAAATACATGTGTAGTTATGATATTTCCTACGAAAAATGATGTATCCTCGGCACAATGCTGGTTAAATCCAAAGTCTAGCTGGCAGTTGCATACAAATCTGGTTGTCGTATGCGAAGGTCCTTGTCCTTGTTTTTAGCGTGAGCTTTTAACATGTCCATCACAGCGCTGTCGTACTCTGGCGGAGTTGGTTTCTTTTCTGAAATAATCCGTAAATGTTCGGCTTCCATAAGTAAACTATGTGAAACTGTATGTGCCTCCGTCAAACAAAGGGCCCTGAGTACATATGGCCAGTGTAGATATTGATTGCCATGTGTGCTAATCCATAAGTTTTGTTTGTTTGTTTATTGTTGGTGTTTAACGGCCTATCAACAGCTATGGTCATGTAAGGCCGGGAAAACGGGTTTGATCCCGTTTTAAACTGCTGCATTGGGGGAAAATCCCAAAACCAGAACGGAATATTTACATCGAGATAAATATATATTCAGCCCTGAAATTAGAATAACCGACCTGGTACCAGGTCCATACCACACCAAGTCACTTGGCCCCTTCCCCTAAAATAGGATTACGAATAATTGTAATACTCACATAAGGGATATAACCAGATTCAACTGTCACATACAAAATGCCAAAGACGTATGTGAGGGCCAAACCAGGTCTCCAGTTGGAATTCCAGTAAGATATTGATTACCAGGTGTGCGACAATCCGAGATTGGTCAAAACTTTATTTAGGGCCGTAAACAATGATCAGGACTTAAAGGTACATGCCCACTCAGTAGGCACAAAATATTCTTTATAGGAATTAAATCGGTGTATAATTGTGTCATTATCCACCAGTTCTAAAAATTATGAGTGCCCGCTATACAAATATAACCATTTAGCTATGTTTATTTTACTGATAGTGACGCGCGATGGTATCAGGCTATTTTCATATGCAAATGAGGCATGATATTTTTTAATTATGTATACTAATTAAATAATATTTTCGACAAATTATAAAGTATGATCATTGCACATCAAAAAATAAATACAGAGAATAAATAGTATGTCCATTAACATTTTAAGGAAACACGGTTATCGCCCCTGATATCAATGTGATTTTTTTATGTCTGATATAAAATGTACAAATAATGCCTATCAATACGTGGGGCAGGCTGATCTGGGAATATGCTAGTTGTGTATGTCGTAAAGTCTCCATTGAGAAAATTGGGTTTATGCCACATTGCTTTTTTTAATTAGTGTACATCCGATTGATCCAGCGTTTAGTAATTATAAATTCATGAAGTTCTACAATTTACATCAAGCTGCACGCATACAGGCTTGATGCTCAAGAGCAGCACTGGCTAAACATGTCAAATGTTGACAGGGCTCGTCATTGAAATGGAAACAAGAGTGCCGAAGGTCACAATATACGCCCGTCGTGGCAAGGCCAGTTAACAAGGGGAGATAACTCATTGAAAATTAATAGGGTTCTTGCCGTGATAAACATGTATATTGAATTTGGTCACGATCCATCAAGTAGAACTTGAGTTATTGTGTGGACATGGATACAGAGTCAGAAAACTAAAAATAGCCGCCAAGGGGAGATAAGTCATCGGAAGTCATCAATCAATGGGTTTCTTCATGTTGCCGTGATAAACATGTAAACCAAATTTGGTTACGAGCGGTGAAGTAGAACTTGGGAGTTATTGCGTGGACAAGGATACAGAGTACGAAAAATAAAAATGGCCGCCAAGGGGAGATAAGTCATCGGAAATTTTTCAAAATCAATAGGCTTCTTCATCTTGCCAAATTTGGATACGAGTGGTGAAGTAGAACTCTTGTTATTGCGTGGACAAGCTGTGCCCGCCAGCCCGCCCGTACAAGGTGAATAAATAATACGTCCCGTTTTTTCAAACGGGCGTATAAAAATAGGTAAACAAATTTACTTCCCAAACACTCTCTAGCAGCAAATTTGAACGTTGAGCCAATTTATAAGGCGTCAACCCACACTGTGGCACAGGGGCCCTCAAAAAAAGATCAGTCATTGAAATGGTCAAAATAATGGTCCCAACATATACATGTACATTCACGAAAAAATAACCACCATCTTGCAAACTAAGCACATCAATTTTCAGAATATGTTAAAACCATCAAAAATGTATGCAAAGGTCCAGATATGGTACATGTACATATTGCCGTATTTAAGAACTTATTTTAGTAGAATACGCATTGATTATCAAAAGTGGGAGTACAAAATACTCACGGCAATGTGAAAATATGCATTGATTTTCAAATTGAGCAGTGAAAATACTATAATAAAGTTGAAAATGCACTTTTTGCAGCTCAAATAAGTGAAATCTTTAAATTTGTTTTATCTATTATCATTTGTTCCCTATTTAATACGGAAGAAAAGTCTATAATACATTTGTAAAAGTAAAATACGCATTGAATTTGAAATCTGGGGGTATAATACTCTTTAGATACAAAACTTATCTGGAGCTCTGCCTGAAGGCTAGACCAGGGGCCTATTTCATCAACATTGCAAAGTATACTTTAGTAGCAAAGTATACTTTGAGGGAGAAATTTTCAATTTTATGATAAATTTATTAATTTTTATTATACTGAATTTATTACATTATCACAGCCATTTAATGGCTGTGATAATGTAATAAATTCAGTATAATAATTCTGCATACTTTTAATCATGAAATATATGCATTTGTTAGTTCTATATGAAATAATGCATTTCTGGAAAAATAAATGATTACTCCCTCAAAGTATACTTTGCTAGTAAAGTATACTTTGCAATGTTGATGAAATAGGCTACTGGAGACACAATACAGTGGGTGCTTACCAATGAAGTCTCTCTGTTCATCCGTCCACAGTGTGCTCAACTCTGCAATTTTGCTAGTAAAGTATACTTTGCAATGTTGGTGAAATAGGCTACAGGGATATGATTGCAGTAGCATGCAGGTACCTGTAATCCAATAGTAAATGTCCCAGTCATTGGATGGTTTGTTGATCAGGGTGTCATAGAGGCTTAGTTGCTTATCATCAAGCTTGTCCAGGAACTTCGCTGCAAATGTACTGCAATGATAATTGATACAGGATGGTTATTGAATTAACTATTTCAACAATAAATAACTGGAATGAACTGTGATATGTCACGGCTGTAGAAACCACCAAGGCAGGGGCACCAGAGGCCCCGCTCAATAGGCCGCCGTGGCATTATTTTATTCACCGCTATGGGCATGCAGGGCCTGAAAATAGCACTGGTCCGAGGTCCTGGACCTGCAAATTTGAATGTCGGACCTTTGTATTTTACAAGCAAAAAGTCCACCGGACCTGTGATAAAATTGAAATTGTGATCATCATTAGTGGCGATGCTAAATCCGTTCTGATTATCGTCTTATAAGATAATTTTTGGTGACATATTCAAGTATTTACACATGGTGTGACGAGTCATTTAGTATGAAACAGACACATATTTCTACCGTTTTTCTTACAAATATGCTCTCGGGCCTTCCAAAAAATTCCTCGGACCTTTCACTTTTTTCCTTGTTAGGTCCCGGACCTGGCCTTTCAGGCCCTGGCATGTACATGTATGTTAATTTAAGGACCAATCCAATTGTCACAATGATTTTCAGACATGTCCATTTATAAGAAGCGGGTGTTTATTTTATCTAAAAAAATTACAATATGAATTTAACTACAAGCAACTAGATTGGTCAGTAAGCGAGGCGTGTGGGCCCAGGTACCCATAAATATGTAAAAAAATTCCAAATGTGTGGGCTTGTGACCTTGACTCTGGGCTTAGGGGGTGCGGCACGAACGTGAATTTGTCACAGGGTGGTAGAGGTCCATTGGAGCAATGCATGTGTGAAATGTGAAGCAGATCCGAGCAAGGAAATAGAAGTTATAACCGATGTTAAGTTTTGTAAAGAGACTAAGTATGTGACCTTGACCTCGAGATCAGCGGGGATTTGCCACAGCATGATAGTAGAGCCTTAGAGTAATGCATGCATGAAATATTAAGAATATTTGATGAAAGAAATAGAAGTTACAACATATTTCTCTGATGTTAAGTTTTGTAAAGAGACAAAGTAATAAAGTATGTCACCTTGACCTTGGGATCAGCAGGGGTTGGACGGTCATAGATTTGTCACAGCATGATAGTACAACCTTAGAGGAATGCATGAGTGAAATATTAAGAATTTTCAATGAAGGAAATAGAAATTATAACTTATATTTATTTATATTTACATCGTCAGGTTATAATCTATGTTTTCCCCGATAGTACTTACATATAATGCTAAATCAGACGGGCAACAGAGTAGACATTTATCAGAGCTGTCAGGTGTATAAAAATTTATGTACAGAAAAGTTGCAAGTACCTGAATCAGCAACAATGAAATTTGACAGGGTACACAGAATAGGCCAAAGATTCAACAACAAAATACGTCCGATTGTGGCTAAATTCCATCACTACGAAGACAGAGAAACGATCCGATCAAAATCATTCGACAACACAAACACACTGAAACAAGCAAACCTCGGGATTGGTGTACAGTGGCCAAAACAGATCAGGGACGCGAGAAAAGCGCTGTATCCGGTTATGCAACGTGAACGTGAAAATGAACACTAGTAAAGTATACTTTGCAATGTTGATGAAATAGGCTACTGGTAAGCTGTTCTACTGCTACGTCATAGCGGTAAATAGCATTTAACTAGAAAATGTGGTCTATCGACGCACTTAGTGCCCCTATAGGTGATTTGAGAAAAGCTTCCAAAAAATAAATGGACGAACAGACAGACAGACAGGGTGAAACCTATAGGGCAGCGCCGAGATTCGGCGGGCCCTAATTACTAGGTCATTCACATGGAAAAAGTAGGTCAATGACACAATTTACATAAATTAACCCTTTCAACACTGCAGTCCTATACAGCAGTTTGCAAACAGTGTAGATCCTGATGAGCTCGAAACGAGCCATCTCATCACGATCTGCACTTTTTGCAAGTATTTTTCACATTTTCTTAAAGAAACAACAACTTTTTTATAAATGGACTAGTCTGAAAATCATTTAGTGACGATCAAATTGGTTGGAAAATTATAGACCTCGGTCCGTTATTTCAACATGTGGTCCATTCCAGTTATTTAGGGTTGAAGATGGTTAACAAATACAATATATAAGCTGCATCAACGGTTTGAGCCTCAAACATTGATTTCATGTGTAACTAAGCTTTAGCCCAAGGTGTAAACTATCGGTTGCAAAAAGAATTTCTGAAGTTTTAGAATGAACAGTCCAACATTATTGTGTTCGCATCATCACACCTATGTGGGGCCGGTTAGCTTAGAGGTAGAGCGATGGACTCGGAGCGAGGGATACCGGGTTCGATCCTCAGCCAAAGTTTTAGCTAAAGGACTGAAATATCGACTACAGCAAAAACAATTGAAATCGAATGATAAATAACGAAGCTGACGTCACATCCGTTTGCTCTATTTTTGAAAACTTGAACAAATACGTTCATCTTTGACATCGAATAGAGCCGTAAGTAGTCAAGATATAGCTCTGAAAATTATCATCTTTCATGCGGCTGACACTCCCCTATCACCCTGGCAAGAAATTATGTTGCTGACAGTACTGTACAAATTGGAAAACGTTTGTAAAGACCACCCGTTATCAGCCGAAATTCGGCAAAATCGTTGAAAAGTATGTACATTTTTCAACTTCAAATGCATATAGCTCTTTTATTTGAGCAGATAGCCGAAAACTGTCAGCGAGTCTGAGATAGAGAGCTTTCCAACGCAAAAATAATTCTTGAAATCGGTTGGAAAATAAGGAAGTTATAGGAAGTATGACGTCACTTCCGTTTTCGTGGAAAGTAGCATTAAAAGATATCTGAAAATCTCTGAGTCTCTGCTCACACTTGATCCGAATCGGCATGCAAAATTTGAAGTCGATCCGACCAGCGGTTTGGTGTAGATGGAGGGAACCCGTAAGTCAGCGGATGATTATTTTTCGATAGTTATCGCCCTTAAATTGCAGTTTACGCCATTTGTAAATACACCTAATAAAACGGAATTTAAATATATGCAATATTCCGCCAGTGAAGTTTTCGTTTGTTTTTCACCATAGGCCGGGCACAAAGCGGGAAAGTTTTAGCTAAAGGACTGAAATATCGACCGCAGCAAGAAATTTTGAACTCTATTGATAGCAGACGCAGATATTTGACAACAACAACAATGGCGGACAGCGCACAGTAATTTCTCGCTCTAAACATTTTCCACATTTTGTGCTAATATACTACGAATCTGGACTTCAAAGTTTCATATATTGGACATAAAGTTATCATAATGTGATACATATATACGTGTGTAATTGGTGTAACAAATAACATGGATAACGCGATGGACTATTCGGTGAATGTGCACAACAATTTCGCGCCATTAGAAGCTACCATGGAGGGGTGCACGGAGGGCGATTTCACTTTGGTACCAAATAGACGTAGACACAATAATACAACACCTGTAAACACCGCGGACTTTGTAAACACAAGTATTGATGACAAGTTTACATTGATTTACAATGATCTGCAAGAAATCAGGAACGGCAAATTAATACAAACAAAGGTATGGACAATATTCAAATGTATTTAAAACGTACACGATCAGATGTCGCAAACATAATGAAGACTACCAACAAAACCATTGACATGATGCGTCTTTTGGCATACAAGTCGATAGACATTGAAGCGCGTAGTAGACGCAATAATCTCATATTCAGAAATATGCCCATGCAAAGGGGAGATAACTGCTTTGACATTGTGAGGATATTCCTAGAAAATGAACTCAATCTAGATGGTTATAACATGTACTTTGAACGTGCACATCCCTTCGGTTCCCCCAAGAAACAGATGTATTTTAAACGTGACATTATAGTCGCGTTTCGTGATTTTGCCGACACGGAGACTATAATGAGCAACGTGGGGCGACTAAGGGGCACCTCGTATGTCGTCGACCGTGATTTCCCTAAAGAGATTGTTGACGCCCGCAGAAGGTTATGGCCCAAATTCAAAGAGGAGAAATCCAAGGGTGGTGCGAGGGTCTCCATCCAGTATCCCGCAAAACTCGTCGTCAACAACACCGTCATCCATGATGAATTTCCGGACTGGTATCGAGTCATGAATGGCATCCGTGATGCTACAATACCCTACATTTGCCTTGACGAAACCTCCGTCCCCTCTAGTGCCCCGCATCATACATTCAGCCATACGGACACCCATAGAGAGCCCCAACACTCGTCAAGTAGCCGCCATCACCAACGTAACGATGACGGAGCCCCAATTAATATGACAGCCCGTCCTCATCAGCCCAGCAGTGTAGCCACTCCAAACGGACAGATCACGCCGTATTTCCCATCATATGTGTCAAATATTACCAGTGTACACAGTATCCCCACACGCGCCCCCGCAGTGAGAAGTTTATCTTCACGTGACCTAAATTTACTATCACTCGCCCATTCACAACCATCGATAAATCCCGAGGCGCACCTCACATATGCTAGCGACATCAATAGTATTCCCGTGCAGACGATGCGCCCTACGTCCGTGCCGGCCGCTACCAATTCAAGTGTCCAGTCTGGGCCGAGTGACCACAGCAACACAGGTACGCCGGATAACAGACCTTATTTAGCGCCACCAATTCCTACCCAACAATCCATTTTCAAATCGTCAACCCCCCTTACACTCCGAAGTCGAAGATTCCACAGCCTGACGTCACGCGGCCGTCAATGAACGTCAATAACCGGGAACACAAAGCGAGATCGGTATCGCGCCACACTAGCGCTAGATGCGATAGTCGGTCACCATCAGCCAGTATTACACGTGCTAAGGATCAGCGGTCGGGACATATTGACCAGAGGCGTGAAATTAGTGACAGTCCCCCAATCTCACCGTCCACACAAACTGACTAGGGATTACGGGAGAAATTGTTGAATGTAGGAACTTTAAACGTGTGCGGCCTTAAGACACGATGCCAATATCCGGATTTTTTGTATACTTTACAAAATTATGATTTATTATGTGTAACTGAAACGAAATTGGACGTATTTGATGTTATTTCCATACCTAACTATACATCATCTCTAAACCCAGAAAACAGAAATGTCTCCGTAAATCTGGCGGTATTGGTATATTTGTAAAATAACAAACTATCAATGCATATTGATACAATACACACAGATTCGGAATATGTTTTATGGGTAAAATTAAGTAAGTCATATACGAATAAAGATGATATTATAATAGGTACAATTTATATTCCCCCGAGTCAGTCGCGTTTTTTCAATGATGATGAAATGATGGAGTTAGAGATGGAAATAACCAGTATGTGTAGCTCATATAACAATGTCATTATAACGGGTGATGCAAACAGTAGAACAGGTGTATTGACGGATTATATTTCATCCGATCCATTTTTGTCTGATCATTTTAGTTTCGATGATGATACGATAGATTTCTTTGACTGTGTAAACCACTTGGATAGTACTAAAGTATGTATAAATAGACAATCGTGATAAATTTGTGAACTCGCATGGTCACAGGTTGATTGACATATGCAAAAACAATAATTTATTTATAATAAATGGACGGATTGGTACAGATAAAGGGGTTGGTAAACTTACATTTAGAAATACATCTTTAATAGACTATACCTTAACTACTCATTATTGCCTTGAGTTAATTAACGGTTTTGACGTTATAGAGACAGATGCCCTGATGTCGGACGGACACTCTCTTTATCCATGTCTTATCTTTCAAAGACATCCGCCCTAGTCCACCAGAAACCTCTCCAACCATAACCGCAAATAGTAAAACAAAGTGGAATGAAGATAGAAAAGTTGAATTCGTACAAAATATAGATCAATCTGAAATTACTAGATTACACGATAAATTAACAGACTGTCAACAGATCCCATCCAAACAAAAAATAAATGATATAACAGATACTATCTCTTCATATTTGACGCATCTGCTAAAAAAAACCTTTAGAGCTTCTAAAGGCAATAATAGTAATACATATTCACATGTAATAATAAACCATGGTTTGACGTCAATGTCGCAATGCGAGAGTGTTATATCACCAGGCTAAGACAAAATATCAGATTAACAAAACTTACACAGCAAAAGACGACTTACAGGAACAGAGTAAAAACTACAAAAAAATGATGAATAAGCATATCCAAATGTTTAAACAGAAAACCCAAAACGATATCAGAAGGTTACAGAAAAGTAAGCCAAAAGAATACTGGAAACTGCTGAACAAATTCAAAAGTAAAGGAAATAATAAGTCCCCTAAACTAAATGATTTATATGAATACTTTAAAAATATTAACTCTGCTAGCCCTGCTAATGACTGTGAAGATGAAGACCCCTTAGCTAACTTTAATATAAGCGATGAAGACGAAATATTAAATAGACATATCACCGAGGACGAAATTATTAATGTTATCGGTACCCTGAAAAACGCAAAGGCTCATGGTATTGATAACATTCTAAACGAATATATAAACAAGAGGGCCATGATGGCCCTAATTCGCTCACCTGACTCCATGAACACCAGAGGAGAATGTGACATTGAGTTCATGTGTTTTAAAAAAATTGTGCTATTTTTAGATGGCGGTCATCTTGGATTAAGCGATGACTCTCACTTTACAAAATCTGAAAATGCTTCACCCAGCATCGGCCATGTGGTTCCTGAGAAAAAAACGTTAACAATCTTGAATAAATGGACCTTTTGGTGGCCATCATGGATGACATAATCATCCGATTCCGACAAATATTGCACCAGAGTGATCGCCTCATTGATACCTTCAATTTGATATATGACATGACCATATTCAGTCAAAATAAAAATAAAATTTGACCCCCAATTTGACCCCACGGGCCACGCCCATTTTTGACCCCGGGGTCACCATTTTAACAACTTTCAAAGAGCAATGTACATCGATCATTCCTACCAAGTTTCGTCGAAATCCGGCAAGCGGTTCATGAGAAGATTTTTTAAGAATGTATGCTATTTTTAGACGGCGGCCATCTTGGATTAGCGATGACCTCCATTTTAACAAATCTGAAAAGGCTTCACACATGGACCATAAATATTTTAAGTTTGGCTACCATGGGCTAAGCGGTTCATGAAGAAGAATTTTGAAATCTCTAATAAAAGAACGACCTTTTGACCTTTTGGCGGCCATCTTGGATGACATAACAATCCGATTTCGACAGAAAATGCACCAGAGTGATCGCCTCATTGATACCTTCAATTTGATATATGACATGACCATATTCGGTTAAAAATAAAATTTGACCCCAATTTGACCCCACGGACCACGCCCATGATCCCGGGGTCACCATTTTAACAACTTTGAAAGAGCAATGTACATCGATCATTCCTACCAAGTTTCGTCGAAATCCGGCAAGCTGTTCATGAGAAGAAGATTTTTTAAGAATTTATGCTATTTTTAGACGGCGGACATCTTGGATTAGCGATGACCTCCATTTTAACAAATCTGAAAAGGCTTCACCCATGGACCATAACTTTTAAGTTTGGCTACCATGGGCCAAGCCGTTCATGTGAAGAAGAATTTTGAAATCTCTAATAAAAGAACAACCTTTTTACCTTTCGGCGGCCATCTTGGATGACATAACAATCCGATTTTGACAGAAAATGCACCAGAGTGATCGCCTCATTGATACCTAAAATTTGATATACGACATGACCATATTCGGTCAAAAATAAAATTTGACCCCAATTTGACCCCAATTTGACCCCACGGGCCACGCCCATTTTTGACCCCGGGGTCACCATTTTAACAACTTTGAAAGAGCAATGTACATCGATCATTCCTACCAAGTTTCGTCGAAATCCGGCAAGCGGTTCATGAGAAGAAGATTTTTTAAGAATTTATGCTATTTTTAGACGGCGGCCATCTTGGATGAGCGATGACCTCCATTTTAACAAATCTGAAAAGGCTTCACCCATGGACCATAACTTTCAGGTTTGGCTACCATGGGCCAAGCGGTTCATGTGAAGAAGAATTTTGAAATCTCTAATAAAAGAACGACCTTTTGACCTTTCGGCGGCCATCTTGGATGACATAACAATCCGATTTCGACAAAAAATGCACCAGAGTGATCGCCTCATTGATACCTTCAATTTGATATATGAAATGACCATATTCAGTCAAAAATAAAATATTTGACCCCAATTTGACCCCACGGGCACGAACCCATTTTTGACCCCAGGGTCACCATTTTAACAACTTTGAAAGAGCAATGTACATCGATCATTCCTACCAAGTTTTGTCGAAAGCCGGTTGGCGGTTCTTGAGAAGAAGATTTTTTAAGAATTTGTGCTATTTTTAGACGGTGGCCATCTTGGATTACGTAATGACGTCATTTTAACAATTTTGTAATCCCCCTACCTAAGGACCATGACCATGAAGTTTGGTGACTATAGACCCAATGGTTACCGAGGAGAAGATGTTTGAAAATGTTCACGGACGACGGACGACGACGGATGACGGACACATTGCGGTAACAATAGCTCACATGAGCTTCGCTCAGGTGAGCTAAAAATACAACCGAACAAATGATTCCTATTTATGTTTTACTTTTCAACACTGTATTTACAACAGGCATAGTACCTGATACATGGCTAATTGGTACAATTAAACCCATATACAAAAATAAAGGTGACGCAGAAGATCCAGCTAACCACAGACCAATCACAATCCTTAGCTGTCTAGGAAAATTGTTTACCTCACTATTAAACAAGCGTTTAAACGATTTTGTTGAACATAATGAAATTTTATCAAATAACCAGGCTGGCTTCAGAAAGGGATACTCCACAACTGATCATATTTTTGTTTTACACTCATTAATAGAAATAATCCGCAAACAGAAGAAAAAACTGTTTTGCTCTTTTATCGATTTTTCACAAGCGTTTGACTCCGTATGGAGGATTGGTTTATGGCGTAAATTATTACATAGTAGCGTAAATGGTTCGTTTTTTAGAGTTGTTTACAACATGTATGATGACATTAAAATCGTGCGTTTCCAGCAATAATGAAGTATCTCAACTTTTCCCAAGCTTTTGTGGAGTGAGACAAGGTGAAAATTTATCGCCAATACTGTTTGCTTTATTCTTGAATGATCTAGAAACGTTTCTAACTGCAAATAATAATGACGGTATTGAAATCCAATATAGAACTGAGGCAACAAATATGAATTTAAATTAGGGAATAAAACACTAGATATAGTTAATGAATACAAATATCTAGGTGTTTACTTTTCCAGGAGTGGTAGTTTTCACAACTCACGTAAACACATCGTACAGCAAGCCAGGAAAGCCACACATTTTCTATATACACGTATAAATAATCTTGATCTACCCATTGATTTGCAACTTAAACTTTTTGACCATACCGTGGTTCCAATACTAACATACGGGGTCGTGTTGAAGTTTGGGGCTTCGAAAATTTAACAACTTTAGAACGCATACATACGGAGTTCCTTCGAAGAATAACCAAAAGTCGCAAATCTACACCTTTATATATGTTGTATGCGGAGCTAGGCCGATATCCAATATCCATTATAATAAAAACACGAATGATAGGATTTTGGAATAAAATCTTTAATGGTAACCAGAATAAACATAATCATACATAATACTGGAGTACATGTCCCATTTAAATAACAGTAATTTCAAGTGGCTAACATGTATCAAGCAAATATTAAATGACACAGGATTTTCCAACCACTACGAAATGCAGTCAACAAATACATGTGCAGTTAAAAACAAGTTAATCGACCAGTTTATACAAGGATGGCATTCCCAAACATCGGAGTCTAACAAGGGAAAACTATACACTTTGTTCAAGGATAACACAAACATAGAGCCATATTTTAGTATCTTACCGACATCGATGTGTTTAAACATGGTTCGTTATAGAACAGCTAACCATAAATTACCAATAGAAACAGGGAGATGGTCAGGTATAAACCACTCAGATCGTAAATGTAATTTATGTAATACTAATGACCTGGGAGATGAATTTCACTATATTTTAGTCTGTCCGTCTTTGTAGAATCACGTAAGAAATTTCTAAAGAAATATTATTATATACGTCCAAATGTGATCAAATATAAAGAACTCTTTACCAGCAAGTCAGAACTAAGTTTAAAACGGCTAAGCCTATTTATTGCTGAAATTATGCTGTTTTTCAATACTGAGTAATGTCAAGTAGCATTATAAATTGTATAAACATGTACATGCAATGTATCACTTATTACTTACCTATAAACAGTATTCCAAAATTGAAACAAATGATATTTTATAGCCTGTTAGTCATTAGTATATGTAGGAATTATGTTGTGTCTGTATGCCGGTATCAAATTCATATCACTTGCTTGTTCACTTGTAAACATATCATGTACACTCCCCCAAGTACAGGTGACCTACCATGCCCTCACACACTTTCGCGTTTCGACCGCATGTGAGGGTGTGTGCCCCATGTCTCCTACCATTAACATAAAGAATCAGTACAACATTTGGGTTTAGCTTGATTATAGAAATCAAGCGAACCGATCTTGAGAAAACGTAAGCCAGTAAACTGTCTTGTGTATCTACACTGATCTGCCGTTTAATTCATGTTTCCCGTACCATGCCACAAAGGTGTAATACATTTTCTCCAAAAACTCGCTCAAACACACAATCTCACCCTCACCCCATAATCCATTACTTGCGAGAGACGTCTATGAGAACTTGGTACGTGCTCAGATAGTTGTATTTAATTGCATGCTTATCGACCAGTATTGAGTATATACCAGCTTTGTCAACCACTATCATACATACATATTCTTATCAAATCGGTTGTTCACCATATTTATATGTATTCATGCCGTCCGTCTTGTTGTTGTTGACAATACAAGATATGCTTGTACATGTACCTGTATGCACTCATGTACCACTGCGTGGTCTGAGATTTTGCGAAATAAAGAGTATGTTCTGTTCTGTTTTGTTCTGATAAATAACGAAGCTGACGTCACATCCGTTTGCTCTATTTTGAAAACTTGAAAAAAAGACGTTCATCTTTGACATCCAATAGAACCGGAAGTAGTCAAGATAGAGCTCTGCAAATTATCATCTTTTATGCGCCTGACACTCCCCTATCACACTGGCAAGAAATTATGTTGCTGACATTACTGTAGAAATTGGAAAACGTTTGTAAAGACCACCCGTTATCAGCCGAAAATCGGCAAAAATTCGGCAAAATCCTTGAAAAGTATGTACATTTTTCAACTTCAAATGCCTATAGCTCTCTTATTTGACCAGATAGCCGAGAACTGTCAGCGAGTTCGAGATAGAGAATTATGTTAGCTTTCCAATGCAAAAAGAATTTTTGAAATCGTTTGGAAAATAAGGAAGTTATAGAAAGTATGACGTCACTTCCGGTTTCGTGGAAAGTGGCATTAAGAGATGTCTGAAAATCTCTAAGTCTCGACTCACACTTGATCCGAATCGGCATGCAAAATTTGAAGTCGATCCGACCAGCGGTTTGGGCTGTAGACTGAACGGCTGAATAAAAAAGAAAAAAAAAAAAAAAAAAGAAACCAACGAAAACAATAGGTTTTCGGCGCAGCTGAAAGCCGCCTCAAACCTAACTACATTGGCTATGCATATTTTTCTGGTTAAGATATGGAGAGACGTGTAGTGGTTTAATCACAACAGCCATGTATTTGGATACAATTTATTTTTAAACAGGGGTTTCCCAAAGCAAATTGTGTCCGAATATTTAGGGTCATTACGGTAATAACAGGAATGTACCTTAACAACAAGCCATTTTCTAACATTCCCCTTTTTCTGCTCTGATACAGTATTCTCGCCCTCTTGTGTGTGGTGAGCTCATTGGGGCCTCTCTCTATATACGTGGGTATAGGTGGAGTCAGGTCATCGGGATCCACAGCATTGCTGCAGAGACAGCGGCGGTGTAACACAGGGGCCGCTAATCTTGACACCTGGAATATATAGAAGTAGTGATTGATTGATTTATTGACTAATTGATGATTTATGACTATTCAACACGATTGATAACCTAAATTCTCTGTCTGTAATGCAGGGCGGCTTAAAGGTACACGCCCACTCAGTAGGCACAACATGTTCTTTATAGCAATACAAATAAGTGTATAATTGTGTCAATATTCCACCAGTTCTAAACATTACGAGTGCTCACTATACACCATTAACCCACATATTGATTGGCATTATTATACTTTTTACATAGTGACAGTTACATTTGGACATATGTCTAAAATTGTTGACATAAATTTCAAGGTCACCAATGTCACTTAATGACACTGGGTGAATAGGTGAATAGCCATCACTTATAGGAAGCTATGATGACATTTGGTAATGATCCAACAAATCATAAATTGTTGACACGGAATTCAGTGGACATCCATAAATGTGCGGAAGATATTGATGAAGTTTGGTAATTCTGGAAGTCGGCATGACGTACATGTATGGTATCTGGTCATTTTGTAACCTTACCATTTCGTAACCGGACAATATTGGTTGTTTAGTAAACATTCAGTTGGTTGATTCGTAACTGGTCAAAAATGGTCAATTGGTCAGTTCGTAACCGTTTCAAAACTATTGGTCAATTTGTTACCTAGATGAAAAATTAATAAGAACTAACTCAAAATTAATTGATTAAATAAAATTAATAATAACAAGAGTGCCGCAAGTCACAAAATACGCCCGTCGAATATGGGCCAGACAGCGAAGATGCAGAAATGTCAAGCTGTCACCAAGGCAAGAAACATTAATGAGAATTTGAAAGTCTATAGCAATATTTCTTCATCTCGTTGTGCTAAACATGTATACTTATTTAGGCAGAGATAGAAAAATAGAGTGTAAAGTAGAAATGATAGGGAATTGGATACAATAATGTAGAAAAAATGGCTAAGTTAAAAAGGTGATATTTTTGTTAAAAAATATTTTTTCGGCATAAAAACACCAAGGTGCACATCTTCAATATGTGTAGAAGACATGTGTATAGTTTCAGAACGATCGACTCAACGGTTTCAGAGGAGATGTGTACACAAACTCTGTACTTTATATAGAATTGTATAGAAAAATGTAGAAAAAATGGCTAAGTTAAAAAGGCGATATTTTTGTTAAAAAATATTTTTTCGGCATAAAAACACCAAGGTGCACATCTTCAATATGTGTAGAAGACGTGTGTATAGTTTCAAATCGATTGACTGAACGGTTTCGGAAGAGTTGTGTACACAAACTCTGTACGTATATAGAATTGTATAGAAAAATGTAGAAAAAATGGCTAAGTTAAAAAGGTGATATTTTTGTTAAAAAATATATTTTCGGCATAAAAACACCAAGGTGCACATCTTTAATATGTGTAGAAGACGTGTGTATAGTTTCAGATCGATCGACTGAATGGTTTCGTGGGAGTTGTGTACACGAACTATGCACTTTTTCTGTCAGCCGCCCACAGCGGTAAAACATAATAGGTACCGTTTTTTAAAAACGGTCGTATAAAAAATGAAACAAAAAAAGTTCAGTTTATATATAATACCGATAACATCGTTTAGACTGGATGAAATGTGCGGTTTACACACAACGACGGATATTTCAGCTGTGTTTGGCACCTTTCAATTAGGATAATAATAAGTAATAAGAAGGCTTTTGTTTATAAACACGTTTTTATTACTGTCAGTAGTATATAGGGAGTCAAAATGATACCACCTAACGGTGGTATCATTTCTCCACCCTATATACTACTCCACCACCCCCCGAAAAACTCCAAAATTGGTTAACGAGGAAATTGTCACCCGACAGCAAAAACGTGACAATTGGTGTCATAAATACATAAGTTGAAAAGAGGTCCAATTGAACAGATAAAACTATACTAATAAAAAGGATTTGTTTTCGTCTCGTTGTCATATTGGTGTCATAAATACCTCATGTTCATTTAACGTCCAATTGAACAGATAAAACTACACTAATAAAAAGGATTTATTTTCATCCCGTTGTCATAAATACCTCATATTTATTTTTCAACACGGCATTTTCCTCCTCCACTATAGCTAATTTATTTCTACGATATTGAAAAATTATTAATAATTTGTAAAAAATAAAAAAATAAATAGCAAAAGCCTCCACTCGTGCACACACCCCCAGCGACTGGGCAGATTTCTTAGCCGGCACCCAGCCACTGGGGTGTTGGGACCTTTCTTAAGCCCACGCATCTGTTGGCTCACAGTCTCATCTTACGGGTCGCCTTTAACCCCATTGCCAATTCCTCAATTCAGAGAAACCGACGAAGTAATGGTTTTCGTCCAATAACACAAACTGGTCACCAACACAACAAGAGCTGTAGGAGAACAGCATAGCTCGACTACGAGGGTGTCGATGTACACATAGCTTGACAAAGAAGGTGGCTGCGGCCTACATAAAAACTTTAAACCAAGGTTGACTAAAAACATTAACCAAGGGAAACTAGAAATGTGGCCTGTCGGCACACGAATACCCCCACTGGCAGCCAAAGAAAACGAGGCATTTTTGATCATAAGCCAATTAGCCGAGCGTTAAGGTTTCAAACGCATCAAGTCTGTGACCTTGACCCTGGGCATAGTGTGATAATCCATGCATCGGTGTAGAAGATATAGAGCGGAAGGGAATTTCAATAGGTTTGACCTTTGACCTTCAACTATGACCTTGGACGTAGGTGCGTGGTTATTGATCGAGACACACCTTCTCATCCTGAGAAACATTTGTGCCAAGGCATTTGATAATGCATGCATCGGTGTAGAAGATATAGAGCGGAAGGGAATTTCAATAGGTTTGACCTTTGACCTTCAACTGTGACCTTGACCTTGGACGTAGGTGCGTGGTTATTGATTGCGACACACCTTCTCATCATGAGAAACATCTGTGCCAAGCCATTTGATTATCCATGCATCGGTGTAGAAGATATAGAGCGGAAGGGAATTTCAATAGGTTTGACCTTTGACCTTCAACTGTGACCTTGACCTTGGACGTAGGAGCGTGGTTATTGATCGGGACACACCTTCTCATCATGAGAAACATTTGTGCCAAGCCATTTGATAATCCATGCATCGGTGTAGAAGACTAGAGAGGAAGGGAAGTTCAATAGGTTTGACCTTTGACCTTCAACAGTGACCTTGACCTTGGACGTAGGTGCGTGGTTATTGATCGCGACACACCTTCTCATCGTGAGAAACATTTGTGCCAAGCCATTTGGGAATTTCAATATTGTTTACCTTGAGCTTCAACTGTGACCTTGACCTTGGATGTAGTGCGTGGTTATTGATCGCGACACACCTTCTCATCCTGAGAAACATTTGTGCCAAGGCATTTGATAATCCATGCATCGGTGTAGAAGATATAGAGCGGAAGGAATTTCAATAGGTTTGACCTTTGACCTTCAACTGTGACCTTGACATTGGACGTAGGTGCGTGGTTATTGATTGTGACACACCTTCTCAACATAGAAAACATCTGTGCCAAGCCATTTGATAATCCATGCATCGGTGTAGAAGATATGAGCGGAAGGGAATTTCAATAGGTTTGACCTTCAACTGTGACCTTGAACGTAGGTGCGTGGTTAGCAGTTTGATAATCCATGCATCAGTGTAGAGTATAGAGCGGAAGGGAATTTCAATAGGTTTGACCTTTGACCTTCAACAGTGACCTTGACCTTGGACGTAGATGCGTGGTTTTCCAAGTATGGTTGCTGTAGGCCCAGGAGTATTCCATATACAAGCTTGAGTAAAAAACGTAACCAAGGAGATAACTAAGTAATCCAAGGATAAAAGTAGTCAAGGTAAATATAGGTCAGGGATTATTGATGTACATCACTAGAGATGAAGTTGTCCAAGTATGGTTGATGTAGGCCCAGAAGTATTCCATATACAAGCTTGACTATAAACATTAACCAAGTAATTGAAGGTTAAATGTAGGTGAAGGTAAAATAAAGGTCAGGGGTTATTGATGTACATCCATATGAGAAAAAGTTATCCAAGTATGGTGTCTGTATGCACAATAGTATTCCATCTACAAGCTTGACTAAACACCTTAACCAAGGTGAGTAAAAACCTTAACCAAGGGGAATTAAGTAAGTAATTTAAGGTTAAATGTAGGTCAAGGTCAAATATAGGTCAGGGGTTGTTGATGTACATCACTAGGAGATGAAGTTGTCCAAGTATGGTTGGTGTAGGGCCATGAGTATTCCATCTACAAGCTTGACTAAAAACCTTAACCAAAAAGAATTAAGTAAGTAATTCAAGAGGAAATGTAGGTCAAGGTCAAATACAGATCAGGGGTTATTGATGTACATCACTATGAGAAAAGGTTGTCCAATTATGGTGTCTGTATGCACAATAGTATTCCATGTACAAGCTTGACTAAAAACGTTAACCAAGGGGAATTAAGCAATTCAAGAGGAAATGTAGGTCAAGGTCAAATGTAGGTCAAGGTCAAATATAGATCAGGGGTTGTTGATGTACATCACTAGGAGATGAAGTTGTCCAAGTATGGTGGGTGTAGGGCCAGTAGTATTCCATATAGAAGGTTGACTAAAACCTTAACCAAAAGGAATTAAGTAAGTAATTGAAGAGGAAATGTAGGTGAAGGTCAAATATAGATCAGGGTTATTGATGTACATACCTATGAGAAAAGGTTGTCGAAGTATGGTGTCTGGATGCACAATAGTATTCAATGTACAAGCTTGAAAAAAAACCTTAACCAAGGTTGACTAAAAACCTTAACCAAGGTGAATTAAGTAAGTAATTCAAGAGGAAATGTAGGTCAAGGTCAAATATAGATCAGGGGTTATTGATGTGCATCACTAGGAGATGAAGTTGTCCAAGTATGGTGGGTGTAGGGCCAGTATATTGCATATACAAACTCTGACTAAAAACCTTAACCAAGGTTGACTAAAAACCTTAACCAAGGGGAATTAACCAAGTAATTCAAGAGGAAATGTAGGTCAAATATAGATCAGGGGTTATTGATGTACATCACTAGGAGATGAAGTTGTCCAAGTATGGTGGGTGTAGGGCCAGTAGTATTCCATATACAAGCTTGACTAAAAACCTTAACCAAGGCGTGACGGTGACGCCGAAGACCGACGCCGACGCCGACGCCGGGGTGACAACATAAGCTCTACTTATTCTTCGAATAGTCGAGCTAAAAAACGTGACAATTGGTGTCATAAATACATCATGTTTTTTCCAATTGAACAGATAAATTAAATAGGTTATAACAAAAATACTATAACAAAATGGATAATATAATACGCAAACATATGGAATCTTATAACGCTGTTAAAGAATATTACGGTGTTTCTACAACATTAAAACACTTTAAAATGAGAATAATATGCAATATAGAATACATGAAATATCAACGTAATTTATTACGCTCCGATAAAAATGTTGCATTTACAATATTATACCGCAGTTGTGTCGCTGGTACAAGGATCAAATTCGCGAAATGAAGCATTAAATAGGATCGGATGAAACACTACTACCGAAAATATGATATTATTATAAAACCGTTTAAAAATCAACGATTCGTTTTACGGTTCGATATTGCTTTTAACGAAGAAATTATTAGAAGAAATCATTAATGTAATTTCAATGCGTCCGCGTGTGATAGTTTATTTTCCAACACGGCATTTTTCCTCCTCCATATAGCTAATTTATTTCGCAGATCAGCAACTAACTCTACCAACTCTAGTCTACCACGTTCCCCCATAGCCACAGGGCAGCGTAGTTGCTTATGTCTACAAAGAGTTTGGGCACTAACGAACTTACAGGGGCATCTGGGGCATTGAAATTGTGGGGCGACACAAGGAAACTTTCTACGTCTCGATATATGCCTTCGTAGATAGTCTTTACAAGCAAAAGTCTTACAACAAGTAGCACACTCCATTTTTTTTTGTATATATATGTATATGTTTATGTTTAATTGGACATGAAAAAACATCATGTGTAAATTGTTCATGTCCAATTAAACAGATAAATCTCACAGGTTATATTACAGAAATCTCTAGGGATTACTTATAGTAAACGGTTGAGAGTTAGGGGGTTGACAAATCTTATAAACTCCACAAAGAATGAGGCGTTTATGATGCGGTTTACCCGCGCCCACAAACGAGGAGCCTTTAAAGACCTGTCACTAGCGGAGGAAGTTGGTAACAGAATTCAAAAAGAAAGCATTGCGGGGTTAAGGGCCAGTGTAATCAAACCTTCAAGCACATCCCAAATTAGACGCACAGGCAACCCAAATAATAAGAAAAAATCTATCGTTCGCGACGATAGTGTAAAAAGGTGAAGAATATTGGGGGCTCACGATGAAACGTTGGAAAAGGTAGAAAAGGGAAGACGGGTAGTTATATTATCCTTTTCGTAAAAAACATTGACATCAACGAGTCTGAACGCATGTCCCGATAAAATCGCTCCGTATCTAACAACAAATTTTTATTTGAGATATTCATATTCTTACAAGCTAGAACATATGGAGGAAACTAAAAATGGAAAACCTAAAACTATAATATTTCACAAAAATCTCGGTGGTAGCGAACCACTATCTCAATGAAAACCGTTTAAAAAATGGTTGTCAGATAAGGAGCAAACACGAATAATGTCCGATAAAATAGACAGACCGAATACAAAGTGGAAGTTTGAAGAAATGGGTAGAGGTTTTTGTAAAGTTAATACAGGGCAGTAGGGGAATAGATGTTTGGACTGCAATCCAAAGAGCAGCGGGAGGAGAACTTCCAGAATGGTTGAGGAATAGAAAAGGTATGTATTCTTTAGATAAGTATAATGACGACCTGTCTGTTCAGGTGTCTAGCTATGCACCTTGATAAAAAGATCAGACCTGACAGATGTACAGAAAAAAAGCGAAAGAACTTAGTGAGCAATATTTTCGGTAGTAATGTGGTTTCACCAACCAATTCCTTTTTCCGATCTGAAAAAAGGGTTGAAGAGTTTTTTAAAAATTGGTATAGAAGTATATCAACCCACCAAATGTGACGTATGGTGGTTGAAAAAGGTACCAGCGCACTATGATGCAATAGGTAATAAACCAATGACAATAGGACTGTTTAATAATCACGCATTTCTGATAAAAAACCTTAAACACCTATCTAAAATTTACGCCTGCGATAATTGCAAGCAGAAATTCACGAAAGCGAGTAATATGAACAGACACGGACCAACATGTATGAGAGGTGAGACAAAAGTAATATGTGATGGTAATTATTTAGAGCGCCCACGTTCGAGAAAGCGTTCTACCCAAAAGGTTCTAACAGTTATGGTGCGATCGATTGGATGCACTCTGTGGAAAAGCGGGAGGGAATTCACATTCACCACGAACAGTGCGGACACGGAGGTGAAAGATGGATTTTAGGAGCTCCGGTAGATGGATACTGTCCAGAAACCAATACCGTATATCAATATCACGGCTGTTACTGGCACGGGTGCGAGATTCATGCAAAGCATAAAAAAGAAGAACGCGCATCCACAATGAGAAATAGAGATATTATTATAAAAAGCAAAAGAATTCAACCTAGTAGTTATGTGGGAATGCGAATTTCGAAGAAGAAGGGTAAAGATATAAAGATCGGTTGCGACACTACACTTTATCCATATCAGTAGTATACGATTTTGGAGGCGTATCTCCAGCCAGAAGTTGAAACTACCGGTAATAGTTTAGAGTACGAAGCTGAGCACGTTCCGGTAAGCGTTAGTATAGGAAGATAATTTCTCAGGAACGGTAACTCACATTTGTGATAAAAAGATCCCGCAAAACTTATAGAAAAATTCGCAGAAGATTTGAAAGTCAGGGGAAAAGCTATAAGAGAAGAAGATGGTCAAGATACGAATTTAATACGGAATATTTACGCGAAAAAACAAATCGCCCAGATCGAACAGTGGATAGATCAAGTACCGGTTATAGGTTTTAACAGCAGTAAGTACGATATAAACTTAATAAAGAAATATTTAGTAGGTGAAACTGTCATCAACAACGAAGAAAGTAATGGTTGGAAAAAGGGCGAGCGCGACAATATTTCTATTTACTCCGGAGTTTAGATTTCTTGATGTAATACTTTATCTAGACCCGGCGTAAGTTACGATAGTTGGATAAAAGCCTACGACTGCAAAGGACAGAAATCTTTCTTTCCTTACGAGTGGTTCGATTCTACAGACAAGCTAGATTACCCGGGACTACCGGATAGTAGAGAATTGGTATTCCAAAACTATCTGGGAAAATGTTACTAGACGAAAACGGAATTAAGTAAATGTCGTAGAATTTTTCGAAGAAAATAATATGAAAACTTTCAGAGATTGGTTGAAATATTATAGCGATTTAGATGTAGCACCGTTCCTAGAAGCTGTGGGAAAAATGTGTGAATTTTATAAACACAGGGGTGTAGATATTTTCAAAGACGCGGTAACACTAACGGGTGTGTGGCTATACAATATTTATTGAGAGCAACCATTAAAGAACAAAAATCTTCAAAGACGATTATACCGGAGGATGCTATAAATGCGCGCCCGAAAGAAGAAACATACAAAATGATGAAAGACGCTCTAGTTGGTGGTCCGATCCCAGTTAATATTTACGCGATATGCGGAAGCCGGTGTTTCAAATATTAAGTGGGGTTCCAAACCTTGCGAGGCTGTTTTGGGGTACGACGCAAACGCGTTATATTTATCTACGTTAAATAAAGAGATGCCGTGTGGGAAAGAAACTATACATCATATAAATAACTCACATAATCCTAAACTTATTAAAAAGTTTAGTAAAAAGAGTTTTATCCGGAGACTGGTTTGGGTTTTGCGGAGGTGGATTATAGAAGTTCACACGACTTAAAAAGATAAGTTTTCCGAAATGTCTCCACTTTTTATAAACAGAGAAGTAGAAGGTTGATAAAGTTCCCGCGACATGTTAAAATATTTAAATGAGAAACTGGCCGAACTAGAGGAAACGGAAGAAAATTGGTGGGATCTATGTCGGCCACTAAAGTATTGCTGTACGCGCCACTGTTGAAATGGTATTTAAAACACGGCCTAGAAATAACGGGAGTTTAGTGTTATAGATTATATTAGTGGTAAACCCTTCGAATGTTCGCTAAAGAAGTTACAGCCGCAAGACGAACGGGGGATGTAGAACCGAAATAAGAAACCTGGTGGCCGACATAATGAAATTATTAGGAAACTCGTGTGTTGCGGAAAAAAATGATAAAGGCAACGAGAGACATTTAAATACGACATATACGCGAGACGAAACCTGTGTTGACAAAGCACTAAGATCCGCGTATTTTGATGATTTGGAAGGAAGATAGAGATGCGTACGAAATATCTTCAAGAAAACCCCGGTGCTCAGTAAAGAGACCATTCCACTGCCGAATAGCGGTTTATCAACTAGCTAAATTGAGAATGTTGGAATTTTACTACGAAATTTCTAGACAAATACGTAAGAGAAGACTTCGAATTAATACAGATGGACACGGATAGTATGTATATAGGAGTTAGTGGAAAAACGATAGAGGAATTGATTAGACCTAACTTACTAGACGAGTTTGAAAAATAAAAAAAGAAATGGTTGGCTTGGATAAATGGAGTAATAGAGAACCAGGACTTTTCAAAATGGAATTTAGCGGAGATAGGGCGATAGCGTTATCTAGTAAGTGTTATTTCGTAGAAAAGTTTAATTCAATTAATAAAAACTCCGCGAAAGGAATGTCCAAGAGAACTAACGATTTAAATTGGGATAGATATAAACGAGTACTAAGCGAAACTACAGAAGATGGAAAACACATTATAGATGTTGCGCAAAATAGAGGATTTAAAATGAAAGACGGCGTCAACGAAAATTAGGACTATCGGCGTACTACGATAAAAGACGCGTGTTGTCGGACGGAATACATACGGAACCTCTTTAACGATTTAATTAATTTTAAGAAAATTAGAAATCAATCGAACGATCCGGGGGTAGCTGGGTGTCAGAAGGCACCGCGAGAAGTTCTTCGCGAACAACCCTCGAGAGGGCCCATCATCCAAATAGTAGAGCACGGGCTCATCGGGTTTGGTAATAGATCGATCTAGATGATATACATTGAGTGAGTGAGTGAATAGGGTTTAACGTCCGCTTTTCTGACATAGAGGTACAAGCCTCAGGGAGTCTACACGCAGACGGGTCAACGGGGTCGAGTCCCGTATCCACCTGTCCAAGGGGGGTAAATCCCAACTTCAGAACTCAATATTTACAATCAAAATATATATTCAGTCATGAAATTAAAACAACCTGATCTGGTGCCAGGCCCTCGCCACACCAGCATCATTTATCCCATCCCCTAAAAGTAATAGGGATTAGCGCTAATCTTACTTTTATATATGGGGCATAGCCCGACTCAACTCTCACATACAAGAAAGCCAAAAATGCACATGAGGGCCAAATCCGGTATAGTGGGTTCCGGAAAGTATGAACCCCAATCGTTAAGACCAGTTTAGTCGCCTTTTACGACAAGCAATGCTACTGCAGCACTATTCTCAGGATCAGTTGATCCCGCCCCGGTGCCTGCACGGGGCTGATATACATTGAGAGACCACACGGGATCAGTCGCGCGGCGGCTGCCACCTTCGAGCTCTCCCGGTTGATAGAGGTACCGGACGTCAATATCCGATGAAGCCGTTTGCTCCTCTAAACCAACGGGTCGCCCGCGCGAGACGACAGAGGGCTTACTCGTCACCCTTTTAAACTTGATAGCATCTACGGGCTTCTTACCTATCAATCTGGTCACCTCTGCGTTCAGTGCGGAGACCACGGCGGGCAGTCTGGCCACCCACTCGGTCGATCGCGAATGAGGGTCTACAAGTTCTTTAGCGTATTGGTGTCCGAACAGTCTCTCAGCCAGGGTTCGATTGAAGCGTTCCACGATCCCCCTGGTCCCGGTGGATGTTGACGCGGCCGCGTCTGATAGAAACTTTGTGCTTAGACAATAGATGAGAGACCGCGCCCATGAACTCGCGGCCGGGATCGACCTGGAGAAGATTCGGCCATTTGAGAGGACCCCTCTTATATATTCGGGAAAGAGCCTTGGCCACCTCCTTAGACTCTTTAGTGG
Source organism: Conchocele bisecta (assembly GCA_029237695.1). Classification (NCBI taxonomy): domain Eukaryota; kingdom Metazoa; phylum Mollusca; class Bivalvia; order Lucinida; family Thyasiridae; genus Conchocele; species Conchocele bisecta. Next base: position 60,155,717 of record CM055273.1, on the reverse strand, counting down.
CCAACGGCTCAGCCCCCTTATAACGACTCGCTACGTCAACGACTGTCAGTGCGTACTTGTACGTCTTGAGACCGACGCGATCGTGAGAGAAACAGGAGAACCGCTTGGTGAACTGGTTCGGAACCGGCACGTCGAATTTCGCGCGGAATATTGTGAGGCGCGGGTAAATAGATCTGCCAGATGGCCTGCTTCTTGAGCCATTCCTTGACAGCGTTTTCGGAAACCTTGGTCGCCGCCGCGAGGTTCTTGATGGCCGCGAGTCCCTTCCAGTAGCCGCGTGGGCTATAGTACGTATTCGCCAGCTTCCGCGTTAGTTTGGTATCAAGTGTTCATCGTATGCGAAGTATTCTAATATATCGGACAATCTCCAACATGCACTCGTCAGCTCGTCCGGTAACTGCGTCGTTAATAATAAACCTTTGTTGGAAGTACAATCACATTTGGAGGTTAAGTTCTGAAGGAACTCGGAGGAATCGATTGGAGTTGAGGAGGATTCTAACATCCGCTTTGCGAAAAGGGTGGCCGCTTTTCCGTCCTCGCGCCACGTCTCGAGAGAATCTTGGGCCAGACGAATCATACTCTTTGCACCAGCTATACGATGTTTTTGGGCAGTGTAGCCTACATCGATCATAGCGTAATAAAGTTCGTCAACTAACATCGTTATATATATATATTTATAAAAAATTTTTTTTTAAATAATTATTAATTTTGTAAAAATTATTAATTTAAAATTTCGATTGAATATAGTATCCGACGAAAACCCACCACACACATTCCCACGACGATGAACGCGATCTCGCGGTCTTTTTGGGCCTCTGACGGTACATAGAAATCTGAAAGTTGCGGCTCACGATCCAGCGGCGCGAGACTTCTCTGCGGATATGCCAGCGCGTACTCGCGGTTGGCTTCTTCAACGTTCTGGAAATGAAATTTTGCGCGGCGTGATTCTCGCGGCGAAGCTCTTCGTTGACCCAGTCCAGATGGTCGGTTCGTTTTTTCGACCACACTTCCTTTGCGCTCTGGAGTTGTTCTACAGCTAAATCGTGACGCTTGCGCTCCTCATCCACGTTCGAGCTTCTCATTTTCGAGAATAGAAAGTTGCTACCGCTGAACGCCAATGCGTTTACAAGCGCACCACCTATCATTATTCCAATCGAAGCCATTTTATTTCCATATATTAACGGGTAGAATTCCAGCTTTAATTAGATAATCTCGGGTCCAAACTACGGCAGCTACATCTAAGGTCACGAACCCTACGTCTCTCACAGTAAAGTCCAATTTGGGAGCGGACCCTCCGAGGGTCATCTTTGATAGTCGAGCGTACCCGATACTGAGACCCGATATCACCACGGCGTGATAAAGCGCATTCACTATCATTTTACCATCTTGTTCAGCCATTATTGCATATAAAAAGGATCGCGTTTAATGTTTAAATGGGGCGCATCCAACAGTGTTGGGGGTTGTTGGGGGCTGCCACCCGCCCAGCTGCCTGTCTTTTTGGGTTTTTATGTCGTGCTGTTGAGGGTTCATCCAACGTGCTCTGGTTCAACTCCAATTTCGATTGGGTTGAGTGTGGTTCCGTCACTCTCGCGGGTGTGTCTTGTGTCATCATTTATAATATTAGGGCTTATAGTTCGTGGGCATATATGTCCAAATTGACAGTGTTTACCCGTGGTCAACGCGGTTTCAGCGGAGCTAAGTACATTCCAAACTTGTGATAAATTGAGCAGCATGCCGTTCTAAGAGTGTGTCCTATAAAAGGGTCAGTCTCTAGATCGCGAATCAACCCCGCGGTGTCTGGTATAGGGAGAAGTATACTAACGGTGGGTAGCGTACAAATGAATAGCCACCGATCGAGAGTTTTTGTCATCTCCCCGCACCTAATTTGGATTCGTATCGCGCCGTACATCGTATGACCCTCCGCATCTGACATCTTATCCACCTGACAAACTAAGAGACGCCTACCGAGATAATGCTCCGACTGTCCCCCAGCAACCAGACAGCTAGACGCTCGCGACGCGCCGCGTTTTCATTTTCTTTCGGGACCGTATCGGCAGTAGTGCTGACAGGTGTTCCTACAGTTTCAGTCGTGTCGGCAGTCGGAGCGACTGTTTCTTCCATTAGTTGATCGAGAAGTTCGTCGCAGTTCATTTTTCTTAAAATTAATTTAATTATTCTTACAAGTCTCATAAGTCTAACATATTGCCAAGCGCACCACCAGATACTTATGATCACCGTTATGCTCGCAATAAAGCTCGCAGCGGAGCAACAAATTCTTAGCAATTGCTCAGCATTGTTAAGCATTTTCTCAGCATTGTTAAGTATTTGTTAAGCATTGTTCAACATTGTTCAGAAATTGCTTAGCATTGCTCAGCATTTGTTCAGTAATTGTTCAGTAATTGCTCAGCATTGTTCAGCATTTGCTCAGCATTGTTAAGCATTTACTCAACAGTTACTAATTAATTACATTATAAACAGTTGGTTGATCAGTCTTTAGCAGAAGCTTGGCGTGCTTAGTTTCCGAAAGTATCTGTCGAACCTCCAGGCGCTCCTCGCGCGTTGGAATAAACGTACGTTCGTCTCTCGAAGCATTCATCGAATGAGTCTCGGTCCTTGCAGTGCAAGAGGGCGACCCATTTCGTTTGCTCGCGCAGATCCTTGAGGACGGCGTTGTACTTCTGAGTGGAGATCCATACGCTTTGCCTCGCATGGCGGCCAGAAAATGCGAGCTCAGAGAGCATGTCCTTCTTTTTGGTCATCGCCGCCTTGGCCGAGCAGTCGTCAATCACGTATAGGGTGGGCTCTCCCTGGAATATTTGACTTTAGACACGCAGCCAACCGTGAAGCCTGTCGCCGGGGTCAATAACGTATACCTCAGGGTCGGTCCATATTCACGGGCGCCACTGATAAGTCTCGTTGTGCCGCACAGTGGGACACAGGATCACAATGTGACGAAAGGCATCGCGGTAGGAACCCTCGAGTAAGTCGAGGATGAAAACCGTTTTTCCGCATCCTGTCTGCCCACATATTATGGCAGAGTGGGCATCACCAATCGTGAATTGGTATTGATTTTTAGTATAAAGCTGAGACGTATCGGCCATTTTCGATGTTGAGTTGCGCGTCCGTTATTATATATAAGTATACGTTCAATGTGCCAGCTCCATCCGCCTCTTTGGTTATCTGGATCGTCACACCCTCACTAGCGTTCTCAACTTGACGTCCGCTACCGTGCATTTGGTCGTCGTCGCTGGCTCGCATGTCTAGCCATAGAGCGTATTTGGTAGTCAGAAAATCCGAGAGGGAGACGTCCGAGAGCTGGCATGTCTTTGGCAACCGCGGGCAACCTCCGGGGAACGCTTAGAGCCGGAAGCAAAATGTTTTCCTTACTTCGTCCCACTGCTGGTGCGCGCGAAGACCCGCGCTGTAGAGTTGATTGGGTACTCCCTCGATCGTCACCTCTACCTTCGTGATTTTGGGGTTATAAAATTTGTCGGATTTTCTAGCACCGAGCGCGAACCGACCCTCCTCGAACAACATCAGTATACCTTTCATCGAGCGGAAAGCGGGTACGTTGACGTTAATATTCCACAATGTGTCGCTTTTGTCTTTCGTCATCTTGCGGTGGCGAAGAACTCGGTCGTAAAGTATGGCAACGCGCCCGGCGTACTGGGATCTGATTAATCGCGCGAGTTCGGGCATCGTGACCATGTCGTACTCCAGCGAAACATTGTCGATCGTATACTTCGATGTCATGTCAGTGGCTATGAGAGCTCGGCCGTAGTCGTTGAACGTAAGTTCGTATTCGAGGCGGTCAGCTAAGGCACTCTGATAGTAGGGCATGTGACTCTCCAGCAACTCAAAATCTAGAGGTATGTAGAATCGGTTGCCGTAAGCAGCCCCGATTCTAAGTCTGGTTACGTTCTTATTTCGACTGGTGTCAATACCCTGATATACCGCATTTTCGCGCTCTTGCGCCGTCTTCCACAGGTTCTGGTAGCAATGGTAGACGTCGCTGTCATCGATCGACATCACCTCATTACCAGAAATCTTTATCATGGTTTTCTTGACGATGGCGCGACCCAGGTTCTGAACGATGGTTCGGTCCGCGTCCGTCGATGTAAGCGAAATAGTGAAAGCGAGGCGAACAGTCCCCTCCCCGGCATAATGACGTCGCTAGCTCCGAGGTTGGGGAAGCGGACTAAGAGCTGCTGGTTCTGGTCGATCGTCGATGGGTTGTTCGTAATAACGACACTCTGTCTCACACCTTTTGCCCCGAGGGGCTCACGCAGTCTGCGTATGGATCGAGTTTACGATCGAGTATTGACTCGAAGACATAAATCCTATTAAACCTGTATGGGTTTTGTCTTTAATATAATAATAATTATTAAAGATGGCTGGTCTCGATATTGGGCATTGGACGAATTCGATCGCACTACGGGCGACCGAGACGATTACCTCGAAGATTACGATATTGACATGGATGAAATCGGTACATCCGATTTCCGCGATGACGATGCCTTTTCCTACGGCATTGCCGAAACGCCCTTTAAATATCACCCGAAACTACCAACGTGGGCGGGCGGTGCCGATATTCCTGCGGGGATCTCCGAGGGTGAGCTGGCTCCTCTCAGGGGAAACGGATTCTCTGGTGAAACAGTGGGAGAGATGTGTCTAAATACGGCATCAAGGCCACGTTGGAGTTCGCAGCACTAAAAGAGGAGAACCTGTGGGAAATTAAATGGGCAATAGCTGGAAGTTGCTGACGTTACAAGAATGACCCGAACCGGTTCCTCGGCCCCTCTTCCTTGGGCCGATATGGAGTACTATTCGCTTGAGCTCTCGGATTGATCGTGGGGACCGTCGCAGGTGCCCTAAAAAAAAAATGATAAAAACCATGCAGGATACGACGAAACGCTGGCGAAGACGGCCGCCGCTATAGAAACGAGCGATATCAGCGAGGTCCCTCGTATAGTCACCGACGCTATTAACACGGTGGAAACTACGGTCAACGAAATAAACGGCACTAAATATGACCCACCATTACCTATTCGCGAACTCCTGGGACTCGATAAGGTTCTGCAAACGGTCCGGGGCGAACTGGTCAATAACCTATCCAAACTCACGGTGCTGGACGAAAATATCGCGCTAGAAGAAAGAAAAATAAAGGAAGCCCGTGGCGATAGAGAATCTACCGAGCGGATCAACAAACTCCTGCGGTCGTTGCGGGACGAAAGAGAAGCTCGCTTGGAGGTTGTCTCGACTAACCGTGAGGCACTTTCCGGCCAATATAGTCGGAGCCACGAAACAATCTCGAGGGTCCTGCATGAGGACATGACACTCGGTGAGCGTCTTCGCACTCTGTTCAGAGAGAAGGGCGTCACGATAGTAACCATCATCGCAGCTTTCACCATGATTATATCGACCCTAATTCTATCTATATCGTCTCTAGTTCTATCTATCACGGGTGGTTCGGCACCAGCACCCGTGCCAGCACCAGCTCCATCCGGTGAAGCCAAAGAATGGATAAAAAAACAACTAAAAGCCCTCGCCAATCTCTTGGCTAAATTAGCAGGAAAGTTGGCTGCCGCGCTGCCTGGGTTGATCGGGGGTCTCCTCTCCTTCTTGCTATCTATATTATCAAAAACGGTCGGATGGCTCGCCAATAATGTTTGGGCTCTAATCGTGGCAATCGCCGGTCTCCTACTTTTAGCCTCCCGAGAGTTCCTAAATCCAAAGCACAAATAGTCCAGCCGCCACGAGGGCTACGACGAGCCCTAATTTCTCCTCCTCATGGGTTGTGGCACTATTTTCCCCCCAATCACGTTCAACAATGTTGAGGGGGGAACTAAATTCGTGAATTGGGGGTCCTATTGCAGAGGGTGAAACAGGAGCGGAACTCGGTGGAACACTGGGTTCAAATGAACTTGATGGGGTGTCCAATTTGTGAATTGGGGGTGGTGCTTGTGGTTTTATGAAATCTTTTTCAAATTTATTTGAATTTCCACTGTTGAACCCGACCGTCTTGGGATTGAGTTTGATGATACAGTCAGAATTCGTTACAACGGCATAGTTCGTTTGAGATGAATCTGCCGTTATAACGAATCTGCCGGTATAACGAATCGGGGATTTTTTCCGTCCGATTCCGGTAATTGTTATCTGTCGGGAATTGGTATCTGTCGGGAATTGGCTACCACGCATTGTAGCGATGTTATTTGTTGTCAATTTATGCTAGCGTAATTCGGCATTATCGGCGCGATATGTGCTGAATTAAATACTTATTTGTCACCTCGTTGATAAATCAATGCATATATACAAATTTATATCAATGAAACAACACTCAATAATAATCCGATGTTTGACAAGGTCAAGGTTGCATGCGAACCTCGTGTGATAATTGGTAATTACGTAGACACGTGACTAACCGATTATATGTGAACGTTGTTTCTTTATTGTTAGAAATTCGCAAACAAGTGCATAAAGAAAAGAAACACATTAAATGAACAGTTTGTTTTTATTTACATGCTAAACATTTATGAAAAATACGAAACAATAACATACGAGTTGTATCCCTTTTCAGTATTTCATTTCGCCCCAACGAGAACTCGGACCCAGAGACTATGTTGCTAACTGTTAATTTATTTTCCTAATTTTTCTTTGGCAAAATAATACATCACCGCAATAATCCTTAATTATATGTGACAAAGGCACGCGGTCGAGTATTTGTGACAATATACAGACCGACAAGTTGTTAATTGACGCGATTTATGACATCGTGTCAGGGTTAATCAGCCGTGAAATTGTTTAGCGACTGGTTCCCGAACATCGGTGATGCCGGATAACTGAGCTGGGTCACAGTCCTGGTACCAGCTACACAGGTTACCGGCGCCGTTATAGCGAACATTAAATACGACTTAAATTGTGTATTCGTTTGCGGGATTTCTCTGCTGGTGCCGGAAGCCGAATTTGCCGGTATATCGAACAGATTAAAGAGCGTGCCGATTCGTTTGGCGGCGTATCGTGCCAGAAGGCGAATATGCCGTTGTAACGTGTGCCGTTGTAACAAATTCTGACTGTACCAGTGTTCACGTTCCCGTTGCGGCCGATTTTTTGATTGGTGGTTGCGACTACGATCTGATTATTGTAACCGTCAACCGGGTCGTCTCGTAGTATCATATTACTCGGCGCCATATAAAGACCTATTCCAAATGCTTAGTCTACCGGGGTGCGGGCAGTCTGTAAAACGTCTTGATAATTCTGGATCGCCTTCTGGAGGTCCACCTTAGCTGAGATGGCGTCCTCGACGAGTGCCAAGAACTGTTTTTGTGCGTCAAAGGCCGTTCCCATGCCCAGTATAGCGCTGCACGTTTGCTTCTGTGAGGCGAGGATTGCCCATACGTATATGCGAATAGATTCGTTTAGGCGAATAACCCCACCATGCGTAAATCCAGTGCTTTCATCTAACATAAATGTGGTCCACGCATTTCGCATCTGTGGAGTATCACCCCAGGTCTAGGTATTCCACATGGGCTACTTTTAGTAGGCAGCCAATGGCAATCACCATCATTACACGCAAGTCCACCAAGCACTTCAGCACCGAACGTCATCTTATTCAACTTATTAATTATATTTAGTCCATGTTGCCATTTTTCTAACTGGTGGTGGGGTGGCCCCTCGAGCGCTCCATAGCCCTGAGAAATATACTGGAACTTTATCCAGACGCTCCCCACTAACTAAGCCTTTAAGGTGAACTAACCCTAAACTGTTGGTTGGGGTGTATACTTTCTGTCTCCAGTCGGCGTCTTTTGATACCCCAAATTCGCTACACAATCTTTCGAACGCCTTACGGTCGTATGTGCTGGAAATGGGATCCCAGCCATCATCTTGAGGTAGTGGAATACCTAGTTCTTTGAGAATCCTCCTAATTGTGTAATACACGTGAAAGTTGTAGACACTTCGGAGCATGACATTTTTGGATGTCAAATGGTCTTGATGCGAAACTCCGCATCCGGCCGTTGCGCACCATACAGCGAAATTTAGCTGGTTCTGCCAGAAGTTCATATGGGAAAAATCCCAGCTTAATATTACATCTTGACTAGTAGTCTTTGGAACTACATATTTCTCAAATACGTTAGGAAAATTGGTGGTAAAGCCACTTTTCGGTCTAACTGTTACAGTTGGGTGTACAAGGTGGTCAACAACGTCTTTTTGTGTGTATTTACCTCCGACCGCGTACTTTGCATTAGAGTTAAAGCTAAATGCTTGGGTATCCATTGAAAGATATTTATTATGTTTGCTTCTATCACTAATGTTCAAAATGGGAGTTGTGAACTTCAAAAGTCAATCGAAAACTGCTGCGGAAAACGCCGGGTAGGCCTCAGATCAATCACCTTCACGGTCGGGTGGAAAAACGTGGGGGAGGGCGAAGGGTTCACCTACGTGAAGGATAAACGACAAGTAGGTGTAAAGCTGCCTCCCGGCCTTTGGAGTTTGAGAGCCCTCCAAGCTTTTGTTGCGTCGGAGCTTGATGGTAGAGCCAGCCTCACAATCTCGAAGGTTACCGGACTCGCGACCTTAACCGTCGAACCCGCCAACCGGGTAACGATCACCCAGGATTTGGCTGTGCAGCTCGGTTTTACAAAAACATACTCCGACAATAGGGGTTGGTTTAATCCAGGTGAGTACACCGGCGACGACCCGGTGGACTTTGTCTTCACGAAAACTCTCAGGGTGCACCTGGATCAATTGAACACATCGTACAACACGTTAGATGGAGCTCCCAGCACATTATTAAAAACTGTGCCGCCAGCGACTGTTTCTATGGTGAGACCCTGACCTTATACTTCCAACCCCGGAGATGAAAGTTTTGGAATCGGGACACATCCACGAGTTGAAGATTTCTATTCTAGATGATAAAGCGCGAGAGTTGAATAACGATTACCCGATTTCGAGCGTTCTCGAAATAACCGATTAAACATTAAATATATATATATACATATTAATCATGAGGCATATACGGTCCAGGTGGTTCCAACTTAGAACGGGACGTTCCCGTCGCGGCCGCCGGGCATACGATGAAGCCGCAATGAGAAGGCTGGAGAGGGGCGTATCACAGTCCACACAATTTTAACTAGGGCGGTTGAACAAATTAGAACGTTGCAAGCTAGCAGACACGTCATAACAGTTTGGGCCGAGGAGCGGGGTTCACTAAGCGAGGGGGCCACGAATATGCATTCGGTTCCAACGCGAGCAACAGATACGGGGGATACACCATGGCAGTGTCCGGGACGATTTTTTGAATGGCGGTCTGCTCGGTCAACTTTCGCGGACACGCCACTGCCGAAGTCCGAGTGAATGTCATCCTGAATGGTGTAGAACAGAATATTGGCATCACCAAGCACGCGGGGCAGAGGTCAGGGTTTACTATATTCGATGATGACACTACAATTAAAGTTTCGGCAGGTAGTGTTATTAACTTTGTTACAAAAATTGCTGACCCATCAGCTTCCTCCACTGTAGTGACACTGTTAATACAACTTGATTTATGATGAATGATGAGAAACTATATCCACACTTACCTTCGGGGACAGTCGACCCGGCATCCTTTAGGATGACCAGGATCGTCGAGATACAACATATTCTACAACACGAGGGAGAGATGCGGATGGGTTATGCGAAGAAATATAGACGGTCGGTCAATATATTAGAGGGGGTGAGCACCGCGTTAGCCTCAGCATCCGCCATAAGTGGGGTGGGGAGTGTGTCTTTATTGTCAACAGTTGTCGCTGCACCGGTCGCGGCGGCCTTGAGTGCTGTAGCGGCGGGGGCGGGACTGTTTTGCATGACGACCAGACTCGTGGGCCGAAAACTAGAGGCCAAGAGTCGAAAGCACGATCGAATAGAGGTTCTCGCGAGATCTAAGAAAAACAATATCGACGTTATCGTGTCGAAAGCGATAACCGACAACGATATATCGGATAGCGAGTTCAAAATGGTCGTCGAAGAGATGGCCAGATACCAGGAGGTTAAAGGATACGGATCCCGGTCCAAGGCTCGACCACATAATTTCTCGCGGACGAAAGATATTAAAAAAAACTTGTTATGGGAAGGGGTAGGGGCCGACGAGAAGAAAAAATAAATTCCACCTCCCGTCTCGTGGGAACGTTGATATGCTTATTCGCTGTGTCTACAGCGACATCAGGATATTCCTCCACCTTACAGCCCAGCTGTTCCGACGGCCCCTCCATCGGGAACATAAATAACATTTTAGGGCCCCGTTACGACACCCACTGACCACCATACATTTGCTATAACCGCGTATCGACACCCACTGACCACCATACATTTGCTATAACCGCGTATCGATATCTTGTCGACTATGGTTAACTAATACACGCCAGGCGCTATTGGAGAAATACACCGGTGACTGTTGTGTGTGTGTTTCTCCAATACACACACCGCGGCCTCGATAACTCAACTGTTATATACACCCTCGTGTGTGTATTACAGCCGATATTTCCGGAAGTAGTTCTTACATTCTTATTGGTTGTCATGTTTTTTATTTATTTTTCTAATTTTACTTTTTAATAATTTAGAACGTTATAACCTATATTATTAAATAAAAAATGAACTTGTTATATATAAAACAAATAAAAATAAACGAGTAAATATTTGGTATTGCACAACACAGTTTTAGCTTCATATATGTAAAATTAACAACAATAATTTGTCTTGGGGGACGCCCCTTGACAAGAAAAATGAGCGCTCAGTGCTTCCGTGCAGGCACTTCCAAGGTTGCCTAGAATTTCGACACTGGTTCCTAGATCAGCCGATAGATGGGGGGTGTGCTGCACAGGCAGCTATTACACCCGGCTAGCCACAACACGAGACGAGCAAGACAAAGACAAAGAACAGAGAAGGTGGCTAGCCGGGTGGGCCCAGAAGGGTTTTGCTGGCGCGGGTTCGAGTCCCACTCTAGGGGTTATTTTTTTTTATCCCCAATTGAACAAACATTTCTCTTTTTTTTTTTTTTTAAATTATTAATAATTTTTCAATATCGTAGAAATAAATTAGCTATAGTGGAGGAGGAAAATGCCGTGTTGAAAAATAAATATGAGGTATTTATGACAACGGGATGAAAATAAATCCTTTTTATTAGTATAGTTTTATCTGTTCAATTGGACGTTAAATGAACATGAGGTATTTATGACACCAATATGACGAGACGAAAACAAATCCTTTTTATTAGTATAGTTTTATCTGTTCAATTGGACCTCTTTTCAACTTATGTATTTATGACACCAATTGTCACGTTTTTGCTGTCGGGTGACAATTTCCTCGTTAACCAATTTTGGAGTTTTTCGGCGGGTGGTGGAGTAGTATATAGGGTGGAGAAATGATACCACCGTTAGGTGGTATCATTTTGACTCCCTATATACTACTCTGTCTGTTTCACGTTGTTGTACCGACCTAGTTTCATTTCCAAACTATCTAGCCAGTTTTCAGGGTGACTTTCTATTTTGCTTTCGTTTTCATGCACCCATTTGAAAAAACGGGACGTATTATGTATACATCTTGTACGGGCGGGCGGTTGGTGGGTACAGCTTGTCCACGCAATAACTAGACGTATTATGTATACATCTTGTACGGGCGGGCGGTTGGTGGGCACAGCTTGTCCACGCAATAACCAGAGTCTACTTGACGGATTGTAACCAAATTCGGTGTACATGTTTATCACAGCAAGACGAAGAAGCCTATTGATTTTCATTTTTATTTTTCGCACTCTGTATACTTGTCCACGCAATAACTCAAGGTCTACTTCACCGGTCGTAACCAAATGTGGTATACATGTTTATCATGGCAAGACAAAGAAGCCTTTTGACTTTGAAAAATTTCTGATGACTTATCTCCCCTTGGCGGCCATTTTTAATTTACGCACTCTGTATCCTTGTCCACGCAATAACTCGAGTTCTACTTGACGGATTGTGACCAAAATCAATATACATGTTTATCACGGCAAGAACCCTATTAATTTTCAGTGAGTTATCTCCCCTTGTTAACTGGCCTTGCCTTGTGACCTTCGGCACTCTTGTTCTATGTTTAATAGCCAAAACGAGACCGGCGGAAAACATGAAACAGACTTATAGACTAATATATGTATTTATTGCACATGTGAAAACATACATCAAAACAATTGTATTAAGTAATTGAATGATTGAATTTATGTATCTGAATGAACAAATAAAGTATAGATCCTGCCGATATTTATGAGCAGTGTAGACTCTGGAAAGATCAATAGTTTTTCACTATTTGCTGTAATTAGCGCCCACGTGCAGTCGTGCACACTTATTGAATCCATAACGAGGTGTGAAAAGGTCCCATTAGCACCTCATTTGTGTTTTCAATTACTTTAATCGTCTATCGAAAGACGGTTATGAATTGACCAATTTACCAATTGACAATATTTTACCGGTTACGAATCGACCAACTGAATGGTCACGAAACGACCAAGATTGTCCGGTTAATAAATGATAAGGTTACGAAATGACCATAATTCTGATGTTGACGTATCACTAGTCACGTGACCCAATAAGTTTGGGGGTCACTCAATACATTTTTATCTAAAATACATCATTTTTATGTCAGAATATTTCACCTTTAGAACTACGAGAATACTAAATTGTGATAAGAATATTTTTAATGAACATTTAACAATATAAATCTGTATTTAAATTTGATTTAGCGATTGGAATTTAGATGTTTGAATCGTTCAAAAATGATTAAATTATATAAGAAACGGGTCAGATTTCCCCTAGCTCTCCTCGACAAGGGAGATAATTTTAACCTGCAGGTGCGCAAAATGGACGAAGTCCGATTTCCAGAATGATCTGACTAACGGACTTATTTTGGTGTCATATGTCCGAGTCTTCCACCTGTGCTCACCATAAGAGTAAACACAGATTGCAACGCACGAGCTTGTCCGTGGCGTTGCAGCTGATGTAACAGGATATCGGTCATTGGGTCATTGCGTCATCATTACTACACTTTTTTCTACACGCGTTTACAATAATGGATTGCACGGACCTGCGTAGATCTACATTCTACATGAACATGATGAATAAATAAAACATGACGTTAACAATTCTTGGATTCAATATATGTATTACATGCGAAGATAACAGTGAAAACTTATGGCATATTATTGGCATTGGCGACGTCTTTCATTCATAGTCACAGTGAGAATCGTCTCCAATGTTGTGTGCATAGTTTAACAATTTTGATATTTTGATTTAACACGCCTGGGATGATGTACAAACATAAAATAAAAAATAAAATAAAACAGACATGTGTTGTCAACATATGAGAATCGTCTCCAATGGTGTGTGTATAGTGTTATAGTCTCAACTACGGCACGTAAGTTCACAGTGTCTAATTGGAATTGGACCGATGGTTGAACAATTAACGTGAACTATTTGCGCACGGTCAGTGTTGTACTTATGGATAATTAGGGATTATTTAACACACTTTAATTCAAATTTTAATAATGACAATGCAAACATGAAATGAACAAATATTCCCGAATTTACCATAAATATTGGGACAGAAAAAAAAAAAAAAAAAATTTTATATTATATTTTGGGACACTAATTTTTTTAATTATTTTTTACTGTCCCAATATATACGGTAAATACGGTAGATACTGCCAAAAAATATACCAACTGGCAGGAGAAATGGACATTTTATCTGTATGATGAACTTGTAAACACATTAGGTATAGTCTACCATATAGACTTTGTCACTATCATAATGCAAGGCTCATACCCAGGCTCATAAACACTGTAGTCTTAGGACAGAAAAAAATGAATCACCGTGATCATGATGAGGATATACACTGTTTGATCCCTTGTTACAGAACAAAAACCTGATTCTCATCCAGCATCTGTCTATAATTCCAGCACAAAAATATTTACACAATTCCCTAACATTTGACAGGTCCGTAGCAAGTCTCTGTCCAAAATTTATATCCCAGTAAACTCCCACGCCAAACTACTTTCCGTAACCGTGAGACCCAGTTTTAAAAATTAATTCTTAAGAAAACGGAAAATAAACACATTTTCTTGATGAATTTATTTAAAATGCTGGAATTATAAGGAATGAATGGCTTTTTTGTGGAATTTATCGGGGATATAAACTTGGAAAAGTCGCGGGAATACCAGTATTCCCGCGACTTTTCGAAGTTTATACCCTGATAAATTCCACAAAAAGGCCATTCATTCCTATATTGTTACACTTGTTACACTGTAACATGAGAAAATAACTTCTGCTGTGTCTTTTTGTTACAGTTGTTACTGTAACATGAGGGAAAATACCTTTGTTACACGTGTTACACTGTACTGTAACAAAATGGGCACCTCCACTAACGTAGGTGAGAGAAAAAAATGGATTTAAATTTAGAGGTCCATAGGTCACAATATAAAGTGATACGGAAATGCATTGCAATGCAGGAATGTTACACTACACATTCACAGAATAAAAAATGCATGACAATTGTATATAAAAGAAATAAATACAAACCAATTGTATATGGCTTAGCCGAGCATAACTCCTGTAAATAGGAGATAAACAAGTTTTTAAATGTGAATAATTCATTTCCAATATTTGTTGTTGTTGTCGTTGTGCTGAATTCTGAGTTGCGTCCCTTGAAAATGACTGGCTCCGTGTGATATTCACATATACATTAAGTGCGAAAAGGAAAAATGGGGAAGTATATATGACAGTGAGACCAAATACTCAGGAAATGCATGCATGCACCCAGCGGCTCGCACGAGACCGAAATAAAAAAGACACAAAACCAAACACAAATGCCATAGTAAGTATATTGCTGTGGCTATGCAGTGTATTTAAGTCGAATGTCAACCCGACGCAAAGTGTCCTTCATAACCAGCAGTGTACAGTCCCCAGGAGAAATGAGCAAAATACTGAAACTAAAAAGCAGCACATGCTCTCAAGAACCCATCACACGTACGGAATCACTACAAACTGCAGTGAGTGAGAAGTTATTAAGTTCACTGATATCTTCTACAACGAAGAATGACAGTAACGGCAATTCATTGAAGCCGCCAGTGAACAAATTCATCTACTGGTGGTATGTCAAAACCTGGGTCGCTTACCTCATCACCTTGTATAGTTAGTGTGCAACCGCAAACATCGGCTTACATCGCCATTATATTTAAATATATTTTATTGCTCTATTTAGACAGTATACAGCACTTTCAAGATATATAATTTACTATAATAAGAGCAAACTGGTTGTGCTACATGTTTTAACAACATTTGTTGCAGCCCTTCACAATTGCTTATTGCATGTACTATACATTGTGGTATAATAGCGGTATACATAATGATTACTAGGTACAGTATATAACTTTGTATATAGCAAATACATGTAGAAGTAGAATTTCAAAAATAATGTTCAATATAATCTTGTTTCCCTGTCCGGTGAATACAAACCAATTGACATCCCAAGATCGGCCACCGAGTAAGTCTAGTTTTAAAAAGAAAATCAAGAACATGTGATTAAGTGAATAAGTATACCTTAATTATTGAAATGACGAGAAAGTTGAATGTGTCTTTATGTCATTATGTCTGACATAACTTTGTATAGAGCAAATACATGTAGAATTAGAATTTCAAAAATAATGTTCAATATAATCTTGTTTCCCTGCCCGGTGAATACAGACCAATTGACATCCCAAGTTCGGGCCACCGAGCAGTCTAATTTAAAAAACAAACAATCAGGAACATGTGATTAAGTGAATATAATTATACCTTATAAGCTCGTTTATATTTGATATGCGATTTATAAGGCTCGTCAGCAATTGTATGCACTTCGCCAGAGGCTCGTTGCATAACTTGTGCGTGACTCGTATTATAAATCTCACATCAAATGAAAACTCATTTGAGATTCTTTATTTATTATATCTTATAAACGTGATGAGTCTACAGCTCATTATAAATTGATGCGGAATCTGGGTATCAAATAACAAGTACAGTTTAAACCTTTTTTACATCAGTAACAGAACTGATGAAGTAAGCACAATTGCAAAATACTATTTATTGATATTATATAACAAAATACAGAACTTTCTAAGAAAAGAAAAGCACATGGAATATAATAACATTACATAATTGAAAATTTGCCGATTCATTCGTGAAATCAGGGGCATCAGAGTGATTTTGACATTGGGACGACGATGGTTATGTCAACCGAGCGTAGCGATGAAAGTTACTAGGGTGATCTAGCTAGGAGCTTACATACAATGTGCAGCATTATTTTGCATTTTACAGATACGGTGTTGTTTCATAACAAAATATAAACGGAACACAAATTGATGGGGAATGGCTAATGTTGTTAATTATGAGCATACATGTTGTATTAATGTTACTGGTGCTAGTACCACTCAGATGCATAGCCAGGGCGATTGCTTTTTATGAAAGAAGCAAACAATTCAGACTGCAAAAAGTGGGTATGTTTCCGCAAGATGTCAAGCAGATAATTGAAGTATGTTGACGTATGTGACGCAGGGTATACTCCCGTAGAAATGTTAGAAAACGTCAAGCACAATGATGCAATCTGACCTGTCTCAGAAGCTACGAGAACACACACAATACAAATAAATATATATTGTATAACTTTTTCAGCCAAATTATTGGAATGGCAGCTGCTGCACCTGTCACCCCTGCAGACCCAGCTCCGATGCCCTTTAAACTGTCATTAACTTCAGTTACATTGCACACAAAAGGCGGTTTTTTTCCTGTAAAGTCGCTCATTAGAAATTTCAAATTAACAGTAAAATACACAGATTGTGTAAATGATATGCTACGTTAGTCTTTTCAGTGTTTCGGTTCATGTTCTCCTTTGTGTGTATTGCTCTCTATTTTATAATTACAGAACAGTCAATAATGCTTACCAATATTGCAAAAAGTATATATACAATAGTAACAATATGCAGGAATGTTAATCATTACATGGACATACACTAATATATGTATACAATGTACAAATCAATGTTAAAAAAATAGAGAACAATATACACAAAGGAGACCCGCGCAAAGAAGAAAGTAATGCATTACATCACGATAAGCACATTGCATGTGTATAGTGGTTGTGTATGAGCATTCAACGCGGCACAATCATGCACTCCACGACCAGTGGTTTGCGGTCCCAAAATGAAAGCAACAATACGTGATATACATGTATATTTATAAAAAAAGTAAAATAAATGCAACGAAAGACCCACAACAACTGTTCCCAGATGAACTGACGAGAAAACAGTAGTCTCAACAGGAACAAAGTAACTCACAATAAAGCATAATACATGCAATGTACACGAATACATGACAGCAAGGGCAGCCTTGGAATGGCCAGTGAACAAAACAGTCCACAGAGGCGGTTGAACCTGATTAGCGCTGCGGCGCAAACCTACATGGTAAAACGATTATTATATTGGACACAAAAAGCAAACTAGTCACAAAGAAAAGCAATCACAGTACACGTGAAATAAAATTACTATTGTAAATATAAAATATAGTATTGTAAATATAAATACATGTATATACTTACATTTAAAGGTACATGCCCACTCAGTAGGCACATAATGTTCTTACAGA
This sequence comes from Conchocele bisecta, assembly GCA_029237695.1. Taxonomy (NCBI): domain Eukaryota; kingdom Metazoa; phylum Mollusca; class Bivalvia; order Lucinida; family Thyasiridae; genus Conchocele; species Conchocele bisecta. The sequence goes on along the minus strand of CM055273.1, from coordinate 60,138,050 downwards.
GACATCATCTGAGACATTTTATGGCATTCATTCACCATTACCCCCACGTATTGATTGGCATTATTTTACATTTTATATCAGATGTAAATTTCCACATTGATATCAGGGGCGATAACCGTGTTTCCTTAAAATATTCACAGCCATTAATATGAAATAGGCACTACCTATGACGGGCGACGTTAGTGTATCAAACTAAATTTACCAATTGATAGCTTTACCATGATGTTAGTATGTTATGAACGGTACCGTAGTATATTGTAGTATTGCAGAGCTACTTCCTGCAACTACCATGGTGTTACAGCTTCTCTATTATAATTAAATAGTGTCATTGGCAGCACTTCTCCTATTTGAACCAATGATACACTTTAAATATTTCCTTTTCATATCTAATACATTAATAGCCTGTACGCATTATAGAAACTGTATTAATAAATGTACGATAATTTAAGAAAAAAATAACAACGCTAAGTATCTTCATTGATATATTCCCAATTTTCGCAATCTCAGTCGTCATTGAGCACGACTGTCATTTCCAGAGTTATACACATTTTGCCCATTTGTTGGTATCAATTATGTTAAGTTTTACATTTACTTTTTATTAACCCAGTGCTGTGTACGAGGTGTTGGTATCCTGGACCACAGCAATAGGTGCACTAGACGCACACTTGCAATGCATACTTTATTTCTGGTAGTCGTGTTCCGCAATTAACACGGATCGCTTGACTATGTCTTGTAATTTTAATCAGCGAAGTTAAGGGCAGCGTGGCGGCTATAGAAGCATGATCATTGCACAACACAAATCTAATCTGTCGAAAATATTATTGTTTTCAGGTGACACATTTAATTAGTATAACTAATTAAAAAATATCATACCTCATTTGCATATATGAAAATAGCCTGATACAACCGCGCGTCACTATCAGTAACACTATCAGGAATAGTGACACAATTACACTTATTTAATTCATATATAAAAGAACATGTTATTCCTTTAATCGTAATGATTATCGGTCAACGCTTCTTTTCGTACTTTAGAAACACGCTAACCAGTCAAGTTTTCAAGATATCCGGGGTCTTTTCAGGAACTTCTCCATCATGGGTCGCATGCACAATCCAGGGTAAAAAATATAATTCTGAAGATTTATTAATTTTGACTGAACTGTTCTGTCAGTCTCTTGTATTGTATTCTTGAATATAAGTGAATCAGTTTTATATACAGATCACATTTTTTGTTGCCATTTTTCCACGTAATTTATTGAAAAATGACTGACCACGTGGTACCGCCTCGTGTTTTTAACTTTTAGCATAATATTTTTTTTCCAACATAATTTGATATTATTATTAGCCAAACCTTGACAAATGTTAATTAATGCGACTAATTCCTTCAAACTTTAGAAAATCTTGAAATGTAAATCATGAAACGCGAAGATAATTTTTTGAAAGCCAAAATGTTGGGGAAAATCCCACAAAATCGTGGGTTTACAACGCGTCGTATAGAATGAAGTCATACTTCCGCTCTCGCTACAGTATGAAAGCGGTGCTCTATAAATACGTTAGCAACTTGGTTTGCGACGTGATTCGAGATGCGGCATTTTGGAACACGATTATGATCGAACTAGTATACAAACGGTCCTGAAATTATCTCTACAAGTACAATAAATCATTATTTTCTGACCTGCGCATATCAAAACATAATGGTATGGCCATGTTGTGCTTTTAAACGCGGGTTTTAAAAACGACCATCATATTTTCTGTGTGTTCTCCATATTGTTTCCATTTCCCGATTCATTCGGATATCCCCGCATGTAAAACATTCAAATCTGGACCTAATCACGTGTTTAGTGGGCGGGGCTATAGCGACATACACATGACGTCATCCTACAACTTTTACTACGAACTCGCCGGAAATAGTAAGTGCGTTTGCTTCTGTTCGGGTGTCAGTAATACGTCAAATTCGGCTTCAATAACTTCCTTTATTGTTTGGTCAATCACACTTAATTTTGAATTCAAGCTTTGTCTTCTAAAACCTTTGCCTTTGGTTTTAAATTGCTAGTCACAATGAACACATGTTGTGGCGGCCATTGTTTCGCGCGGTATGTCAGCATTCCAAATATGGCCGCCGCTACCATATATGGAAACTAGAGTAATCATGAGAGATCACGTGACTAAAGATGGCGGCGGATGGAAACGGCTGCAACGTCCAGACAATAATTTTGCGAATAAAGTCAAATATATCAACAAATAAACATATTTTTGGGCTGATTTTGCGAAATTGTTTATTTATATACATATACACATATATGTGTAGATTATTTTTGTCACTTTTATCGATGTTTATGGTGAAGTATATTTTGCTAACGTGAATAATGAATAGAGCATTGTAGCGGTAATAGCCGATTACCGCTACGCATATTGTAGCTACGCGTCGTACCGTGATGTGTACCACCAGAAGGGGTGATAACATCGGTAAAATTTTCATACAGTGTATTTACATAGCTTCTGGATAATTTGTTGCGAACGGTAACTTGCAATTACTCCCATACCGTCTGTAGCTAGTTATGATTCCACTCCTAGGATTCCTCTGCAGAATAGCGAATCCGATCTGATTTGCACTTTAGCACTGATTTGCACTTTAGCAGTTAATTGTGACATTTTTTAGATATTTTGCATTTGAAAATAATATTTATAGTATTATAATAAGTATTGTAAAAATAATACAAACTAATAATTCTGAAACAATTTTTACCATTGTAGAAGGTTTAGAAAATTATTTTTGCCTTTACAGAAAATGGACCCTTCATAACTTACATGTTGAATTTGGCTGCCACTGACTGGGTCACTTGTTAATTCTAGCTTAAAAGTTACTTTAATATGTTTTCATAATATTAGCACTCATTTCAGTTAAAAAATATAGAATATCTTTCACAATTAACTGTCTTGGTCCGAGTACATAACTGTTTAATTACATTTCGTTGCACTGCATTACATAAGAGTTATGACCGAGTAGCGTTGTTTCCGTTCTGCTTCGTGGAGTCTGCTGAGCATTTTGCTAATACACGCGTTATTAGGAAAGTTTATTCTAATATTTGTGTGTCCTATTGTAGAATTGTCTCTCTGAGACAATAACAATATAGCGAAGTATGAACGTCAACACCCTGCAGGTTTTTAGCTCACTTGAGCAAAGCTCGTGAGCTATTGTTACCGCAATGTGTCACGACGACGACCCGTGAACATTTTCAAACATCTTCTCATCGGTAACCATTGGGCCTATAGTCACCAAACTTCATGGTAGGGGGATTACAAAATTGTTAAAATGACGTCATACGTAATCCAAGATGGCCGCCATCTAAAAATAACACAAATTCTTCAAAAATCTTCTCAAGAACCTCCAACCGGATTTTGACAAAACTTGGTAGGAATGATCGATGTACAATGCTCTTTCAAAGTTGTTAAAATGGTGACCCCGGGGTCAAAAACGGGCGTGGCCCGTGGGGTAAAATTCTGTTTTTGACCAAATATGGTCATGTCATATATCAAATCAAAAGTATAAATGAGGCGATCGATCACTCTGGTGCATTTTTGGTCAAAATCGGATGGTTATGTCATCCAAGATGGCCGCCGAAATGTCTTTCTTTTATTAGAGATTTCAAAATTCTTCTTCACCTGAACCGCTTGGCCCATGGTAGCCAAACTTAAATGTTGTGGTCCATGGGTGAAGCCTTTTCATATTTGTTAAAATGGAGGTCATAGCTAATCCAAGATGGCTGCCGTCTAAAAATAGCATAAATTCTTAAAAAAATCTTCTCGTGAACCGCTAGCCGGATTTCGACGAAACTTGGTAGGAATGATCGATGTACAATGGTCTTTCAAAGTTGTTAAAATGGTGACCCCAGGGTAAAAAATGGGCGTGGCCCGTGGGGTCAAATTTTATGTTTGACCAAATATGGTCATGTTATATATCAAATCGAAGGTATCAATGAGGCGATCACTCTGGTACATTTTTTGTCAAAATCGGATTGTTATGTCATCCAAGACCGGCTGTACAAATTGATTTTTTAGCCACTTGTCCCGGACAAGTGACTTGCCCCGACTTGTCCTGGAAATTATAATACATGTGTGTATAATACATGCACTTTAGTTGCTATAAAAATGTTGGCAATAACATATATTACTAGTAACGGGGACCCTGGCAATCAGGAAAGATCGATTGATTGGTGTTTAATGGTCTATCTATAATTTCGAGCGTATATTCCAGAATTTTTGGTGTAAAAACATCGACGTTTTGTGAATTAAATTACGGAGTCTACTCATTTGACCGTCTCGAAAATGAAATCACGTCTATATTTACAATATTTAATGTCTATCAGTATGTTCGCGGAACGGTAAATAATAAACTTTTTGAAATTTCATATTTTTTTTGCAGCAGCAGCTGTTAATTCGCTAATTACACTGCAGCTCCATTATAACGCGATCGCGTATAGCGCGATCTCCATTATAATGCGGGTCTCTCGTGGATCCCAAAAAAAATAGAGAAGAGAAAGGAAAACAAAGAAAAAAATTTTAAAAAAATCGTCGGACGTCGTAGTCGTCGTGTAATTAGTTGATTCATGATTTCTGTAAGTTTATTAAAACAACGACATTCAAAGTACATGAAATAATTATTATTAGTATGTTGGCAAATGTAATACCTTTAATCAGGTAATCATGTTAATATGCATACAGTGCGACCCCCCCCCCCCCTATTGCACGGAAGTCCGGCGACATACGACATTCCGTGTTGCTTATCCGAACCGTGCAATATCCGTGCCAGGGGATATATGAATTCCAAATCCAGATGCGATTACACCCGACACATATTACACAGACGAGATTTGTGTGATGCTTTGTGCAAAAAAACGATACTCCCAGCTGTGTGTACAGGTGTTTGTTGTATGACCTCATTCAGCGCAAGGCTGTAAACTGTGTGACCTTTAGGCTATGTTTTGAAATGTTACTGATTGGTCAACACGCCTTTTGATGTGCCAGACGTCGCGAACGTGCGACTTCTTTCATCATCGCATCACTGGGCAATCATGCAGTAACCCATTTCATGCTGAGGATACGCTTATGTTTGCGGACAAATATTTTCCTTCTATACACTCAGAAGTATATGCCGCGACCACCATTTAATCCGTCCCATCGAGACGGTTCAATGAGTGGTCACATCGTATACTTTCATTGAGAAATAACAAAAATAAAAATATTTTTTTTAATAATTTCATACCCGTAAATGTGTATTCCGAAAGGAATGGATTAAAAAAAAAACTCTGAATCATACACAGATCTGTCGCCATATATCGCCGATATTGATTTCGAAAATATTTTCCGTAAATTGTGTTGAAAAGTTGACACAAAATTCAGGGTTCAAAGTTATGGTCCATGGGTGAAGCCTTTTAAGATTTGTTAAAATGGAGGTCATCGCTAATCCAAGATGGCCGCTTTCTAAAAATAGCATAAATTCTTAAAAAATCTTCTGAACCGCTAGCTGGATTTCGACTAAACTTGGTAGAAATGATCGATTTACAATGCTCTTTCAAAGTTGTGAAAATGGTGACCCCGGGGTCAAAAATGGGCGTGGCTGGGAAACTGACCGTGAAAATTTCCTTGATTAGTGACAAATGCGGTTTACGAAAATTCCAGATGTGGGGGTAATCCCGATAAATGGTTACGCTACTGTAATTACATTTGGAAATATAAATCGAGGCGTCGTGGGCCATTTTCGCAAGTCGGTCACCTTAATTGCATATTGTTTATTATTTTTTCAGAAAGGGTATATCCCAGTCAGCGCTGCCATACAGACGTTCGGTGCCAACAGTATGTATTCCTTCAACACAAACAACTGGGAAAGGATACTGCTGTTTGGTCGTGCAGAGGGAGTCTGTCGATCAAATGAGATTGACTGCCCGATGACGCACTGTCAACAGGATTCCAGTTGTTGCCACTTGCTGTTGATGTGGAGTAGTGCCAGTGAACGCAAGTTGATGTCATAATCAGGGGTGGGAAAGGAATTTTCAAGCTTAGATAATCTCGGCTCTACGAATGTCTTACTATTCTGGCGTTCGGCTACACAGTCTGACGAGTGAGAAGTTGAACACTTCAGTCATGTTATAAACATGCATAGGTCAATGATACACATGAAAGTAAAGTATACATACTTTGACATTGGTTACCTTTTTATTCCCATTTTTTTTAAACAACAAATCCTGTCAAAGTATGTATACTTTATGTGTAACTCGAGTATTCTGCAGTTACTTCCCGCAATTAGTCCCACCCCTGCATAATTTTGTCATATAGGTTGTACTGAAAGGGATCATGTTACTCATGTATATACTCATGTCGAAGTACGCACGGCCATGCAGTTATATTAAACAGTTTAAGCCGAGTAAGAAAAGTAGCCCGTGCTTTTGCTTGGATCATAGCAGCTATGCAAAGGACTTTTACTATTTCATCTGTCTTTTATCTTTATAATAAACGGGTAAATATATCTACTTTGACCTGGATTATTCTTTTATTCCCGTTGTATTCGCAAAACGCGAGGATATAATGGGCGGGTCTCGGCTATAAAAAACAGATGAAATAGTAAAAGCCATTTGTATAGCTGAGATTATCTAAGGTACCCATGCTTAATATCTATCAAGAGATTTAAACTAGACCCATTTCATCCACCAACCAGGGATGGACTGGCCTAGGGATTAGAACACCTGACTTCCAGTGTGTTACCTCTGGAAGACTAAGGGGCCAGAATTTTGTTCTATCCATTTAATGTTGCGATATCTGGACTGGAATCGGTTGTATGTGAACCACATCCCCATAGCTTGTTACGGCAATTAAATTGGACTAAATTGGCCTTGTGTGTGTGAAAAGGGCACCTGGCACCCACTGAAGACTTGTTAGCCTCGATAACATTGGTCGATGTTCATTTTGGGCTACACATGGTGCATCCTGTCGACTACCAGATAGATATTACATGTAATCATTATTTTGTTTAAACCCAGCATTGACTATTTTAGTGGTTGAAACTTACATCGGAAGATGTCCAGGAACAGATATTTAAACTGGCGAAGAAAGGCTTGACCCCTTCACAGATCGGTAAGCTGGTTGATCCCGAGTGCGAGGAAACCATCGCATTTCCTGCTTTAATCTAATATGGACTGAAATTTTCTACGCTCGAGCATCTCGATATATTGCCGATGCGTATGTCCTTGTATAGATCCTTGTCAAATAAGTCGTATTTCCTGTTTTGTTTCCTGCTTATGTGTTTTCCTCCAGGTATGTGCAATGGCGCAACTTGTGTGCTTTGTGTTGGTTTAGCAGGGCTTAAAAATATTCACTTTTTGTACTTGCCCAGCCGGGCAAGTACAATTATAATCTACTCGCCCAGACCAAAAAGCTACTTGCCCAACATTTTAGGAAAATGCAAGAAGTAGTAATACCTTTTCGAAAAAGGTTAGGCAATTAACTTGTTTTAGAACCATGCAGTAGAATAGTACATAACATGTTTATATGCTTTCTGAAATTAGTTTATGCAATAAGAAATATAATGAGAACAAGTGTTATTTGTGGCTGTGGCTGGAGAAATGGGGCTTATGGGTTCTGCAACCAGTGTAGATCCAGATCAGCCTGTGCATCCGCTCAGCTTGATCAGGATCTGCACTGTTCACTATTCCATCAATGAAACACTCATCATGCTTCCAACATGCAATATGGATTATTATCAGACTACAGGAGCTGGAGGGTGTGCTATTTGATCAGGACATACACTGGTCACAAATCCCATAAGTCCCATTTCTCCAGTCACAACCACAATTTTAATTAAAACACGGGTGCATCATTTAGAAGACGATCTACGCATCAATTGTCCAGATGCTTTGTAACTTTATTAAGCGTTTCCAATACACAGATTCATTTTGCAGTGGCTATGTCTTGGAAACTATTTTAATTCAGTATATTCGTTGATTATTATTAGTGCAAGTGTACGCTGACCATCGTAAAAAGTGTGTAGTTAACGCAGTACACTTCCAGCAAAACACGCCCTGCACAAATTGCATCTGGTGATAATGCCCTCACTAACGCACACGAGGCACATTGTCAGCAGAACGAGACCGTGGTCTGTTTTAGGAGTGAGTAAAAACTACCCGCCGAGCGCATAGCAACTGTCTGGACGTCCAATTGTCTAGTACAGGGATGCTGTAATTGATCAATATCCCGGTTTCTAATGTAAACATTAAAAACATCATTTCCGGTTTTGAGATCGCGGAAAGCGTTAGGAAAACCAATAAAAGAATGGAACTTAAGATGCAAATTTTGTCAGTTCCGTAAATTTTCGGAAAATACAGAATGGCCTTTCTCGATTTGTCACTCGCCAAATCGGGCCAGTGACAAGATAATCCTCTCGCCAACACCAAAATTGACCACCATGGCGAGCGGGGCGAGTGAATTTTTAAGCCCTGTTTAGGGATGGGTTGTGGCTCGTATAGAATACAGGACTTCAATACTGAAGGTTGTGGGATCAAAACCTACCCTATGAAAAATACTTCCATAGTATGTCCCGTCCCTATGTGACCTTAGGTGTTGCTGGGATGTTAAACCCCATTCATTATACTCCCCGCAACGAGTTGTGGGGTGTACACTGGAGTCGGGTTGTCCGTCCGTCACTAAACTTAACATCAGAGAAATATTGTTATAACTTCTATTTCCTTCATCTAAAGTGCTTAATATTTCATACGTGCATTCCTGTAAGGCTCTACTACCATGCTGTGCCAAATCCACGACCGTCCAACCCCCGCTGATCCCAAGGTCAAATACTTGGTCGCTTTACAAAACTTAACGTCCGAGAAATATTGTTATAACTTCTATTTCCTTTATCTAAAATGCTTAATATTTCACACATGCATTCCTGTAAGGCTCTACTACCATGCTGTGCCAAATCCACGGCCGTTCAACTCCCGCTGATCCCAAGGTCAAGGTCAAATACTTTGTATCTTTACAAAACTTAACATCGGAGAAATAAGTTCTATTTCCTTCATTGAAAATTATTAATATTCCACTCGTGCATTCTTCTCTAAGGTTGTACTATCATGCTGTGACAAATCCATGACCGTCCAACCCCCGCTGATCCCAAGGTTTCTTTACAAAACTTAACATCAGAGAAATATGTTACAACTTCTATTTCTTTCATCGAAAATTCTTAATATTTCATGCATGCATTCCTCTAAGGTTATAACTTCTATTTCCTTGCTCGGATCTGCTTCACATTTCACACACGCATTGCTCCAATGGACCTCTACCACCCTGTGACAAATTCACGTTCGTGCCGCCCCCGCTAAGCCCAGAGTCCATGTTACAAGCCCACACACTTGGAATGATTTTACATATTTAGGGGTACCTAGGCCCACACGGGGGTATTCCGTAAGCATCGCTTACTGACCAACCTAGTTCCATTTGGTGTAAGTTTACAGGTTTCTAGGTTTCCTAGCCTTGACATGGATCAACTTTATATCAAAAAGACTGACATGATGTTCACGATACGAGACGATCTATGTAATCATGCCCCACCAGGATAGTGGAGGGGGCATTTAGTGTTACCCTTGTCCGTCGCCAACCTTTAAACCATTCTAGTTACAGACCTGAAACTTTGTATGTAGCCTTGTGATGAGTAGATGCACCGTTTATTTTGATTCGTCTCGATAACAATATATCCAAGTTTGAATGTCAACGCGCTGCAGGTTTCTATATTTTAGTGCGCAAATTGTAAATGCTATTATGCACATTTTTTTATGTTGACTGGTGGAGATATAGTAGAACCTGTAAACATGCAGTTACTTGGTAATGTAGATGTAGCTTTTTTATGGTGAATTTATTTTTGTTTGACACTTGAGCCATGAAACATCTCCCCCTTTTGGACTTGGAGTTTACTATCGAAGCGATTGTAGTTGGGCATCCGTGTTCTATGAACACATTTTCTAGTTTTGTACTTGATATGTGTGATATTTCATAATAATAATTATATGTTGACTAAATGTGGGAAATATTTCAATTTTTTATGAAATCTTGCACATCTTGGGGTATAAAATTACATACATGTGGTTGTTTCATGTTTTGTCTGCAGGTGTTATCCTCAGGGACTCGCACGGAGTGGCACAGGTACGGTTCGTGACCGGCAACAAGATCCTGCGTATCTTGAAGGGCAAGGGTCTGGCGTCCGAGATCCCAGAGGATCTCTACTACTTGATCAAGAAGGCCGTCAACATCAGGAAGCATCTGGAAAGGAACAGGAAGGTATGTATGTTGTTGTTGTATACAAATGTGTGACGACCCAACTCGACAGGATGAAAATGTTTTTGTGACAAACTGTTTTGAATAGCTCCGTATAGCTGAGACTATCTAACAGGGCTCCAGATAAGGAATTATTAATTGAGTATTGTCACTCCATCATTTCTGAAGCAATTGGGTATTTCAAAATTTTAATTGTGTAAAATAGAATCGCACTACTGTTTACACATCAGCAGACCGCACTTATTGAATAATTTGCTTCTAAATGAAAACATCTTGGTATTTCATTAGAATTGTCTCCTTGGAGAAAATTCTAATGAAATACCAAGATGTGTTTTCTGTAGCATGATAAAGATACCACCACTTTTTCATTGCTTTTTGATACTCACTACCTCTGATTTCAATTGGGTTTTTGGCAATTATAATGGGTATTTACGCAAATACGCAGCTTATCTGGAGCACTGTGAAATTAGATGATAGGATGACTCCGAAAATAATGGAGTCGATTGACCCCCTGCCATAAACTCGCTACTGGGAGTCCCGATCAGAATATAGATGCCTTCGGCAATGCTCCAGATAAGGTATATGACTACGCAATTAAACAAGGCACAAACTCCAGAAAGACTAGTCGTGTATAAGAATAATAATGTAGGTCTCTGTACGAGGTACTTTTGAAGCTTGTAATGACAGTCTACACTTGGTGTATAAGACACAGGACACATTCCCCATCTGAGCAATTACTCCCAAGCTCAATGTTATTCAATATGGGTTGATGGTGTGGTGGAGAGAGTACTGCACATGGTACCAGCTGTCGTGAATTCAATCTCTGCTTTCGTTCGAAAAAACACATTTCGTATCGGCTGTTGCTGGGACTCTTTCAGTGTGGCACATATTGAAGTGAAAATGGGAATGTGAGTTTTCTACCAGTGTAGATGCAGTTCAGACTGCATCTGCACAGTCTGACCAGAATCTGCAATTGAAACACCTGCCATGCTTCTAACGAGCCATATATATCCGTCTACTAGAGTGCTATTGATCAGGAGCTACCCTGGCCACAATCCCAGAAGCCCCATTTCACCAGTCACAGCCATATGTAGACTGCGCTTTCACTCTGCATCTGTAGCCCTGCGCTTTCACTCTGCATCTGTAGCCCATTTCACCAACATTGCAAAGTATACTTGGAGTGAGAAATTTTCAATTTTAGGATAAATTTTTTATTATACTGAATTTATTGCATTATCACAGCCATTTTGGCTGTATAATAATAATGCATTTCGGGAAAAATAATTGATTACTCCCTCAAAGTATACTCCCTCAAAGTATACTTTGCAATGTTGGTGAAATAGGCTACTGATCTGGACCCACACCGTGATGGTCAGATGGCCTTGGACCCAGAATGAATCTTCCATAATATAGCCGATCAGAAGCTACACTTGTCAGGGCCTGAAAATAGCACTGGTCCGAGGTCCTGGACCTGCAAATTATATTGTCGAACCTTGGTATTTTACAAGCAAAAAGTCCGCCGGACCTGTGATAAAATTGAAATTGCAATCTTCATTCAGTGGCGATGCTAAATTCGTTATGATTATCGCGTTGTAAGATAATTTATGGTGACACAGACTGACATGACGGTCAAGGATTTACAGATGGTGCGAGTCATTTATCATGAAACGGACACATATTTCTACAGTTTTTCTAGTGATTATCCTCGGACATTTCACTTTTTTCATTGTTAGGTCCCGGACCTATTGGTAAAAGCTACTATTTTCAGGCCCTGCTTGTGACATTGTCCATTTGGTAAATTGAGGTCTGATCTGTATTACAATGATCAGATCTAGAGTTAACAAAACAGTATACATTGCAGACACACACACACAATTGAGAAATGGGACGGCATGACATGTGCTACCAGCAAAGCACCAAATGTTACCAAGGGTCTGTGTTTTCTGATCAGAATCTACGTTGTTGCCAGGTTTGTGACCCAATGTTCTGTTGCAGGACCGTGATTCCAAGTTCCGTCTGATCTTGGTGGAAAGCCGTATCCACCGGCTGGCCCGATACTACAAGACAAAGAGGGTCCTTCCCCCCAACTGGAAGTAGTAAGTATAGCAGTGTCGTCTAAAGCGCGACCGCAACACATTTTCCACCATTATTAACTCTTTGCATGCTGGGAAATTTGTGGGCTATAAATAGTTCAAAAATAGCAGATGACAAGTTCATTATATTTTCTTTTATTTCTCCTTATAAATGTCGTGAATATGTCTTGGAATTTCATTAGAATTGTGTCCAGAGGACACAATTCTAATGAAATTTCAAGACATATTTACAGAGAGAAATAAAACATACTCCTAATTCATTTGGCGGATATTTTCGCCGCTAGCATGCAGAGTTAACCTAATTGTCAACAAAATTGTATTTATCGATGCAACTAAAATAGGTACACACAATAATGCCCAAAGTTAATTTTCATTGAATTCCATTCTAAAAGGAGTGCTAGCAGACCATATCTGGGGTAGCCGTTCATTTATTACCACATTGTTATTGTAATGCTTCGTACTTTATCGATTATAATTCTGTATTATTGTAAAAAAAAATAATTGTAATCGATGCAACTAAAATAGGTACACACAATAATGCCCAAAATTAATTTTCATTGAATTATATTCTAAAAGGAGTGCTAGCAGACCATATCTGGGGTAGCCGTTCATTTATTACCACATTGTTATTGTAATGCTTCGTACTTTATCGATTATAATTCTGTATTATTGTAAAAAAAATAATTGTATTTTCTGTTATTGTAACAACAATATTTCTATTTTCAGCCAATCTGCCACGGCCGCTGCCCTCGTCCAGTAGAAAGACTGTTGTACTTGTATCTGTATGTATTTAAATAAATACTGACAGTAAACAACACACGTCTTGTCATTGTGTAGTTACGTATATTCCATATTGTCTAGCTGTTGCCCCATTTCATGTGGGTGGCAGGTGGGAGAATGCGATGGGTAATTTAACGATCGGGGTTCATCCTTACCGGAATCCCGACTGGAGACCAGGGGGCCGTTTCACTAAACCTCGTACGCCTAAAATGTTTGTAAGTGCAAAATTATGAGTGTAAATTTCGCATTAATAATGTTTTCTTGTAAACAATTATTGGATTTACATTTATTGAGCACATGCAGCCTATGCTCAATAAATGTAAATCCATAAATTGAAATTTACAGACGATCTTAAATTTGCACTTAAGAACATTTTAGTCGTAAGAAGTTTAGTGAAACGGGGCCCCTGGTTTGGCCGTCACTAAGACCCCATTTCATGTTGACCACTCATTCGAACCAACAGTCGTGTTGACATGGTTCGATTCGGTGGTACCAACATATACTTTTTGTGAGGAAAAGATAGTTAATCCATGAGAAATTGTATATCATCAGCATGAAATCGGTTAACTGGACGCTAAATCACGCCATGTCTGCTTGATGCCAGCCGTTCATCGTGTTGTTAGTTATTGGGCAGAGCTGAATGGAGCACAAATGCCGTAAGCCCCATTATTCCAGTAATTTGGATCTAACCAGAGCTCGTCGGAAATAAATGCTAACTTGATGGTTCTGAGGTCAGTTTCTAAAGGGACGCTCTCTGACGAGTTGATATACGCCGGACTACTCGTTATGTTCAAGACTTGGTGTAGGTAATTGTGCCGTGACAAATCCGAGTGCTCGAACTACTTTGCATGTGAATATTGAAGGTACATGCCCAGTCAGTAGGCACAAAATGTTCCTTATATCTGGGACATTTTCTGGCAAAATAAACATTTATTCACCATCATTCCACATTGATCGTCATTTTTTATGCCCCACCACGATAGTGGAGGGGGGCATGTAGTGTTGCCATTGTCCGTACGTCTGTCTGCCAACCTTGTAAGTAGTAAAACTTTTAAGCCCTAGTAGCTACAGACCTGAAACTTGGTATGTATCTTCCTTATGAGTAGATGCAGTTTATTTTGATTCTTCCCTGGGGTCATGGATTATCTCCCCTTTTCGACTTAGAATTGTTCAACCCTAGTGGCCACTCCTGAAACTTGGTATGTAACTTCCTTATGAGTAGATGCGCCAAGTTTATTTTGATCCGACCCCAGGGATAATGGGCGTCGGCGTATACAAACTTAACGTTAGGTATATGTCTTAAGACCTCTTTCCTTTCATGGAACGCCTTGATATTTCATGCATGCATTCTTCAGATGACCCTCTATCATGCTGTAGCAAATCCATGACCCACCAACCAACCCTTGCACCAAGGTCGAGGTCACAAACTGCATGTTCATAAACTTAACATTGGGGTAAATGTCTTCTAACATCTGTTTCCTTTTGTGGAACACCTTGATATTTCATACATGCATTCCTCGGATGACCCTCTATCATGATGTAGCAAATCCACGACCCACCACCCAACCCTTTCCCCAAGGTCAAGGTCACAAACTTCGCACATTCATTAACTTAACGTTGGGGTAAATTTCTTATAACATCCTTTTCCTTTCATGGAACGCCTTGATATTTCATACATGCATTCCTCAGATGACCCTCTATAATGCTGTAGCAAATCCATGACCCACCACCCAACCCTTACCCCAAGGTCAAGGTCACAAACTTAGCATGTTCATAAACTTAACGTTGGGGTAAATGTTGTGTAACTTCTGTTTATTTACAGGGAACATCTTTATATTTCTTACATGTATCCATCTGATGATACTCTTAATGTGCTATAGCAAATCCATGACCCACCCCCCACCCCTTTCCCCAAGATCAACATCATAAACGTAACGGAGTAAATGTCTTTTTATAACTTCCGTTTCTTTACAGGGAACGCCTTGATATTTCATACATGCATTCATCTGATGATCCTCTATTCAGTATTGTGCTACAGAAAATCCATGACCCACCCCTTTCCCCAAGGTCAATGTCACAAACTTAGCACATTCATACATGCATTCCTCATGTCAATAGCTATCCTGCTGTAGAAAATCACCAACTTAGTGCGTTCATAAACTTAACTTTGGGTTAAATTTTGTGTAACTTCTGTTTTCAGGGAGCGCATTGATATTTCATACATGCATTCATCTTAATATGCTATATCATGCTATAGCAAATCCACGACCCCAATGTCAAGGTCCACCGCACACCCCTTAACCCAAGGTCAAGTTATATGATATTCATGTTTTTATGCCCCACCACGATAGTGGAGGGGGCATTTAGTGTTACCCTTGTCCGTCCGTCACGAAACTTTAACGCTCGGGTAAATTTGGCCTCATTTATTATCAAAGCGATATGTGGGGCATCCGTGTTCTATGAACACATTTTCTAGTTTATACAACTGCCAAGTTTGAGTGAAGGCTGCCAACAGGCGAGCTTTGTTGTCTTCTGACAACTCCTGTTTACTTTGAATTTTGCCTTGTAAATGTTGGAACTTTTAAACCATACTAGCTACATACCTGAAACTTGGTATGTAGCTTCGTTATGACGAGTAGATGCGCAAAGTTTATTTTGATTCGACTCTGGGGTCCTGAATTATCTCCCCCTTTTCAACTTAGAATTTGGCAATTTTGTCTTGTTAACTCGTAAAACTTTTAAACCATAGTAGCTAGACCTGAAACTTGGTATGTAGCTTCCTTATGCTTAGTAGATGCGCAAAGTTTATTTTGATTCGACCCACGGTCCTGGATTATCTCCCCTTTTGGACTTGGAATTTTGCCTTGTTTACTATCAAAGCGATATGTGGGGCATCTGTGTTCTATGAACACATTTTCTAGTTATACATTTTATATCGGACGTAAATTTCCACACGGATATCAGGGACGATATTTATTCTCTGTATTTATTTTTTAATGTGCAATGATCATACTTTATAATCTGTTGAAAATATTATTTTTTCAGGCGACACATTTAATTAGTACAAATAATTAAAAAATACCATGCCTCGTTTGCATATGAAAATAGCCTGATACCACCGCGAGTGACTCAGTAATACAAATATTTACGATCACTCGTAATTGTTAGAACTGGTGGAATAGCGACACAATTATAGGCTTCTTTAATTCCTATACACAACACTTTGTGCCTACTGAGTGGGCATGTACCTTTAAATGTATATTTACAAGATGTACAAATTTGCATTTTTAGCTGACTGGAGCGAAGCTCGTGAGCTATTGTTACCGCAATGTGTCCGTTGTCGTCGTCCGTGAACATTTTCAAACGTCTTCTCGGTAACCATTGGACCTCTAGTCGCCAAATTTCATGGTCATGGTCCTTAGGTAGGGAGATTACAAAATTTTTAAAATTATGTCGTTACGTAATCCAAGATGGCCACCATCTAAAAATAGCACAAATTCTTCAAAAATCTTCTCAAGAACCGCCAACCGGATTTTTCGACAAAACTTAGTAGGAATGATCAATGTACAATGCTCTTTCAAAGTTGTTAAAATGGTGATCCCGGGGTCAAAAATGGGTGTGGCCAGTGGGGTCAAATTTTATTTTTGACCGAATATGGTCATGTCGTATAGCAAGAGCTGTAGAAGAACAGCATAGCTCGACTACGAGGGTTGTCGATGTACACATAGCCTTCAGCAAGGTTGACTAAAAACCTTAACCAAGGAAAATTAAGTAAGTAATTCAAGGTTAAATGTAGGTCAATGTCAGAAATAGGTCCGGGGTTATTGATGTACATCACTAGGAGATGAAGTTTTCCAAGTATGGTTGCTGTAGGCCCAGGAGTATTCCATATACAAGCTTGACTAAAAACCTTAACCAAGGGGAAATAACTAAGTAATCCAAGGGTAAAAGTAGGTCCATGTCAAATATAGGTCGGAGATTATTGATGTACATGACTAGGAGATGAAGTTGTCCAAGTATGGTTGCTGTAGGCACAGGAGTATTCCATATACAAGCTTGACTATAAACCTTAACCAAGTTTGAGTACAAACCTTAACCAAGGGGAAATAATTTAAGTAATTCAAGGTCAAATGTAGGTAAAGGTAAAATATAGGTCAGGGGTTATTGATGTACATCTGTATGAGAAAAAATTATCCAAGTATGGTGTCTGTATGCACACTAGTATTCCATCTACAAGTTTGACTAAAAACCTTAACCAAGGTTGACTAAAAACCTTAACCAAGGGGAATTAACTAAGTAATTCAAGAGGAAATGTAGGTCAAGGTCAAATATAGATCAGGGGTTATTGATGTACATCCCTATTAGAAAAGGTTGTCCAAGTATGGTGTCTGTATGCACAATAGTATTCCATGTACAAGCTTGACTAAAAACCTTAACCAAGGTTGACTAAAAACCTTAACCAAGGGGAATTAAGTAAGTAATTCAAGGTTAAATGTAGGTCAAGATCAAATATAGGTCAGGGGTTGTTGATGTACATCACTAGGAGATGAAGTTGTGCAAGTATGGTGGGTGTAGGGCCAGGAGTATTCCATCTACAAGGTTGACTAAAAACCTTAACCAAGGGGAATTAAGTAAGTAATTCAAGAGGAAATGTAGGTCAAGGTCAAATATAGATCAGGGGTTATTGATGTACATCCCTATGAGAAAAGGTTGTCCAAGTATGGTGTCTGTATGCACAATAGTATTCCATGTACAATCTTGACTAAAAACCTTAACCAAGGTTGATTAAAAACCTTAACCAAGGGGAATTAACTAAGTAATTCAAGGTTAAATGTAGGTCAAGGTCAAATATCGGTCAGGGGTTGTTGATGTACATCACTAGGAGATGAAGTTGTCCAAGTATGTATGGCTGTAGGGCCAGGAGTATTCCATCTACAAGCTTGACTAAAAACTTTGGTGGCGCCGACGCCAGGGTGACTACATAAGCTCTCACTATTCTTCGAATAGTCAAGCTAAAAATGTACCTGAGGGCCAAACCAGGCAAATCGTGATTCCTATAAGGAGGAACATATACCGTTAATTTACCCCATCCCATTCGCCCGACCACCACCCACTACATCGGACGTAAATTTCCTCACTGATATCAGGGGCGCTAACCGTGTTTCTTTAAACTGTTAACAGAGTTTACTATTTATTCTCTGTATCCCTATGAGAAAAGGTTGTCCAAGTATGGTGTCTGTATGCACAATAGTATTCCATGTACAAGCTTGACTAAAAACCTTAACCAAGGTTGACTAAAAACCTTAACCAAGGGGAATTAAGTAAGTAATTCAAGGTTAAATGTAGGTCAAGATCAAATATAGGTCAGGGGTTGTTGATGTACATCACTAGGAGATGAAGTTGTGCAAGTATGGTGGGTGTAGGGCCAGGAGTATTCCATCTACAAGGTTGACTAAAAACCTTAACCAAGGGGAATTAAGTAAGTAATTCAAGAGGAAATGTAGGTCAAGGTCAAATATAGATCAGGGGTTATTGATGTACATCCCTATGAGAAAAGGTTGTCCAAGTATGGTGTCTGTATGCACAATAGTATTCCATGTACAAGCTTGACTAAAAACCTTAACCAAGGTTGATTAAAAACCTTAACCAAGGGGAATTAACTAAGTAATTCAAGGTTAAATGTAGGTCAAGGTTAAATGTAGGTCAAGGTCAAATATCGGTCAGGGGTTGTTGATGTACATCACTAGGAGATGAAGTTGTCCAAGTATGTATGGCTGTAGGGCCAGGAGTATTCCATCTACAAGCTTGACTAAAAACTTTGGTGGCGCCGACGCCGGGGTGACTACATAAGCTCTCACTATTCTTCGAATAGTCAAGCTAAAAATGTACCTGAGGGCCAAACCAGGCAAATCGTGATTCCTATAAGGAGGAACCCATACCGTTAATTTACCCCATCCCATTCGCCCGACCACCACCCACTACATTGGACGTAAATTTCCTCACTGATATCAGGGGCGCTAACCGTGTTTCTTTAAACTGTTAACAGAGTTTACTATTTATTCTCTGTATCCCTATGAGAAAAAAGGTTGTCCAAGTATGGTGTCTTGTTATGCACAATAGTATTCCATGTACAAGCTTGACTAAAAACCTTAACCAAGGTTGACTAAAAACCTTAACCAAGGGGAATTAAGTAAGT
The DNA here is from genome assembly GCA_029237695.1 of Conchocele bisecta. NCBI lineage: Eukaryota > Metazoa > Mollusca > Bivalvia > Lucinida > Thyasiridae > Conchocele > Conchocele bisecta. The sequence goes on along the minus strand of CM055273.1, from coordinate 60,118,667 downwards.
AATTCAAGGTTAAATGTAGGTCAAGATCAAATATAGGTCAGGGGTTGTTGATGTACATCACTAGGAGATGAAGTTGTGCAAGTATGGTGGGTGTAGGGCCAGGAGTATTCCATCTACAAGGTTGACTAAAAACCTTAACCAAGGGGAATTAAGTAAGTAATTCAAGAGGAAATGTAGGTCAAGGTCAAATATAGATCAGGGGTTATTGATGTACATCCCTATGAGAAAAGGTTGTCCAAGTATGGTGTCTGTATGCACAATAGTATTCCATGTACAAGCTTGACTAAAAACCTTAACCAAGGTTGATTAAAAACCTTAACCAAGGGGAATTAACTAAGTAATTCAAGGTTAAATGTAGGTCAAGGTCAAATATCGGTCAGGGGTTGTTGATGTACATCACTAGGAGATGAAGTTGTCCAAGTATGAATGGCTGTAGGGCCAGGAGTATTCCATCTACAAGCTTGACTAAAAACTTTGGTGGCGCCGACGCCGGGGTGACTACATAAGCTCTCACTATTCTTCGAATAGTCAAGCTAAAAATGTACCTGAGGGCCAAACCAGGCAAATCGTGATTCCTATAAGGAGGAACCCATACCGTTAATTTACCCCATCCCATTCGCCCGACCACCACCCACTACATCGGACGTAAATTTCCTCACTGATATCAGGGGCGCTAACCGTGTTTCTTTAAACTGTTAACAGAGTTTACTACTTATTCTCTGTATGTATTTGTTTGATGTGCAATGATAATACTTTATAATCTGTCGAAAATAAATATATACTGAGCAAAAAAAGAAACATTACTGTACCAATTTTGATCATATCTAGGTCATTTCAAGAGATACATCAATGATGTTGATATGTATACGTCAATTCACCATTTGGCAACACATCTGCATTTCTGTTGGAAATGTAATAGTTGATCGCATACTCGAAAAATTATGATTATGGGAACAATGTGCAAAACTGAAAAACACAAGTTTCCAAAAAAAAATCGCTTTGCATTTCTGGTTGATGTTATCGATGAGATGTTTTCTGTAGGTCGAAATTGAACTGATATCTGTTGTCTACCACGGGCGTTTATTAGTGCGTTGACGCGACGTCGCATGGAATTGACGTAATGTTGGACCACGACGTTGGGAATAGTGTTCCATTCCCTGACTGGTGTGTTGGCCAGCTCGTTCACATTGTTCGGCACATGCTGTTGTCGCACACGTCTCCCCGGCTCATCCCATATGGGCTTCAAGTCTGGGGAGACAGCTGGCTATGGCAAAACGTTGATGTTGCAAGCGGCCAAATGATTTTGAGTGGCGAGAGCCGTATGCGGATGCACATTGTCCTGTTGGAATGTTCCTGCGCCGTGTCTCTGCACTTACACCTGCCTCTCTCGTACGCACACGTGTGTGTAGCGTTCACCTTTACAGCGATACACTTGCTGCCGGCCGTCGGCGTGGCTGAGATTGAAGCGCGAAACAGTACTGTACGGTATCCCAGTCACGTCGACCCCAATGACGGTGAAACCTCGCCCATTGCAGTCTGGCACGGCAGTGACGATTCGTCAAAATACTGCCAGTGTATGGCCTGTACGCCCTTACAGGTCGTTCCTGGTCTTGGACGATTACATATCGTCTGCCCGGACATGCGGTATTTGCGTGCCGTAACGGTTGCCGGCTGGAACATATCGCGTAAATGCGTCAGTCGGATTGCCCGATATTGATCCAGCGTTGTAACATCCCCAGTTTGCTTCATCCTCGTAATCAAATTGAAAATGGTTATGCGGCTGTAACCTAACACTCTACTGACTGCAACGGGAGCAACGCTAGCTCAAAGCATCCCAATTGCCTGATTTCTCTGCGCTTGTGATAAACGCGGCATATCTGTCAAACAAATTTGTGTATGTTTTGAACATTGTACCGAATAACTCGTCTGCTCAGGTATGCCAAACCGAATGTTCCATTCATTGAGCACGAGCACGTGCAAATGGCTCGAAACGACTTTCTGACAATTCAATCATTACACATTGTCCAATGATAACAAATCAGATACACACAAGGTAGGGGCACTCTTGACCGACATTTTGACACAGGTAGCGTGTATATACACATATAAATACAAAAGTTATTACACATTAAAGACAGTTAGTTCTATATTTCTATATGAAATAATGCTGCAATTGGGGGGGGGGGGGGGGGTGTGAGTGAGTGATGTGAATAGGTTTAACGTCCGCTTTTCTGACATAGAGGTACAAGCCTCAGGGAGTCTACACGCAGACGGGTCAACGGGGTCGAGTCCCTATCCACCTGTCCAAGGGGGGTAAATCCCAACTTCAGAACTCAATATTTACAATAAAAATATATATTCGTCCTGAAATTAGAACAACCTGATCTGGTGCCAGGCCCTCGCGCCACACCAGCATCATTTATCCCATCCCTAAAAGTAATAGGATTAGCGCTAATCTTACTTTTATATATGGGGCATAGCCCGACTCAACTCTCACATACAAGAAAGCCAAACATGCACATGAGGGCCAAATCCGGTATAGTGGGTTCCGGAAAGTATGAACCCAATCGTTAAGCCAGTTTAGTCGCCTTTTACGACAAGCAATGGCTACTGCAGCACTATTCTCAGGATCAGTTGATCCCGCCCCGGTGCCTGCACGGGGCGGGGGGGGGGGAATAAATGATTACTCCCTCAAAGTACACTTTGCTAGATAAGTATACTTTGCAATTTTGGTGAAATAGCCTACTGAGCTATCAGCCCCATTATCACAATATATCCCATAGGCCTATGTACTACTTTTGATTTGATTTATTGGTGTTTAACGGCCTACCAACATCTAAGGTCATTTAAAGCCGGGCCAACGGGTTCAATCCCGTATGTAACCTGCTGCATTGGAGAGAAAATTCTGAAATGAGAACGGAATATTTACATTGAAAATTCAGCCCTGAAATTAGAATAACCTGTCCTGGTGCCAGCCAGGTCTATACCACACCAAAGTCATTTGGCATCTTCCCCTCAAAGTAGTATGATCAGGAACCAAACCAGGTCTCCATCGTAAATTAATCTAAAGTCATGTTTTTTATGTTTGTTTGTTTGTTTATTAGTGTTTAACGGCCTATCAACAGCTAGGGTCATGTAAGGAGAAAAATGGAAAATAAGAAATAAATTGCAGACGACAAATTGTAATTCGGCTTTGTAAGGGCCAAGTGATTTCTCCATGTATTTAATGTCGGGCAGAGAAAATGTAACAACACAGAAAACACCATTAAAATGTATAAATTTGTGGCACAAAATATGCAGTAGTTGTTAATACATATTGGCATCTTGAATTACAAGTACTGGCAGTTATGCAATTATCAACATGTCTTCGCCATCTTGGGGTCAGGGGGACAACCCAGGGGCCCGTTTCACTAAACTTCGTACGACTAAAATGTTTGTAACTGCAAAATTATGACAGTCTGTAAATTTCACATTAACAATGTTTTCTGGTAATCAATTATTGGATTTACATTTATTGAGCATATGCTGCATATGCAGCCTATGCTCAATAAATGTAAATGCATCAATTGAAATTTCCAGACAATCCTAAATTTGCACTTACAAACATTTTAGTCGTACAAAGTTTAGTGAAATGGATAAATTCAAACATCTGTCCAATTCCGAGATTGGGGGATTGGAGCACTCTTTCAATAATATAGTTGATAGGACACCTGCAGATTTTTTTGCTTTCTAATTCTCGCCTCTGAGGAATGGTTTGCAGGTCTAATTGCCCCATTCACAGGTGGGGAAGACTGATAAATACATTACAAAACAAAAATAAGTTCTGATATACCTGTTTCATATTCACATAAATGCATTGCAGCGCAGTTTAGATATAGCTGGTCCTTATAAACATACGAACTACAATGTTAGTCACTAAGATAGTGCCAGGCCAGCCAGCACATTCACACAATCTGATCAGGGGCCGCACTGTTTGTCATTCAGTAACAACACGAGTCTCACTGTGGTCAGTAAATTGATGAACACTAAGATACAGAATACCCGACAACGGTTGCCTGGTATAAAATATTCTAAAAATACTAATTCATATTTCTGCTTCGAAGTATATGCTAGTACCACTCGTTTGAACCATCTCGATGAGGCGATTCAAATGAGTGGTAACAATATAGAGTTCAATGTATACACAAGAGATATATTTACATACATCTATGAGGAAAATGGTGCATCATCGGCCTGTAATGTATTAAAGGTACATGCCCACTCAATAGGCACAAAATGTTCTTTATAGGAATTAAATAAGTGAACAATTGTGTCACTATTCCACCAGGTCTAAAATCTACCAGTGCCCGGAATAGATATAATCATTTAGTAATATTTATTTTACTGATAGTGACGCGCGTTGGTATCGGGCTATTTTCATATGTAAATGAGGCATGACATTTTTTTAATTATTTATACTAATTAAATGCGTCACCTGAAAAAATAATATGTTAGACAGATTATAAAGTATGATCATTGCACATCAAAAAATAAATACAGAGACTAAATAGTAATGTCCGTTAACATTTTAAGGAAACACGGTTATCGCCCTTCATAACAGTGTGGAAATTTTCGTTTGATATAACATGTATAATAATGCCAACCAATGACTGAATGTTTATTTTGCCAGAAAATGTCTCAGATGATGTCTCTGATATAAAGAACAGTTTGTGCCTACTGAGTGGGCATGTACCTTTAAGCCTCACAATGCTGAACTAAATGTTGTCGTCTGCTGTTTGTTTTCTCTCTTTTCCAGTTTTCTCATCAAAAACATGTTTTGACAACACTTTAGCATCATTTCCATTAGAAATGATGCTAAAGTGCTGTCAAACCATGCGTTGTTTATTGAGAAACAAGACAAAACATAAAAACAATCACAGGGGTAGGAATTTGCATGATATATCTTGAAACCAGGATTTGAGGTAATTGTAGAAAATTACTAATGTTCCAACATTGGAAACACACTTTTATGAACTTGTAGGTGCAAACATGTTTGTTTAGCCATTTTCAGGATTTAGCATTTGGAACTTTTCCCACCCATGAGGTAGACAGCAGACGACAATTTTTGTTTCCTGCATTATAAGGGTTAGACCATTACTAAACAATGTGTATGTGGCTGTAGATCAGGATCAACCATTGTTATACAACCATAACAAAGGGGCTAAGTCCCCTTATGGACTCGGGGGGGGGGGGGGGGGCCCTTCTTGCCCTGGCCCCTTCTGATAGTAACAATCCATCATCGTACATCCATAACTAAGGAGTGAGTGAGTGAGTGAGTGAATATGGTTTAACGTCCGCTTTTCTGACATAGAGGTACAAGCCTCAGTGAGTCTACACGCAGACGGGTCAACGGGGTCGAGTCCCATATCCACCTGTCCAAGGGGGGTAAATCCCAACTTCAGAACTCAATATTTACAATCAAAATATATATTCAGTCCTGAAATTAGAACAACCTGATCTGGTGCCAGGCCCTCGCCACACCAGCATCATTTATCCCATCCCCTAAAAGTAATAGGATTAGCGCTAATCTTACTTTTATATATGGGGCATAGCCCGACTCAACTCTCACATACAAGAAAGCCAAAAATGTACATGAGGGCCAAATCCGGTATAGTGGGTTCCGGAAAGTATGAACCCAATCGTTAAGCCAGTTTAGTCGCCTTTTACGACAAGCAATGGCTACTGCAGCACTATTCTCAGGATCAGTTGATCCCGCCCCGGTGCCTGCACGGGGCCCATAACTAAGGAGTGAGTGAGTGAGTGAATAGGGTTTAACGTCCGCTTTTCTGACATAGAGGTACAAGCCTCAGGGAGTCTACACGCAGACGGGTCAACGGGGTCGAGTCCCATATCCACCTGTCCAAGGGGGGTAAATCCCAACTTCAGAACTCAATATTTACAATCAAAATATATATTCAGTCCTGAAATTAGAACAACCTGATCTGGTGCCAGGCCCTCGCCACACCAGCATCATTTATCCCATCCCCTAAAAGTAATAGGATTAGCGCTAATCTTACTTTTATATATGGGGCATAGCCCGACTCAACTCTCACATACAAGAAAGCCAAAAATGTACATGAGGGCCAAATCCGGTATAGTGGGTTCCGGAAAGTATGAACCCAATCGTTAAGCCAGTTTAGTCGCCTTTTACGACAAGCAATGGCTACTGCAGCACTATTCTCAGGATCAGTTGATCCCGCCCCGGTGCCTGCACGGGGCCCATAACTAAGGAATCAGAACGCAATACTTACATTGAAATAAATATATATTCAGCCCTGAAATTAGAATAACCTGACCTGGTGCCAGGTCCATACCACACCAAAGTCACTTGACCCGTTCCCCTAAAAGTAATAGTATTGTGAATAATCGTAATACTCAAATAAGGGGTATAACCAGATTCAACTGTAGCATACAAAAATGCAAAAGACGTACGTGAGGGCCAAACCAGGTTTCCAGTCGGGATTAATTACTGGTTATAATTACTGGTTAAATTACAAGAAAACTAGACAGGTATGCAGAAATCAAATATATTAAATGAAACTGGTGCTGTAATGAATCGATAAACAAAATTAATATTATTAAAGAAATATATTAACCCTTAGACCGCTACTAACAACAATTGTCGTCTGATGTTGTTTTTATACCTTGCCTTTTTCTCAATAAAAATATGGTTTGACAGCACTTCAGAATCATTTGGAAATGATTCTGAAGTGCTATCAAAGCATGTTGTAAATTATTCTAAAGTGCTGTCAAAGCATGTTTTTGATGATAAAACTGGAAAGTAGAAAATAAACAGCAGACAACAACAAAAATTAAGATAGCGGTCTTAGGGTTAAAAGCTACAATGTGATTTAAGGTGACTTCTAAATGGCAGAAACTTTCATTGTTATTTGTAAATCCTATAATGGAATTCATCCAATGAATTTTTGCTTTATTGGATTTACAAATATATCCAGGAAATAAATATATTATTTCAAAATAGTACCGGAATAAATTGCATCATTAAAAGTTACGCCAAACAGTGACAAGTCCGGAATATAAACACAGTAAACCAATATTGGTTTTCCAAAATGTGTTTTGACTAATATGTTTATTTTGCGTAGGCATCTTGTTAATTATATTTAGTTTAAACAATATTTATTTCTAGTTATGGCAAGTGAGATATACATACATACAATTGAGAACAGGATTAGAAAACAAGCTTTTACACTTATGTGAATTCTTCTCCTGTGAAGAGATGATATATTTGGGGACACTACATTATTGCACATTTAATAAATAAAAAAAGAGCTTGGTTCTGTTCCAGACGAATGAACTTCAGTCCAACTACATGTATGTGAATTGTCCCAACAATTTGTTCTGTGTCAATCGCCATTGGAAGTTTCCAAATCATGAGACAAACCATGTGATTTTGTACCTAAGAATATGTGCGATTTTTCATGAAAACTATTGACAGAAACTGTTATTTTCTGTAAATGATGTTGAAAGCTGACAAAAAATATTCCACATTTGCTCTGAACCGTTCGTCAACTTTTGACAACATTTATACTTTGCAATGTTGATGAAATAGGCTACAGAGGTACAAAATGACATGAAGTCTCATATATAGAGGAAACTATTCTTATACAAGACAGAGCATGGTAGGTGACTTGGAACATCTAATGCATCAGTCAATGTAAGTCCCCGCACCCCCCCTCCGGGGGAATAGCGGGGCTTATATTTTCGCTGCTGTGAAAGCCCCGGTAAAAGCCCCGCACTGCGGGGCATCATGAAATGTTAAGCCCCGGGGTATGCCCAGGTAAAGCCCGGTTAAAACCCCGGTAAAGCCCCCGGGGTGTGTCCCGGCCCATTTGTAAAAGCCCCGGTAAAGTCCCCGCACTGCGGGGCATCATGAAAGGTAAAAGCCCTGGTGTATGCCCCGGTAAAGCCCCGCCCCTCCCCCGGAGGGGGGGGTGCGGGGATTCACATTGACTGATGCATAATGGATATTGAACACAGCCAAAGCCACCTATTTACGATAATTTCGATAAATAATGATACATTTTAAAGATTATTCTTGGACTTATGAGCAGAGGTCTGCATTGGATCGAATCCGCGACCGCAACAGAATCAGCACCTACATGTAGTACTACAATCACTGTAGTGCTAGGTGCCGCCCGCCATTTGGGTCGCGAGTTCGAATCACGGTTCGTCGTGAAATTATATAATATTAAAATAGTAAATAATATAATACAGATACAGAGGTAATTAAATGACTATATTAACATGCAAATAAATTTGGTTACAAGTTCTTTCTACATTTAATAGGCGTAAAAAAACAAGAGGTTTGTTTCCTGTTACCCGACCGACCGTCTAGTTTTACCCCCGACTGTAATTTTGTTATTGTCAATTTTACATCGGTCCCGGAAAATGTTGTCGTGACCGCGTTTTTTACCTGTCCCGTATCCAACATGGCCGGCGAGAGCAACAGTTTGATTGCTCTGAGATGTTTTTGGTGCAAGGTCAACGAGATTCGGGTGGTAGACCATGGCTCGTCGATAAATGGCATTTATAACATGGCCCACACCAAATCTACGCCATTTAAGGCCACTTGCTCTGTAAGTATTGGCCATTTACAGCGTTAGAATTGTGTGTCATGTGTTTTCGCGGCATGAAATTTTTGAAGGGAAAATAAGTTATTTCCTAATATGACATGAAATTTGAAAACAAATAGTTGTTACAGTTGTGTAATTGTTTACTTTAGTGTGTCTAACAATTGATTCTAGATACACTATGACTTTTGACTATTTTTCCTGTCAAATATTAATGCTTCAATATTGGACTATTCCAGTAAACATACTCCCTTGTGGAAGAGATATTCATGTGACACAGTCCATCCCCTACATTTCTTTTGTTCATCACCCTCCCTACATTTTGTGGTGATCACGCCCCCATCCACCCCCTACATTTTGTTCTCTTCCACAGGGCAGTAGGTATATTAACAGCGGTGTCAAAAATGGATTCACCCGACCCGGTCTGACTAAATTACAATGATACATACAGTAAAAAAAATCCCTACCTACCGACCCTATCTTTTTCGGGCCCGTAACAGGAAACAAACCTTTTTTTTTTTAAGGCCTTAATAGGTACAACCGTCTCCTGCAAATAATAATGTCTTCTATCAAAATACCAAGTACATTCTAAATGTTTACAAAGGTTTTACAGCATTTTTGGAGATGTTGGTTGTTTTTCTAAATCAATATGGGCAAAATACAGAGACATTTTAATGGAAATAATCACAGATTCATATATCATGCCATCTGTATTTATTACCATATCAGAGCCATGAGATCACATGATTATGAAACTTTCCGAGATGCCACCAGTTGTCATGTTTGAAATCATTGGTTGTCCTTGAAAAAATCGGGCTGTTTCACTGACTCGAAGTTGTCCTTGAAAAAAATCAGGCTGTTTCATAGTCTGAAAGTTGTCCTTGAAAAAATCAGGCTGTTTCATTGTCTCGAAGTTGTCCTTGAAAAAAATCAGACCTTTTCATTGTCTCGAAATTGTCCTTGAAAAAAATCAGACCGTCTCTTGAACAAATCAGACTGTTTGACTGTTCTTGCAATAAAAAACCCAGACTGTCCGAGAGACAGTCAAACAGCCCAATTTGTTCAAGGACAACAATTTCAAGAATGTGCTCAAAAGATTAACAATCATAATGCCACACAACTTGCAGGTTATGGAGATATGTTTCAGTAATATTATATACAACAAATACCGGCCACTTTGTGACAGAATAGGGTATATCCTGGTCAGTCCTTGTACTCCAGTAGCCGATTTCAAAATTGCAAAGTATACTTATATAGCAAAGTATACTTTGAGGGAGTAATCATTTATTTCATATAGAACTAACCGTTGCATATATTTGGTGATTAAAAGTATGCAGAATTATTATACAGAATTTATTACATTATCACAGCCAAAATGGCTGTGATACTGTAATAAATTCAGTATAATGAAAATTTATAGACTTTATCCTAAAATTGAAAATTTCTCCCTCAAAGTATACTTTGCTAGATAAGTATACTTTGCCATGTTGGTGAAATAGGCTACATATGATCATCTACACTATGTATCATGTTGTGTCCTGATCAAATAGCACACACTTCTTTACATACTTTAATCTTTGTTTGCTTTTTAGAAGCACGGCAGTGTTTCATTGGAATGGCGAATGGGGCAGATCCAGATCAGACAGTGTGGATGCACAGTCTGATCTGGATCTACACTGGTTGCAAAACTCCATTTCTCCAGCGACATATAAGTGCAAATTTATTCTCAGTCCATCCAAAAACAGCATTACATGGATGTCATAAACACATATGGGGCACAATCTGACAAAACCAGGTTAGATTAGTATTTACACTGATCAGCCCAAGCAATCATCCAGTTTGATATTCATTCACAGGATGCTTAACAGATGACTCATTGACTGCAATACAAACAGTGTAGAGCCTGGGTGCAGCTTGGCTTGGGTCTCCACTGATTGCAAGGATAATAAGCTTGGCAGTTCCAGAATGTGGCCCGTATAAATACCTGTATATAGTACATGTAACTAGAGCAAGTGAGCAGAGGCTCACGGATATTCCCGGCCGCCACCTGGACCCACAAACAATAACTTTAACGCAAATATTTAAAAAAAAAAATAACGCAAATTTCTGGACACGAAGGCCGCATGGGTGTGGTATGGAATGAAAATATGGATGATGATCAGGAAGTATATGAAGCTTGAAGTCAATCTGAGTTACCTGTACAGAGATAATGGGTACCCAAAGACTTTAACGCAAATGGGACGGATGAACAGACGGACGGAATGACAAACACTATATACTCTCAACATACTTTGTATGTCGGGGAGGGGGGGGGGGGGGTATAATAACACAAGTTGGTGTAAATGTAAAGCGAATGTAAAATATTTGGTATTTGTAATTGTAAAACATATTCGACAGCAATCACAGACGTTATAGGGCGTCCAACTCCCTATCAATCAAACAAGCCATGCGATCTTGTATCTAAGAAGATGTGCAATATCGCATGAAAAATACTTTCAAAATTTATGATATGTTCCATAAACGATGTAAAAGTGGACAAAATGTTCAGAGCAAATGCATGATAGAATTAAACATTTGCTATAAAAAAACAGTCGACTTCGGATGTCATTTACAGCAAATATCAATGTTTCTGAAAATATTTTTCATGAAAATATACACTTCTTCGTTACAAAATCACAGGACTTGCCTCATATACCAAACTTAACCCTTAGACCGCTGCACACAACAATTGTCGCCTGCTGTTGCTTTTATATCTTGCCTTATTTCTCAATAAAACATATTGGAAATGATTCTGAAGTGCTGTCAAAACATGTATGTTGTAAATTATTCTAAAGTGCTGTCAAAGCATGTTTTGATGATAAAAATGGAAAATAGGTATATAATTCCAGCACAAAAATATTTACACAATTCCCTAACATTTGATTGGCCTGTAGCAAGTCTCTGTCCAAAATTTATATCCCAGTAAACTCCCACACCAAACTACTTTCCGTAACCGTGAGGCGCAGTTAAAATAATTCTTAAGAAAACGGAAAATAAACACATTTTCTTGATGAATTTATTTCAAATGCTGGAATTATAAGGAGTGAGTGAGTGAATAGGTTTTAACGTCCGCTTTTCTGACATAGAGGTACAAGCCTCAGGGAGTCTACACGCAGACGGGTCAACAGGGTCGTGTCCCGTATCCACCTGTTCGATGGGGGTAAATCCCAACTTCAGAACTCAATATTTACAATCAAAATATATATTCAGTCTTGAAATTAGAACAACCTGATCTGGTGCCAGACCCTCGCCACACCAGCATCATTTATCCCATCCCCTAAAAGTAATAGGATTAGCGCTAATCTTACTTTTATATATGGGGCATAGCCTGACTCAACTCTCACATACAAGAAAGCCAACGGGGCGGAATTATAAGGAATGAATGGCCTTTTTGTGGCCTTCGTCCAGTATTCCCGCGACTTTTCCAAGTTTATACCCCGATAAATTCCACAAAAAGGCCATTCATTCCTATATTAACGGGCCCATTAACAGCTTAAAGGTCATTTAAGGCCGGGCCAACGGGTTCGATCCCGCATTTAACCTGCTGCATTGGCAAACATAAAGGAAGCCACGGAAGTACCTCTAAGGGGGGTTACATGTGATTTTCAAAGTTTGTTAATTAATTTACAAGACTGGACTATATGTATATAATTATGGTACGAGACGCCTTGTGATTTTGTACCTAAGATGTGCAATTTTTAATGAAAAATATTTACAGAAACTGCAATGTTTTCTGTAAATGAAGTCGGAAGTTGGCACAATTTTCAGACCAGATGCGGAATTCTATTCCAAATTTGCTCTGAGCGTTTCATCAACTTCCGACTTCATTTACGGAAAATATCGTAATTTTGTATACATAAGTTACAAAATCATATGATTCGTCTCATATGGCTGTAACTAGAAAACTGAGACTTGTTCGATTTGTCGCCAGCCTCGCTTTGATCTGTTAACGCTCTCCTGCAGGCTGATCTGGGTCTACACTGGTCACAAATGTCATAAGCCCCATTTCACCAGTCACATCCACAACTATATGCAGCGATCCATGATATGTGACCTGCCACTACAAAGCGAGCATATAGAGTTTATGACAAATGAACAGACTGATCAGCTAGAACACTCAAACAACCAGTAGCCAATTTCACCAACATTGCAAAGTATACTTATCTAGCAAAGTATACTTATCTAGCAAAGACTTATCTAGCAAAGTAGACTTATCTAGCAAAGTATACTTTGAGGGAGACATTTTCAATTTAAGGATAAATTTATTGATTTTTATTATACTGAATTTATTACATTATCACAGCCATCAAATATATGCAGTTGTTAGTTCTATATGAAATAATGCATTTCGGGGAAAAATAAATCTCAAAGTATACTTTACTAGATAAATATACTTTGCAATGTTGGTGAAATAGGCTACAGATAGATATCTAGGTGAACATCAGCGGCATGGAAAACTTTCTCCCAACTCAATCACAGGCAGTCGGCATGGTGATAGGATAATACACAATACTGTTATAGACATGCAGAAAAAAAATATATTTGGAGCCATCGTTTAGTCACTGTATGTATTTTCAAGGCCTTGGTAATAAATACAATGACAAAACATGACTACAAATGTTTTTATTGCACCATGTTATCACCATGTCGAACCTGTGCACTTTACAATGTACAGTAAGCCCTGATCAGCCAATGTGGGGCGTCATGTCACAGGTGGAAGACTCGGGTGTGTGACATAAAAAAATGTCTATTGAAAAAGTTCTATTACATACTGTCGTGTTGTACTATACGGTACGTTATCTATAGAATAAGCTGCGTACAGTACAACAGGTCGGTGGGGGTAATGGGATATTTTCAATGGGCAAGACAAGATCTGCTGTCAGATGGAACTACGGTATATACGATAAATAATTTTGTAAACATTTCATCAGATAATGCCTATGGAATGTGAATTTTCATGCTGAACACACTGGTACCGGTATATTTAATCTTACTAACACGTGTATTTTTCTCAAACATGCTGAAAATGAAAATACACACCATGTAATCACTCAGCTTTTATACGTTTTCAGCAAAATTGCGTTTACGAGGTACAATGTACAAAGGTTATATTAGATGAAATAATAGGTAGAAAATAATTTGGTTTACTGGCACATATTTTGAAATTGCCACAATTTCTTAATCATATTATTACCCAATACCGGGACTGAATTGTGAACTGGGTGGGGGCCACACCAGGCGCAGACTCAATAAGCCCATTTTGTATGGTTGAGTCACTGTCAGAGGCAAAAAATACCTAAAATACCAGGTTTTTTGCAAGCATATTTTCACCAAGAAAGTGCTTCTTTTGACCATTCAAGCAAATCATCATACGAGGGTCATTCAAATGATGGATAACAACATGTACCTTGGTGAAGAAAAAAATGAATGTTCTCGACTACAATTTAACCCTTTCAACACCACATGCCTGTATAGTGGTATTGGCCAAACGTGTAGATCCAGATGAGCCGGTGGTATTGGCCAAACGTGTAGATGAACACCAGATGAGCCGCCGTCTCATCAGGATCTGCACATATTGCAAATGATTTTCATATTTTTTAGAACAAAAACACCCCCTTTTCATAAATGGACTACAGGTTGTCTGATAATAATTTTCGACGATTGGATTGGTTGCAAAATTAACGTATCAAAATCCTTTCCAGTTACTTAGGGTTTCAAAGGGTTAAAGCTAAAACTGTAATAAATTGCTGTTTTATAGTGACATTATTGCTATTTAAAATGATAAACTAATCCGAAGATTGGATAACAGACCTAGAAATGTTCCAACGTTTTATACTTACCAAATCTGTTTTTAACTGATATTCATGAAAAAAAACACAACAGATTTGGTCAGTTTGCATATTTGTAAAACCATTTACAGGAATAAATGCCCGTGTGAAAATAGACAACTGTATCAGGCTTGGGCTAAAATGCCAAATTATGGCTTTTTCTGGCACACATGGTAAATAAATAATACTGTCTTTAGAATTGTTTCTCTTGTCACTGTTCTTTGCCAATATTGATTTCGAAAGTCAACAAAATGTTCTGTATATGACATTAACCCTTAGAATGTGGGAACCGAAAATAGTCGTCTGCTGATAATTCATATTTTGTCTTTTCTCTCAGTAAAAAACATGGTTTGGCAGCATTTTAGAATCATTTCCATTGGAAATGATTCTAAAGTGCTGCCAAACCAAGTTTTTGATGAGAAAAATGGAAAAATATTCAGCAGACGACACAAATTAATTCAGCATTGTCAGGGCTAATGTGCTGAAATATGCAATGCCAGAAATATCACATTTTTTGGTAAACAACAATGGCGAAAGAGTACATAATTCTATAGCCAGGCTAAAATACTAAAGTTTACTCCCGAGTATAAGCAATGTTTGTCATTAATTCATCAAGTAGACATACTTTGCCATCTACATATCTTTAACTTTTAAAATGTGGTAACTGAATATGGTTGCATTGCTGCTATTTTTAATCTTAATAAATTATTTTTTAAGAAAAGACATGGTTTTGACAGAACATGAGAATTGTAATTCTCAAGGGCTGTCGAAACGTTTTCATCAAGAAAATTTGGATGAAACATAAACGACAAACGTCAAAAGTTGTTTAGCGTTAAATATTATTCCTATTTCTACAATATAAACAGGGGCATCATTATTATGAGGCTAATCCCCTCACTGGCAGTCTTGATAATAAGAAACAAACAAAAAACAAAGCCAAATATTATCAAAATCGGTGAGAAGTTATTGAAAATGAAAGGTATCACTAACGTAAGTGTGCACGCATGTACGTACATGGACTAACGCTATATCCCCTCTTGCCCATCAGCGAGGGGATAATGACCTGCTGGTTGACAAAAAAGACAGTTGGAAACATTATAAGCTCCCCTTCATCAGCGAGCGGCTCAAGTATGAATACATATAAAAATCATCTTACAAGAAATTGTCATGTGTCATATTTTTAACCCAGAAATAATACAGATTTCTCGGTTTCGGACGGCACTATTCGTACTGGTTAAATGTGTAACTACAAAGCTCCAGGCTCCAGATAAGCTTTGTGTCTAAAGCGTACTATAACCCCTGATTTCAAAATCATTGCCTATTTTACTTTTACAAATATTGATTTTTTTCATTACTAAACAGGGAACAAATGAGAAAAAATATATAACAAATAGAAACATTCACTTAATTGAGCTGCAAAAAGCAAACACTTTTTGTAGCTCAACTAAGTGAATTTTCAACTCTATGACAGTATTTTCACTACTCAATTTGAAATTCAATGCGTATTTTCACATTGCTGTGCGTATTTTATACTCCCACTTTTGATAATCAATGCGTATTCAGCTAAAAGAACTGCGTAAAATACGCCAATACGCACCTTCTTATCTGGAGCTCTGTAACTAAAATGTCATGCAAATTTGATCATAATCAGTGTCAACGATGAAACTTCCGAGCATATGCCCTAAATCTCAACTGCAAATCAAAGTTTGATTGGTTTAGCTCAAAACTCAAACCAATCAAACTGCAAGATTTTACGCTCAGATAGTATTAACCCTTAAAAGGCGGGAAACAATTGTCATCTGCTGTTTTTTTTACTGTTTCACAATTATCATATGTCTACATAAAAAACACGTATTGGCAGCCCATGAGAATCATTTCCACTGGAGACGATTCTCAAGCGCTGTCAATACAAGTTTCATTTCGAAAACTGGAAAATAAAAACCAAACAGCAGACGTCAAATTTTCATTCACAATTGTAAGGGTTAAAATCACAGAAGCCTTGCGGTGTTGTATATAGCTGTTTATAGTCTGCCCATATCTAGAGATCTTGCCAAACGAGGGCAGTTTATAGCCCGTCGTGATCTAGCCTGATCTGACAAAACCGGGCAGTTTCTGTAGAAGACTGGCGGCCCATCTTACGATGACGTTCCAGATGGCACGAGCCACGGCTACACGCTTCACCAGCAGTGTGCCGATAGCCGTGAATACAAGTGTCTTGAACATCGTCTGCAATCGCTGCAGTCTGAAAAAAACAACAACATATTAACCCTACATATTCGGACACAATTTGCTTTGGGAAACCCCTATTAAATAGGGGTTTCCCAAAACACATTGTATCCAAATACAGTCTAAAACTCTTAAGTCAAATTATTTATAACTCAGTCAAATGCTTGGTCCCAAGTACATGTTTTGCTATATAATAACTCTCCTTAACTTTAAATTCTGTTTAACTCAAAGTATTTTCCTCAGTCCCCTGGACTTTGAGTAAACAACTGTACATTGTTATTGTGACTAAACCTGTGCTGCCATACAAACGCTAAATATTGGCACACCTACTGTTGTGGGGAAACCATATATTTTTATGTGTTTCCTCGAATAAATGGTGTCCGAATATTTAGTGCTATTATGGTAAATAAATCACACGTCACTCCCACATAAATGATAAGACAGTAGATGCTGATAATTACAAGTTATTTTGGCATGCTTACTGATCAGATACGATATGTGATTGTTTACATTACCACATGAGGATTTTAGAAGTACATCAGCGCTCCAGATAAGCTGCGTATTTGCTTAATTACCCAATTAAAATTGCTGAAAACCCAATTGTTTGTTTGTTTGTTTGTTTGTTGGGGTTTAACGGCCTATCAACAGGTAAGGTCATTTAAGGCCAGGTCAATGGGTTTAGTACTAAATCCCATATATTACCTGTACACGTACATGTACATGTTCAAGTACATGTACAAATGGGGGGAAAATCCCAAAATCAGAACTGAATATTTACAATAACAAAACTATATATTCAGCCCTGAAATCAGAATAATCCTGATCTGATGCCAGGTCCTCGCCACACCAGAATCACTTGGCCCCTCCCAAAAGCAGTAGGATCAGTAATAATCTTACTACTTTTATAATGGGCAATAACCCAATTCAACTCCCAGGTAACAAAAGAGCCAAAGATAAAAACGTACCTGAGGGCCAAACCAGGCAAATCGTGATTCCTATAAGGAGGAACCCATACCGTTAATTTACGCCATCTCATTCGCCCAACCAAAACCCAATTGAAATCAGAAGTAGCGAGTATCAAAAAGCAATACAAAATTTGTGGTACCTTTATCATGCTGCAGAAAACAATAAACGGACCACAAATATAACATATTTTTCTTATTTTCCATGAAAACACATCTTGGTATTTCATTAGAATTGTCTCCTTGGAAAGTCAAGACCTGCTTTCATTTCGAAGCAAACTATTCAATAATTGATGTCTGTTGATGTGTAAACAGTATACAGTGTGATTTTATTTTACCCAATTAAAATTTTGAAATACCCAATTGCTTCGGAAATGATAGAGTGACAATACTCAATTACTAATTCCTTATCTGGAGCCCTGAGTACATGATGTCAACAACCACTCACTTATTTTTGTATACATATGCAGAAGCTGGGGTCATTATAGGAATGAATGGCCTGGGAATATTGGACGAAGGCCGAAAGGCCTTGTCCAGTATTCCTGCGACTTTTCCAAGTTTATATCCCCGATAAATTCAACAAAAAGGCCATTCATTCCTTATAATTCCAGCATTTGAAATACATTCATCAAGAAAATATGTTTATTTTCCGTTTTCTTAAGAATTATTTTAACTGCGCCTCACGGTTACGGAAAGTAGTTCGGCGTGGGAGTTTACTGGGATATAAATTTTGGACACAGACTTGCTACGAGCCAATCAAATGCTAGGGAATTGTGTAAATATTTTTGTGCTGGAATTATAAACCCTTTACATGCTAGCGTTGAAAATAACAGTCAACAAACTTGGAATTTTCCATATTTCTGTCTGTAAAATTAAGTTCTATGTCTTGGAATTTCATTAGAATTGCATCACCAGTCTCAATTCTAATGAAATTCCAAAATATATTCACAATATTCACAATATTTACAGGGAGAAATAAAAAAGAAAATATAATGAATTGTCATATGTTATCTATGAACTATTTATATCCCACAAGTTTCCCAGCATGCAAAGAGTTAAATTGTCACAGAATGATGGACGATCACAATGGAATACCTTTACATATTAAATGGGATTGGGGGCGGCACATCAGGCATTTTTCAAAATAAAAGCATCCGAGGGATGCAAGTATGAAATATGACTAAACTAGAGAAAGTGAGCAGGAACTCACGTATACCCCCGGCCGCCGCCTGGACCAACAAATAAAAACTTTTAACGCAATATTTAAAAAAAAGATTGCACAAATTTCTACGTAATTTGACCTTGACCTTGGATATGAAGGCCGTATGGGTGTGGTATGGAATGAAACTATGGATGATGATAAGCAAGTATTTGAAGTTTGAAGTCAATCCGACTTACCGTTACAGAGATAATGGGTATCCAAAAACTTTAACGTGGACGGAAGGACGGAATTACGAAAACTATATACCCTCAACATATTTCGTATGCCGGAGGTATAATTATTTGAAACAGAAACAGCATGATAGAGGAATGCATACATGTGTGTGAAATATCAAGAAATTTTGCACAAGAAAAGAGAAATTATATAAAATTTACCCCAATGTTCTGATATATTCTGTAAACGATGCTGAAAGCCAACAAAAACATTTGTGAACTTCAGACATCACTTACAGGCATTACGGCATGTCTTAACCCTTAAACCACTATCTAATCTAATTTTGTTGTCGTCTGCTGTATATTTTCTATTTTCCATTTTTATCATCAAAAACATTGGAATAATTTACAACATGCTTTGACAGCACTTCAGAATCATTTCCATTGGAAATTATTCTGAAGTGCTGTCAAACCATGCTTTTATTGAGAAATAAGGCAAGCAACAGCAGACGACACTTGTTGTGTGTAGCGGTCTAAGGGTTAACCAATATCAGAGATGGATTAATGATACAATCTTCATACACTGGCCAATATATCAGTCGAACCTCCCCTAATGGCCACATCTTTACAACAACCTCTACTCAGTAACAGCCAATATTTTACATCCCAAATGGACAATTGCCTCTATATTTAACCTCCCTACAACAGTCAGTTTTGTGTCTTCCCGTGGCGTTGTAGAGAGATTACACTGTACCTTACGAGGGCTTTCCTGGCATCTGGCAGGTTTATGAGTTCTTCCTTGAGTACAAATTGTTTGGCACCAAGCACGTAGCTCTCTATATAGGACGGCCAGTGAATGCACTTTGGGTTGAATGGGAACAGCTGAAAGACAGATCAGATGGCGTTTAGCTATTATGTTTGTTTGTTTCTTTATTGGTGTTGGCATATCAACAGCTACGGTCATGTAAGGCCGGGCAAACAGGTTTGATCCAGTTTTAACCTGCTGCATTGGGGGGGGGGGAAATCCCAAAATCAGAACAGCATATTTACAACGAGAAAAAATATATTCAGCCTTGAAATTAGAATAACCTGACCTGGTGCCAGGTCCATACCACACCAGTCACTTGGCCCCTTCCCCTAATATAGGATTACGAATTATCATAATACTCACATAAGGGGTATAACCAGATTCAACTGTCACATACAAAATGCCAAAGACGTATGCTATTATGTGGCTGTGACTGAAAAGTGAATGTGAATGGGTTTTACAGCTAAGCTAAGGTCACGTCTCATCTGAGGGACCAGGGGGCCGTTTCACTAAACTTTGTACGACTAAAATGTTTGTAAGTGCAAAATTATGATAGTCTTTAAATTTCACGTTAAGAATGTTTTCTTGTAAACAATTATTGGATTTACATTATTGAGCATAGGCTGCATATGCAGCCTATACTCAATAAATGTAAATCCATCAATTGCAATTTCCAGACGAACCTAAATTTGCACTTACGAACATTTTATTTGTACGTACATGTAGTTTAGTGAAACGGCCCCCAGAGGGATGGAAATACAATGAAAGTATTTGTCACGACTAGGGCGAGGATTAAGCTTGCAACCTATGGTATATAAATCCAGTGTTCGAACCCTAGGCCTCAATCCATCCCTGGCTGTGACTGGAGAAATTGGGCTTATGACATTGACAGCCAGTCTAGCTTCTGTTCTGCTAGCACTCTCCTACAGCATGATAGATGTATAATTTTTCGAGCTATTGTGGTCACATCTCAGGCAATCAGAAAAGGGGAAAGAGCAATAACTGTGTCATGTGCCATCTGTTATGCGTGGTTTAACCCTTTCAACCCTAAGGAACTGGAATGGACTGCGATATGCTAATGTTCCGACCAATCCAATGGTCACAAAATGATTTTCAGATTCGTCCATTAATGAAAAGGGGATGTTTTTGTTCAAAGAAATATTAAAATTACTTTCAAAAAGTGCAGATCCTGATGAGACGGCTCGTTACGAGCCGGCTCATCTGGATCTGCACTTTTTGCATAAACCGCTATAGCGGGATTTCGGGTTCAAAGGGTTAAGAACAGGTCAGAGCTATCGTCAATTTAAACATGGTCACAAAGTATGCATGGTTTAAGAACAGGTCAGAGCTATCGTCAATTTAATCATGTTCACAAAGTTCGATAGATATGGATTGGTCAGTTTTCGAGCTACTGCCGTCAGTTGAGGGGCAATAACTTGTGCATCATACAATATACACGGTCCAAGAACATATCTGCGATATTGTTTATATAAACATGTCGACCGAGTTTGGTAAATATTGGACATTGGCTTTTTGAATTGTTGAAGTTATAATTTGAGCCAATTCCACCGAGTGTTATCCCATATGCTTGGTTTATTAATTTGTCCGAGATATCAAAATAAACATGCCGACAAAGCTTGGTGCTAACTTTTCGAGTTATCATGGTGTCACAGTCAGCCAATTAGCAGTATTGTCAATATCATTTTGTTGACAGCATTTGGTGAAAATTGGACGTTAAATTTTCGAATGAGCATGGTAGCAAGCTTGATGGCAGACGCCAGAAACCAAGGGCCCGTTTCACTAAACTTTGTACGACTAAAATGTTTGTAATTGTAAATTATGATCGCCTGTAAATTTCACATTAACACAGCTTTCTTGTAAACAATTATTGGATTTACATTTATTGAGCATAGGCTGCATATGCAGCCTGCAGGCTATGCTCAATAAATGTAAATCCATCAGTTGAAATTTCCAGACGATCCTAAATTTGCACTTACAAATATTTTAGTCGAACGAAGTTTAGTGAAATGGGCCCCAGATACAAGATTTTCCTGAACGTTTTGCCAACTTTCACTATGCGATAAGGAAGACAATCTCGCAGACAAGTTGATACCTTTCTATCCTCGGCGGACATGAGGTCATGCAACATGATCAGGTTCTCATTGGTGAATTTCCACGTGTTGGACGTGAAGAAATCTAGGGTGGACGCTGCCTTCTGTATTCTCTCCTGCAGCTTCACAAATCTACACAATACATAGAGAATACCAGGCTACTGTCTTCTGATATCAAGTTTATTAGGCAAGGCTATGTAACATGCAGGAACTTCTACTGTTTCCGAACCGAGCCTGATAAACTTGGTATCAAAATACACTAACATGATGATGATATTCTATTTATCAGGTAACGCTGTAGGATACTGAATCAGGAAATATAACATGGATTGTTTGTTTGTGTTTAACAGACTATCAACAGCTGAGGTCATGTAAGGCCAGGCAAACGGGTTCTATCCCATTTTAACCTGCTGCATTGGGGAGAAAATCCCAAAATCAGAACGGAATATTTACATCGAGAAAAATATATTCGGCTCTGAAATTAGAATAACCTGACATGTGCCAGGTCCATACCACACCAAAGTCACTTGGCCCCTGCCCATAAACCGTCACACAACGTAACGTTAAAATGCGGGAAAACACGTCATTGTATAACTATTCATGCGCACATCACAATTCATTGATTATAATCTCAAAAATAGACTAAATGTGCATATGTATCTGCCGTGGTGTAATAAATAGGATATTCCATCGTACATGTTTGAATAGCGGAAATAATACACTCGTGTCCGTCGGCGTCCGTGCCAGCAACTCGTTCGCTATGCTCACTCGTTGCTTACGCGGAAACCGACGCACAGTCGTGTATTATTTCACGCTATTCAACAAAATGTACGATGGAATATCCTCTATTTAATTCAGCATGCTTAGGGGTAAATTACTATAATAATAGTAAATTTAATAAGTGCCCAAACGGCAACGAGAGCAGTAACTTACATTCGACGACGTCCAGAGATCCACATGAACAGGTCCATCACATAGGCAGGTAGGGTGTGGTCAAATAGAACATTAACGTCATGCCAGAGCCTGCAAATGATGGGAAAATTAACTAGAACAAACATCCACATGAACAGGTCCATCACATAGGCAGGTAGGGTGTGGTCAAATAGAATGTTAACGTCATGCCAGAGCCTGCAAACGATGGGAAAACTAACTAGAACAAACTCATGCATATCCTTGCCAGTTACCTTGACCTTGACAGTGGCCACAAGTTAGCTATGCACAAGAGTGTTTGAGGACAGCATATATGCTCTTCCTGGCAAGGTCAGTTACGTGGGAAAAAAATCTAATCTGATATTATGCATGGGTACTGGATCGGTGGGCTATAGAAGATAAATATGGATGATGATAAAGCATGCGAAGACAGACAGATGGACAAATAGATGGATAGGCACTAAAGATATATTCACTGCAGAACAGGCCAGTACTATGCGACTGTGACTGGAGAAATTGTGCTGATTGATTTGGTGACCAGTGTAGATCCAGATCAGACTGTGCATCCGCATCCGCACAGTCTGATCAGGATCTGCACTGTTAGCCATTCCATCAATGAAACACTCGTCTTGCCTCTAACAAGCCATACAGATCGCTATCAGGCTAAGCAGTCGGTGTGCTATTTGTTCAGAAACTACACTGATCACGTCTATTTTTTAGATTTACAGACCGACTACTGGAAAGTATACATCCTTCATGCTTCTAACAAGAAATAAAAGGTCTGAATTGTTCACCATTCAGTCCGTAAAATACTGGCCATGCTTCTAACAAACATTATACATTATACATCATTGATGCACTAACACAAGCTAGATAAAACATTTCATAAGTTCCATCACACATTCACGACCACATATTAATCCTGGTATACTTACTCGTTCTTGGTCAATATGGCACTTGGTACACGTAATACAGTGTCAAATGGATGCTTCATCACATTGGCGAACGTCAGTCGTTCTGTAAACATCAACACAAAATTAATACACAAAATCAGACACATTGATGGGCGATGCATCACTCGAAAACAATAACACAAATTTCTAAGTCATTGGACCTTGACTTTGAGCACAGGGGCAGCATGGGTGGGCTATAGAAAGAAAATATAGATGGTGACAAATGAGCATATGACGTTTCAAGCCAATTTGACTTTAAAACGGTAACAGATAGTATGTATCCAAAATCTTTAACCAAAATCTCGGACGGACAGACGCACGAACAGACAAATAGGGTGGCGACTATATGAACCCAAAAACTGTTTCTAGTGTACATAATTATCAATAGCTATCAAGCTCCAGATAAGGAATTTAATCGTAATTGAGTATTTTCACTCCATCATTTCTGAAGCAATTGGGTATTTCAAAATTTTAATTGGGTCAAATAAAATCTCACTACCGGTTACACATCAACAGACAGCAATTATTGAATAGCTTGCATCGAAATGAAAACATATCTTGGCATTTCATTGGAATTATCTCCTTGGACAATTCTAATGAAATGACAAGATGTGTTTTCATGGAAAATAAGAAAAATATGTTATATTTGTGGTCTGTTTATTGTTTTCTGTAGCTTGATAAAGGTACCACAAAATTGTTATTGTTTTTTGATACTCTTCTGATTTCACTTCGGTTTTTGGCAATTTTAATTGTGTATTTAAGCAAATACACAGCTTATCTGGAGTTCTGAGCTATGGAAGAAGTTGTTTAACCCTTTCACCCCTAAGTAACTGGAATGGATTTTTATATGTTAATTTCCGGACCAATCCGTCACAAAATGGTTTTCAGACTACCTAGTCCATTTATGAAAAGGGGGGTGTTTTTGTTCTCAAAAATAATAAAATTACTTGCAAAGGTGCAGATCCTGATGAGACGGCGCGTCACGAGCCAGCTCATTTGGATTTACACTATTGGCAATACCACTATACAGGTCTGTGGAATTGAAAGGGTTAATGATCGACTCATTGAAGGGGGTTTACGTCTCTTTAACAGCAAGGTCATATACAGACTGGAATAAATCTGTATATGGGAAGACTGGAATAAATCTGTATATGGGAGCATTGCATATCCAGCACTAAAATTACAACCTGTCAGCTGAGCAAACAGCTAGCATTTGTGGCTAATGAAGATCAACTATGTAAGATGCATCATCGCTTAGTTTAAGCGAAGCAATGTGATGTCAATGAACCAAAATTCCATCAATTGAAACATGAAGGATGCCCTGAAAGTTGTTCTAAGAAGTACTGGGCAAACTATTTGTGGCTGTGACTGGAGAAATGTGGTTTATGAGCCTTGCGACCAGTGTAGATCCGCACAGTCTGATCAAGATATGCACTGTTCGTAATTCCTTCAATGAAACACCCGTCATACTTCTATCAAGCAATATAGATTGATATCAGGCTACGAGAGTGTACTATTTTATCAGGAGTTACCCTGGTCACAATCCAATAAGCTCCGTTTCTCCAGTAACAGCCACATTTTATGACTGGAGTAATAACAGCAGGAACTCACTCATTTGTCCCCACTTGAAGCAGTTCATTTCTCCCGTCGTGCAATGGTACACCTTCATGCGGCCCCGCCTGTAAAAAGAACACGTAAATATTGATAGTGAGCTCAACAACAGGTGGAAAACTGAGACCTGCAACATAAAAAAAATCACATTACCTTACATGTACTGTTTTTTACGTAAACACAAACCTATGATATAAAATAAATGTCCATTGAAAAAAAAGCATTACTCCACCCACCTCGTGTCGTACTGTATGCTATGTTTCCATAAACGCAGCATACAGTATGACACCAGGTGGGTGGGGTAATGGAATATTTTTAATGGACATTTTTTTATGTCACAGGTCCAAGTCTTCTACCTGTGATGTCGACTTCATTTTTGTGACTCCTTGTGACCTGTCAGGATGACAAGGACTGGCATCATTAAACAAAGATAATTCCCTCGCTGGCAGCCTTGGTAAACAAAAAAACAAGAGTGCTGAAGGTCACAATATACGCCCGTCGAGGCAAAATGGCCGCCAAGAGGAGATAAGTCATCGCAAAATTTTCAGAATCAATAGGCTTCTTCGTCTTGCCGTGATAAACAAGTATACTAAATTGTGTTACAATCCGCCAAGTAGAACTAGTTATTGCGTGGACAAGCTGTGCCCGCCGCCCGTACAAGGTGAATACATAATACGTCCCGTTTTTTCAAAAATGGCACATATATCATATGATATTGGTAAGTTTTCATGCAAGACTCTTCTACACACCCGACAGTAGCGGTATGCCAGCCGACGGCGATCAACATATTGGTGACGAGGTCAGCGGGAACGATATCTGCCGTCGCCTCCTCGTCCCCCTTCATGCTTCGCAGTAGACCTTTACCCATCTACAACATACAAACTTCATACAGTGAATTGTTGACCCTTTTTTTTGCTATTAAGAAATCAGACAAATAACTCAACAAAAACAAGAGATGAAAAACTTTGTTTACAGCATATTAGAGCTATTATATAATTTATGTCCGAAAATGACAACATAGTCATCTTCTTCATTGACGGATTAAAACAGTATATCAGTAGCCTATTTCACCAAAATTGACTTACAGTGTTATGACCAGTGTAGCCCCAGTAGCGGATTTCACCAACATTGCAAAGTATACTTTTCTAGCAAAGTATACTTTGAGGGAGAAATTTTCAATTTTAGGATAAATCTATTAATTTTTATTATACTGAATTTATTACATTATCACAGCCATTTTGGCTGTGATAATGTAATAAATTCATGTATAATAATTCTGCATAGTTTTAATCATCAAATATATGCAATCATTAGTTCTGTATGAAATAATGCATTTCGGAAAAATCAATGATTACTCCCTCAAAGTATACTTTGCTAGATATATACTTTGCAATTTTGATGAAATCGGCTACTGATCCCGCTGTACCATAGATCATTTCAGCCATAATCTCACAAAACCTGGCTGACTGATATTGGTCAGTGAAACTTCCATTATATAACTAATATGAAAATACAATTGTTAACATACCGCAAGAATGACTGCTGTTGGTCCATTCGCATTGTCTATCCATCCCTGTCAAAATAATGACAATATAATATTTGTTATAACATTAGTATGTGCATATATTACCAACTGATATCACAGCTGTAAGAAGCCGGTCAGGCGAACAATATTATTTCATATATACAAGAGTAGCACAAGTTGATGATGATCTTCAAGAATTCCGACTGGTATTTGTAGTTATCAGTTTAACTCTTTCAATGTGCCTGCCCACTCAGTAGGCACAAAATGTTCTTTATATCAGAGACATTTTCTGGCAAAATAACATTCATTCACCATTAACCCACGTATTGATTGGCATTATTATACATTTTAAATCGGACGTAACTTTCCACACTGATATCAGGGGCAATAACCGCGTTTCCTTAAAATGTTAACGGACAATACTATTTATTGTCTGTATTTATTTTTTGATGTGCAATCATCATAATTATAATCTGTCAAAAATATTAATTTTCAGGTAACGCATTTAATTAGTATAAATAATTAAAAAATATCATGCCTCATTTGCATATGAAAATAGCCCGAGACCATCGTGAGTCACTATCAGTACAATACATATTATATCTGTATAGCGGGCATTCGTAATTTTTAGAACTGGTGGAATAGTGACACAATTAGACACTTATTTAATTCCTATAAAGAACATGGGTAAGTACCTTTAATCAATCATCAGAAGTTTGATTGTGTAACTTACACAATCAAACTCTAATATAGGTTAATAATTCCAGCACAAAAATATTTACACAATTCCCTAACATTTGATTGGCTCGTAGCAAGTCTCTGTCCAAAATTTATATCCCAGTAAACTGACACGCCGAACTACTTTCCATAACCGTGAGGCGCAGTTAAAATAATTCTTAAGAAAACGGAAAATAAACACATTTTCTTGATGAATTTATTTCAAATGCTGGAATTATAAGGAATGAATGTCCTTTTTGTGGAATTTATCGGGGATATAAACTTGGAAAAGTCGCGGGAATACTGGACGAGGCCTTCCGGCCTTCGTCCAGTATTCCCACGACTTTTCCAAGTTTATACCCCGATAAATTCCACAAAAAAGCCGCAGCAAAATGTATTTACAAGCATCAACAAGGCAATCGCCGGTGCGTGTGTCTGACACCCACGATGGTCAAAATCACTTAAATGACACTGGGTGGATAGTCATTATAGGAATGAATGGCCTTTTTGTGGAATTTATTTCATTATTATCATCAATCATCAGTCACACTTGTGGTGGGTATAAGCATTGCGCCCAAGCCACCTACCTTTACAGGTTCCTGGTATGTGGCGCCCACTATTGAGGGCCGGAATATTGCGATGGGCATGTCCCCGCCTTTCTCCTGCAGCAGAGCCTCCCCTACGGCCTTCGTGTATGTGTATGTATTGGGCCGCTTCGAGATCATTTTCGGTGTTAAGGTGTTCATGATTTCAATATCCATCCATCTAGGGAAGATAGATTATGTAATTAGATTTAAATCTAATCCTGGATAAACACAACTGAGACAAGTCCTGTGAAACTTTCAACATCATTTACAATAGAAAATATGAGTGTCTGTAAATATTTTTCACGAAAAATGTATCATATTTTAAGGTACAAATTCACACGGCTGGTCTCAAAAATTACAGGCAGCCAGCTACAACACTTAAATCTTCCCCAGGTTAAATCCCCATGTTTATGGGGATTTAAAATGGTGAAATTTTTCTAATTTCACAAATAGTGGATCGATTTTCAATATTTAACTTTTGCTGTCTTAGTTACATCATTTCCAAGCTATCTAGCCAGGTTTCGGAGTCAATTTCCAAAATGTTCCCTTTTTTGAATCCTACCCCAGCTCCACCACCTCTGTTTCTCCCATGTTAAATTCCCATAGACAAATATTTTTTTTGTAATAAAATCAATACATGTATTTGATCAAATTCCACGAAATAAATTTTTTTAATATTATTGAAAAAAATATTGTTTTTGCCGTAAAATTCTCCCTCAAAGTGTACATAGCAGATAAGTATACTTTGCAATTTTGGTGAAATACATGTAGCAGTAGCACTGACTTACTCGCAGGCACTGAGGAGTTGGTTGGGACTGAGTGGGGCGGGAAACACCTCCTCTGTAATGTGGGGCCTATCACAGTTGGAATACGCCGTGGATATGTGGACAAATGCGGCCAGCTGCGTCATCGTCTTGCATAGATTGATCACGGACAACACACCCATCACATTCATCTCCACTGACACTCTGTAACAAATGGTCATTTACATGTATGCCATTAAAAAACGTACTTTGGTTCTCATATACGGCCGCGTCAGAAAAATCCCTGTGCATAAGAGATTTTTTATCATAATGGACAAATAGAAACATATGATAAATTCACTGCATCAGTACCAAGTTAAATATTGTTAAATTCAATCATGTCTGAAAATCTGGTGATTTTTCATGTCTAAAGAGGTCATAGTAAAGTTATTGAAAAGACAATGTCAACCACATGTTAAATTGACATGCAAAATGCATCTAGCAACTGTAATGAAATCTCGAGACAAGAATCTTATACAAAAAAAATGTATCATAAAAAATCTGCCCTCCCCCACCCCACCCCCAAGAGTCATTTTCTGCAAACTGTCTATGAAAACCAAATTAATAAGTATGGCATTACATGTACGGTATGTTTTTTAATTCACACAGGACTCCTCGACTCGAATGGACGGGAAAGTGATGTGAAATTAACTTATCTGCAATAGGTCTAAAAATAAATGATATGGTCTGGGAAACTTGACCCTACCCATGAATATGCAGGTGGAATTATTTTGTCAACTGTACAACATGTAGATTCCATTTTGAAACTTGATTTGTATATGTTACAACACACACACCAAGTTAACACAGTTCATGCTGAGGATACATCATTTTGGTGATAGAAATATGTTGCTAAATCTGCATAGAAGTATATGTTGTTACCATTCATTTGAACCGTCTCATCAAGATGGTTCAAATGAGGGGTCACAACATATACTTGTGGAGAAATGAAGAAAATTTAAAAAGAAAATGCTTGGAAATTTTCCAAAATATGAATCTGTATTCAGCATGAAATGGGTTAAAAACTTGAAAATGTGTTCATAGAACACGGATGCCCCACATATCGCTTTGATAATAAACAAGGCAAAATGCCAAGTCCTAAAGGGGAAATAATCCATAACTTTGGTGTCGAATCAACAATTGCCAAGTTCTAAGTTGAAAAGGGGGAGATAATCCATGACCCGAGGGTCAAATAAAAAATCGAAATAAACTTTGCACATCTACTCATCATAAGGAAGCTACATACCGAGTTTCATGTCTGTAGCTATTACGGTTTAAAAGTTTCAGATATGTAGCTATTAGGGTTTCAAAGTTTTACGACTTACAAGCCAAAGTTGGAAAATTGTAAGTCGAAAATGGGGAGATAATCCATGACCCCAGGGTCGAATCAAAAATCGAAATAAACTGTGTGAATCTACTCATCATAAGCAAGCTATATACCCAGTTTCAGGTCTGTAGTCTGTCGAAAAAGGGAAGATAATCCATGAGCGGGGGTTGAATAAAAAATTGAAATAAACTTTGCGCATCTACTCATCATAAGGAAGCTACATACCGAGTTTCATGTCTGTAGCTATTACGGTTTAAAAGTTTTACGAATCACAAGGCAAAATTTACAAGTCGAAAAGGGGGAGGTAATCCATGACCGGGGACGAATCAAAAATTTAAATAAACTTTGCACATCTACTCATCATAATGAAGCTACATACCGAGTTTCAGGTCTGTAGCTATTACGGTTTAAAAGTTTTACGAATCACAAAGTTGGTGACGGACGGACGGACAAGGTTAACACTAAATGCCCCCTCCACTATCGTGGTGGGGCATAAAACACAAGCAACTGTACTGCTTCCCAAGAAAACGGGCCAACTACATGTACACGAGTTAAAAATGAAATTTGTCCACTTTTGTTGTATCAAATTACAAATGTACGTACTTCATTGCCTCGTCAAACCTAACTGTGGCCGCTGAATGGAACACAATGGAAACTTCACGTGCAAGCATTTCTTCGTCTGATGGGTCTATGCCAAGTTTTTCCTCAATGATGTCCCCTTTCACAATACAGCATTTGGACCGGTGGTCTGGCTGCTCAGCACGAACTGTCTCAAATAACTGGTGAAAACAGATAGAGGATATTATAGGAATGAATGGCCTTTTTGCGGAAGGCCTCGTCCAGTATTCCTGCGACTTTTCCAAGTTTATATCCGATAAATTCCACAAAAAGGCCATTCATTTCTTATAATTCCAGCATTTGAAATAAATTCATCAAGAAAATGTGTTTATTTTCCGTTTTCTTTTTAACTGCGCCTGATGGTTACGGAAAGTAGTTTGGCATGGGAGTTTACTGGGATATAAATTTTGGACAGAGACTTGCTACGGGCCAATCAAATGTTAGGGAATTGTGTAAATATTTTTGTGCTGGAATTATTCAATCGTACATTTTGCATAGCAGGAAATAAAACACAAGCGTGTATGAGCTTCCAATGAACAAGTTGTTTGATTGAATGTAGATGGACAAGAGTGTGTTATGCCGAGTCTCTTCTGATGACCAGGGGGATGCAGAGCTCCAGATAAGGTGCGTATTGGCGTATTTTACATACTTATTTTAGCAGAATAAGCATTGATTATCAAAAGTGGGAGTACAAAATACTCACAGCAATGTGAAAATTAGCTACAATAATTCACCTCCGATAAGTTCTCTACGGCTACAATTTGACCCATTCAAAAAATGTGAGCAACCGAAGTGCATACCCAAACCGGTTGCATGTAGGTCAGAATTTAGTAAACTGTATATTTTATACCTTTAAACAAATACTCTTTGATGTAGAACTAGGAAATTGCCAAAAATAATAGAACATGGAAATCATTTTCCCATGGAAGCCATCTTTTCTCTTCTTGTTGTTCAACATTCAACATAACGAAATGAAGCTTACACATTTACAAGATTTTCATGTAAATGTCAGATAAACACCTTGACACGGTAAAATAACCCATTTCTGCATGTGTATGTTCTTTATTAATAATTTATTGATACAGCTTTGACAGTTTTATATCGCTAACATATCAAACACGCCGGATAACCGATTGCAAAAATAACTCTTCCATGTGTTATATTAAAGAGATGGGGTTAAATTGCTACCCTCGCGAGAGGTATGGAGCGGGTAGCAATATTGTTTTTATGTGAAAATATGCATTGAATTTCGAATGGAATAGTGAAAATACTGTAATAAAGTTGAAAATTTACTTTGTTGAGCTGGAAAAAAATTTGCAGTTCAAATAAGTGAATTTTTAAATCTGTTTTTATTTGTTCTCTCATTTATTCCCTATTTAATATTAAAGGAAGAAAATCAATAATACATTTGTAAAAGTATAATACACATTGAATTTGAAATATGGGGGTATAAATAATAATACTCTATTAGATACAAAACTTATCTGGAGCTCTGGGGATGGAAACACTGAAAATATTTGTTATAATCCAATATGGCGGGAATTGAACCGACAAACTTTGGCATTGTAGTATAATGCTCTATCCACTAGACTACAGAAACTAGATTTGTCAGTAAGCGAGGCCCATGTGCCCCTAAATATGTAAGGAAATAGAAGTTATGACATATTTCTCTGATGTTAAGTTTTGTAAGTTTCACGGCACCGTGTTTCACGGCACATAGGCACTGTGTCGACGGGATAAACTACTGTAATAACCCTAAATATTCAAACACAATAACAATGTATTTGGATACAATTTGTTTTGGGAAACCCCTATTTAATAGGGATTTCCCAAAGCAAATTGTGTCTGAATATTTAGGGTTATTACGGTAATATTGGTCGTGTAAAAGTATTGATATAATGATATTGAATATCAAACCGGGTAGCTGATTATATATAAACTTCCTGAGCAAGTTCTCTACTTTTATACTCAAAATCAGGTTTGATATTTGTGTCGGCGACTGGAGAAATGGGGCTTATCATCAAGTTATGGGATATGTGACCAATGTAGCTACTGATTAAATAGCACATTCTTGTAGCCTGATAACAATCTACTGTCTGTTCCACGTTTTTCTGCCGACACACTATCGGCTATTAAACACATTAAATCTAAGAAATATTTAAATGTAAGTACTTTTTCACCAATAACAAAAAGATCTCCCTCCTCCAATTTTTTTGTTTGAAGAAATTCCATCAAATATTGATTTTATAGGGAAAAACTATTTTCCTATGGAAATTTAACATGGGAGAAAAGGAGGAGGCAGTGCGGGGAGGAGTTAAATTCCCATAGGAAAATCGTTTTTTCGCAATAAAATCAATATTTGATGGAATTTATTCAAATATATTGTTTTGGGGAGGGCGACTTTTTTGTTATTTATAAAAAAATACTTACATTTATATATTTTTAAAATTTAATGCGTGTAATGGCCAAAAGTTTGTCGGCAGCAAAACATGGAACAGACAGTAGATTGCTTGTTAGACACATGATGAAATAGCAAACGGTGCAGTTCCTGATCAGACAGTGTGGATGCAGTCTGATCAGAATCTACACTGGCAACAAAACCCATATGGCATAAGCCACATACAACGTATTTGATTTTCCACAGTTTTTGTTATAAAATACATAAATATTTGTGTGTACAATGTGTGAGGTACAGTACCGTAAATGACACTGAATTACATGGGCACATATGTGTATAATGAGAGATATTTGGTCAATTATTTTCTCTGATTACTTGTTATTTGGGGTCGTGGGGATAATATATAAATGTGGATGTGTACATTTTAAATTCTCATGACAATGACCTTGGGCATTCTGACATGGGGCACATGACAAACAATCATAATCTAGACACAAAGTCTTGCCAAATAAAAGTTTCATCAAAATTGGTAAAGGTATTAACCGTTAGAATGCGGGAAACGCAAATTGTCGTCTGCCGTTATTTTATATTTTGTCCACTTTCTCAATAAAACACAGTTGTACAGCACTTTAGAATCATTTCCATTGGAAAGGATTCTAAAGTGCTGTCAAAGCATGTTTTTTATTTGGAAAAAAATGAAAATAAAAAGTAAACAGCAGACAACAAAATTTAATTCAGCATTGTAAGGGTTAAAATGATATTGTGGAAATATTAGGAAACACTGGTATACATCAGCACAGCAGGTATAGACAAAAATGTCTGGAGCCCGTTTCAATAAACTTTGTACGACTAAAATGTTCGTAAGTGCAAAATTTCACATTAACAGCCTATGCTCAATAAATGTAAATCAATCAATAGAAATTTCCAGACGAACCTAAATTTGCACTTACGAACATTTTAGTCGTACAAAGTTTAGTGAAACGGCCCCGTGATACATATCAAAGTATAGAAGGATTTCCGCTATGAATGTACCAGAAAGCACAATTTGTGAAACATAACATTACATTATAATTAGTCGCCTGATCAAGATTGGCATTGTCGCAGCCACATATAAGGTTTCAAAAGGTGTAGCTCTTGACAACACATAGATTAGAAGATGAAGCCTCAATTTCTTATGACATGTCACATATATGAAACACGCCATGCGATTTTGTACCTAAGAACATGTGCGGTAGGTATCTCCTGAAAAATATTTACAAAATTTACGATATTTTCCGTAAATGAAGTCGAAAGACGACAAAACTTTCACTATGAAAATGTTGTCATCTTTCGACGTCATTTACAGAATAGGTCACATTTTCTGTAAATACTTTCATGAAAAACTGCACATGTTCTTAGGTACAAAATGGCATGGCATGTCTCATATCATGTATGGGGTTCATACAGTATAACGGTTAATGAACTATATTGCATGTAATTAGGTCATGTCAGATATCATAACTAAAGTATGTGCAATGTACCTACTTATATGCGATGTGGCTGGAGAAATGGGGCTTATCATATTTGCGATCAGTGTAGACCCAGTAGCCTATTTCATCAACATTGCAAAGTATACTTTTCTAGCAAAGTATACTTTGAGGGAGTAATCATTTATTTTTCCTGAAATGCATTATTTGAATTTATTTCATATAGAACTAACAACTGCATATTTGATGATTAAAAGTATGCAGAATTATTATACTGAATTTATTACATTATCACAGCCAAAATGGCTGTGATAATGTAATAAATTCAGTATAATAAAAATTAATAAATTTATCCTAAAATTTAAAATTTCTCCCTCAAAGTATACTTTGCTAGAAAAGTATACTTTGCAATGTTGGTGAAATAGGCTACAGATCAGCTTGCACCTGCACAGTCGATTCAGCACCGCTGTTCAGTCAGTGAGACACCCAGCATGCTTCTACTGAACAGCACTGAGCATTATCAGACTGCTCAAAGGGCTCTAGACAGACTGTTCAGAAATACCAGAAGTGCCATTTCTCCAGCAACAGTAACATAAGTACATATGTGTCCTGTTCGACAACTTTTTAGCTGTTTACCATGTAGCTCCTGATAAGCTAGCATCAGTGCTCCAGATAATGAATTAGTAATTGAGTATTCTCACTCCATCATTTCTGAAGCAATTGGGTATTTCAAAATTTTAATTGGGTCAAATAAAATCACATTACTGTTTACACATCAACAGACAGCAATTATTGAATAGTTTGCTTCGAAATGAAAACATGTATTGGCATTTCATTAGAATTGTCTCCTTGGAAACAATTCTAATGAAATACCAAGATGTGTTTTCATGGAAAATAAGAAAAATATGATATATTTGTGGTCTGTTTATGGTTTTCTGATAAAGGTACCTCAAATATGCTATTGCTTTTTGATACTCGCTACTTCTGATTTCAATTGGGTTTTTGGCAATTTTAATTGGGTATTTAAGCAAATATGCGGCTTATCTGGAGCTTGTAGCATGATATACAGTTTATTTAACAAGGTGAACGGATTATCATGAAATAATGCACGAGTGATTGGGTCCTTACACTCAACAAACGAGTGAGCGTAGCAAACCAACATTTTCTTACATTTCACACATGATTCTTCAGAAAAACAAAGCGAATCAAGCGTAAAATATAGGCAAGAATGTGGAATAAAACACAAATTCCTTGGAATTTATCACTTATATTGTAATTGGGAATCACATTTTCTTACCTTTGAATCCAGAAGATCTTCCAGTCTGTCTTGGACATCTTTTCCCTTCTTTGGTCGAATCAGTAGGTAAATCTTATGAATGTCAGGACAGGATCGTAACAGTTTTTCAAGTAAGACTTTACCACAAAAGCCAGTTGCTCCTGTGATGAAGATGCTTCTACCGGCATAGAATTCTGGTATCGATGTAACAGTAGTCATTTTGGACCTGTGGAAAAATTAACGACACCAAGATCTATTAATTACATGAGCTATTAACAACAAAACAGCAATCCAGCTCCCATGACGTTGAGATCAATGGGTGTCTTCCCCTGATCGATATGAATGCGAAGTTTGGTGTGCATCGGTCATGTAGTATAAGTTATCGTGTGGAAACGACAATGTAGCAAAATAAACAATCTATTTTTAGTCATGGGAGACCTTGAACTTGGTTGGACAAACCCCACTTTCAATAGCTGTCGTACCTGATCGATGGACATCGGACATATAGCATTGTAGTTATCGTGTGGAAACGACAACATAGCAGAATAAACAATTTTACATATATTCTATTTTTAGTCAGGGTGACTTTGAACTTCGGACAAACCTCACTTTCAATAGGTGTCTTCCCCTAATCGATATGAATGCGCATGTGAAATTTGGACACTGGCCATATAGCATACATGTATAGTATTTGAGTTATTGTGCGAAAATCTGAATTTTTCTGAGTAAAATTAGTTTATGTGAGTACTTACCTGTATATGTTGTTATATAGCTTCTATGTTATGCTATCCCATTCCAGAATAAATTTATTGACCCCCGCATATAGTCCCTACCTTACACCTGTCTTATCTACCGATAGCGCATGTGTGCACTGGTAAAACCTCCTCTTGCGATGGAATAATCATCTCCAACTTGCGGGGTGAGAGGAGAGTGTTGACTATATACAGGTAAGTACTCACAGAAACTAATTTTACCTAGAAAAATTCTGATTTGTCTATCGTACTTCCCTGTACCGGTATATGTTGCTGAATTTGTCTCAACGGTGGGAAGGCGATACAGAAATCAGAAAAATATTAAATTACTCTCTGTCAGTACAGTAGGATGCGGGATCAATAAATATCACAGTTATTCACTCACCAAAAGTCAATTGCGTTCGACTTCCGGGCACCGTCTCAGACAAATCACCCTACCCTGCCCCCACCCCCCTTGTTTTCACCCGACAAGGAATGTCCGTCTACAAGACACCATCTGCCATGCCCTGTATAGTTTGTTTGTCAGGGTTTAATGGCCTATCAACAGTTAAGGTCATTTAAGGCCAGGTCAATGGGTTTAGTACTAAATCCCATATATTACCTTAGTCCTATTATTCAAGTACATGCATACATGGAGGGAAAATCCCAAAATCAGAACTGAATATTTACAATAAAAAAACAATATATTCAGCCCTGAAATCAGAATAATCCTGATCTGATGTCAGGTCCTCGCCATACCAGAATCACTTGCCCCCCCCCCCCCCCCCCACCCCCCCCCCCCCACATGCCAAAAGCAGAAGGATCAGTAATAATCTTACTACTTTTATAATGGGCAATAACCCAATTCAACTCCTAGGTAACAAAAGAGCCAAAGACATAAACGTACCTGAGGGCCAAATCAGGCAAATCGTGATTCCTATAAGGAGGAACCCCTACCGTTAATTTACGATGTACGTTCGCCCGACCAACCACCCACGTCCTGTATAGTAGCCAGAGTCTCTGGGCACATCGTTGACTGCCTGCCTGCAGCACTCATTGAGTCGACACACACATATCCCTTCATGTCTTAATCTGATTTTGACACCCAAACCACGGTGTGTAACACATAAATCAGTGTCTTACAGTTACATAAACATATATGTACAGTCTAATATATACACATAAACAATATAACATCCATATTTGCATGACCCTAGATGATCAAAAAGATTGTCCAGTGTCATGTTAAATAATACAGATAGAACCTAACCGGACCTTACAATCACCATGGTAGTAACTCTCAACTAGAACCACAATGTTACAACATCCATATCCAGACTGGTATCAACTGGTCATGTGCAAAAGGTAGTACGGATACGATTTATAACTTAATATATCAGAATAACCTAAACATGACCGAAGCGATCTCTAGCTCGCCTCTGTAATGCCAATGTGCATAATCTAACATGCTGTTGCTGTCCTGGTTTGGATCCTGGAAACCAGGAAAACAACAGGCTCAAATGTAGGATAGAGGCTTTAGACACATTCTGCTTCCCTACACATGGAATGAATAGCCTCTTGCGTCTACCCCTCAGTGATTTCGACATTGAGAGGTAGTGCCGTATTGCTCTAACGGGATATAGCGAGTTGCCCGTAGCCGATAATTGCCCAACTTTGGACATTGCCGGGACGACAATGGGTCATGAGGGCTGGCTATGGACATGAGTTTTGGCAAGGAATCCTACTTCGAAGTTTAAAGTAACAGGATCCTTCCCAAAAACTAAGCTGACCGACCCAATCTCCACTACTGAACATGATTTGAATTTCAGGCAGATCGCAAACGCAGATCTATATCTATTAATAGTGGAGACTGACGCCTACCTCTCCTCAAACAGATATCTGTACTTGGCCCACAGCTGGATGGATAGGATCAATTAGTTTCTGTACACACCAATTAACCCAGATCTTCCACTTACGTCGTAACCTGCTGTAATTGTTAGTCGCCTTGTCTGAGCGATGATCTCAGCTTGTTCAGAAAAAAAACCTCCTATCTGACTCCTCCTTCCCTACTAACCTCCACGCTTTGCATACCCCTATTGGATGAGCATCCTCGTCCAACGATAGGTGCTTAAAGCGTCAAGTGTCCGTATGTGGTATGTACAAGTTGAGTCCTTGATGAGCCATTCTAGCATAACCATAGCTAAAACTAACATACAAGTAATCCCACCCAATGGGTATGTACTCGATCGGAACTGGCCCAGGAAAGTCTCTTGCGTATGGACTGCCGTATCGAGGATTAGTACTGGGAGTGTACGGAATTCTACCCACCACAATCCCGATATGCTATTATGTACTATGTTAGACTAGACTTAGTAGATTATATTTAGTAGTAGTGGTAAGGGTAATGAGTCGAAAGAGGAAGGGTCAACAATTGGTCTGGTACCGATGGAACTCGCTTCACTGACGAAGCCTGTTTAGTCGGTGACGGACGGACTCTTCTTGCACGCATTATTGTTGGCCTGCCTTCTAACCACTCAAGCCAGACTACTTCTGGTATTTTAATCAAACTGCAACAATAGGGTGAGTGGTGGATTTTACATATATGCATAGACGTACTTGTATATATATCCATGTACATATATAGAGCGTGCACCGTCTGATAACAAAATATACTAGACTCGCAGAGATTGACATTGATCCGTGCATGAAATGCCACGGCTTCGTTCGGTCTCTGCGAAGCTCCGGGACGGCTGGTGTCGTGGGGATATCGTTGTCGGGAACCGTAAAGTCGCCCCGAACCCCTGCGATATCAGCCGTTAGAAACAGTAATAATATACAAAAAAAAAAAAAAAAAAGCAATTACCCAAGGCACACACATTATTCGAAAATAGCACTGTACTCGAGTGAACAATGACATTGGTTGAACCTAGCCTCTACCCGAATACGTCACAATCCAAATAACTGCATAGCGGTCTGGTCGATGGGTGGGTAGTAAGTCTGAAACAAGTGCCGCTCTAATATAAACTTGTATTTTAACTGTAATGTAATTTTAAAATTGGCCCTATAATACATCAATAAAAAACACATAGGAACACATACGTCTAGGTCCACACTGTCGCCGAGGAGTAATCATAATACACATATGTATACATGTCCATGATATGTACATATGCAAAAATGTATAGTATAACACCAATGCGTCACCAACGAAGCGACACCGAGAGGACCGCATCCAGGTACACCGATACTTGTCTAGTAAGTAGACAAATATCAACGACTCTCACTAGGTCACAACTGGTCTGGTCCATCCCAGGCAAGCGTCCAGGGAGTTCAGAATCTGCGGACGTAATACACTCATGTCACCCATAAGTCCACTCAGTCCATCCTATGATGGACCGCGCAAGACACGGGGGCGGCTCATAGCTCCCTTACGTGTGTCTCGTCCCGAATGGCAGGGCGACAGTTTTTTGTAATTTTTACTACATCCAAGCACGCAATAATAGCTTACTTCCGCCCAATACGGACGGTCCCTTACACGCATAGGCATTATACATGTACACAATACTCCGCACAGCAGCGTGTAGTGTAGTAAAGAATATGCATAACATAAACAAATATAAACTGACACACCCATTGTGTCCGGTAAAACCACTAAGGCGACCAAGTCAACATATGAAGGCATAGAAGACAGAAGCTGCTCCCGCTGATTGAAAGCCAGGAGTGCTTGGTGAACCCGGGTGTCACAAATAACCGGTGGATCCACTCCATACAGAAACGACGCTAGAAGACAGAAGCACAAGAACAGAGGATTTCTGCCTGCATCAATATACCTCAAAGCGCCGAACTGTTTCTGTGCAGTTAGTGGTCGAGCCGGGCATAATGGTCTCATCATATTGTCCATATAGTCAATCAACAGAAGCTGGCCCTATGGGGACCAGCTATTTCGCCCTTAGGGCAGTAGATGAGCCAAGTCAATATGACATTGGACATAACCCTGACAGACACACTTAGATAGGCACGCACCCACAACATATACATACACAATCCAGATAAGGGCATCTGTGATTTTCATGCACACAGCTCACTCAAACACAAACCAGATGCAGTCCTCGCGGTGTAGCCAGACACCTACGACACCAACAAAGAGAAGATCAGAACCAAATAAAACAAACTTAGTCCTCCCTCCTCGGGGACAAGGCCTCGCTCGTGTCTACCACCCACTCAGTGGGAGGTGGCCTAGGCCTCTGTGGACCCGACATCGGGTCGTTTCCTCTGTGTTGCATACTGGGCAGTGTCATGCTATATGCGCCTTGGGATCTGTGGCGGAATGAGCTGCCTGGGTGTTGCCAGTGGCGGCCTTGTGGGTGACTTGGGCATGGCTTGCCTGTCTCGTCGCTGCGGGTGGCGGTTGCGGTGCGGAGCCTCCGGTTGTCACTGGCTGCGGTGTGCCGGTCTGCTGTGGGTGGGTCGGTGGTTCGGCTCCGGCTCGGCCTGCGCTGTTGCTCCTCTGTGGGCGTTGGATTTGCCCATATCACGTGGAACCGTCTCTGCTTGGTCTGTCTTGCCTCTCCAACCCTCTAATAGCATTAGCAGGTAATATAACAATGTAACGGCTGAGTATCCATATATCATGTGCACGCACACTCGGCCCTCTTCACGGTCTGACATATCGGCATTGTGCAATAGGAGAATGAACTAATTAGGTTAAACTCACCGCCTCATCGTCTCCTTCATTTAATGCACATTTTTCGACTGTATCGCATATATTATTAAATTCGGAAACAAATGGGCCAACGGCCATTGGCCTGATCATTTACGGGCACATGCCCGGGTATGGAAGGTCTTCGAGCCATTTCCCACCCTTAAATATAAGAAATATTACCTAATTAATAAGAGTGTGTAAGACCCTGCAAGGTAACATATTTTCACATCTTGCCTTCCAGAATCACCAGATCTACATGGTGCAGTGTGCTATATTACATGTGCTAGCATAACAATCTTAAAACATGTCTATATTGTATACAAAATTACAATCGTATACTGCGTCCCGTCTTTTTCCCGTCCCGTCTTTTTCGTTACATTAAATAAGTGTTAGTGAGATACCCAACATTATTATGTTGATATCAATATGGATGATGGCGACAGTGACACTGGAATGGAAGAATTGCCGGGATAAATCAACCTGTAACCGAACGAAGTTGAAGACTCCGAAAAAAGAGGTAAGTCGTACTCTATTATTATTATCTATTATTCGTAATTCCTGTCAAACATAGGTATAATTACATGGGTGCGTGTGTGTGTTGGCGCTTGGTGGGTGGTGTTGGCATAATACCACTGTGAGGTGGAAATAGGTACCATTGGTAAGACGGTTAATTGATTACTTTTGCAAAAATTAATCTCTCATTTTATATGGTACCTATTTCCACCACACACTGGCCTTATTCCACCACCGTCCTGCATTACTTTTATCATGTATTAATATGTATTAAATTATATATATATTTGAATTATAATGAAATAAAAAGTACATGATGAACCAATTATGTTTTGTTGTCATTCACCAAAGTCAAAACGCCCCCAATTTGACTAAACCACAATCAAACAGGTCATGTTTATTGAAAAAACGGACTTGTTTATCATGTTAAAAAGGCTCATACATGTCCACTGAATTACTGTACAAATACAAATACAATTAATAATGACAAAATAAAATCGTATTTAACAAAAATAAAATTATGGGGGTGTTTTTTGGGGGTGTTTTGACCAAAGATGGGGGCGTTTTAACCAAAATGGGGGCGTTTTGACTTGGGGGCGTTTTGACCTGCTTCCCATTAATCTCAACAAACAGTTTGGGACAGGTTTTATTATTTTTATCAGCTAACAAATAATGGTTTTATTGGTTAAAAATGTACGTTGGTAGAAGCACTGTTTCCCCCATCCCTGGAAATCGCACTTGTAATTACATGCAAATTTGGGTAAATTGTGCCACCCGTTGGCGTTGCCAGGTTACACATGTTATATCCAAAACACAATTTTGAACTATTTTGATCAGTATTGTAACTGGGCAACTTTTACTTCAGTCATTTGACACTGTTTACATACATGTATATTTATTAACGAAACTATATGCAGTAGCATACGACAGACAATCACATCTATGTATTCCATCCGAATTACTGGTACATGTCGAATACCGGACAAAGTAGTGTATTATTTGTATCGCCAATATCTGATAAATGACAAGCAACATGTGACCGTATTTACTTTCAATAAATTAAATAATAATTGACATACTTACACTATCTATTCAATTGTTCATATAATGCACAAATAACGAACTATTGCTGAATTTGTAAGCGTTATTTCTGACATTCCATCTTTGGGAAAACTCAAAATCAAAGGAACGCTTGAATGATTGGCTAATTCCATCTTGGTCACACAGGTTCCAGGTCAATTCGTCCTCATACCAATTCGTCCTCAGTTTGGTCAATTCGTCCTCATAGGGACCAGTTTCTTGGTCAATTCGTCCTCATAAGGACGAATTGACTTTTTTTTGGTCAATTCGTCCTGATACATGGATACCCAACAATTATCCATGGTGAGCATAGTAGATCCTGATTGCACGCAGTCAGATACATATTACAAGTACACAGTTTTAATTGTATTAGGATAAATCAGGCAAATACACGTCGTGTAAGGGCAACAATTATCCATGGTGAGCATAGTAGATCCTGATTGCACGCAGTCAGATACATATTA
The DNA here is from genome assembly GCA_029237695.1 of Conchocele bisecta. Lineage (NCBI taxonomy): Eukaryota > Metazoa > Mollusca > Bivalvia > Lucinida > Thyasiridae > Conchocele > Conchocele bisecta. Next base: position 60,074,988 of record CM055273.1, on the reverse strand, counting down.
CAAGTACACGGTTTTAATTGTAGTAGGACAAATAAGGCAAATACAATTATCCATGGTGAGTATAGTAGATCCTGATTGCACGCACCAATATACATGTTCGCATAATATACACACCTGTAAAAGTGACATTTATGACAGGACAAACAATACGGGTGATTTATGAGGGTGATTTATTGAGCCCCAGTTAGAGGTGTGAAATGATACCGGATGTTTATTGAGACATAACATTGTATAGGGGATTATAGAATGGAATATTTATTGACTTGAAACATACAAGTAGTATCTGGTCAGACTGCTACATTGGATGAACAATACATGGAAAATATGCAAATATAATGCTTACCTGTGTCGCAGATGCGATGTTGCCATCGTCCACACACATCACAAGAGATGGCATGTTGGCGGCGGGTAACCACAGCGTCGCACTTCACACAGTTATCCATTTTGAGTTTGTTAAAGACACATGTTTAATGACACTGAATTGTAAGTAAATCACAGTATTTGTGTTCAATATATCCAAGATACACGTATTCGCGAGATACTCGTACTAATCACAGACTTTCAATGAATGATTCTTTGAAAAATTCATTCATTCGGCTCATATTTAAGGGTGGGAATTGGCTCGAACACCTTCCATACCCGGGATATATAGCCCAGTAAAGAAGCAGGCCGATGGTCGTCGGTCTGGTTTATATTTCCGAATTTTGATAAATGTTGCATTTATAATTCAGGCTCCAAAAATGTGCGTCAAATATAGGAGAATCTATGCAGGTATGGTAACCTATAATTTGAGGCCTCCTATAGCACCCATCAGCTTATATGTGTGTGATATAGTATGGCTGGGTATCGATTATAGATGATTGAGGGGAACCCATACTAGTTTACGTGATTTGTGCGTTTTGAGTGGCACACGGACTGGTCAAATGAAATTAAGTGGCGAGTATACTATCTGAGTCACTAATGTCTAGCAAGTGTGCTCTACGTAATTAACTTATTGTCACATTTAGTCCCAATCCTACCTAAAATTCTTTGAAAAAAATAACGATCGTTTTATATTCAACGGGCGGCAAGACCAAAAGACGAAAAATGGATTAACTCAAACAACAAAAAAAATGTATTGTTCAATACTAAAAATAAACTGTTTACAATCAAAATAGTTCCACCCTAGTGCATTAATTACTAATTCAGTGGCTCTATCAAGTTCAAAGTGTATTGTCAATGGGAATAGTTTGGGTGTAATTACTATGGGATTAGCAAACCAATTAGTGATCACTAGTGTAATCACATCATGAATGGAGCAGAATGTTTGTGAAACCGACAGCCACAAAGAACATCTTAATTAGCACCGTAATTTTTAGTTATGTACACTAATCATGCTAATATTGCCGGTCTTGTATCAATAATAGTAACAAAATAACACAAGACTTAGTTATTATTATTAATAAACAATATTTGAATACAACTTAAAAAGAGACAAAAAAATCGCAATACACATTTTGGTCTTCATTTATTATAGATAAGACAATATTACATGCTACAATGAACGAAATATACATCCAAAATACATAAAAAACATGTTGTCAAAAAAATAAAAAATATAAGACTGAGGACGAATTGACCGAACTGAGGACGAATTGACCAAACTGAGGACGAATTGGTATGTATGAGGACGAATTGACCACAAACTGAGGACGAATTGACCAAACTGAGGACGAATTGGTACGAGGACGAATTGGACTGAGGACGAATTGACCGGATACCGTCACACAGCTGCGAGAATAGAGCACGTGATATCGTAGATATCTTCGGCAAGTGCGCGCGTACTCCGAAAAATAGTCCAGTCATGTTACAACATAATCCAGATAAATGGGTACATTCTGTGACGAAGGATAAATGTATGGTCCCTGGTACATTTAATACCACATCTGATATTTGCTTTATAGACACAGGGCAGTAGCCAGAGGTAAAAATCTACCGAGGCAAATCTGAAACGTGTATCCAGTGGGAGCGCGTAGCGCGACCCGCATCGTAAAAAAATAAATCGGCAACATTTCTACCGAGCAGGGCCGTATAGCCACGTTGAGGTGAACCTCGGCAGAAATGTTGCCACTTGTTGATGCTATAGATATATTGGAATATGAACACACAGTCTGATCAGGATCTACACTATTTCCCATCTTGTACATAACCACTTGTTGATGCTATAGCGAGAAATTGCACTCACAGTCTGATCAATATATTGCATGCATATTAAAGATCGTCTTCAACAATATTCATAATACAAGGTCATTTATTATTGTTATTTTAGATGAATATTAAGAATATTGTTATATATATGTAGAAAAAAAAAAAATTATAATAGGGGGCCGTTTAGTAGGGGCCGTTTTAACAAAAATTCCCAAAACTTGGGGGCCGTTTTGACCAAATCCGGGCCGTTTTGACCAAGGGCCGTTTTGACTTGCTTCCGGGAAAAACAATCACACATTGCGAAAAATACGGACAGTATTGTGGGTCTTTTACGTATGGTACTGATCTAGGACTAATGATGAATGGTCCCTGTACTGATTTGCAGTTTCTGAAATGTTGGCACAATTTATGAAAGTTAAATAGTAGATATATATATACATATATATATATATAGTTGTATTGTTTTCTTTGTCATTGAACGTGCACACAATATAGGCTAATGCAATACACGTTATACATCATTTATATATATCGCCATACATTTCCGAAATAGTCCGTAACAAATTACCACAACCACTCCAATTTATATTGAAGTATATACCGTACGTAGAATACCTTAGAAAAGATACAGAAACATATATATTAAATCCTTGCTTAAAGGAACAATTTGACGATTTGTGGGGCTTTTATCAATTAGGAAACTCAAATAATACATTATTATGCCATAGGTATATACGATACGTATATAAAGCATACAGTAGCATAGAAAACATGGAGGATATTTAAGAATAATTAAGTTTGCATTCATATATAGACTTAACTAATTTTAAGACAGATATCGAGATACTTGGTGCGAAAATGTGACATCATAACTCACGTGACGGTATCTGCAGCAAACAGTGCCTAATGGCCGGTGCAGGACGTTTCGGACCATATGTGCATTATTCACGCAGTTTTATTGCAATAACATCACTAATGTCATAATTGTTAGTCTCGTAAATAATGTTATCACCAATGGACCAGATTAGTAATAATATATATAACTCAGGAATCCGTTGTCTAAGCTTTCATCACAATTTATTTACGAGGAAAATAGTAAAACACTGGCACACCACAGTACAGTGTGAAGTCACGCTGGGATATATGCGCGTATTGATCACTTGACCCTGACCGCGTATTTTAAGGCATGATTTCCCCTAACACTCATCATCAGCAGAGATTCTACTTTAACTTTCAAAAGTTGCATTAAAATACATTTTCGATAGGTTTTTGTTCTGTTCCAGTCGCAGATTGAAATACTAATTGTTTATTTTCATCTTTGGAGTGAAAAATATTACCCAATGTATCTATTTTACATTCCGTACATGTTCACTCCAAAGATGAAAATAAACAATTTCTTAATACGAAATATATACACCAGAATCAGTGAGTGTCGGCCTAAGATCACTATAGTGAGCATATTTGATCACAATAAAACTGTGCACTGCGTCGATGTACTGATCAGAATTTACATTGCGAATTGGCACACTACTGTCATTTGACAAACGTTGGGCAACGCCCTCGTACTGTAATGGGAAGCCAGGGGGCCGTTTCACTAAACTTCGTACGACTAAAATATAATGTTCATAAGTGCAAACTTATGGTATTCTTTAAATTTAAAATTAATTAACAACGTTTTCTTGTAAACAATTATTGGATTTACATTTATAGAGCATCTATAGGCTCTGGCTGCAGCATATATGTTCAGTAAATGTAAATCAATCAATTGAAATTTCCAGACGATCCTAAATTTGCACTTACGAACATTTTAGTCGTACGAAGTTTAGTGAAACGGCCCACAGGTGCACATAGCACTTGGTCGGGTGGTCCGTCCCACGCACCGGCCGATACTGATATGCAGTTTCAGGTAGTTTGAGTTTATATAATTATTGCTACGTACTCTATTGGTTGTACCCTGGCAGGCTACTGGGGATGTTTTCAGCTGCACACTAATTTGATTTAACAGCACATATATAGGCACAGTTTCCCTTACTTCGTTCCAATTCAATTTGCTGTCATTCTGTATTGTGGCAGATTTTGTGTGTTTATTGACTTTCATTCAATGGCTGATTTTCTTGATGGCTCATTTTTGCCTTGCGTTGTTTTGCTGCGATGTTCATGTTTTGTGCAACTTGTTTTAGGGACCATATGTGCCAGTGTGCGTTGTGTCATAAATTTAATTCTGAAGATGTTTGCAGGTTAGCTCTTTGTTTTCTTTACGGTACCTCTTTCGGTACAAACATGCAATTGAATATAAGCATCAACTTATGACATACATATCTGTAGTCAAAATGTGAAAATGCCGTGTCGTTTACAATATTTATCAGATTGACGTAATGTTCACAATTTTGATGTGACGTCTACCTGAGGCGAAGATGAATGTATGGTCCCTGGGTCTACTAACAAAGCACAGCTAGTCAAGCGACGCCAAAACGGGTGCAGGTATATGCATATATTTTCATAAATATGCTTCTTAAATTGGCCCATAAATATTCGCACATGAATTCAAAGCTGTTGTTTAAATATACCAGAATACAGCAGTTGGCTTGTAATTAAAATCAAATCCCCGGGGAGCAGTCTCACAAAGCATTGCATATACCACCAAGTCGAACCCCATTTTAATAAAAGGTGGTGACGCCCATGCAACTCGTGCGGTTGTATTGCAGTTGTTCATTTCGGTCAAGATTAATAACACAAACTGCTACTAGCACCGACTTGGGCCAAATTAAATGTAAAGAGGACACAATAAGCAAACGTTCAGAACTGTCATATCAATCATTTTCAGGAAAAAATATCCTTTTCGTATTGTAGAAAAAATATTGCCCAATGATCGACTGCGTTGCATTCAATATGAATTGCCAGCCAATCAAAATCCATCTTTTACAGTGTTGTTGGTTGAGAAGATATTTCCACGTTGTTCCCACTTTTTAATTATCGGCGATTAAAAACATTACAAATACGCAATGTACACTCAATAAATTGTTGTCATTCATTTATATTAGATACTACATTTCTAAATATTATATTTATGTCAGTTCAAATGCTGACCGACGTCACATTTCCCAGGTATTTTTCAGTGTTATTAGTTTTCGTGGGTCGTTTAGGCTATATGCCACATATTACCAACTATTTAGCGGAATAAGTTATAACTTATACATGTATCAATGTTTTGCCTCACCGGGTGAGGGGAGTGTGACGACCGGCACACCCGGCGAATTTATACGTACTGCAATTGTTGTGTGTTCCCACCCCTGGACTGGCTGCAGCAATGAAATTTGTCAAATCCCTAGTGTCGGAGGTGTTCAGTAGGTCGCGGGTCGTTTCGCCCCGATTACCCATTCGCCCCGCAGGTCGATTCGCCCCGGTGACCTGTTCACCCCGGGTAGGTTCGTCTCGGGGTCGTTTCGCCCCGCTCATAATCTAAGTAGAGGGAGCGATATGTGATGTAGAGGGTGCGATATGTGATACACAGTTAAAAGTTTTTTTTTTTACTACGTCTGGTTAAAGTTTTTTGGTTAAAAGTTTTTCGTTATACTATATCTCTGCAACTGCTTCGCCCATTACCTTGAAACTTCACATGGGTGTTTATCATCATCTATATTTTCATTCTACCCCCCTCCCGTGCGGTCCCTGTGCCCAATGTCAAATTACTTTGAAGTTTTTGGTTAAGTTGTTTGGTTAAAGTTTTTCGTTATACTATATCTTTTTTTTTAGTGTCCATGCCTCGCCACAAGGCGCGACATGCAGGCCGCGGCCATCTAGTTTTTTACTTTCACCTATTATTTCTACGTAATTGACGTAGCCATTTTCAACGTTAACATTTTAACGTACGTCTGGTTAAAGTTTTTTGGTTAAAAGTTTTTCATTATACTATATCTCTGCAACTGCTTCGCCCATTACCTTGAAACTTCACATGGGTGTTTATCATCATCCATATTTTCATTCTACCCCCCAACCGTGCGGCCCCTGTGCCCAATGTCAAGGTCAAATTACTTTGAATTTTTTTGTTAAAGTTTTTTCGTGTACTCTATCTGCAACTGCTTCACCCATTACCTTGATACTTCACATGGGTGTTTATCATCATTGTCGCGCCCGCTTGCGGAAAGCGCGATATCGTCGGCATTTTGGCATACGTCCATCCGTCCGTGTGTCCGGTTAAAGTTTTTTGGTTAAAGTTTTTCCATCTACTATATCTATTTTTTTAGTGTCCATGCCTCGCCCCAAGGCGCGACATGCAGGCCACGGCCATCTAGTCTACAAAAAGTGGGTATAATTATTTTATCCAAGTGTCTATGCTTGGAAAAAACCTGGCCTTCGTGGCTTTGCCTCGTTTCTTGTTCTACATACTTCCATAATCCAAAGAGGGTCTGTTCGCAAATTATGTATAAAATGTCATATATGTTGATTTGTAGGTGAATCTGGACTTCACCATATATTTAAATTTGATGCATCTAGGCAGCAACACTTCTTGATTGTATGAGTGATCAAGGAATGTCACTCAAATGTGCAAACAGTTGTAGGGCACAAATCTGATGAGATGTTTCAAGATCAATTAGGTGACTTGGGTGGATTATTTCTAGGGACATCTACAAACTGCAGATGGTGCATCATATCGCCGTAACAGACGCTTTCCACCATGACAGCAAGGGAGAATATGAGTATTTACCTTTGCAATGCAATATACAAGATATTAATATACACTGTATTGGATAAATCAATGATTTTCCATATTTTTATCTTCTTATCTTAAAGGAAAATACATGTGCTGACCAAGATATCATTTGGAGAAACATATCTATAAGCCACAACAATATGTATTACATGTAAATACGTAATACAACTTTACGTAATACATGTAAATCTTTGAAGTGGCAATGTGTGTGGCACACTTATTTCCAGCGGCCATTTTGAAGATAATGGTGTCTGGTACTACAGTACTAGTTAGCAATAATCTCAACAGTTTGTGTTCATTGTATTATGGTTATAAGCAGAAGAAACATACAAAATATCACCACTGCATATAATAAATATTAGATTGTCAAGTTTAAATGGTGGCCATTTTAAAAGTAGAATGGCCGCCATTTCAAAATATGCTTAAATCATTATGCCAATAGTTCTTATCCATAATAAATAACAATAAAAAACACCACATATAATGACGTTGATGTTAAATATAAATTAATTTCAATGGCGGCCATTTTGAAATTAAAAATGGCGGCCATGTGGCTCATAAGAAATGGACGAAACTTCAGTTTTGTTATATGTTGTATATAGATATGTTTTCAAGCAAACACAACTACAGCCACAGAAATATTAGAATGTGTCAAATCTTTGATGTGGCGATAACACACTTAGTTTCGGCAGCCATTTTGAAGATAAAGATAAAGAGCATAACCAGAAGGAAAATACAAAATGTTGACAAAATTCATGAATATCTGATAAAAATAAACATCTTGTTTTGGTAAAAAATGTATTGAAGTCAACAATATAATGCTGGTGTATGTTTGTAAATGTAAACTTAAGAGTTCAATCCAAGTGTTTATACAGAGTGAGTTCGAGCTTAAACTATAGTTACTATAGTTCAACTAAACAACCGCGAACGCAGACTGGTTCGACCAGAGTGACGTCAAACATCCACTATAGTTCGACTAGCTAAGCCTGTTCCTCCAGTTTCAAGATGGCGGCGATTAGGGAAAAAGTTCTACGCTAATCGTCGCTTCACTCAACACACAAACAGCACCTTATTACGAGTAGGGCCGTCGGAGGCAGGGCCCTCCTCATTATAAAAGTAGTAAGATTAGTACGGATCCTACTACTTTTGAATCTGACAAGTCAGTCTGGTGTGGTGAGCCCCTGGCACCATCCCAGCATGTTGCATCATGATGGAGGATCATCAGACGAATGTACGCATGCAATATCAAGATGGTCCCTGTAAAAAACAGAAGTTTTAAGAAATATCAAGGTGTTCCATGAAAAGAAACAGAAATTTGTGGTTGTTGTTGTTCGACTTACTATAGTGGGACTAGCGGGCATTCGCACAGCCACTCTACTAGACATGCGCAATGCATCTACTATAGTTCAACTATAGTACGAACCCGAACTCGCTCACAGTTAGATGCTGCATATATTCAGTTTTATTGAAAAATATAAAATGCCACTAAACAAATAGCTATGCTATCACAACCTTACTTGATTGGGTCGGTGATGTTCTTGACTAGTGTATAGTCAGTATCACATCACATCACAGGCATCTGTCGGGCAGTAATGTTTCAGTTTAGATTTACTGTACTTCAGAAGCATTCCGACTCGGAATTTGGTATTATGGGGTGTAACAGCTAAGAAATGTCAAAATACTTTTGTAAATTCCCTCACGCACACAATATTACTCGCATTTGCATTGGCTGATAGCTTACTTTATAATTAATGAAGCGGAACAAAGTAGAATATGACAAAGTTGCTGTTTTATTGTTTATTGCGTGATTACAACTATTTATTGGGATAGGTAATGTCAGAACATGCTAAAATGAGTGTTGTCTAACAAGTACAAATTAACTTAAATTATGGAAAAGTGTTATAATACTTGTTTTGGCCGCTTTTTCTTTAGTGTCAATCTGTCAACTAGGTCATGTTTATTTACATCGTCTGCAACAAACCCGATCCCGAACTCGCGCGTGTGCATAAAATTGACACATTCGGAATACCCCAAAAACATTAACTAACCCGAAAACCCACACCACGACCATAATTTAGTGTGCGAAATGGAAATGTTATTCCACAAATTTATACCACTAACTGGTGTAGCGATATACTGCAACCTTTTGCTATTAAGTGGAAAACGTGCAGCTAGTTATTGCTTTGAATCAGCATCGTGGACAGCACAGTGAAGTCCAAAACTAGAGGGTAATGGTGTAGTTGGAAGTACACCAATCTTCGGAACAATTGTATCCGAAACCCCTCCCCCAGATGATGTCTCAACCCCCACCATAGTAGTTCTGAGTACATACTAGTAACTCTAATTACACTGCATTACATAAGAGTTATGACTGAGTCTTTCCAAATGTGCGTTTGAAGCGTTCTTTGTTTACTTTCTACTTAGTGGAGTGAACTAAGAATTTTGCTAATACACATTTTTGTCGAGCCCATTTGCGGAAAGCGAGACATAGTGATCACAATGACGTCCGGGTGTCAGTCCGTCCGTCCGTCCGGGCTAACATTGGGGGTTTAGGGGCTAGGAGGAGGAGCCTAAGACAATAGAATACAATAGATTTATTGTGTTAGCCCCTAAACCTATTGTAGTTTAGGGGCTATTCCTTTGATCTTTTAAAGAACAAATAGCCCATAAACCCAAAATGGTCGTCCGTCCGTCCGTCCGGGCACACATTAGGGTACTTATGTGGCTAGCCCCACAGGGTTATGGACTTGTTAAAGGATAGGTTTGGTTACAATTAGCCACCCAAAAAATTGTTTTATGTGGCTAATATTTAACATGTGATAAGCCACATAAGTACCCTAATGTAAGAACGTCCGTCCGAAATCTGCGTTAAAGTTTTTAAAAATACCATCAAATGCCTCGGCGGGCTCGACATGCGGGCCGCGGCCATCTGGTATTAGGTTAAGTTTATGGTAATATTTTTGTGTCATATTGAAGAATTGTCTCCCAGTAACTATATAGCGAAGTATGAAAGTGAACACTCTGCAGGTTTTTTCTATATTTTAGTGCGCGAAGTGTAGATGCTGTTACGCACATTTTTACTGTGTAGCGTGGTGCAGCGATATAGTGCAACCTGTTGCCTATACAGCGGAAAACGTGCAGCTACCACCATAGGTGCTTTTAGCGTCTTGGATGGTCAACTATTATTAGTACATACATGTACATGTACATGAAACACCTTTCTAAACAATGTACAAAACAATTCAAATGTGCTTGGTGTTTTAACGGTATACATATCAGTGGTTTTTTTCCCACCCAAACTCAAAAAAGGTCCACACACCACACACACCACACACACCACACACACTTAAAAGATCATGTACAGTGAAGTTGTACAGACACCATCTACCGGTAGTCTGTTTTCTTGGCACTAGAGATATCTTTATTCTCCACTGTCATTGAGATCATTATTGCAGTGTATTGAACCCCGATCTCCCATATCTGTACTGGACTAATCAAACCTGTTATGTGGATGTGACTGGAGAAATGGGGGCTTATGGGTTATGCAAACAGTGTAGCTCAGATCTAGCCTGCTCATCCGCAGTCTGATCAGGTCCTAGAATGTTTGCTGTGCAGTCAGGAAATCACCTGTCCTGGCTCCTGCTTCTAATAAACACTGAAAATCTGTATCAGGTAGCAGGAATGTGCTCGGGCCATTAGGACATGGACTGACCATAAATATTTTTCCACACACACCACACACACTTAAAAGATCATGTACAGTGAAGTTGTACAGACACCATCTACCGGTAGTCTGTTTTCTTGGCACTAGAGATATCTTTATTCTCCACTGTCATTGAGATCATTTTTGCAGTGTATTGAACCCCGATCTCCCATATCTGTACTGGACTAATCAAACCTGTTATGTGGATGTGACTGGAGAAATGGGGGCTTATGGGTTATGCAAACAGTGTAGCCCAGATCTAGCCTGCTCATCCGCAGTCTGATCAGGTCCTAGAATGTTTGCTGTGCAGTCAGGAAATCACCTGTCCTGGCTCCTGCTTCTAATAAACACTGAAAATCTGTATCAGGTAGCAGGAATGTGCTCGGGCCATTAGGACATGGACTGACCATAAATATTTTTCATGAAAAATCGCACATGTTCTCTGTATTTACAGCCCCTGGTCATCCGAAGTACTGATTAAAGGTGACTACCAGCTGCCTGTTGTGGATGATGATGACCTCCATACCAGCGACCTCTGCAGGTAGGCTCGCCACAATCATCCAATTATTGTCGCCCAGGAATTAGAAACACCAATCCAGGGGGCCGTTTCAATCCAGGGGGATTTCCAATCCAGGGGGCCGTTTCACTAAACTTCTTACGACTAAAATGTTCGTAAGTGCAAATTGAGGATCATCTGGAAATTGCAATTGATGGATTTACATTTATTGAGCATAGGCTGCATATGCAGCCTATGCTCAATAAATGTAAATCCAATAATTGTTTACAAGAAAACATTGTTAATGTGAAATTTACAGACTATCATAATTTTGCACTTACAAACATTTTAGTCGTACAAAGTTTAGTGAAACGACCCCCATAGGTTGTAGGTTCAAACCTGGCCTAAAGGCATTACAAATACTTTCCTAGTACCGGTATTTCCATCCCATTTGTCATTCGGATGAGACCGAGGCTGATGTCTCGTCCCTAGATGACCTTAGCTGTTGCTGAGATGTGAAACCCACAAAATGGCTGTGATAATGTAATAAATTCAATATAATAAAACATAATTAATTTATCCTAAAATTGAAAATTTCTGCCTCAAAGTATACTTTGCTAAATAAGTATGCTTTGCAATGTTGGTGAAACAGACTACAGGTCGAAATATTATATAAATTGTATATACATGATTCTATTTTCTTGATTCATCATAAAATATATAAATTGTGACCACCATTTGAACTGTCTCATCGAGACGCTTCAAGTGAGTGGTCACAGCATATCATGATATGCTTTCGTTGAGAAATAGTAAAAATATTTCAAAATGTTTATTACGAATGTAAAGGGGTATTGCTCTGCTCCAGTGGTCCGTCAAGAAGGCTAGGATCGTGTGGAACAAGCATTGCCAGCTCGGAATGCAGCGGGGACGACTTGTACGTGGAGGTCGATGTTGACGACGATTTCTCATTCCACACATCAGAATTATCAGCATTGAATATTACAGGAATTGATTTGGCTTGTAATTCAGGTATGTGGCATGCCCACTGCTGTAAGCTACAATTGAGCATGAACATCAAAAGTTTACAAAAAAATTATTACAAATTAATACGGAATTGTACTCTGCATTCACTATGAATTTTGTTTACGTCATTCACATGGCTTGTCTCATATTTACTGGGATTCGCACCATGATATGAGACGTGCGATGTGATTTCATACCTAACAACGTGTGGTGGGTGGCAGATTGGGGGTTCATCCTTGCCGGAATCTTGACTTGAGACCTGGCTTGGCACTCACATACGTCTTTGGCATTTTGTATGTGACAGTTGAATCTGGTTTACCCCTTATGTGAGTATTATAATATTCGTAATCCTATTTTAGGGGAAGGGGCCAAGTGACTTTGGTGTTGTATGGACCTGGCACCAGGTCAGGTTATTCTAATTTCAGGGCTGAATATATTTGTTCTCGATGTAAATATTCCGTTCTGATTTTTCCCCCAATGCAGCAGGTTAAAATGGGATCGAACCCGTTTGATCTTGACTTTAGCTGTTGATAGGCCGTTAAACACTAATAAACAAACCTAACGTGTGAGATTTTTCATGAAATATATTTACAGAAACTGTGATATTTTCTGTAAACGACGTAGAAAGTTGACGAAAATTTCATAGCACATTTGCATAGCATTCAACATCATTTACAGAAAATATAGTAAATTTTGTAAATATTTTTTAATTATTACACCTGTTTGTAGGTACAAAATCACATGGCTTGTCTCATATGGATACAGATCTACAATTGTTATACCCTTTTTTGAGGAAAACAATGGGTATATTGTTTTCATCACGGGTATCCGTCCGTCCATTTGTTATATTTCTTGTAAGAAGTAAAACTTTTATTTGATATGTGGCTTTCTTGTGATATGCGAAGTGAATTTTTATTTGACACGCAAGTCATGGGCACATGGCCTACACTGTTCGCCATTCCATCACAGAGCAGCCGTATAGCAATCGGTAATAATGCTACAAACCAACCCGATTGTGTGAATTCACATGTCTTTGTGACTTGAGAAATGTGATTCGTCACCAGTGTATTTCCTAATCAAATATCCCACTCTTCTTGTCTGATGATGATCTATTTTACTTGTTAGAAGCATGACGTTTGTTTCTTAAATCAAATGGCGAACAGTGCAAATCCAGATCAGAACTGATCTGGATCTACTCTGGTCGCAAAATCCATAAAGCCCCATTTCTCCAGTCACAGCCACATATCAGAACCAGGAGCCTATTTCACCAACATTGCAAAGTATACTTTTGTAGCAAAGTATACTTTGAGGGAGAAATTTTCAATTTTAGGATCAATTTATTATTTTATTATACTGAATTTATTACATTAATGGCTGTGATAATGTAATAAATTCAGTATAATAATTCTGCATACTTTTAATCATCAAATATATGCAGTCGTTAGTTCTGTATGAAATAATGCATTTCGGGGGAATCAATGATTACTCCCTCAAAGTAGACTTTGCTTGATAAGTATACATGTACTTTGCAATTTTGGTGAAATCGGCTACAGTTGGCCACACATCTCGATGGATGTATATGTAATTCAGTTAATCACAGCACCATAAGTAGACCAGTTGGCCACACACTGCCCCCTGGTTTGTATTGGTGCCATAGTAACTGGTGGGATTGTCAATCTTTGTTGTTGTTATGCCACTGAAGATGTATATCCACCTCACACTCTCACTGACCAGTTCTCTGTTTATCTCGACGGATGTATATATAATCCAGTTAATCACAGCACCATAAGGTGACCAGTTGGCCACACACTGCCCCCTGGTTTGTATTGGTGCCATAGTAACGGTGGGATTGTCAATCTTTGTTGTTGTTATGGCACTGAAGATGTATACCCGCCTCACACTCTCACTGACCAGTTCTCTGTTTATCTCGATGGATGTATAATCAGATCACAGCACCATAAGTAGACCAGTTGGCCACACACTGCCCTCTGGTTTGTATTGGTGCCATAGTAACAGGTGGGATTGTCAATCTTTGTTGTCGTTATGGCACTGAAGATGTATACCCACCTCACACTCTCACTGACCAGTTCTCTGTTTATCTCGACGGATGTATATATAATCCAGTTAATCACAGCACCATAAGTAGACCAGTTGGCCACACACTGCCCCCTGGTTTGTATTGGTGCCATAGTAACTGGTGGGATTGTCAATCTTTGTTGTCGTTATGGCACTGAAGATGTATATCCACCTCACACTCTCACTGACCAGTTCTCTGTTTATCTCGACGGATGTATATATAATCCAGTTAATCACAGCACCATAAGTAGACCAGTTGGCCACACACTGCCCCCTGGTTTGTATTGGTGCCATAGTAACTGGTGGGATTGTCAATCTTTGTTGTTGTTATGCGACTGAAGATGTATACCCGCCTCACACTCTCACTGACCAGTTCTCTGTTTATCTTGACGGATGTATAATCAGATCACAGCACCAGAAGTAGACCAGTTGTCCACACACTGCCCCCTGGTTTGTATTGGTGCCATAGTAACAGGTGGGATTGTTAATCTCTGTTGTCGTTATGCCACTGAAGATGTATACCCACCTAACAAATGTAGTCGTTACTAAATTAGTTGCAGTACGAACACACCATTATATGACAAATGTATGTGTGTAGTTATACCCCGACGTACGTAGTTGCCAAGTGGTATTGTTTTCATTTTTATGTCCATAACAATTGTTGTTTTCGGGTACCCAGTACCCATCATCTCTGCAACTGTAAGTCAAATCTGTATCCTTTTTATCGCCGTCCATATTTTTCATTCCATAACACATTGAGCCTAATTACCCAATGTTTTAATCCTTTCACACTAGAGACCACTTCCTTTTCATAGCAAGCCGTCTTGGCAAGATCTGTATGAATGATTTGTGGATATTTTTATGCCCACCACAATAGTGGAGGTGGCATTTAGTTTTACCCTTGTCCGTCCGTCCGTTTCCAACCTTGTAACTCGTAAAACTTTTAAACCATACTAGCTACAGACCTAAAACTTGGTATGTAGCTTCCGTATGATGAGTAGATAACCATAATATAATTTGACTTTTGATTCGACCATGGGTCATGGATTACCTCCCTCTTTTCAACTTAGAATTTCCCAATTTTACCTTGTAACTCGTAAAACATTAAACTGTACTAGCTACAGATCTGAAACTTGATATGTAGCTTCTTTATGATGAGTAGATGCGCACAGTTTATTTAAACAAAATTATTCGAACCCTGGGTCATGGATTATCTCCCCCTTTTTGACTTAGAATTTACCAGTTTTGCCTTGTAACTCGTAAAACTTTTAACTAACTATAGACATGAAACTTGTAGCTTCCTTATGATGAGTAGATGCGAAAAGTTTATTTTGCATTATGATTCGACCCCAAGGTCATGGATTATCTCCCCCTTTTCGACTTAGAATTTTGTCTTGTAACTCGTAAAACTCGTAAAATAGTCCATGTCAGTTACTTAGGGGTGAAAGCACTGGGGTTACACTCCACGCTGGTGTAAAAAGATTCACTTTGAATTAGGCTCCGGATTCCTGACAAATTCCTATTCAGTTACATGTAAAAAAAACAACTGCATACACACATTTTCGTCTAGTAACTGGCGCAAAAGACAAAAAATGCGTTTACAGTATGCGATATCTCTAAGTAGAGCTGAGTGGCATCTTGTCAGGAAACTGGTGCAATTTTCGACGTGAAACATTTCATGCTGGTGCGGAGTGCAGCACCAGTGAAAAGGGTTAAGCCTAGACCGCAACTCACAACAATTGTCGGTTGCTATTGCCTTTATATCTTGCCTTATTTCTCAATAAAAATTTGTTTTGACAGCATATCAGAATCATTTCCAATGGAAATGATTGTGAAGTGCTGTCAAAGCATGTTGTAAATTATTCTAAAGTGCTGTCGAAGCATGTTTTTGATGATAAAAATGGAAAATATAAAATAAACAGCAGACAACAAAATAAATAAGATAGCGGTGTAAGGGTTAAAACAACACTTAAGGTGAGGGCCGTAACTACGTTGGTAGAACCTGTGGCTTACACTTATTGTATCCCCCGGACTCCGTCAGGGGATACTATGGATTTGACAGCGCGCCGCGTCCGCGTCCTGTCCGCGTCCGCCGCAGACACTTCTTGTCCGGAGCATAACTCGAACACCCTTTGGAATATTTTCATGAAACTTCACACATGCATAGACCACGACCCGAAGGTGTGTCGCGCACAAGAATGACAACTCTTGCATAGCTAATTTTTTAGTTATCTCCCTTTTTAGCTCACCTGAGCGAAGCTCATGTGAGCTATTGTTACCGCAATGTGTCCGTCGTCCGTCGTCGTCGTCCGTGAACATTTTCAAACGTCTTCTCCTCCGTAACCATTGGGCCTATAGTCACCAAACTTTATGGTCATGGTCCTTAGGTAGGGGGATTACAAAATTGTTAAAATTACATCATTACGTAATCCAAGATGGCCGCCGTCTAAAAATAGCACAAATTCTTCAAAAATCTTCTTCTCAAGAACCGCCAACCGTATTTCGACAAAACTTGGTAGGACTGATCGATGTACAATGTATTTTTGACCGAATATGGACTTGTCATATATCAAATTGAAGGTATCAACGAGGCGATCACTCTGGTGCATTTTTTGTCGAAATCGGATGGTTAGGTCATCCAAGATGGCCGCCGAAAGGTCAAAAGGTCGTTCTTTTATTAGAGATTTCAAAATTCTTCTTCACATGAACTGCTTGGCCCATGGTAGCCAAACTTAAGAGTTATGGTCCATGGGTGAAGCCTTTTCAGATTTGTTAAAATGGAGGTCATCGCTAATCCAAGATGGCCGCCGTCTAAAAATAGCATAAATTCTTAAAAAATCTTCTTCTCATGAACCGCTAGCCGGATTTTGACGAAACTTGCTAGGAATGATTGATGTACAATGCTCTTTCAAAGTTGTTAAAATGGTGACCCCTGGGTCAAAAATGGGCGTGGCCCGTGGGGTCAAATTGGGGTCAAATTTTATTGTTCACCGAATATGGTCTAGTCATATATCAAATTGAAGGTATCAGCGAGGCGATCACTCTGGTGCATTTTTTGTCGAAATCTGATGGTTAGGCCATCCAAGATGGCCGCCGAAAGGTCAAAAGGTTGTTCTTTTATTAGAGATTTCAAAATTCTTCTTCACATGAACCGCTTGGCCCATGGTAGCCAAACTTCACAGTTATGGTCCATGGGTGAAGCATTTTCAGATTTGTTAAAATGGAGGTCATCGCTAATCCAAGATGGCCGCCGTCTGAAAACAGCATAAATTCTTAAAAAATCTTCTTCTCATGAACCGCTAGCTGGATTTCGACAA
This sequence comes from Conchocele bisecta, assembly GCA_029237695.1. Classification (NCBI taxonomy): domain Eukaryota; kingdom Metazoa; phylum Mollusca; class Bivalvia; order Lucinida; family Thyasiridae; genus Conchocele; species Conchocele bisecta. The sequence continues at coordinate 60,057,475 of CM055273.1, read as the reverse complement.
AACTTGGTAGGAATGATCGATGTACAATGCTCTTTCAAACGTGTTAAAATGGTGACCCCCGGGTCAAAAATGGGCGTGGCCCGTGGGGTCAAATTGGGGTCAAATTTTATTATTGAACAAATATGGTCATGTCATATATCAAATTGAAGGTATCAACGAGGCGATCACTCTGGTGCATTTTTTGTCGAAAGGTCACAAGGTCGTTCTTTTATTAGAGATTTAAAAATTCTTCTTCACATGAACCGCTTGGCCCATGGTAGCCAAACGTAAGAGTTATGGTCCATGGGTGAAGCCTTTTCAGATTTGTTAAAATGGAGGTCATCGCTAATCCAAGATGGCCGCCGTCTAAAAATAGCACAAATTCTTAAATCTTCTTCTCATGAACCGTTGGCCGGATTTCGATGAAACTTGGTAGGAATGATTGATATACAATGGTCTTTCAAATTTGTGAAAATGGTTACCCCAGGGTCAAAAATGGGCGTGGCCCGGTGGGGTCAAATTTTATTATGACCGAATATGCTAATGTCATATATCAAATTGAAGGTATCGATGAGGCGATTGCTCTGGTGTAATATTTGTCGGAATCGGATGATTATGTCATCCATGATGGCCGCCAAAAGGTCATTTATTCCAGATTTTGAACGTCTTTTTCTCAGAAACCACATGGCCGATGATGGCCAAACTTCATAGTAAGTTAAGATCCTTGGGTGAAGCATTTTCAGATTTGGTAAAATGGGAGTCATTGCTTAATCCAAGATGACCGCCATCTAAAAATAGCACAATTTTTTTAAACTCAATGTCACATTCTCCTCTGGTGTTCATGGAGTCAGGTGAGCGAATTAGGGCCATCATGGCCCTCTTGTTTGTTTCTCACACTGATTTCGTGTCCGGAGCATAACTCGACCACCCTTTGGAATATTTTCATGAAACTTCACACATGCATAGACCACGACCCGAAGGTGTGTCCCGCACAAGAATGACAACTCTTGCGTAGCTAATTTTTTAGTTATCTCCCTTTTTTGTTTCGCGCACTGATTGACCATAACTCGACCACCCTTTGGAATATTTTTATGAAACTTAACACAGTCAATTAGACCATGAACCGAAGGTGTGTCGTGCACAAGAATGACAACTCTTGCATAGCTAATTTTTGAGTTATCTCCCTTTTTTGTTTTCGCGCACTGATTTCCTGTCCGGAGCATAACTCGACCACCCTTTGGAATATTTTCATGAAACTTCACACATGCATAGACCACGACCCGGAGGTGTGTCGTGCACAAGAATTACAACTCTTGCGTAGCTAATTTTTGAGTTATCTCCCTTTTTTGTTTTGCGCACTCTACAAACTGGACAATAATGCATAAAGACCCGTTTTCTCGTCTGCTCTGTACACCTTTTCTCGTGTGCTCTGTACACCTTACCTGTAGAGAGAACAATAGAGACTGGGAGAACCATGTGCTAGCATGGGCTTGCATGTGCAAATGTCCAATGCTTCTTGACCACTGCTGACCACAGGTAATTTATACAGGTAAATTACTACATTGGGTACTGTGTTGAAAATATTGTGGCATTATGTGGACCTGTGCAGATATATGTAGATAAATATAGGACTATTAAAAAAAAATCTGGGCTCCAGTAGCAAGCATTATTATTTTTAAACTTTTTTTTTCCGTTTATTTTTTTTTAATTTTCTTTTTTAATTTTTTTTTTCATTCTTTTTTTTCCATTTTTTTTTTTTTTCATTTTTTTTTTCATTTTTTTTTTCAAATTCTTTTTCAATTTTTGTCTAGTAGCATAAGGTCGTAAGTGCTATATACAGACTATTCACCTGTGCATGTGCTAGCATGTGCAACTGACCACTGACCACTTACAGGTAATTTATACAGGTAAATGATTATATTACATTTCCGTAAACTGTGTTGAAAATATTGTGGCAATATGTGGACCTGTATATATATGATATGTAGATAAATATAGGACTATTAAAAAACATTCTGGGCTCCAGTAGGGAGCATTATTCTTTTATTTTTTTTAAATTTAATTTTTTTTTTTACATTCTTTTTCAATTTTTTCACTGACCACTAACTTATTACAGGTAATTTATACAGGTACATTATTACATTTCCGTAACTATTAACAAAAATTCTGGGCTCCAGTAGCGAGCATTATTACTTTTTTTTTTTTTTGTATATTACATTTCCGTAAACTGTGTTGAAAATATTGTGGCATTATGTGGACCTGTGCAGATATATGTAGATAAATATAGGACTATTAAAAAAAATTCTGGGCTCCAGTAGCAAGCATTATTATTTTTAATTTAAAAAAAAAAAAAAATCATTTTTTTTTTCAAATTCTTTTTCAATTTTTGTCTAGTAGCATAAGGTCGTAAGTGCTATATACAGACTATTATCATATAATAAAACAATTATTGACTAGTGAGCCATAGAATATAATCTGATATTCTATGGCTCACTAGTCAATAATTGTATAATATATTCGGGCCAGTGAAAATTGCTTTCGGGCCCAGGCTCGAGGTCAAGGCGGGACAAGGCGAGGCATCTGATTCCGCGGAATTCTTGTTTACTTATCTCCCTTTGTTGTTTGTTTCGTGCTCTGATTTTGTATCCAGAGCATAACTCGAACACCCTTTGGAATATTTTTATGCCCCACCACGATAGTGGAGGGGGCATTTAGTGTTACCCTCGTCCGTCCGTCCGTCCGTCTGTCCGCACACACGAATGGGTACTTGTTGTAAGCGTACGGGGATCTTATTGGGTAGGGTTAGGATAGTGTTGGGTACTCTTGTTGGGTATTTTTATACAGTAAAAACCCAACTAGTATTCATTCGTAGGAACGTGCGTCCCGTCCTCCCGTCCTCCCGTCCGTCACAAAACTTTTAACACTCGGGTAAATGTCTCATAATTTCTTCATCCTTCGACCGATCTGCTTCATATTTCATATACACATTGCTCTGATGGTTCACTACCGCCCTGTGCCAAATCCACGTTCGTCCTGCCCCTGGCAAGCCCAGGGTCAAGGTCACATACTTGGTGCTTCAAAAACTTTAACGCCCGGGTTAATATCTTATAATTTCTGTTTTCTTTCACGGATCAGCTTCATATTTCATATACACATTGCTCTAATGGTCCTCTACCGCCCTGTGCCAAATCCACATTCGTCCTGCCCCCGCCAAGCCCAGGGTCAAGGTTACATACTTGGTGCTTCAAAAACTTTAACGCTCGGGTAAATATCTTATAATTTCTGTTTTCTTTCACGGATCAGCTTCATATTTCATATACGCATTGCTCTAATGGTCCTCTATCGCCCTGTGCCAAATCCACGTTCGTTCTGCCCCCGCCAAGCCCAGGGTCAAGGTCACATACTTAGTGCTTCAAAAACTTTAACGCTCGGGTAAATATCTTATACTTTCTGTTTTCTTTCATGGATCATCTTCATATTTCATATACGCATTGCTCTAATGGTCCTCTACTGCCCTGTGCCAAATCCACGTTCGTCCTGCCCCGGAAATCCCAGGGTCAAGGTCACATACTTGGTGCTTCAAAAACTTTAACGCTCGGGTAAATATCTTATAATTTTTCTTTCCATTCACGGATCAATTTCATATATGCGTTGCTCTAATGGTCCTCTACCGCCCTGTGCCAAATCCACGTTCGTCCTGCCCCCACCAAGCCCAGGGTTAACATCACATACTTAGTGCTTCAAAAACTTTAACAGCTCAGGTAAATATCTATATTCTAATTTCTGTTTTCTTTCACGATCAAGCTTCATATTTCATATATGCATTGCTCTAATGGTCCTCTAAACCGCACCCTGTGCCAAATCACGTTTGTCCAAGCCCCCGCCAAGCCCAGGGTCAAGGTCACATACTTGGTGCTTTAAAAACTTTAACTCTCAGGTAAAAGAAAATTTTGACTTGGAATTTTGCCTCATTTATTATCAAAGCGATATGTGGGACATCCGTGTTCTATGAACACATTTTCTAGTTTATTAAACTTCACACATGCATAGAAGACGACCCAAAGGTGTGTCGCACGTAAGAATGACAACTCTTGCGTCGTTAATTTCTTAGTTATCTCCCTTTGTTGTTTCGTGTACTGATTTCGTGTCTGGAGCATAACTCGAACACCCTTTGGAATATTTTCATGAAACTTCACACATGCATAGACCACAACCCTAAAGGTGTGTCACGCAAGAATGACAACTCTTGCATCACTAATTTTTTTAGTTATCTCCTTTTCTTTTTTCCGTCACTGATTTTGTCTCCGGAGCATAGCTCGAACACCCTTTTTTCAAACTACTTGTGTAACTGGGGAGGGGGATACACATGCGCTTGTCGACAAGCGTCAATTTCTAGTTGTACATTGGAAACAATAAAATATGTTCAACCTTTTTGAGACTACAGCCCTCTATAGTGATGCTTGCAAACAGTGTAGATCCAGATGAGCCGGCTCCTGACGAGCCGTCTCTCAGGATCTGCAAGAGACCCCATTTTCATAAATGGACTAGTCTGACATATTGACATATCACAGTACATTGCATAATTTAGGGTTGAAAGGCTACAGACCACTTTCCCAATATTTGCAAACAGTGTAGATCCAGATGATCCGCTCGTAACGAGCCGTCTCATCGAGATCTGCACTGTTTGTGGATATTTCCTAATTTTGACAAAAACACCCCTTTCTGATTAATGGAATAGTTCAAAAGTCTACATGGAAGAGTCTATGCCAGTTGTTTAGCAATAGGGTTCAAAGGGTTAAACTAATCCAACTGCTGTCCGACTTGTTGGCTGTGGACGGCCTGGGTGGAATATGTTACACTGGTGCTCCAGTGGAAAGGGTTAAACTAAAAATCCAATCGTTTTCAGACGCGTTGTTAGTAGACAGCCTGTCGTGGGACGACTGTGCGGACAGTTTCTCCGTGGAGCCGAGGTACAGCCTGGAGCCTGCGTTGGACTGGGCAACCAGCGCGATACCCGAGGGCTCCCAGTCGTACACGTGCCTCACATCACCCGTGGTCAGTCGGTCCACGCACAGCAAGTCGACACGCAATAAGAAATGGTACGCAAACAATGTTTGCATACTGTGTAGTGGAATTAGATGAATCGCCGTGTTATCGGCGCTTTTGTTCGCAATAAAATTGGATTTAATTGAAAAGAAATATGATCAGGGAACTTTTCTTTTCACTATTTGAGTGAAATTGCTTGTATCTCACTATTTTAGACAAAATACTGGCATTTTCCCACTGAATTGTATAAAATTAGCATTTTGTTTTTCAAAATTGTGGCAAAAAGAATTCATGCATTTTGATAAAACTAGATTTTTTGGGGGAAAAAATTCACTGTACTTTATGCAGACAGTGGAGTGAAAATATGCTCAATTTGCTAACTTTGTCTTTGTAATAATGCAAGTTTATATATTGTATGTTGCCATCTCATTGCAGGAGCCTGTTAACGGAAGCGGAGCGGTTGAAGACCGTGGAAGATTTGTCGGCGACGATCAGCAACGAGCTGGACCTACGGGAGCAGCTGGTCACCATAAAGATCATCAACCCCGCAGCCGACGTCACTCCCAACGATCTAGAGTTCATGATCGGTAGGCAGCCTCGACTAAACCAGCGTACTTGTTTCTACCAATAATGCTTTAATACCATGCCAACCTTATCCAAAGAACCCATTTCATGCCAGATATGACTCGAGAGGTATCAAAATTTATGAACATTTGTTTTATCTATTTTGATTATTTCTCGATGAAATTATATGTTGTTACCACTCATTTGAACCGTCTCGTTGAATTAATTTCTGGTCAAAGTTTCAAGAATCTGCACAGAATCTTCTGAGTGCGATAATATTTTACGCTTGTGCTATTAAAAAACTTGCTGAGTATGTTCTAAAAATGTATTTGTTAATTGATTGGCTGACCCTGAGCAGAGTGCAGGCAGGCTTTACCAATCAAATGTGGCTGTGACTGGAGAAATGGGGTTTATGGGTTCTGCGACCAGTGTAGATCCCGATCAGCATGTGCACCCGCACAGTCTGATCTGCACTGTTCGCCATTCCCTCAATGAAACATCCATCATGCTTCTAAAAAGAAAAGATAACTATCAGACTACAAGAGTGATATTTCATCAGGAGCTACACTGGTCACAAATCTCATAAGTCACATGTCGCCAGTCACAGCTACAAATGTGCTTTCAAGCATCAGAATGCAGTACATGATCAGAGAATTCTTCAATCAGGAACCCTGATGCCAGTAGACTCTACTTTTAGATGTGTTTCTCCATATTTGTGACAGGCGAAATGGGGCTTATGGGTTTTGCGACCAGCGTAGATCCAGATCAGCCTGTGCATCCGCAGTCTGATCTGGATCTGCATTGTTCGCCATTCCGTCGATGAAACACCCGTCATGCTTCTAACAAGCAATATAGATAGTTATCAGGCTACAGGAGTGTGCTCTAGTGTGGTGAGGACCTGGCACCAGATCAGGTTGTTCTAATTGTATCCCCCGGACTCCGTCGGAGGATACTATGGATTTGACAGCGGGCCGCGTCCGCTTCCGCCGCAGACACTTCTTGTCCGGAGCATAACTCGAACACCCTTTGGAATATTTTCATGAAACTTCACACATGCATAGACCACGACCCGAAGGTGTGTCGCACACAAGAATGACAACTCTTGCATAGCTAATTTTTGAGTTATCTCCCTTTTTTGTTTCTCGCACTGATTTCGTGTCCGGAGCATAACTCGACCACCCTTTGGAATATTTTCATGAAACTTCACACATGCATAGACCACGACCCAAAGGTGTGTCGCGCACAAGAATGACAACTCTTGCATAGCTAATTTTTTAGTTATCTCCCTTTTTGTTTCGCGCACTGATTGACCATAACTCGACCACCCTTTGGAATATTTTTATGAAACTTCACACATTCAATTAGACCACGAACTGAAGGTGTGTCATGCACAAGAATGACAACTCTTGCATAGATAATTTTTTAGTTATCTCCCTTTTTTGTTTTCGCGCACTGATTTCCTGTCCGGAGCATAACTCGACCACCCTTTGGAATATTTTCATGAAACTTCACACATGCATAGACCACGACCCGGAGGTGTGTCGCGCACAAGAATGACAACTCTTGCGTAGCTAATTTTTTAGTTAGCTCCCTTTTTAGCTCAACTATTCAAAGAATAAGTAGAGCTTATGTTGTCACCCCGGCGTCGGCGTCACCGTCACGCCTTGGTTAAGGTTTTTAGTCAAGTTTGTATATGGAATACTACTGGCCCTGCACCCACCATACTTGGAAAACTTCATCTCCTAGTGATGTACATCAGTAACCCCTGATCTATATTTGACCTTCACCTACATTTCCTCTTGAATTACTTGGTTAATTCCCCTTGGTTAAGGTTTTTAGTCAACCTTGGTTAAGGTTTGTAGTCAAGCTTGTATAGGCAATACTACTGGCCCTACACCCACCATACTTGGACAACTTCATCTCCTAGTGATGCACATCAATAACCCCTCATATATATTTGACCTTGACCTACATTTCCTCTTGAATTACTTACTTAATTCCCCTTGGTTAAGGTTTTTAGTCAACCTTGGTTAAGGTTTTTTTTCAAGCTTGTACATTGAATACTATTGTGCATCCAGACACCATACTTCGACAACCTTTTCTCATAGGTATGTACATCAATAACCCCTGATCTATATTTGACCTTGACCTACATTTCCTATTCAATTAGTTACTTAATTCCTTTTGGTTAAGGTTTTTAGTCAACCTTCTATATGGAATACTACTGGCCCTACACCCACCATACTTGGACAACTTCATCTCCTAGTGATGTACATCAACAACCCCTGATCTATATTTGACCTTGACCTACATTTCCTCTTGAATTACTTACTTAATTCCCCTTGGTTAAGGTTTTTACTCGACCTTGGTTAAGCTTTTTACTCAAGCTTGTACATGGAATACTATTGTGCATACACCATCCTTGGACAACCTTTTCTCATAGTGATGTACATCAATAACCCCTGATCTATATTTGACCTTGACCTACATTTCCTCTTGAATTACTTACTTAATTCTCTTTGGTTAAGGTTTTTAGTCAAGCTTGTAGATGGAATACTCATGGCCCTACACCAACCATACTTGGACAACTTCATCTCCTAGTGATGTACATCAACAACCCCTGACCTATATTTGACCTTGACCTACATTTAACCTTAAATTACTTACTTAATTCCCCTTGGTTAAGGTTTTTACTCAACCTTGGTTAAGGTTTTTAGTCAAGCTTGTAGATGGAATACTATTGTGCATACAGACACCATACTTGGATAACTTTTTCTCATAGGGATGTACATCAATAACCCCTGACCTTTATTTTACCTTCACCTACATTTAACCTTGAATTACTTGCTTAATGTTTATAGTCAAGCTTGTATATGGAATACTTCTGGGCCTACATCAACCATACTTGGACAACTTAACTTCATCTCCTAGTGATGTACATCAATAATCCCTGACCTATATTTGACCTTGACCTACTTTTATCCTTGGATTACTTAGTTATCTCCCCTTGGTTACGGTTTTTACTCAAGCTTGTATATGGAATACTCCTGGGCCTACAGCAACCATACTTGGAAAACTTTATCTCCTAGTGATGTACATCAATAACCCCTGACCTATATCTGACATTGACCTACATTTAACCTTGAATTGCTTACTTAATTTCCCTTGTTTAATGTTTTTAGTCAACCTTGGTTAAGATTTTTATGCAGGCCACAGCCACCTTCTTTGTCAAGCTATGTGTACATCAACAACCCTTGTAGTCGAGCTATGCTGTTCTCCTACAGCTCTTGTTTGTTTTGCGCACTCTACAAACTGGACAAGAATGCATGAAGACCCGTTTTCTCGTCTGCTCTGTACACCTTTTCTCGTGTGCTCTGTACACCTTACCTGTAGAGAGAACAATAAGAGACTGGGGGAACCATTCACCTGTGCATGTGCTAGCATGTGCTAGCATGTGCACATGTCCAGTATTGACCACAGGTAATTTATACAGGTAAATTACTACATTGGATATTACATTTCCGTAAACTGTGTTGAAAATATTGTGGTATTATGTGGACCTGTGCAGATATATGTAGATAAATATAGGACTATTAAAAAAAAAAATCTGGGCTCCAGTAGCAAGCATTATTATTTTTAATTTTTAAACTTTTTTTTTCCATTTTTTTTTTTCATTTTTTGTTTCAAATTCTTTTTCAATTTTGTCTAGTAGCATAAGGTCGTAAGTGCTATATACAGACTATTCACCTATGCATGTGCTAGCATGTGCAACTGACCACTGACCACTTACAGGTAATTTATACAGGTAAATGATTATATTACATTTCCGTAAACTGTGTTGAAAATATTGTGGCAATATGTGGACCTGTGCATATATGATATGTAGATAAATATAGGACTTAGTATTAAAAAACATTCTGGGCTCCAGTAGGAGCATTATTTTTTATTTTTTTTTTAAATTTAATTTTTTTTTTAAATTTAATTTTTTTTTTACATTTTTTTTGTTTACATTCTTTTTCAATTTTTTAACTGACCACTAACTTATTACAGGTAATTTATACAGGTACATTATTACATTTCCGTAAACTGTGTTGACAATATTGTGGCAGTATGTGGACCTGTGCAGATATATGTAGATAAATATAGGACTATTAACAAACATTCTGGGCTCCAGTAGCGAGCATTATTTTTTTAACTTTTTTTTGTATATTACATTTCCGTAAACTGTGTTGAAAATATTGTGGCATTATGTGGACCTGTGCAGATATATGTAGATAAATATAGGACTATTAACAAACATTCTGGGCTCCAGTAGCGAGCATTATTTTTTTGACTTTTTTTTGTATATTACATTTCCGTAAACTGTGTTGAAAATATTGTGGCATTATGTGGACCTGTGCAGATATATGTAGATAAATATAGGACTATTAAAAAAAAATTCTGGGCTCCAGTAGCAAGCATTATTGTATCCCCCGGACTCTGTCGGGGGATACTATGGATTTGACAGCGGGCCGCGTCCGCGTCCGCCGCAGACACTTCTTGTCCGGAGCATAACTCGAACACCCTTTGGAATATTTTCATGAAACTTCACAAATGCATAGACCACGACCCGAAGGTGTGTCGCGCACAAGAATGACAACTCTTGCATAGCTAATTTTTTAGTTATCTCCCTTTTTTGTTTCTCGCACTGATTTCGTGTCCGGAGCATAACTCCACCACCCTTTGGTTTAATATTTTCATGAAACTTCACACATGCATAGACCACGACCCGAAGGTGTGTCGCGCACAATAATGACAACTCTTGCATAGCTAATTTTTTAGTTATCTCCCTTTTTTGTTTTGCGCACTGATTGACCATAACTCGACCACCCTTTGGAATATTTTTATGAAACTTCACACATTCAATTAGACCACGAACCGAAGGTGTGTCGTGCACAAGAATAACAACTCTTGCATAGCTAATTTTTAAGTTATCTCCCTTTTTTGTTTTCGCACACTGATTTCCTGTCCGGAGCATAACTCGACCACCCTTTGGAATATTTTTCATGAAACTTCACACATGCATAGACCACGACCCGGAGGTGTGTCGCGCACAAGAATGACAACTCTTGCATAGCTAATTTTTGAGTTATCTCCCTTTTTTGTTTTGCGCACTCTACAAACTGGACAATAATGCATGAAGACCCGTTTTCTCGTCTGCTCTGTACACCTTTTCTCGTGTGCTCTGTACACCTTACCTGTAGAGAGAACAATAGAGACTGGGAGAACCATTCACCTGTGCATGTGCTAGCATGTGCTAGCATGTGCTAGCATGTGCAAATGTCCAGTCTTGACCACTATATCTGACCACAGGTAATTTATACAGGTAAATTACTACATTGTATATTACATTTCCGTAAACTGTGTTGAAAATATTGTGGCATTATGTGGACCTGTGCAGATATATGTAGATAAATATAGGACTATTAAAAAAAAATTCTGGGCTCCAGTAGCAAGCATTATTATTTTTAATTTTTAAACTTTTTTTTTCCATTTTTTTTTTTATTTTTTTCATTTTTTGTTTCAAATTCTTTTTCAATTTTGTCTAGTAGCATAAGGTCGTAAGTGCTATATACAGACTATTCACCTGTGCATGTGCTAGCATGTGCAACTGACCACTGACCACTTACAGGTAATTTATACAGGTAAATGATTATATTACATTTCCGTAAACTGTGTTGAAAATATTGTGGCAATATGTGGACCTGTGCATATATGATATGTAGATAAATATAGGACTATTAAAAAACATTCTGGGCTCCAGTAGGAGCATTATTTTTTTATTTTTTTTAAATTTAATTTTTTTTTTCCATTATTTTTTTACATTCTTTTTTCAATTTTTTAACTGACCACTAACTTATTACAGGTAATTTATACAGGTACATTATTACATTTCCGTAAAGTGTGTTGACAATATTGTGGCACTATGTGGACCTGTGCAGATATATGTAGATAAATATAGGACTATTAACAAAAATTCTGGGCTCCAGTAGCGAGCATTATTTTTTAGCTCACCTGAGCAAAGCTCATGTGAGCTATTGTTATGGCAAAGTGTCTGTCGTCCGTCGTCCGTCCGTCCGTCCGTGAACATTTTCAATCATCTTCTTCTCGCGAACTGCTGAGCCGATATTGGTTAAACTTTACAGGGATGATATATGGGTGATGCCATTTCAGATTTGTTAAAATGGAGGTCATCGACAATCCAAGATGGCCGCCATGGAAAAGTAGGTCAAATTCTTGAAAAATCTTCTCATGAACCGCCAGGCCGATTTCGACGATACTTGGTATGAATGATCGATAGTTAGCGCTGTTTCAGATTTGTTCATATGGTGGCCCGTGGTTCAAAAATGGGCGTCGTCCGAGGGGTCAAATAGGGGTCAAATTTTATTTTTAACCAAATATAGTCATGTAATATATCAAATCGAAGGTATTGACGAGACAATCACCCTGGAACATTTTTTGTCTAAATCATATGATTATGTCATCCAAGATGGCCACCGATAGTTGAAATGGTCATTCTTTTACTAAAGATTTCAAACGTCTTTTTCTTATTAACTGCTTGGCCGATATTGGCCAAACTTAACTGTAATGGTCTGTGGTTGAAGCCTGTTCATTTTTGTTAAAATGGAGGTCATCACCAAATCCAAGATGGCCGCCGTTGAGAAGTATGTCAAATTCTTAAAAAATCTTCTCACGAACCGCCAGGCCGATTTCGACGATACTGGGTATGAATGATCGATAGTTAGCGCTGTTTCAGATTTGTTCATATGGTGGCCCCTTGGTAAAAAATGGGCGTCGCCCGAGGGGTCAAATAGGGGTAAATTTTATTTTTAATTTTTTCCGAATATAGTCATATAATATATCAAATCGAAGGTATTGACGAGACGATCACTCTGGAGAATTTTTTGTCTAAATCAGATGATTACGTCATCCAAGATGGCCACTGATAGTTCAAAAGGTCATTCTTTTACTAAAGATTTCAAACGTCTTTTTCTTGTGAACTGCTTGGCCGATATTGGCCAAACTTAACTGTAATGGTCTGTGGGTGAAGCCTGTTCATTTTTGTTAAAATGGAGGTCATCACCAAATCCAAGATGGCCGCCGTTGAGAAGTAGGTCAAATTGTCAAAAAATCTTTCTTCTCACAAACCTCCAGGCCGATATCGACGAAACTTGGTAAGAATGATTGATAGTTACCGCTGTTTCAGATTTGTTCATATGGTGGCCCTGGGTCAAAAATGGGTGTGGCCCGAGGGGTCAAATGGGGGTCAAATTTTATTTTTGACAGAATATGGCTATATAGTATATCGGATCGAATATATATAGTATATCGGATCGAATGTATCGACGAGACGATCACTCTACAGCATGTTTTGTCTAAATCAGATGATTTTGTCATCCAAGATGGCCACCGAAAGGTAAAAAAGTTGTTCTTTTACTAAAGATTTCAAACGTATTCTTCTTGTGAACTGATTGGCCGATATTGGCCAAACTTAACTGTAATGGTCTGTGGGTGAAGCCTGTCCATTTTTGTTAAAATGGAGGTCATCACCAAATCCAAGATCTTCTCACAAACCTCCAGGCTCATTTCGACGAAACTTGGTGTGAATGATTGATATTTAACGCTGTTTCAGATTTGTTCATATGGTGGCACCTGGGTCAAAAATGGGCGTGGCCCGAGGGGTCAACTAGGGGTCAAATTATATTTTTGACCGAATATGGTCATATAATATATCCAATCCAAGGTATCGACGAGACGATCACTCTGGAGCATGTTTTGCCAAAATCAGATGATTACGTCATCCAAGATGGCCACCGACAGGTCAAAAGGTTGTTCTTTTACTAAAGATTTCAAAGGACTTCTTCTTGTGAACTGCTTGGCCGATATTGACCAAACTTAACTGAAATGGTTTGTTGGTGAAGCCTGTTCATTTTTGTCAAAATGGAGGTCATCACCAAATCCAAGATGTCCGCCGTTGAAAAGTAGTTCAAATTGTCAAAAAATGTTCTTCTCACAAACCGCCAGGCTGATTTCGACGAAACATTGTATGAATGATCGATAGTTAACGCTGATTCAGGTTTGTTCATATGGTGGCCTCTGGGTCAAAAATGGTCATGGCCCGAGGTGTCAAATAGGGGTCAAATTTTATTTTTGACCGAATATGGTCATTTTATATATCAAATCAAATTTATAGCAGTAAATCACATGCACATTCGCAATATATGTTAGATCAGAAGGTACCAACAAATTCTGTGGAACATTTGAAGTTGTAAGTGAAGAGTCTTTGTGAAATCAAGATGACCACTATGGAGGCTTTTAGGTGAGCGATACAGGCCCATTTGGGCCTTTTGTTTTATTTTTTGTTGTATATTACATTTCCGTAAACTGTATTGAAAATATTGTGGCATTATGTGGACCTGTGCAGATATATGTAGATAAATATAGGACTATTAAAAAAAAATTCTGGGCTCCAGTAGCAAGCATTATTATTTTTGATTTTTAAACTTTTTTTTTCCATTTCTTTTTTTCATTTCTTTTTTCAAATTCTTTTTCAATTTTTGTCTAGTAGCATAAGGTCGTAAGTGCTATATACAGACTATTATCATATAATAAAACAATTATTGACTAGTGAGCCATAGAATATAATCTGATATTCTATGGCTCACTAGTCAATAATTGTATAATATGTTCGGGCCAGTGAAAATTGCTTTCGGGCCCAGGCTCGAGGTCAAGGCTGGACAAGGCGAGGCATTTGATTCCGCGGAATTCTTGTTTACTTATCTCCCTTTGTTGTTTCGTGCTCTGATTTTGTATCCAGAGCATAACTCAAACACCCTTTTGAATATTTGTATGCCCCACCACGATAGTGGAGGGGGCATTTAGTGTTACACTTGTCCGTCCGTCCGTCCGTCCGCACACACGAATGGGTACTTGTTGTAAGCGTACGGGGATCACATACTTAGTGCTTCAAAAACTTTAACGCTCAGGTAAATATCTTATAATTTCTGTTTTCTTTCACGGATCAGCTTCATATTTCATATGCATTGCTTACTATGGTCCTCTACCGCCCAGTGCCAAAATTCCACGTTCGTTCCTGCCCCACCAAGGCCAAGCCCTAGGGTCAAGGTCACATACATTGGTGCTTCCCAAAAAACTTTAATGCTCAGGTAAAGATAAAATTTTGACTTGGAATTTGGCCTCATTTATTATCAAAGCGATTATGTGGGACAATCCGTTGTTCTTATTGAACACATATTTTCTAGTTTATTAAAATTCACACAATGCATAGGAAGTAGGACGACCAAATTGGGTTGTGTCGCATGTAAGAATGACAAACTCTTGCGTCCGTTTGAAAGTTTCTTTAGTTATCTCCCTTTGTTGGTTTAGATTTGCCACTGATTTCGTGTCCGGAGCATAACTCGAACACCCATTTGGAAATATTTTCATGATGTAAACTTCAACACATGCATAGACCACGGACCCTTAATAGGGTGTGTCACGCAAGAATGACAACTCTTGCATCACTAATTTTTTAGTTATCTCCCTTTGTTTTTCCGTGATTTTGTCTCCGGAGCATAACTCGAACACCCTTTTTTCAAACTACTTGTGTATCTGGGGAGGGGGATACACATGCGCTTGTCGACAAGCGTCCATTTCTAGTTTCAGTTCTGAATTTGGGATGTCCCCCTCTTTCACAAGTGATAGCTTCATTTCATGTGTTTCCTTGTCCGCAGATCTAGATATACTAGACGACGATAAGTTAGAGAGAATACAGAACGTGGTTACCTATAACCGATCCTCTGATGCCAACCATACCTGTTCCAGTCGTAGTCCAAGCAAAAAACATTCAAAGGTAATGTTTTAAACCAAGTTAAACAACAATTGTCGTCTGCTGTTGCTTTTATATCTTGCCTTATTTATCAATAAAAACATGTTTTGACAGCACATCAGAATCATTTCCAATGGAAATGATTCTGAAGTACTGTCAAAGTATGTTGTAAATTATTCTAAAGTGCTGTGAAAGCATGTTTTTTATGATAAAAATGGAAAATAGAAAATAAACAGCAGACGACAAAAAAATAAGATAGCGGTCTAAGTGTTAACCCTTTCAACACTACAAACCAACCTTTCATGTGACTAAGTGATCCTTATGTCCTGGGGCACCAGGTCATGTTATTCTAATTTCAGTGCTTGATATATATTTTCTGTAGATATTCAGTTCTGATTTGGGATTTTCACCCCATCACAGGAGGTGAAATATGGGATTCGACCTCGTTAACCTGGCCTAAAATAGCCTTGGAGGTCGACGGGCCGTTTAACACCGTCTAGTCTGCACCATATGCGGGTTTCTTAATTCTAAAAACATTACTCCTTTCTGCCAAATGGAATGGTCTAACAATTAACATGGGCGTGGTTTGAGCTCAAATAGTGGTAACTATATATACTTTTATTGAGAAATAAACAAAATATTAGACTTTATGTCAACACAAAACATTGTATCCTTAGACTTCAATGGGTTATCTATAGTGTATGGACTCTTCCAAGTAGTGTATAAGAAAAGGTGTAATTTTGTTACAGCTGGGGTCCCACATTTCACATATAGGGAGACGGATAGTTTTGTATATTCTGCAGATATGACATTTTCTGGCAAAATAAACATTCACCATTATCCCACATATTGATTGGCATTATTATACATTTTATATCGGACGTAAATTTCCACACTGATATCAGGCGCGATAACCGTGTTTCCTTAAAATGTTAACGGACATTACTCTGTATATATTTGTATGCCCCACCACGATAGTGGAGGGGGCATTTAGTGTTTCCCTTGTCCGTCCGTTCTTCCGCCCGTCCGTCGCCAACCTTGTAACTAGTAAAACTTAAACTGTACTAGCTACAGACCTGAAACTTGGTATGTAGCTTCCTTATGATGAGTAGATGTGCAAAGTTTATTTTGTTTTTTGAATCACCCCCGGGTCATGGATTATCTCCCCTTTTTGTCGTGCCTGCTTTAGCAGAGGCGCGACTATAGTCGGCGCTTTTTCCGTCGTCGTCCACGTCGTCCGCGTCGTCCGTTTTTTTTGTAAAGCAAATGCGTTTAAAGTTATTGTTTTTTCACAATATCTCTTTAACCCCTTGCCAGACATTGATAATATTTCACATCAATGTTTGTCTAGGGATGATGCTTCATTACGCACACCCTCACATCCAAATTCTCAAGGTCAAGGTCATTTATTTACTTGTAATGTTCACCGGTTTTGTAACAGAAATGCGTTAAAGTTATTGTTTTTTCACAATATCTCTTTAACCCCGTGCCAGACTTTGATAATATTTCACATCAATGTTTGTCTATGGATGATGCTTTATTACGCACACCCCCACATCCAAATTCTCAAGGTCAAGGTCATTTATTTACTTGTAATGTTCACGGTCAAATGCCTCGGCAGGCGCGACACCGTTTCCGTGGCTGAATTCTTGTTTTACTTAGAATTTTGCCTTGTAGCTCGTAAAACTTTTAACTCGTCATAGCTACAGACCTGAAACTTGGTATGTAGCTGCCTTACGATGATTAAATACACAAAGTTTACTTTGATTATTATGAATTATCTCCCCTTGTTTTACTTAGAATATTGCATTGTTTACTATCAAAGCAGTATGTGGGGTGGGGTGTTCCTAGAACACATTTTGCTTGGCTGTAAATGATATTCTTTTGTGTTGATGGGCCGTTCAGCACCATTCCATTCCATAAGCCCGATGTTACCCACAAATTATCCGTATACAGTGACCAATACAGATGATGATCATTATACCATACAGTCAAGTTACTTGTCGAAAGCTCTTTCAACAAATCATTTGAGTGATCTTGGTCTTGGAATGTGTGCGTAAGTCACTTGCAGGCGGTGGGTGGTTGTCGGGCGAATGGGACGCGTAAATTAACGGTATGGTTTGAACTTTCCTCCTTATAGGAATGACGATTTGCCTGGTTTGGCCCTCTCGTACGGTTTTTTGCGCCCGTTTGAAAAAACGGGACGTATTATGTATTCGTCTTGTACGGGCGGGCGGGCGAGCGGACGGGCGGGCGGGCACAGCTTGTCCACGCAATAACTAGAGTTCTACTTGACGGATCAAGTTCTACTTCACCAATCGTAACCAAATTTGGTATACATGTTTATCACAGCAAGACATTGATTTTGAAAATGTTTCGATCACTTATCTCCCCTTGGCGGCCATTTTTAATTTTCCCACTCTGTATCCTTGTCCACGCAATAACTCAAGTTCTACTTCACCGCTCGTAACCAAATTTGGTTTACAAGTTTATCATGGCAAGACGAAGAAGTCTATTGATTTTGAAAAATTTCTGAAGACTTGTCGACCCTTGGCAGCCATTTTTAATTTTCGCACTCTGTATCCTTGTCCACGCAATAACTCGAGTTCTACTTCACCGATCGTAACCAAATTCGGTATACATGTTTATCAAGGCAAGATGAAGAAGCCTATTGGTTTTCAGTGAGTTATCTCCCCTTGTTGACTGGCCTTGCCTCGACGGGCGTATATTGTGACCTTCGGAACTCTTGTTATCTTTGGCTCTTTAGTTACCTGTGTGTTGAATTGGGTTATTGCCCATTATAAAAGTAGTGAGATTATTACTGATCCTACTGCTTTTGGGAGGGGTCAAGTGATTCTGGTGTGGCGAGGACCTGGCATCAGATCAGGATTATTCTGATTTCAGGGCTGAATATATAGTTTTGTTATTGTAAATATTCAGATTTTGGGATTTTCCCCTCATTTGTACATGTACTTGAACATGTACCTGCACTTGTACAGGTAATATATGGGATTTAGTACTAAACCAGATTGACCCGGCCTTAAATGACCTTAGCTGTTGATAGGCCGTTAAACCCCAACAAACAAACAAACAAACAAACACACTCGCAGGCGATTATCTTGTAAAATCACGACACTATTTTCACATGCACAGTGCTCCAGATAAGTTCTGTCTTGCAGCTCAACGAAGTAAATTTTCAACTTTATTATAGTATTTTCACTACTCAATTTGAAAATCAATACATATTTATACATTGCTGCGAGTATTTTGTACACTTTTGATAATAAATGCTAAAATAAGTGTGTAAAATACGCCAATACGCACCACCTCTGGAGCTCTGCATGCAATGATAACTCTAGCCTCCCCAACTGTCGGCTCTCAACGGCTGATTGTGCGTTCCAGAAGCGGAAATGTGCGGGCGATCGACGGCCGTCCCAGAAAGTTCCGCGTCAGCGATTACAGAAGGAGTATAGACAGAAGCTGAAGGAGCGACGTAGTGGACTCTTCGTGAAGGAGGAGAGAATGGCCGTCTCCATGTCACCGATTCCCGATGAGGACGAAAACATTGACATTATAGGATGATGGTTGTTAAGTGCCAATTGTGTCGTCCATGTTTTGTAAGATAAACTCTTGAAAGATGGCTGAAGCCACATTGTTTTTGAAGGGTACATCCATCAGTGTTACTGATCTCTTGTTGTCGAGCCCGCTTGCGGAAAGCGAGACATAGTGATCACATGACGTCCGGGTGTCTTTGCGTCCGTGCGTCCGAAATCTGTGTTAAAGTTTTTAAATACCTTATATATCTCTGCAGTCCTGAGTCACAATGACTTGAAACTTTGTATGCTTATTGGTCATCGTCCATATATTCATTCTCTGTCCCACTCATGCGGCCCCTGTGCTCCAAGGTCAAGGCCAAATGACTTAGAAGTTATTATAAAATCTGCGTTAAAGTTTTTACATACCTTATATCTCCACAATACTTACTCTGATTTACTTCCAACATCCAATACTTCTTATTCATCATCCATATTTTCATTCCATAGCCTACCCATGTGGTCCACATGCCCAAGGTCAAGGTCAAATGATTTTGAAATTTGTGTTAAAGTTTTTACATACCTTATATCTCCACAACTCTTGCTCCGATTTACTTCAAACTTCTTTATTATCATCCATATTTTCATTCTATAGCCCACCCATGGGGCCCACATGCTCAAAATCAAGGTCAAATGACTAAAATTTGTGTTACGGCTTTTACATACCTTATATCTCCACAACCCTTAATTCAAACTTCAAATAAATACACTCTGAGACCATCAAATGCCTCGGCGGGTTCGACATGCGGGCCATGGCCATCTGGTTGTAATATGTGTCTGTGACTGGAGAAATGGTGCTTATGGGTTTTGTGACCAGTGGAGCTCCTGATCAAATAGCACACTCGTGTAGCCTGATAATGATTCATATTGCTTGTTAGATGCACAGGCTGATCTGGATCTACACTGGTCGCAAAATCCGTAAGCCCCATTTCTCCTGTCACAGCCACTTGTTTATCTTACAAAAGGAGGACTGCACATTTGGTTGAAACACAGTTTTTCAGACCACTTAGCACTTCTAACCTGTCTCAAGGTAGTTCTCCGTGTTATACATGTTACATGATGTAAAGTGAATGGAAATACACAGAATCATCCACCAAAGACATAACATTGTCTGATCAATGTTCACCCTTAGAATGTGGGAAGCGAAAATCAGTATTGTGCCTAGGTCTCCGATCTAAGGGTTCACATGGTTTGTACGGAAATGTGGCTGTGACTGGAGAAATCATGTTTTGCGACCAGTGTAGTCTGATCAAATAGCACACTCCCATAGCCTGATAACGATATACAGTCGAACCTGTGAACAACGACCGGCAAAGGGAAGTGGCCAAAGTGGTTGTTGTTGACAGGTGGTCGTTGTTCCAAGGGTCGAACATTTTCCCGGTTTCACAACAAAGTCGGCTATGTATTTAGCATTCTATTGTAATCTATATGCATGCATAGAAAACGTCTTGGCTGTATACACTTCCACCTGATGATTCGCTATTGCACGATCGTGGAGTGTATCTGCTTTTCATCAATTAAAAATTGCATGAAAATGGCTAAAACAGTCAATTTATTTTGTTTTGTCATCTTGTTGTTAGTGTTCTGAACCCAGCCTCGCTTTGGAAATTATATACAAAGGGGAGTAATTATCTTCACGATAAGTATATCCCTCGGCTTGTTTGGTGCACCATCTAATAGCTTGTCGTAATTACATGTAAGTGGTTTAATTTAGCATGACCATTAGTATTTTGTTTTCTTATTCTAAATTTCACACAATCAGTTGAAATTAATAACGGTCATATAGTCTTTATTAAAACAATAGTCTAACTGGCGCGGCCTGTGAAAACCACGAGTTTTTTTGTAACACAAATATTTCCTTGAATGTGTCTAGTCGAGTAACCCACACGAGCTAGGTGTCCAAATCAGGAGAGAATACCAGGCTAATTTGCTTTCTGTCCAATGTATACTATCCTGGTCAAGCCCGAATATTTAAGCAGCCTATGACGAATTGGCAATGTCCGCTGACATAATTACTGATGTTTTCAAGTAGAGATTCGCGAGCATTGTAAACCATGGGCAGACTACGCGAATCCACTGCCTGGTCTGGCCGCTATTAAATGCAATAAGCCGGGATTTGTCGGAGATCGAGACCCAATTCATATAAACATGTTTGTCATGTCACTTTAGACTGGTTCCCGGTCGCTAGGAATAACGCGAGGGTATAAGCCCATCCAACAGGGTACCAGTCTAGTAGAGGTGCAACGATACGGTCAAACCCGTATTGCGATATATTGCGATACAACAAACCCATATTGCAATACGTATTGCGATATTATACCATGTATGAACAAATAATAATAAAAACAAACAGGAGATAAAGAACAATCTTTATTGTTTATTATTGTCATTAGAACACATCAAAACACTGTGTGGGTCAGGACTTTGCCCAGAAACGGTTGACATTAATGATTATTTCTGGACGAGAGGAAATTAGGGAGAAGTGATCAAAATCATACTTTCCCTGATTTTTTCTCTTACTTTTAGTTATCGCGTAACTGTATACATTAACTCTATGTTTTCAAAATCATGCATATCTATTAGAGGGATAGAGGCATCAAATGTAGTAGATTGTAGAATTTGAAAATAGATTGTAGAATTTGAAGAATTTTTTTTTTTTATTTCATCTCAAAAGTATATGTTGTTACCACCCATTTGAACCTCTTTAACTGTGTACATAAATATCGTTTATGAACTTGGATGTGCATAAATTGTGTATATTTACTTAATACCAAACTGAATTCTCATAAAAATCGGGTTACGTTAACATCGATTGGAAAAAGTTGCGAAAGGACGAAACTACGTAGGTACGAAATCGCCGAAATTGTCCGTGATATTTACAGACTTTTTCATGTTTTCTGACAATAGAGTTAGTCATATTTGGTTGAAATAAACAGTTAGTAATGTAATAAACAATACTTGTTTTCGGCATGCATTAGAATACAGTCGAACCTGTGCTAAAGACCACCTCCGAATAGCAATTACCTGACTGTAAAGGCCACAATTGTGTTGACACAATTACTATATAAATGACCTTGCGAATAAAGACCACCTGTGAACAAAGACCAGCTTTTTCACTTCCAATGGCTGGCCTTTATTCACAGGTTTGACTGTATATCGATTTTGTATTTAATTCTTTCACACTTTTCGGCGAAAAAGAAAGTTGCAATCATGGCCACGACTCGGTTCGTCAGGGGCGCTTTCAGTGGGTATACCCACAATCGTAGCTAACGATTGGATGCCATTTTTATTTCGAAAATGCTATCCCACAAAGCGTCATAAGCTGACAAAAATGTGTGTAGACAACTACGAAATTTGTTCGCCACCGGACGACCCAGCTGAACATTTTTACTAGCCCGACCCAGAAACGACTCGCATCTGGCGCCCGTTAAAACACATGTTTGTGTGTGTTTGTTTGTCTGGTTGAGCGTATTCGGAGGGAGTTGACTCTACCTCGTTCATGATCAATCGCTGATAGATCTATTGCCGACGTCTTTCGCAACAGTAGCCTGTCAATCATGCCACTAAGGGCTGCCTTTACTTACCAGCGATTGGCTGTACTGTATAAATAACTTCGCCACGAGAATAACACGTGTTTTGAACTGACAATTATAGTAGCCAGAAGCAATGTTTGGCTAGGGGATTATTGAAACTATCGACCCGTGACTTATTGTCACAGCGGGTAGGCATGTTTTTAGTGATTCGCATAATGATGTGATGAAAATTTGGTCAAACAATCGGGTGTCGTAAAACAAATGGTATTGTAAACAGTTCGACAGACCTGCAATTAGTGAGATTTAGGTGACTGGGTGGGAAATGAACCCCGGTAACAGTACGGTTTACAAACTTTACACACGGAATTTGCTGTAAAACTTCCAGATGTGTTGGACGTCCGAGATTACTCACTACATGTATTAGTCTTCTAATTGTGGCGTGTTTATTACAAATATTGACTTCTGTCATATTAAAAATTATGTTTTGAATAATTTTACACAATTATTTTAACACAAGATGGCGACCGAGAATATGGTGTAAATATCGCGATATGCGAAAACCGTACCGCGATACGTATCGTCAGGATGACATATCGCAATATACCGGTATACCGGTATATCGTTGCACCACTACAGTCTAGTGTGGACTACGTGACTGACGTCAGCAACCGCGTGTATTCATCTTTGATATGGCCTTGTGACCTGCAGTGTGAAATTTACACTTGACATGCGCGGTGTGTTTGAAGTCTTGTCACTGTAGATGAATCAGCATCGTGTAAACACAGTTTGTCAGCTAATGATAGAATTTTATGACTTGCGCGGAATTGCATTATGCCTATTGGAATACACGACACGGAATACATATCGGGAATTACCGTTAATGGAGTTATGCAATATTTTTCATGGAAAATGTTTAATGTCGCCAAAATGACACCGACCATATCGGGCAAGGTAAATGTTTTCAAAAGAATGTGAATGTAATTGATGACTGATTGGTTACGACCAGTTGCAATTCAGATGAATGATCTTGATGAAAGGAAAATAACGATTGTGGTGCTATTTATTTTTGCCGACAAAAACATGACCTGGTCGCTGTTCACATACAAAAGTGCCGTGTGGGAATGAAAATATCTGGTCGCTGGTCGCAGATTGGGGGTGGTCGTTATTCCAAGGTCTTATAAAGAACAAAATTGTCGGAGGG
Source organism: Conchocele bisecta (assembly GCA_029237695.1). Lineage (NCBI taxonomy): Eukaryota > Metazoa > Mollusca > Bivalvia > Lucinida > Thyasiridae > Conchocele > Conchocele bisecta. The sequence continues at coordinate 60,033,691 of CM055273.1, read as the reverse complement.
GTTTTAACTGGCTGTTGTGGACAGGTGGTCGCTATTCCCAGGTGGTCGTTAACACAGGTCCGACTGTATATTGCTTGTTAGAAGCAGGACGGGTGTTTCATTGACGGAATGGTGAACAGTGCAGATCCTGATCAGACTGCGCATGAACAGGTTGATCTAGATCTACACATGTCGCAAAACCCATAAGCCCCATTTCTTCAGTCACAGACACAAATGAAAAGTGCTTGAATTTCATCCCCTTCCTTGAAAAGTACTTAATTTCAGTTCAATCCTTGAAAAGTACTGGAATTTCCACCACACCGCTTGAAAACTACGTCCGTGTCTTTGGAATTGTTAATTTATTTATGGAGACGCGCCCTTTCTATCAGCAGCATAAAACTTGCCATATGGAACCGGCTGTCCATACCGGGATCCGTGTTTTATATCGTCCCGTAAATACTGCGTACTACGTCACCAGTTTTCCAATAACGCACATGCAATGTACAATAATTCCAACACAAAAATATTTACACAATTCCCTAACATTTGATTGGCTCGTAGCAAGTCTCTGTCCAAAATTTATATCCCAGTAAACTCGCATGCCAAACTACTTTCCGTAACCGTGAGGCGCAGTTAAAATAATTCTTAAGAAAACGGAAAATAAACACATTTTCTTGATGAATTTATTTCAAATGCTGGAATTATAAGGAATGAATGGCCTTTTTGTTGAATTTATTGGGGATATAAACTTGGAAACGTCGCGGGAATACTGGACGAGGCCTTCTGGCCTTCGTCCAGTATTCCCGCGACTTTTCCAAGTTTATACACCGATAAATTCCACAAAAAGGCCATTCATTCCTATAACAACAAAAATTTTGGAATGCCTGCGGGCAAATGTGTTTTTAACACCAGCTGTGCTAAGACTTACACGTGGCTTTCTCCGGTGAAATGTTACAAAAGTAAAGCCAGTTGTAATGTTTGTCGGAAATAATTTGATATCCTTGCAATGGACGAAAGTGCCATTAAATTGCATGCAAAAAGTGAAAAACACTGGAAGTTTTCGTCCGTTGCGGGCTTTTCATTAGTCCAATAACATTTGACCCCCGGTTTTGCTATCTGATGGGTAATATTCAATCAGAAATAACAGATGAAAAATAATTGAATATATGTTATGTTATAGAACTAGCTGTTCATTGGATCTTTTCGTCATAACGGGGGACAAAGGGACCCCAAACATGTTTCACCACCCATCTCTATATGACCTTTAAATAGCTGTTGCTGGGACGTTAAACCCTTTCACTTTCTCGATGTCGGGGTTTGGGCCATTTTCCAATTTATATATAAGTGGGAGGGTATAATATTTTAACCCTTAGATCGCTACACACAACAATTGTCGTCTGCTATTGCTTTTATATCTTGCCTTATTTCTCATTAAAAACATGGTTTGACAGCACTTCAGAATCATTTCCAATGGAAATGATTCTAAAGTGCTGCCAAAGCATGTTGTAAATTATTCTAAAATGCTGTCAAAGCATGTTTTTGATGATAAAAATGGAAAATAAACAGCAGACGACAAAAATTAAGATAGGTGTGTAAGGGTTAAGGGCCATCTGGTGGTAAAGTCCCCCAGGCACGCACTAGGCATAACACACTGCAAATTGCTGTTGTTTTATCTTTCGCTTTCTCAAGAAAAGTATGGTTTGAAACACTTTAGAATCATTTCTATTGGAAATGATTCTAAAGTTCTTGTCAAACCATGTTTTGATATTAAAGAAACATGTGGAAATAAACAATAAACAGCAGACTACAAAACGTAATTCAGCATGGCAAGGGTTAACATTGTTTGCCGGTTAGATAGTTCGGCTATAATCTGACACAATTGAACTTTGTGATACATGTAATAGTGAAAACTGTTCAGTTTGGTCAGTCATGTAGCCCGATTCATGTTGCTTCATTCCTGGTTAGTTTCTTATATGGGTGAACAGCTGTACATTCAGTCAACAGTCTTTGTACATAGACTAGTCCGTAGTCACTACACTGTTACAAAGACCATAAACTTGGTGTAGAATGTAGATTGTGACTGAGTTTGACATTCAGGCCCGTACGCAGAGGGGGTTCGACTGGTGCATACGCACCCCCCATTAACCCTTTCAACACCACAGGCCTGTATAGTGGTATTGGCAAAAAATGTAGATCCAGATGAGCCAGCTCGTGACGAGCCGTCTAATCAGGATTTTCACTTTTTGCAAATAATTTTCATAATTTTGAGAAAAACACCCCATGTTCATGAATGGGCTGGTCTGAAAATAATTTTGTGATGATTGGATTGGGTTGCAAAATTAACATATCAAAATCCATTCCAGTTACTTTAAAGGGGTGAAAGGGTTAATCTGCCGAGGTCTGTCCGTGGATGTGCAAAAGAAATTGTTTAGCCCTTCGCGCCGTCGATAACGCACCCCCGTAAATTAATTCCTGCGTACGGGCCTGACATCATACTAAATGTGGCCATCACTGGAGTAAGTCTGGCTCCTGATCTGTTTATAGTAAATCATAATGATCTACCGGTACATAGTTTGTAAATTGTTAGAAATGATTGACAGGTGAGTCCAGGTGAACAGTGAACAGTGCAAACCCTCGTCAGGCACTGTAGCCGATTTCACCAAAATTTCGGAACTTACGTATCTAGCTAAGTATACTTTGAGGGAGTAATACTTTATATTTATTATATTATTTATATTTACTGCATATATTAGATGATTAAAAGGATGCAGAATTATTATACTGAATTTATTACATTATCACAGCCAAAATGGCTGTGATAATGTAATAAATTCAGTATAATAATTTGGTCAGAAAATATTTTATTTTATTAAATAAAAATAATAAAGTTATCCTTAGATTGAAAATTTCTCTCAAAGTGTACTTAGCAAGACGAGTATACTAATTTTGGTGAAATCGGCTACTGGTTGGACAGTGGTCACAGGCCATTGGCTCCGTTTCTCCATTCACGGTTTAATACTGTTTAGTATGGCCCATTTCATGTGTAATCCTGATTACTGTAATAACCCTAAATATTTGGACACAAATTCTTTGGGAAAACACATAAAAACATATGGTTTCCCCACAACAGGGAGCGTGCCAATATTGAGGGTTAGTATGGCAGTAGTGGTCTAATCACAATAACAATTAAACCATTAAATAAATGAATTTAGACGCAATGCCAAGATGTTGAGAGAACGTTTATTTTTGTTTAAAAAATGTACACAAATTGGAGAATAAAATTTGAACTTGCTGATTTGAATGAAGTTTTCTTTGCTGCCCTGTGATTTATTAACCCGGGAACAGAAAACTAATAACCCTTAAAAGGTGGGAACCAACAACTGTCGTCTGCTGTTCTTCCATAAAAATATGGTTTAACAACACTTTGGAAATTATTATTCTAAACTGCTGCCAAACCATGTTTTTGTTGAGAAATATGGAAAATATAAAATAATCAGCGGACAACAAAATTTAATTCAGCATTGCAAGGATTGCATTGTTTTCATGACCGCTCAAGGTCACTGAGGACTTGTGGGTGCTTTTTTTTAGGATTTTTTTTTGCTCCCCAAAATATTTTTTCGGGGGAGCATATAGTTACCGCTTTGTCCGGCGTCCGAGTTTTACGTTAAAAGTTTTTATACGACTGTTTGAAAAAACATGACGTATTATGTATTCACCTTGTACGGGCGGGCGGGCGGGCACAGCTGGTTTATTTTCACTCTCTGTATCCTTGTCCACGCAATAACTCAATTTCTACTTGACTGATCGTAACCAAATTCGGCATACATGTTTATCACAGCAAGACGAAGAAGCCTATTGCTTTTCAAATTTTTTCGATGACTTATCTTCCTTTGGCGGCCATTTTTAATTTTCGGATTCTATATCTTTGTCCACTAAATAACTCTAGTACTACTTGACTGATTGTAACCAAATTTAGTATATATGTTTATATATGTTTATCACGGCAAGACTATGAAGCCTATTTGTTTTAAAAATTGTCTGATGACCTACTCCCCTTGTCGGCCATTTTTATGCCACCTGGTTTCGAAGAAATGGGTGGCATATAGTGTTTGGACCGTCTGTCCGTCCGTCCGTCCGGGCACACATTAGGGTACTTATGTGGCTAGCCCTACAGGGTTATGGACTTGGTAAAGGATAGGGTTGGTTACAATTAGCCACCTAAAAAATCCTTTTATGTGGCTAAAAATCGTTTTATGTGGCTAATATTTAACATGTGATAAGCCACATAAGTATAGTACTGTAAGAACGTCCGTCCGTCCGTCCGTCCGTCCGTCATACTTTTTGGTTAACCACTTTGTCACAGTTTCTCAAATATGCTGCAGGTGGCATTCGCGTTCGACAGACGCATTTCTTGTTAATTTTCGGATTCTATATCCTTGTCCACTCAATAACTCAATTTCTACTTGACGGATTCGGTATATATGTTTATCAAGGCAAGACGAAGAACCCTATTGGTTTTCAGTGACTTATCTCCCCATGTTGACTGGCCTTTTCTCGACGGGTGTCGTATTGACCTTCGGCACTCTTGTTCAAATTGCTATATCTCTGTGACTGCTTCGGATATCAACTTGAAACTTCATATACACATTGATCACCATCCATATTTTCATTGTATACCCTACCCATGCTGCCCAGGAGCCCAAGGTCAAAAAACTTTTTGTTAATGTTTTACGTTAAAAGTTTTTTAAAATTGCTACATCTCTGGGACTGCTTGCGATATCAACTCGAAACTTCATATACACATTGATCAAATTTGCTATAGCTCTGTGACTGCTTGGGATATCAACTTGAAACTTCATATATGCATTGATCACCATCCATATTTTCATTGTATACCATACCCATGCTGCCCAAGGTCAAGGTCAAATGACTTTAAACTGTTTGTTAGTGTTACGTAAGTTTTTCAAATTCAATTCAAATTAGCATCAAAATATTTATGGTGACTAATAAACAAAACATTGCGTTAAACCTTTCTAGAATTTATCTCTGTTACCAATTGAGATTAGGATGTGAAACTTCATATACACATTTATTATCATTTATTGTGATTAATAAGCATACCACACCAATACCCAGGGTCAGGGAGTTTTAATTTCAATCCAGGCATCATCGGGGAGCATTTGTCGGATTTACCGACCATCTATTTACCGACCATCTAGTTTATTATTATTATCAAGGCTGCCAGTGAGGAGATTAGCCGAGTTATAACGATGGCCTTGTTCTAATTTCAATATATTTTATTTCCATGTAAATATTCTTTTAATTATTTTTTTTACTATTAAAATGAATGGGACGCGTAAATTAACGGTAGGGGTTTCTCCTTATAGAAATCAACATTTGCTTGGTTTGGCCCTCGGGTACGTTTTTATCTTTGTCTCTTTTGTCACCTGGGAGTTGAATTTGGTTATTGCCCATTATAAAAGTAGTAAAATTAATACTGATCGTACTGCTTTTGGGAGGGGACAAAGTGTTTCTGTAAATATTCAGTTCTGATTTTGGAATTTTCCCCCCATTTGTACAGGTAATATATTAGATTTAGTACTAAACCCATTGACCCGGCCTTAAATGACCGTAGCTGTTGATAGGCCATTAAACCCCAACAAACAAAACAAACTATTAAAGTGTGTTTTCTCACTTTCTATGCATATCTTGGAGCAAGTCCCTGTATTCAAATGCATACCGACTGGGGTGTTGATACCACTACAAATACATGTAGATATTATCTTTGACATTTTATTGCAAAAATGATCCCATAATAATACTCTTGCACCTTGTACAATATGTAAAATGGAGACATGCATACAATCAGTGAACATGTACGTGCCACAATCTAGCTTCAAACTGGGCTTATTGTATTTGCCACCAGTCAAGGCCCAGACCAGGGGCCTGTTTCACTAAACTTTGTAAGACTAAAATGTTTGCAAGTGCAAACTTATGATACTCTGTACACAATGTTTTCGTGTAAACGATTATTGGATTTACATATATTTAGCATAGGCTGCTCAATAAATGTAAATCCATCATTTGAAATTTCCAGACGATCCTAAATTTGCCCTTACAAACATTTTATTCGTAGACGTTCAGTGAAACGGGCCCCAGCTTTTTACATTCGGAATATGCTTTTAGGCATATGAACATTTTTAAACATTTTTTATATTCTTCCATGAAAATATATGTTTTGACCACTCATTTGAACCGTCTCAATGAGACGGTTCAAATGGTGGTCACAACATATACTTTTGTTGAGAAAGAAAGGAATTATAATTTTCTGTTGGTATCTTCAGAATGTAATGTGTTACTTGGGGTGCACGAGTGTGGATGTTGATCAGGAGCTCACACTGGTTGGGAATTATTTAAGTTTTGTCAGATCAGGGGCTATAACACTAGAGCAAATGAGCAGGCCGCCTGGACGACTAACCAAAACTTATACATGTATATGCAAATGAAAACTCTATACCCCTGGTCAGATCATGGGCTATAACACTAGAGCAAGTGAGCAGGGCTCACAAGATACCCCTAGTCATCGCCTGGACCGACTAACCCAAACTTATATAAACAAACGAAAACTATATACCCCTCAGCGTACTATCTATCTATCTTACATTAATCTCAAACCCCTGTTGGGTACTTGGAGATGTGGATTATATTTTATTTCATATATACATATACATTGTACATAGAATCGAGGTTCCCAGTAATTAGCGATACCCATTTACAGCTGGGTGGACTGAAGCAGTGTGGATACAGTGAAACCTCGCTAAACCGAACACCCTGGGAGGTCCCCAGGGTGTCCGGTTCAGCGAGGTTTCACTGTAAATCAGGCATTTGATTATTCCGAGCCATAGTTGTGTGCTATACAATCACGAACAGGCATTATCACCTGAGATAAATGACCAAGAAACGTATACAAATTATGATGACAAATGTTTCTTGTTGTCCGGTTTAGAGAGGTTCCACTGTACTTTGAAATGCTTGGGGGATAATAATGAATTTGTCTGGGTGGCCAATTTACAGCTGGGTGGACTGAAGCAGTGTGGATACTTTGAAATGCTTGGGGGATAATAATGAATTATTGTCCCGTCAACACAGTGCGTATGTGCCGTGAAACACGGTGCCGTGAAACATTTTTGATATCCAGTCAATACTATTTTTGCATTTTACAGCCATTTGTAGGTGTTGAAGGGATAAATAGAATAGTAGGTTAGTGCCGTGAATGGGAAAAAATATCTGGCGCGGCACGGAAACGGGATGTGCTCGGCAGAGCCTCGCCCATCCCGTTTCCTGAGCCTTGCCAGATATTTTTTCCCATTCACGGCACTAACCTACTATTCTCTATTTAATTGAATATACCGGTACATGATGTGATGTGCTGCTGATGTGATGTTCTGTCCACAAATGCATTGCGAATAATTGACAAGAAAATATAAAAAACATCAATTTTGTTGTGTTCAACACGATAGAAAAGCCGATATTTATGTACCGATATCAGTGAAAATAGAAACAACCAAGCCGTCCTCGTATCGTCATATATCATAAAAAAAAATGTTTTTTACTCCCTCCATATAGACTTATACCGGTATAAGTCTATATGGAGGGAGTAAAAAACATTTTTTTTTTCGTTTATTGATGCTTTTATGCATATTTAATGTATTTATAGACATCGGTCCGTTACTTCCACCTGTGGATTGGATTGGTTGCAAACTTAACATATCAAAATTATTTCCAGTTACCTGGGGGTGAAAGGGTTAATTAATATTGGTCAGTGTCTTACAGGGCTGAATTAAATTTGTCGTCTGCTGCTTATTTTTATTTTTTCTCCATGAAAACATGCAGACAATTATTATATGCTGCCAAAACGTGTGTTTAAAACAAGTATGTTAAAAATGAAAAACAGCAGACGACAATATTTGGTTCCCGTATTTAAATGGTTAAATAATTACAACGCTGAATTAAATTTTGTTAACGTCAATATTCATTTTCTTATTTCCCAGCAGAAACAATGGTGTAGAATGATCACATATAAACAGTTAAATATAAATATCATTCATATATATACAGCAATGTACAATTTACATGTGTACATACAACGTACATACAATTAATGGGATACATAAATTGTACATACAATTAATGGGATACATAACAAACACCAACAAAACCTTTGTGTCATCAATTTGGCAGCTGAATCCAACCTTGAACAATATTACCAATACCATGTTCGTAAAATGTTCGTAAGTGCAAAGTTAGGATCGTCTGTAAATTGCAATTGATGGATTTACATTTATTGAGCATAGGCTGCATATGCAGCTTATGCTCAATAAATGTAAATCCAATAATTGTTACAAGAAACCATTGTCAATGTGAAATTTACAGACTATCATAATTTTGCACTTACAAACATTTCAGTTGTACAAAGTTTAGTGAAACGGACCCCAGGTCCCTATTATTATTATGGAATAAAAATGTATTAATTTTCAACTTTTGATTATAAAACTTTTCTGAGGATAATGCTCAAATTATAGCTCTAAAGGAAATGGAACGCTGTGACTGGTCAAGATTTAACCAACCAGTGAAATTTATTGTGATCACAAAACTCCAGAATTGTGGCTGTGACTGGAGAAATGGGGTTTATGGGATTAGTTCTGATCAAACAGCACACTTGTATAACCAGATAATGATCTAGATTGCGTGTTAGGTGTTTCATTGATGGAATGGCGACAGTACAGATCCTGATTAGACTGCAAATGCACAGGCCGATGTGGATCTTAACTGGGTTACAGAAATTCCCATTTCTCCAGTTACAGCTTTAATTCAAGTTTTATAGTCACCAAATCAGACAGGTTTTCACAAATGCCAGACACCCTTACTACACCTTACTACACCGGACCACTTAACCTCGGGTGGGATTCCCAGTAAGATTCACTGAAAACATTTGAATCCTGAAGAATGGATTCATTGTCATTCATTCCATCCTTCAGCCTGTTTTAATATTATAGGAATGAATGGCCTTTTTTGTGGAATTTATCGGGGTATAAACTTGGAAAAGTCGCGGGAATACTGGACGAAGGCCGGAAGGCCTCGTCCAGTGTTACCGCGACTTTTCCAAGTTTATATCCCTGATAAATTCCACAAAAAGGCCATTTATTCCTTATAATTCCAGCATTTGAAATAAATTCATCAAGAAAATGTGTTTATTTTCCGTTTTCTTAAGAATTATTTTAACTGCGCCTCACGGTTACGGAAAGTAGTTCAGCGTGGGAGTTTACTGGGATATAAATTTTGGACAGAGACTTCCTACGGGCCAATCAAATGTTAGGGAATTGTGTAAATATTTTTGTGCTGGAATTATTAATATTTAATATTTACATAGAGAATACCAGGCAGGTGTCCTTTGATATAAAATTTATCAGTCAAGGCTAGGAAACGTGTAGGAATTACGAGGCTTGCCAAGAAATACCTACCATTTCTGAGCCGAGCCTGATAAACTTGATATCAAAAGACAGCAGCCTGGTATTCTATTTATCAGCTAACGTCTTATGCTCAAAAATGACCACAGATGACGTCATTATCGATGGACAGAACGCCGACCAATGGAACGTCAGTTTTCACTTTGTTGTAACCCGGATGTTTGTATTAGGTCAATGCCTGATACATCAATATGTTATCAGCCAGTATGTATTCGATCAATACAGGGCAGGTTACCTGATAAATAAAAACATTGCTGCCATATCATGACTAGACTGATCATACTTATGGGACTCGTCTGCTCTGGATTTCTCTGTAACAATACATTATAAATAAACAAACAAGGATAGTGCGTAGTCTACAGACGGATGATCGGCTAAATATATTGAAACAGACTTAACCCTTAGAATGCGGGAAACAAAAATTGTCGTCTGCTGTTTTTATATTTTGTCTATTTTTCTCAATACAAGGTGATCGCCGGGGAGTGTCACACCCACTAAACGAGGTGATCGCAACGAAGGTCAAGGTCACCACGGTCAAGGTCACAATCCCAAAATTATTGATACGAATGTCACAGTCACCAAGGCCAAGGTCACACAAATGGCACTGGGTGGATATCATCAAAGTGAGGAAGGAAGCTATTGTTGAAGTTTGGTATTGATCCGACTAACGGTCAAGAGATATTCAACATTTGGACGTATATGTGCATTAAAAATTATTGACACAAAAGTCAAGGTCACCGGAATGACACTGGATGGATAGCTATCAATGTGTGCAAGCTATTTATAAAATTTGGTACTGATATGACCAACAGATCAGGAGATATTCAACATTGTATGACGTATGGAAGGTCACCAAGATCAAAGTCAGCTGAATTACACTGGTATATATCCATCAATGTGAATAAGCTATTGATAAAGTTTGGAGATGATCCGACTAACGAATCAAGAGATATTCAACGTTTGGATGCACACCCAAAATTATTGAGGAAGCTATTGATGAAGTTTGGTAAAGGATACAACTAACGGATCAGGAGGTATTCAACATTTGGATGTATGTACAAACTTATTGACCAAAGGTTTAGGTCACCAAGGTGAAGGCCAAGGTCACTGGAATGACAGTGGGTGGATAGCCATCAATGTGAGAAAGCTATTGATGAAATTATGTAATGATCCGACTAACGGATCAAAAGATACGGGAAATTTGGTTACGTCAAAAATTTACGTCCCACAAAGGTTAAGGTCACCAAGGTGAAGGTGAAGGTCACCCGAATGACAGTGGGTGGATAGCCATCAATGTCACAATGTGAAAAAGCTATTGATGAACTTTGGTAATGATCCATCGTAACGGATCAAGAGATATGGGAAATTAAGTCCCACAAAAGTTAAGGTCACCAAGGTGATGGTCAGTCACCGAATGACAGTGGGTGGATAGCCATCAATGTGAGAAAGCTATTGATGAAATTTCGCAATGATCTGACAAACGGATCAAAAGATACGGGAAATTTGGCTACGTCCAAAATTTACGTCCAACAAAGGTTAAGGTCACCAAGGTGAATGTCAAGGTCACCCGAATGACACTGAATGGATAGCTATCAATGTGAGGAAGCTATTGATGAAGTTTGGTAATGATCCAACTAACGGATCAAGAGATACGAGAAATTTGACTATGTCCCAAATTGTTGACAACACCGACTACGACGACATTGTGTCCGCTGTCTCACCCACGATAGAGCACTTTCCAGTGGAAATGATTCTAAAGTGCTGTCAAAGCATGTTTTTTAGGAGAAAAATAGAGAGCAGAAAATAAATTTGAACTGCATTGTCAGGGTCAATGTCTGTTTACAACCTGGCTTGGTAGATCCAGAGTAGCGCACTAATGTGGCAAATTGAGCAAACGAGTTCGAGATGGAATTGGAGAATTGGTACTGTATCCAAGGCCATAAAATACTACTTTGATTCTCAGATACCGACGCATCAGAAAAATCCCTGCACGTCAGCTTTTTATCGTCATGGACAAATAAAAATATACTGTAAATTCAGTGCATGATCGATCAAAAACACTATCATGCAAACATATGTTAAATGCAATCATGTTTGATGAATGTTAAGTTGACATTCAAAAGATACGTATGTATGTACATGTATCTGGCGATTTGATAAAAATCAGAGATCATGATCTTCTCTTCCAAAAAAATCTGCCCTTCCTCGGCATTTTCCGGCAACTCCGTGTCTGAGAACCAAAGTATTTTTTACGGCCTAACGACGGTAGCCAACCATTAATTAATTTTTACTTGTACATGAAGAATAGTGTTTTATGGCGCATCAACATGTGCAATTCACTTGCGTTTACACTTGTACAAACAGCACCCAATATCTGGTCACCATTTCTTCCAATGTGTACAATTGGAATGCAAAGAATTACGATTACACCAAACTGCATATGCACCTAAGAGGATGTAAGATTTTGCAAGAGAACCATTTATAGAAATGGTGATACATTCTGAAAAATATTTACCAATTTTATGTTTACCGTAAATAGCATCAAAAGTTGACGAAATGTTCATAGCAAATGTAAGGCCGGGCAAACAGGTCCAATCCCGTTTTAACCCGTTGCATTGATCCTCATCAGACCGCAGGAGTGTCTCACGACTGGTCACAAATACGATAAGCCCCATTTCTCCCATCGCAGTTAATGTTTTTGGTTGGTATGAACTATCATGAACCCGTGCATCCCAGTTACTGTTTACACAATCTGCAGGTTTCACGATTTTCCAATTGTTTTGCGAACAGTGTAGACAATGGTCAGATTATGTGGATGTTCAGTAGCCTATTTCACCAACATTGCAAAGTATACTTATCTAGCAAAGTATACTTTGAGGGAGAAATTTTCAATTTAAGGATACATTTATTAATTTTTATTATACTGAATGTATTACATTGTCACAGCCAAAATGGCTGTGATTATTATACTGAATTTATTACATTATCACAGCCATTTTGGCTGTGACAATGTAATACATTCAGTATAATAGTTCTGCATACTTTTAATCATGAAATATATGCCGTGGTTAGTTCTATATGAAATAACGCATTTTGGGAAAAATAAATGATTACTCAGTCAAAGTATACTTTGCTAGATAAGTATACTTTGCAATTTTGATTAATTCGGCTACAGGGTCCCCAGCTGAGAAAGGGGACCTTGCGACGAACACAACCAGTATCCAGGTAAGATTGCTGCAGTCTAATCAGGGTCTACGATTAGATATTCCATCAATCAAGCAACACTTACAGCAATAAATAACCATTGTTTATAAATCCAGCTCGTCTCCTAGCACACTTCCCAAACCCAATATGTTAGGTTCTATACTGTTTGCTAGAAGCAAGTCCAGTGTATCGATGACTGTCGAACAGTGCAGATCCTGATTAGACTGTGCAGATGCACAGTCTAATCTGGATCTACACTGGTCGTAACTTCCATAATCGTGTTCTAAGGGCCTATTTATCAGCCGGCGCCATGACTATGATCTCGACTATCCCTCTGTGTAACATCAGAAATAACAATGGCATTTGGCATCAAATCCTCGGGTCTTCATTTCGACTGAGTTAAACCATTCGCTAACCTGCAATGAAAAATTGATCATACGCGGTAAATATACATTTGATATGATAAATCTATTGTAATACTGTAACTGTTCTGTTACTGTACTGAAGTTTGCATTGATATGCGAGTCGTTATATTATTAGTATTAATTCAAGTAATAGATAAATATCTACAAAAATCCGCTGAAATTGTTTGCAATTCGTGTATCAAATATGCATCAATATATAAGACACGCCATGTGATTTTTAACCTTCGGACATCTGCGTAATTTCATGAAATACGTTTACAAAATTCACAATATTTTCCGTAAATGGCGTCAAAAGTTGACAAGAGTACATGCGGAATATAATTAAATTGTTGTCAACTTTTTACTTTATTTATGAAAAATATTGTAAATTTTGTAAACATATTTAATGAAACTAGAAATGGACGCTTGTCGACAAGCGCATGTGTATCCCCCTCCCCAGATACACAAGTAGTTTGAAAAAAGGGTGTTCGAGTTATGCTCCGGAGACAAAATCAGTGACGGAAAAACAAAGGGAGATAACTAAAAAATTAGTGATGCAAGAGTTGTCATTCTTGCGTGACACACCTTTAGGGTCGTGGTCTATGCATGTGTGAAGTTTCATGAAAATATTCCAAAGGGTGTTCGAGTTATGCTCCGGACACGAAATCAGTGCACGAAACAACAAAGGGAGATAACTAAGAAATTAACGACGCAAGAGTTGTCATTCTTACGTGCGACACACCTTTGGGTCGTCTTCTATGCATGTGTGAAGTTTAATAAACTAGAAAATGTGTTCATAGAACATGGATGTCCCACATATCGCTTTGATAATAAATGAGGCCAAATTCCAAGTCAAAATTTTCTTTTACCTGAGCGTTAAAGTTTTTGAAGCACTAAGTATGTGATCTTAACCCTGGGCTTGGCGGGGGCAGGACGAACGTGGATTTGGCACATGGCGGTAGAGGACCATTAGAGCAATGTGTATATGAAATATGAAGGAGATCGGTCGAAGGATGAAGAAATTATGAGACATTTATCCGAGTGTTAAAGTTTTGACACGCCAAAGTTTTGACGGACGGACGGACTGGACGACGGGAGGACGGGATGCACGTTCCTACGAATGAATACTTGTTGGGTTTTTACTCTATAAAAATACCCAACAAGAGTACCCAACACTAATCAAATGCCTCGCCTTGTCCCACCTTGACTTCGAGCCTGGGCCCGAAAGCAATTTTCACTGGCCCGAACATATTATACAATTATTGACTAGTGAGCCATAGAATATCAGATTATATTCTATGGCTCACTAGTCAATAATTGTTTTATTATATGATAATAGTCTGTATATAGCACTTACGACCTTATGCTACTAGACAACAAGAAACCAGGCAAAGCCACGAAGGCCAGGTTTTTTCCAAGCATAGACACTTGGATAACATAATTATACACACTTTTTGTAGACTAGATGGCCGTGGCCTGCATGTCAATGATGATAAACACCCATGTGAAGTATCAAGGTAATGGATGAAACAGTTGCAGAGATATAGTACACGAAAAAACTTTAACAAAAAAATTCAAAGTAATTTGACCTTGACATTGGGCACAGGGGCCGCACGGTTGGGGGTTAGAATGAAAATATGGATAATGATAAACAGCCATGTGAAGTTTCAAGGTAATGGGAGAAGCAGTTGCAGAGATATAGTATAACGAAAAAGTTTTAACCAAAAAACTTTAACCAGACGTACGTTAAAAAGTTAACGTTGAAAATGGCTAAGTCAATTATGTAGAAATAATAGGTGAAGGTAAAAAAATGGTCACATGTTGGATAGTTGTATGTGGTAGGCACCCCTTGGTTATGAAGCTGTGAAAGTTTGGTGGTCCTAGGTGGTACAGTACCAAAGAAATGGACTTAAACACGAAAACGTAACATTGTAAACGCGAAAAGTTAACATGGAAAATGGCTAAGTCGACTGCGCGGAAAAAATGGGTCAAGTTAAAAAAAAAGTAACATGTTGGCTAGTGATATGTGGTGGGCACCCCTTGATTATGAAGCTGTGAAAGTTTGGTGGTCCTAGGTGGTACAGTAACGAAGAAATGGACTCAAACACGAAAACTTAACATTGATTGTGGACGCCGCCCGCCCGCCGCCCGCCCGGCTTTCGCCAATCCAATAGCCTGGATTTTTAAAAAAACCTGGCTAAAAATTGAAAAAGAATTTGAAAAAAAAAAATGGATTTTTTTTTTTTAAAAATTAAAAATAATAATGCTTGCTACTGGAGCCCAGATTTTTTTTAATAGTCCTATATTTATCTACATATATGTGCACAGGTCCACACAATGCCACAATATTTTCAACACAGTTTACGGAAATGTAATATCCAATGTAGTCATTTATCTGTATAAATTAGCTGTGGTCAAGAGTGGTCAAGACTGGACATTTGCACATGCTAGCACATGCACAGGTGAATGGTTCTCCCAGTCTCTATTGTTCTCTCTACAGGTAAGGTGTACAGAGCACACGAGAAAACGGGTCTTCATGCATTATTGTCCAGTTTGTAGAGTGCGCAAAACAAAAAAGGGAGATAACTAAAAAATTAGCTATGCAAGAGTTGTCATTCTTGTGCGCGACACACCTCCGGGTCGTGGTCTATGCATGTGTGAAGTTTCATGAAAATATTCCAAAGGGTGGTGGAGTTATGCTCCGGGCAGGAAATCAGTGCGTGAAAACAAAAAAGGGAGATAACTAAAAAATTAGCTATGCAAGAGTTGTCATTCTTGTGCACGACACACCTTCGGTTCGTGGTCTAATTGAATTTGTGAAGTTTCATAAAAATATTCCAAGGGGTGGTCGAGTTATGGTCAATCAGTGCGCGAAACAAAAAAGGGGAGATAACTAAAAAATTAGCTATGCAAGAGTTGTCATTCTTGTGCGCGACACACCTTCGGGTCATGGTCTATGCATGTGTGAAGTTTCATGAAAATATTCCAAAGGGTGTTCGAGTTATGCTCCGGACAAGAAGTGTCTGCGGCGGACACGGACGCGGCCCGCTGTCAAATCCATAGTATCCCCCGACGGAGTCCGGGGGATACAATTACGCAGATGTCTGAAGGTCCAAAATCACATGGTGTGTTTCATATGAACTCTAATCTGGATATACATGTACAGGAAATAAGTGAGATTTGTTCCAACAGTAAACATGGGACTGGAAAATGGGGCCTATGGCCTACGTGACCAAGGCAGATGCATATCAGCCGAGGCATTTGTGCAGTCTGATCAGGGTCTGCATTGTTCACCATTCAGTCAATGAATGTGCAGGCTGATCTAGTGTACACTGGTCACAAATGAGAAATATTTTTCATAAATAAAGTCAAAAGTTAACAAAATTTTCAGAGTACATTCCGCATTTATATTGTACATTTTGTAAACGTATGTAATGAAATTACTCAGATGTCCGAAGGAACAAAATCACATGGCGTGTCACAAATGCGATGAGCCCCATTTCTCCAATCACAGATCATGATAAACGTATACTCACCACTCCATAGCTTCATCAAGTCCATTGCCCTTAATCGCGGATGTTTTAAAGATCTGATATGTTTGTTCTTTAATTTTTGTTAGTCCAAGAGCAGTAGCCACTTCCGTAACAGTCATAGCGCCCTCTATATCCTGTTTATTGGCAAACACAACCAATATCGCCTTCTTTAATTCATCCTCCTGCAAAACGGGAAATAATACAGGGTGAAGTCAATGGATGTCATGAGAAAATTACGCATTATAACCATACCAATGATAAATATCTGACAGCGACTACTATTCCAATGTTCGACTATTTTAGGAATATCACTAAGGAATAAATGCAATTGCATAGCATTATACCGACTAGGGTAAAATGGGGTGCAGTTCTCTAGCTGGACCAATTTAAGCCCATGTGATGGGCAATTTAACGATCGGGGTTCATCCTTACCGGAATCCCGACCAGAGACCTGGTTTGGCCCTCATATACGTTTTTGGCATTTTTGTATGTGACCATTGAATATGGTTATACGCCTTATGTGAGTATTACGATTATTTGTAATCCTATTAATTTTAGGGGAAGGGGCCATGTGATTCGGACAGGTTATTCTGATTTCAGGGCTGTTTATAATTATTATTTTTTTTATGTAAATATTCTGTTCTGATTTTGGGATCCCCCCCACCCAATGCACCAGGTTAAATACGAGATGGTTTAATGAGTGATAACAAAATATTCTTCTGTGCACAGTCGAACCTGTACTAAAGGCCACCTCCGAATAGCAATTACCTGTCTATAGCAGCCATGCTTTTTATTTCTCAATTAGTCCATTAGGCCTTTTTTTTTTAATTACTTGGTTTACTGATTTTTTTTTTAAATTTGGTGCGGGCGGGCGAAAAAAAATAAAAATAAAAATCGAGGAAAAATTAGGGTAGGAGAATAGCAAAAAAAATATTCACGTTCTGCATAACATAGGAAATTCAGGACATATGGTATAACAAAATGTACTTAATATGTAGGAATGCATGCTAACATCGTGACATAAATATCAATTAAACAATGTGATAATGTCTACTTCTGGTATCTTTATTCATATTCTGGTTAAGTACCGCGTTCGTCTCACGTCCGTGGTGGTTGGTTGGTTGGGAGTAAGCGATGGGTAATTTAATGATCGGCTTTCATCCTTACCGGAATGCCGACATTACATGGCTTGGCCCTCCTGTTATGCACCATTAAAAAAGTAATAAGATTAGAGCTAATCATATCACTTTTAGTCTAGGGCTAATTAGCAACGATCGGAATGTATGAATGTGCAGGCTGATCACGACTACACATTGTGAGGATGCAATGATGTCTAATCAGGGCCTACGTTGGTTGCAACACCAAATACTATAAAGATCATATGGCAAGCTATGGCATATTGAAGAAACTACTGAACATTCTGCAACAACAGTAGATGCCAGTTTTCTCGGTGTACGGGTGATGATGCAGCTCAATTTGATTAATAATAACATTGTGATTTGGAGTTGAATTATTATTTGTATTGAATTGTTGAACATATATTCAAAATGAATCAACAAGGACCCACAAACACACAGAGGCATCATTACACAGAGGCATCATTAAACAACAATTTTGCACTTTAAGTTTACACCAAAAACGGCCAGCTCTACTGTAACGCTGCCTTTTACGATGTGGAAGTGAAAAATTAATGGTCGCGAAAACCCATGAGACGGCTCGTGTTCCGAACTTCCGGTTTGATGGGGTTACTAAAAAAATATGCCATCAACTGCGCACAAGCCAAACGATGCATACCGGTATATACTATCGGTCCACCACTACAAACCTCTAGGAGCAACGGTCACAAAAATTACTACAGCTTGTCTACGGCTTCAAGACAAAAAACACTTGAAGTCGCTGTGTAAAAAATGTGTATAATACGGTATTATAGTCACGTTTTGCAATCGATGGTTATTGATTTATTTTTATGTAAATTAACGTTTTCGTCTTATCGCGTGGACATGTCAAGAAACGAATATTTAGAGGAATAAATTCACGTTCATTCACGGGGTGGAAAAGAACTTTAAGGTTTTTAAGGAAAACAAGTGAAAGTGAATGGGTTTAACGTCCCAGCAACAGCTAATGTCATATAGAGACGGGAACACAGTCTCATCTGACAGACCAGTGGGATGAATATACTATGAAAGTATATTTTTGATGCATATGGCGATGTTTGAACCCACAACCTCCAGATTGGAAGTCAGATGTTCTACCCATAGGCCACAACCCATCCCTTATAAATGAAGGAAAGAAATGCCCATAACGAGCGACCATACATACTTAGAATAACAGCTGATGTAACGGCGGTAAACTGAAATGGTGTACGTGACAATTGACATTTACGTTCCAACAAGATTTTCACGGTGTGTAATCGATCGTATTTCCTCTCCACCCGACTCGAGAAACACAAATTAAATTGTTTATTTCTGAATGTGACATAAACGTTTGCCCGGTCCAGTAGTTTCCCCAATGACTATGGGCTAGGTTCGACATTTCATTCCATGTCACATCGCCGGTTTTCGCTGATAATACTGTCAACAATTAGAAATACGCACGGACACCCGGACATCATTGTGATCACTATGTATCGCATTCCGCAAGCGGGCTCGACAATAATGCTATTATTCGTACAAAATATAAATGGAGACTCATGTGCTGTCAAAATATGTGTTATTATTAAGAAAGCAATCAAATGTGACAAAAATCATCAATACATGTATGGTTTTTGTTTTTTACAAAACATTAGAATCGTCGAAGGAGACGATTCTCGTGTGTTTCCAAACCTATTGTATTAAGAAATCAACAAATGTGAAAAGAAAATTTGAATACATTGGTATTTCTTTACAAAACCATATTCTGACAAAATAGGAGAATCGTCTTTGGAGATGATTCTCATGTGCTGCCAAATCTTGCTTTATCAAGAGATCAAACACATATGAAAATGCACTATGTCAAGCTAATGGTAAATATCAATTTATTGGCGATGCGATGACGTGCGCGACTACATAGCGTGGTTGAGATACGTTTGTTCCTGCCGAATTCTACAGTCACACTTTGCACATGAAACCAGATTACCAACAGATGATTGTAAACACCATCAGGTGTGCACCTAGACCGAAAATGATGTCGCAAGTGTGCTAGTTGTGTGGGTGGGGGGTGTACGGCGGCATAGTATTATTTATGTATCCACGCTGTCTGTGCGGTGGACGACTCTCGGGCACAGCTTGTTCCGACGATAGTGAGGACCATTGCATGTCAAGGGCAGCGACATTGTCTGGGGTTCAAGTTGGGAGGGGCGAACCGACAATTGATTTCAGATATAATTTATAACTGTATCACATCGTAGGCATTGACACACCCAATGTTTTACCCTCCACTACGGTGTTCCATTTAGGCCATCGTAATATCGCTATCGAGTACATACTACGATATCACGATAGTACATGTACGATACTACCATATGGCGATAGATAATTAAAAACTGCGTACCTCAGAATTTGCTACTCGATCACACGGTGGAACGAACTAATACGTTGATACCAATTCCACTGACAGTGGCAAGCATGTATAACAACATACGTCTCATTTGGCAATGCGTCGTTCTCCATTGGGCCGATGTGGAATAACTAGCATGGATATGGATGCGCTAGCACGTTTTTGATTCTCGATCTCGCATGACTGTTGGAACTATGGTCTACACACACGCATGCGCAATTTCAACATGCATGCTTTCGACACAAGTATGAGCAAAACAAACCCGAATTTTCAGACAGAATAAAGTTGAAGCCAAACTTATTTTCAATAGCGGAAAACGAGAGACAATTCTCATGTTATTTTGTTGAAAAATATATAACACCCCCCCCCCCCTACTTATGGACCTGTCGTAACATGCCGACTATCAGCTGATGAACATTGAACATGTCGCTATTGTGTATTATTTTGAGTTGGCTGATGGACGAGTTGGTCGAAGGGCGAAACGGAGGTCGATCATATAATCAACGAATAATAACAGGACCGATACGATTTCTAAAGCATGACTATTTATTAATGAAACTTAAATAAATATAAGTGCTGTAGGCAGGAGCGAGCGAGGTTGATGATCCGTATCAATAAACGCTTTAATTAATAAAATGCGAGCGCTAACTTCATACCGATCACACGCGTGATGCTTTTTCTTCAGATTTAGTGGTCGGCGATGGATCGGCGCGAACGCGAGACATTTATTTGACGAAGTCAATATTTTTTTTATTTCCTTTTACAGACTTTGTGGTCGGCAGCGGAAATAAAAAAAAAATGTTTTTAATTTTTTTCTAAATCGGCAAAATTAGGTGCGGCGGATCAGTAAACCAAGTAATTAAAAAAAAAAAAGGCCTTACTACATAAATGAACCTGCAAACAAAGACCACCTGTGAACATAGGCCATATTTTCCTTTTCCCATGGCTGGCCGTTATTCACAGGTTTGACTGTCCACAATAACTGTGTACTGTACATCAAGCATAGAGAAGAGTTCCTGTTTAGAAATTCCGATCCTGTCTCGGTCCATGCTGTCCACAACATAGATTATGGCGTCTGTATTTGAATAGTAGCATCGCCAATACGGTCTGCAATAGATATCCCAGTATTATATTAATTGAAGTTTTGACTGAAGAAATGGGGCTTATGACAATTGAGATCAGTGTTGCCACAGATCAGTCTGCACATTTGCACTTTGAACAGCAACCGTAACCCTTACAATGCGGAATTAATTTTCGTGGTCTGCTGCTTATTTTTTATTTTCCATTTTTCACTTTCAAACATGTGTTGACAAACACTTTAGAATCATTTCCAATGGAAATGATTCTAAAGTGCTGTCAAACCATGTTGTTATTGAGAAAGAATACAAACAACTATTTCTGTTTAAAGGGACCGTTTAATAAGGGACTGTTTAAAGAAACACACGTGTGAAATATCAAGAAGTTCTGTTAAACGAAACACAAGTTATTAAGAAATTTACACCCAATGTGATTTTTTTTTACGCAGATGACGACATATACAATGATGGAAAAAGTGACGACTAGTCGCGCGTCGCACCTGCTACAAAAACCATTTCGTGAAAAAAACATTAGAGCAATGATCATGATGATCACATGGTTGGAAGAAAACCCCTGGCATAATGTTGACAATGCCAACAAGAACTGGCATCGTTAAACGATACTAATCCCCTCGCTGGCAGCCTTAATAATAACAAGAGCGCCGAAGGTCACAAAAAACGCCCGTCAAGGCAAGGCCAGTCAACAAGGCGAGAAAACCAATAGGGTTCTTCATCTTGACGTACAAAGTCCAAAAATAAAAAATGGCCGCCAAGGGGAGATAAGTTATTGCAGAATTTTCAAAATCAATAGGCATCTTCATCTTGCCGTGATAAACATGTATATACAATTTGGTTACGATCGGTGAAGTAGAACTTGAGTTATTGCGTGGACAAGGTTACAGAGTGCGAACATTTAAATGGCTAACAAGGGGATAATATTATATCATCGGAAATTTTTCAAAATCAATAGGCTTCTTCATCTTGCCGTGATAAACATGTATACCGAAATTGGTTACGAGCAGTGAAGTAGAACTTGAGTTATTGCATGGATACAGAGTGCGAAAAATAAAAATGGCTGAGTAGGGGAGATAAGTCATTGAAAAAAATTCAAAATCAATAGGCTTCTTCGTCTTGGCGTGATAAACATGTATACAGAATATGGTTACGAGCGGTGAAGTAGAACTTGGGGAGTTATTGCGTGGACAAGGATACAGAGTGCGAAAATTAATAATAAAAATGGCCGTTAAGGGGAGAAAAGTCTGAAAATCAATAGGCTTCTTTGTCTTGCCGTGATAAACATGTATACCAAATTTGTGTACAATCATGGACTAATGCTATATCCCCTCTTGCCTATCGGCATTGTGATGAGTCTGGTGACATACCGTATACTTGTTTGGCCTCCAAGATCCCAGACTTGAAACTTCAGATTCTTATACTGCACAGTTTCTACATTAAAACCAATAGCTGAAAGTAGATTTATTGATTCATTGATTGTGTTTTACTTCTGACAGCAAAGTCATATACAGAGAGGTCTGCAAATAGAACATAAGTCTATCAGTCATCAGATGAGTGTGATTCCACCTTATGACCACCACAATTTCAGGATCACACGATCAATTCAACCACATTTTCCACACAGGTTGAAGTATTAACGGATCAAGGTTCATAAATACATTAAATATACATCAATAAGTGGAAACAAAATAAGCTAAAATATTAATTTTTTTCTCCCTAGTACAACACATTACCAAGTCATGTGAACTTGAATTATTGCGTGGACAAGGATACAGAGTGCGAAAATTAAAAATGGGCGCCAAGGGGAGATAAGTCATCAGAATTATTTTAATAGGCTTCCTCGTCTTGCCGTGATAAACATGTATACCAAATTTGGTTACGATCGGTGAAGTAGAACTTTGAGTTATTGCGTGGACAAGGATACAGGTTGTGAAAAATAAAAATGGCCACCAAGGGGAGATAAGTCATCGAAACATTTTGAAAATCAATAGGCTTCTTCATCTTGCCGTGATAAACATGTTTACCGAATTTGGTTACAATCTGTCAAGTAGACTGTAGTTATTGCATGGACAAGCTGTGCCCGCCTGTACAAGATAAATACGGGCGTATAAAAAGGCTAAACAATCACATGGCTTGTTATGTATGTGGAGGTCCCCAGGTTGTCCAGTTTAGAGGCGTCCACTGTAAATGACTAGGTACTCCAGTGCATGATTGTGTGGTTTGTGAATATGAACACACATTATCATAGATTTGGCTTGGCGGATCATACTTTGTATGTGGCTGTGTCTGGAGAAATTGATCTTCTGGGTTTTGTGGCCAGTGTAGATTCCGATCACATTCCGACTCCTATAGCCTGATAACAATATATATTGCTTGTTAGAAGCATGGCGGGTGTTTCATTGATGGAATGGGGAACTGTGCAGATATTGATGAGACTGTGCAGATGCACATGCTGATCTAGATCTACACTGGTCACAAAACCTGTAAGCCCCATTTCTCCAGTCATATACAAATGTATATGTGGCTGTGACTGGAGAAATGTGGGCTTATGGGTTTTGCGACTAGTGTAGATCCGGATCAGACTGTGCGGAAAAGGATCTTCACTGTTCACCACTCCATCAATGAAACACTCATCATGCTTCTAACAGGCAATAGGCATCGTTATCGGGCTACAGGAGTGTGCTATTTGATCAGGGGCTACACTGGTCACATATCACATTAGCTTCCATTTCACCACGAACAGCCACAGTTATATGATTAACTTTCCACTTACTTGGGATCGTGGTAACCACCTCCCCAACCTGCAACCTGTACAAGATGGTCGTCTTTCCTGCACCATCCAAACCAAGAATCAGGATCCTCCTTTCTTTGCTTCCAAACAAGCCGGAGAAATAGCTCCAAATGCCTCCTGAAATAAAGGACAAAATTGAGTTCAGTTTATCCATTAACCCTTACATCGCTATCTTAATTGTTTTATCGTCTGCTGTTTATTTTCTATTTTCCATTTTTATCATCAAAAACATGCGTTTTCAGCATTTTAGAATAATTTACAACATGCTTTGACAGCACTTCAGAATCATTTCCATTGGAAATGATTCTGAAGTGCTGTCAAAACATGTTTTTATTGAGAAATAATGCAAGATATAAAAGCAACAGCAGATGACAATTGTTGTGAGTAGAGGTCTCAGGGTTAACAATGTTACCGATGTCCGTATCAAACTTGTCCAGTGCACTGACATTTTCTAACCGATACTTACACACCACATCATCCCATGTTAATTATTAGCAGCCTTTGTGTTTTGTATGTGTCATTATTGATGTAGACAGGTTTAGTGACATAACACCACATTACTACTTTTCGGTAGCATTTTTAAATTATCAATGCTGTTAAATCAGAGTACCATACAAATGAATCACAATTGCCGCTGTGACTGGAGAAATGGGACTTATGGGTCTTGCGACCAGTGTAGATCCAGATCAGCCTGTGCATCTGCAGTCTGATCAGCACTAGTTGCGAACGGTACTCTTGCAATCTACTCCCGTACCGTCCGTAGCCAGAGTTACGATTCAACTCATACGATTCGTACTTTAGCAGTTAATTGTGACATATTTGAGATATTTTCCATCTAAAAAAAATATTACTATTATAAAAGTAATACAAACAAATAATTATGAAATAAGTTTTACCATTATAGAATGTTTAGAAAAATGGACCCAATTTTAAATTTTACATGTTGAATTTGGCTGCCACTTCCTGCGTCACTTGTTGAGTCTGGCTTAAATTATTTTCATAATATTAACAGTAATTTCAGTTAAAAAACATAGAACATCTTTCACAATTAACTGCTAAAGTGCAAATCAGATCTGATTTGTTATTCTGATGGGGAATACTACGAGTGGAATCATAACTCTGGCTATGGACGTTAGTAGATTGCAAGAGCTACTGTTCGCAACCACATGCATTCGGCGATTTTCGGCTTTTATCGGTATAATTATATATATGAACAAGGCTTCTAGCTTTGGTCGGACATGACCTCGTCATAACACATTCCGCGATTTTATTAACGCTATTAAATGTGAATATTTTGGCGGAAAGTGCATAATATGTTCATTTGAGAATTTTTGTTACCTTGTTAAAATAACATAGTTAGAACATAATATCGAATTACAGCTCCTGTTCCTAGGTCGGACACAACCTAGTATCATAACAAATTAAATAATGTGTTTAAGACTCGAACGTCAATATTGTAGTGGCAAGTTCATATAATCTTTTGAGAATTATTCATATCCTGCAGAAATACATAGAAAATTACAATTTTAAACATGTTATTTCGTTATGATACGAGGTTGTCTCCGACTAAAGTTAGAAGCCTTGTTCATATTAGAGTTTAGTTATACCGATGAAAGCCGAAACACGCTGAATGCCTGTGTTTGCAACAATAGATCTGCACCTTTCATTATTCCATCAATGAAACATCCATCTTGCTTCTGGATGAAGTACATAGTTCTGAGTACATACATGTAACCCTCATTAAATGAGAGCATTAGATCAGAGTTATGACAGTCGTCTTTCAAAATGTGCATTTGAAGCATTCTTTGATTACTTTATACTTCGTGGAGAGTGACCTAAGAACTTTGCTAATACACACTTTATTAGGTAAGTTTATGGTAATATTGTTGTGTCATATTGTAGAATTGTCTCTCAATAACAATATAGTGAAGTATGAACGTCAACGCCATGCAGGTTCTTTCTATATTTTAGTGTGTGAAGTGTAAATGCCATTACACACACTTTTACTGCGTAGCGTGGTGTAGCGATATACAGGGATCCTCCAGATTATCGGACAAAAATGGCAGTTTTTTACGATATTTTACGGGCATAAACCTTTCACAGAACAATCGCCGGTTCTTGCTTTCTCAACGCATGTAAACTATTTAGCAAAATGTGCCATCTTTCTCACTTAAAATTGGGTCAGATCATCAGTCGTAAGATTACCCCAAAATTAAAATCGACAATCAGTTATCCGGACAAACATAAACTCGTCTTATAACTTGTATTCTCAACATAAAATCATAATTTTATCGCCTGTAAACCAGTGTAAACATCGTTGTGTAGTTCTGCAGAAAAAACAATCACCATGGCATTCGCTTCTTGGAAAACAACGTATTTATAGAATTTATTGTATTTATAGAACAAATCTAAAATCACGTAATGGGCGCACTCGATTGCAAGCCCCAGCTAGATAGACTAGACCTAACCTGGGGCCATTTTGAACAGGACAGTGGCCGTTTTACTGTACAGTCTACACTCGTTTATTCGAAGTCCGTCGGACTGTGATAAATACTTTGAGTAAACCGAAGATTGACGTAACGAAATCTGAACAGACCTCGAAATATTGCCATACACGTTAAGGAACGCAACTCCCATACGACCTGTGACATACGGAGTTACACTTTTGCAACTCTAATGTGTTTACTTGCGTTTGACTATACATGCATGTGTGTAGCCGAACTAAGTATACACATCAGTAAAGTAACATTGTATTATGTTTAATAAGTAAAGCATGTTAACCGGAAATTAACAAGTTATTGTGCATACCGGTCTTGATTATATATACACACAGCATTTATCAATCGGAGGGTGATCAAACGGCCCTAGTCCAATTTGGCCCCAGTTCGAAGCGGCCCACGTTGGTCACAGTTTACACTCTGTCCGACTCGGTAATATCCGCCTTCCGGAAAAAGTCAGCAATGTTCGATTGTTTGTTGTGAATTCGAGAAAGATAGACTTTGCTCACAAAACGATCCAATAATGCCAAGGCCGGCAACACTTCGTCGGAGTTGTCCTGTGACTCCATAAATGACCGCAGTAGATCACATGCCACAAAACCTGGCAAATATATACCTGACGTAGAATCCGAAATGCTTTATTCATTTTCAATCAGGCAAACTTTGTTCACAAACAAAATATTGTAATTTCAACCGACCACCTTAATGAAGTTAATTAAATTGATGGGAATTAATTAATCACGGTACTTTAAGATTAATTTTGCCGCGATCCTTAATCAGTTATTGATCACTGGTGATTAAATCAGATGAGCTAAGTTTAATTGGTGTCGAGGAAATCACTTTTAACACGTATTCAAAGTTTGTTTACACAGGTAAACAATTCCAGTCTTTATTCCGGTAAATTGGCGCTGCGAATTCGCACTTCGAGCGCAAACTGACACTTCGACTTAACGAGAGTGAAATACCACACATTTCTGTGTTCGGGACCTAACAATTAGTTCGAACTGGCGAAAACTCGACATAACGAAATTTGATGTAACCGTAGCCAGTTACATTGAAAATACCGGTAATAGGATCTGAAATGGGACTTGGACACGAATTCGACGTAACGAGGAAACTCGACTTAACGGACTTTGAGTAAACGAGTGTAGACTGTAATTTCATTAAAAAATGTGTAAACCGAGTCTACCATGCACTAAACACAAATAATATATGTTCAGAAATTAAAGTATGTTACAAACAGTCCCGGGTCGTTTCGTCCCGTTCGCACCGGGTCGGTTCGCCCTGGGTCGATTCGTCCCGATTTTAAACACTTGCGTTGGATCTGGTTATGAATATGGGTTGAGGTGGGTCGTTTTGCCCCGATGTTAACGTTGCATCTGATATGGTTAAAATAGCAGATGGTATGGGTAATACCGTATGTTCGCCCCGATTTTACCGAGTATTGAATATGGTGCCAATTGTGGGGTTAAATGTAAGGTACCGGTATGTTAGTTAAATTAGTTAAAATGTTTGACCATTATGAAAGTTTATATAAGGATAATATGTGATTATTAGATACACGACTATAAATCTATAATGTTAATATACCACAATACCTATTTTAGACAAATTGCAATTAGGATTAAAGATGATTCACAGATAATAACATACGTTTAATTTGACCCGTGGCGATAAAATTATTGTCAAACATAGTTGTATCAATTTTCTTTCCTGAATAATAGGCACACCTGGCCAATTATCTTGAAAATTCAAATTCTCATAAACTATGTGAATGTATAACGCCTGATCCGTACGTTACAGGCATTACTTGTTAAAATTTACAGATGCATAATCCTGTTTTTATTTTTGAGTCTCTATACTTCACATCCAGTCTTGTTTACACACAAGAATTCCGCGGAATCAAAAATCTCGCCTTGTCCCGCCGCCTTGACCGCGAGCCTGGGCCAGAAAGCAATTTTCACTGGCCCGAACATATTATACAATTATTGACTAGTGAGCCATAGAATATCAGATTATATTCTATGGCTCACTAGTCAATAATTGTTTTAGTACATGATAATAGTCGGTATATAGCACTTACGACCTTATGCTACTAGACAAAAATGGAAAAAGAATTTGAAAAAAAAAACAAGAAACGAGGCCACTTTTTGTAGACTAGATGGCCGTGGCCTGCATGTCGCGCCTTGGGGCGAGGCATGGACACTAAAAAAAGAGATATAGTAGATGGAAAAACTTTAACCGGACACACGGACGGACGGACATATGCCAAAATGCCGACTATATCGCGCTTTCCGCAAGCGGGCGCGACAATGATGATAAACACCCATGTGAAGTATCAAGGTAATGGGTGAAGCAGTTGCAGAGATATAGTACACAAACAAATCCAAGTAATTTGACCTTGACATTGGGCACAGGGGCCGCACGGCTGGGGGGTAGAATGAAAATATGGATGATGATAAACACCCATGTAAAGTTTCAAGGTAATGGGCGAAGCAGTTGCAGAGATGTAGTATAATGAAAAACTTTAACCAAAAAATTTTAACCAGACGTACGTTAAAAAGTTGTCAATTACGTAGAAATAATAGGTGAAGGTAAAAAAAAATGGTCACATGTTGGATAGTTGTATGTGGTGGGCACCCCTTGGTTATGAAGCTGTGAAAGTTTGGTGGTCCTAGGTGGTACAGTACCAAAGAAATGGACTTAAACTCGAAAACTTAACATTGTAAACGCGAAAAGTTAACATTGACTGCGCGGAAAAAATGGGTCAAGTTCAAAAAGGTAACATGTTGGATAGTGATATGTGGTGGGCACCCCTTGGTTATGAAGCTGTGAAAGTTTGTTGGTCCTATGTGTTACAGTAACAAAGAAATGGACTGAAACACGAAAACGTAACATTGATTGTGGACGCCGCCCGCCCGCCTGGCTTTCGCCAATCCAATAGCGTGGATTTTTTTCTCCAAAAAAACCTGGCTAAAAATGGAAAAAAAGTTAAAAAAAAAAGAAGTTTAAAATGATTTTTTTTCCAAAAACAAATGGAAAAAAAGTTTAAAAAAAAAAAAGTTTAAAAATTAACAAAAGAATAATGCTCGCTACTGGAGCCCAGAATTTTCATTATAGTCCTATATTTATCTACATATCATATCTGCACATGTCCACATATTGCCATACCCTGGTATGTGTATAATAATTTACCTGTATAAATTACCTGTAATAATTTAGCTGGACATTTAGTGGTCAAGCTGGAATTTGCACATGCTTGCACATTCAGAAGTGTTCAACTGGAGAAGGCTATTGTTCTCTCTACAGGTAAGGTGTACAGAGCGCACGAGAAAACGGGTCTTCATGCATTAATGAATGTTCAGTTTGTAGCATAGAAAGAAATAGAGTTTGACCTTGACCCTGGAGCCCGGATTTTTTTTTAATAGTCCTATATTCATCTACATATCATAGTAAAGGTATGTATAAAGTTTGATGACTGTAGCTGATAAGGTGTTGAAGTAATGACCGTAACACGAAAACTTAACATTGAATGATGACGACGACGACGCCGACTCCGGAAAAGCAAAACCTATGTCTCGCTTTCCGCTTCGTGGGCGAGACAAAAACTGCCGTAGAGAGACCAAACAACCCATAAAAAGAAATAAAAGTGTAAATATTTTCGGGGGTGGATCCGCGCCAACACGGAGCCACTGCGACGACCGACATCGTACATGGAGCGTCAGTGGATTCTCAGTTCCACGTTCCCGCCGGCTTCCTGGTCCGTCTTCCAGCACACCGTTCGCACAAACAACGATGTCGAAGGTATTCAGAATATTCTTTATACATTATGACTGGTACCTGTATGTCCGCTCGTCCGTCCATTACGTACCAACATTATAGAATATTCTTTATGTAGTGTATACATTGTCTATCCACAAATATCATGATGTAACAGATTCGGCCCGACTGTTGTTCTGAGTACATAACTCTAATTACATTTCATTACATTGCACTACATAAGAGTTATGACGTAGTAGTATTTGTAAATGTGCGTTTTAAGGCAAGTTGAAATAATGGTGTTTTATACGTATGATGCTCAAATTACATAGTGAAGTATGTTATACTTTATAAACCATATATACATGTGACACAAGTAATAATTCATAAAAATGGTTCTACACAGCAATTTCATGGATAAATTGAGATGTTTACTCTGGATCGCCAGTTCTTCTTACATTGCCCGGTGTCAGTATAGTTTCCTTCCTGGTGATCTATATATAACTTCGAGGGCGTTTCAAACCGTAACAGATTCGTTATTTATGTTTGATTGTTTTGTCCCAAGTTTAAACTTAATGATATATTAACAGTGAGCATGCGAAAGGTTCATATATCATAATGTGATAAAGAACTTTCGCGTATATGTTGATTACGCGTAGTAAAAAATAGCAAGGTTGTCCCGAAACGGTTTTGGTCCGAGCTTGCTAGCGTCTGAATCGCTAAAATACTATAAATTAATGATTGAGGCCTCGGTATGTCATAATGAAATTGAAACACTTTATATTTTCAATGCATTTTAAATCTTAATTACATACTTGTACAAATTTAAATTCTGTAGTCTAAAAGTTGAGCAAGACAGGCGTTTAAAGGAGATATAACAAGATTCTGTTTTCGCGATACGCTTATGTATTCATCATTTATATATCAAATAAAACAAATTTCACAGTAATCCGACCAGAATATGCCGTTCTTTTACGGATTTCATATTCCGGACAGCCAGTTTTTGCAGCTGTCACTGCATGACAAACTTCCCCTTTCTCTAGTCACAGTCACATATCACACACAACATGTGACTTTGTACCTTCGGACATCTGCGTAATTTCAGGAAATATAGTGAAATATATTTACAGAAAATGTAATATAATTATTTTCCGTAAATGACGACAGAAGTTGAACAAATTGTAATTTTACTTTACTAAAGAAAACTATTGTAGATCTAGATCTAATTTTTCTACATGTATTTGCAGATGTCCGAAAGTACAAAATCCCATGGCGTTTCTCATTTGACCCACACCTGTGATTTGACGATGCGATATCAATACAAAAAGTCTGTATCACGTTATGCGCGAGCCGTCTCGGGCATCAAAATTGTGACCCCGATAATTATAAATAGATGTCACATGCTAGTTATGTGTGATCCATCTCCCGCCATATTGAAGATGCTCTGTTTACTTTCTGCTTTGTGTGAGAGTGACCTTAGAATTTTGCTAATCAACACTTTATTAGATGAGTTTGTGATAATATTTTCGTGTCATATTGGAATATAGTCTATCAATAACAATATAGCGAAGTATGAATGTCAATGCCCTGCAGGTTTTTTCTATATTTTATTGCGCGAATTGTAAATGCTATTAGGCACATTTTTACTATGCAGCTTGGTGTAGCGAATAGGACAACCTGTTGCATATAAAGCGGAATATGTGCAGTTAGCCCGACTGCAATTATGGTTTGTACGTGTTTGTCTGTCCGTTCACCTGTCTGTCACGCTTAACCAGGGTTGGCCGGGAAATACCGGGGGCGGGAATTCCCGGCGGGAAATACCGGTATTTCCCGTCCCGGGAAATACTCCCCAAAGTGGGAAATACCGGGAAATATGAATTTTGATGTTATTATTTGATAATTAAAGTTATTTAAATTAAGTTTTAAGCTCAGTAATAGTTAATTAAACAATCAACAACTTAATAATTAGATATAGGGGTTAATTACAATGTATAGATCTGTTTCATTCCCAACTTTGTAAATTACTTCAGAAATCTTCATTTTTTAGGAAGCATCTGAGTGTCTGCTAGATACAATTCACAAGGATAACGTCATCATGATCAGACTATGTTCAACATGCTGTTAATTGTCAACCTTCTCCCACACTAATATTCGGTATCAAGAAATGACAATAAATGATCTTAGCATGCATGATGTGCATACACATAGTCTCTTACAAGTCTTATATGACTGACAATGTACTGTTGTTTTATGCTTTGCATTTGTATTATTTATTTGCATTATTATTATGACATTTATTTAACGTGAAGACTATGGGCCACGATGGTACATATGAGATACAGTATGTACCTAAAATCGTTAAAATTAGCCAAAAGCCTACTTACTAATGTCTACTTATTTGCATGTACATTGATGAGACTTTAATATACTTTAATAAACCATCAGACTATGACAACAGGCTGTTAATTGTCAGCCTTCTCTCACACCTTTTGTGTCATACTGTATAATAAGAACCAAGGTGGTCTGTATATGGTCATGTCAAGTTGTAAAACAATTACACTTACACTGTACATGGATTATCCTTGTTATCAACAGAATGTTCTTCAATTGTTTCAGGTTGGCACTACAAGATGAACCATCGAGCGGGTGCAGCTGGTTTAGGATTCGACAGGTCGACCTCAGCCAAGCTGGAGGAGGGTCTTCGCTCCGTCTACTTCTAAAGATTATTAGCGGGGCGAAACAACCCGAGATGAACCGACCCGGCGCGAACAGGTCACCGGGGCGAATCGACCCGCGGGGCAAACGGGTAATCGGGGCGAAACGACCCGGGACCTTACAAACAAATAATTGCTATAAAATGGCCAATATAGATATAGCCCCAATTATCATGGGTTCGTGCCTTCTCATTGATTCGTGCCCCTAGAAAACAAGTGAATAAGCATATTCTAAGAATAGTGTTAATTGAAAACTATTTTAAAAAGGTATTTTAAGTTGTTTCCCACGGTTTTCTAAGTTACAGTTACATACAATTGTGATTTACTACCTATTTTGTGCTTTTTATACATACTTCCTTAATCTGAAGAGGGTCTGTTCGCAAATTATGCATAAAATGTGATATTTGTTGATTTCTAGGTGAATATGGACTTCACCATATTTAAATTTGATGCACCTAGGCAGCACCACTTCTTTATTGTACAAGTGATCAAGGATTGTCACTCCAATGTGAAAAAAGTTGTAGGGCACGAACCTGATGAGAAGTTTCAAGATCAATTAGGTGACTTGGGTGGGTTATTTCTAGGGACTCTAAACAACAATTTTGGCGAATTCCTTATGTGCACTCATAGTCAAGTGTTTGAACTTTATGTTGATGTTCATACAGTTCATACAGGTTCTTGCCGAGTTGTGTAAGCCCCAGAGGCTTGTCTACTCTTCGTAGATGGGGTTTACTTTATGTCCGTTCCGGTTGCTTATTAATATACTTGATGAATGTCAAATCTAGATGTTATCCATGATTTAGGCCGACTTTAAAAATATGTTTGTTTCCCCTCCCGCTACCCAAGCCACCGAGGTGTGGGTAGGTAGGTAGGGAAAATATTTTTTTTATTTTGAATTGATGAAATTTTTAATCATTTTTTTTTGCTATATTTCTCACCTTCGAAAATACATGCAAATAGTGTTATATATCGTTAATAATCTCAGTAATACTTTACAGGAGTAAATATGCAAACAATAAAACAATTTGTACTTCAATCAATAACTGTTGTAATGACTAGAACTGTAGTAATGACTAGAATTTCACACCTGCAATGCTTTTCAACATAAACTGTTTGGTGACTAGATACATGTATACACTGTACATAATGGCTCCGAACAAAACATCTTAATTCGCTCCATTAGACATTCAAATGCATTGACTGGTGCACTTGCGGACGTATCAACACATCTGTGGTTATGTGGTACATAACAAACTTTAAGGACGAATCGAATGACAAAGCAGTTTCTAGCTTGTCGTGAATGTCCATTGTAAATGGATCAGAATGCTCCGATTTAGAGACCTTTATTTTAACATTTCCAATGGCAATAGCGTTTAAGGTTGATTCGTCGATGATTTGACAACTTAACACGTCTGTAAGGATCTCGGCCAGCGTTTTGTTGGTCGAATATTTTGATATCCGTTTGGAGACAAGGGTCGTTATGTTGTCACTCAATGTCGATTTCGCAAAGACAGAAACGCTCACAGCGTGAACTGAGTCAAGGGAATGAGACGCCATCTTGATTGTTGTTGCTGGGCGTACTTGATTGTACATCCGATCCGATATATGACTTACCGGAATATCTCGGATTGCAGGAACTGTCCCGATGTTGATCGCGTAGATTACAATCAAGTCCGGCATGTGCGAGCGTCTCGGTAGTATGATTTTGATTAAAAACAACGATGAAAGCCGAACAATTGCAAACAGCAAATGCGCGCAGATTACACAGAGTAGAGCCGAAATTGCATTCGCGCCCCGAACACTTCGCCCGATCAAATTAAAAAATAATATTGGTTTCGTTTTGCTAATAAAATTATTTGGGTCGCGGGGATTTTCGCGGGTCGGTCGCGGGAGGGGAAACAAAAGATATTTTATTGTCGGCCTTATCGAGTTTGCTTTTGAAGCTATTTAGTGTTTCGCTTCTCACAATATCTTCCGTTAAGTTGTTCCAGTCCTCGATACAACGATGTGGAAAGGAGTTCAATCGCATGGATTTATTGCACCTTACTTTATGTAGTTTGAATATGTGCCCTCGAGTAATGTTATCGTTAAACATGAAGAATTTTGCTGTGTCTATTAGTTCTAAACCATTTATCATTTTATATATTTGTATTAAAATCGTAACGTCTCCGTCGATAGAATAGTGATGGGAGATTTAATTTCTCAAGTCTTTGTGTGTAAGTCATTCCTCGGAGCTCGGGTACCATTCTTGTGCCTCTGCGTTGGACGTTCTCTAGAAGTTGCCTATTTTTCTTTGTAGATGGATTCCACACTGGAGATCCATAGTCCAGAACTGACCGCACTAAACTTTTATATAGGCACAGAAACAGCTCAGAATCCATATGGGTAAAACTATGGTTAATCAACCCTAATAATCTATTCGCTCTATTTACTATAGTGGTAATGTGTTTATCAAACTTGAGGTTACTGTTAAAAGTGATTCCGAGGTCCTTTTCTTCAATGTCTCTTGGTAATGGTTTCAACAAGTCCTGGTTGTCTTTTATGTTATAATCAAATTCCTTGGTGACCTTTCCAAACTGTATGTATTTACATTTCGACACATTAAACTCCATCAGCCATTCTTTGCTCCAATCACACAAAACTTGTAGGTCCTGTTGTAAGTGTTCTTGATCATTTAAAGTTTTAACTTCAGTGTATATTTTACTATCGTCTGCAAATAATTTACATGTCTTAATAAGTTTTTCTGGCACATCATAGGGTTCAAGCTAGGCCAAAAATTTAGGGAGAAGTGACTTCTCCCTCCTGGCAAAATAGGGAGAAGTGAGGCAAAATTAGGGAGAAGTGATAAAAATCATAATTTCACTGAACATTTCTCTTACAGTTATCGCGTAACTGTAAACTCTATGTTTTCAAAGCATCAAACTGTCACGGACATCCAAGAGACAATGAGGTTGCGCACATTTGACTATATTTAGATTTCTTACTATTAAAATCGGGCATCAATTATCACACTACACGACTTTCAAACAAGGAATTATATTGTTTTCATTGAAGAAACCGCCAATTAATTAATACGGCCCTCGATGTTAAGGCCCGATTCATTAAGCGCGATTAATTTAGCATGTAACAGCTCGACACCCTGTGGTATACACCTGTGGTGTATACAGACCAGGTCACATGTCTCCAGTTATCACGTGATCCGCAATCCGCATAAATTTAACAGGTCGTCCAATAGAAAAATCGATACCGCAACCTTCACATCACGTGTTACAGCATGGGCCCAGCTGGGCGATTAGCTTTACATACAACGGAGAACCAGCCATGTGCGTGTGTGATTTGTGTAAACAAACTATGATACTGCCCCCAATACAAAGTTTACGAACCCATTTCATTGCATATTTCTGCAAATGTAAAACTATCATCTGTATACAAAACGATCCAAGATATTTATGAGATTATGACGGGATATTGAGGGTAAAACCAGACTGGTCACAGAAGAGCGTTTTTCCCGATTTTCCCGATGTTCTCTCGTCTTGACACATCTCGATAACTGATCACTGACTGACACGGCATCAATTAAGTGGGATTATACCAGCTGGAATTAGCGAGATATGATCAGTGTAAGGGAAATCTGGATTACCGGACACAAAATTGGTTCCAGCTGGGTTTTTGAGAATATATTTTCCGAGA
Source organism: Conchocele bisecta (assembly GCA_029237695.1). Taxonomy (NCBI): domain Eukaryota; kingdom Metazoa; phylum Mollusca; class Bivalvia; order Lucinida; family Thyasiridae; genus Conchocele; species Conchocele bisecta. Next base: position 59,996,967 of record CM055273.1, on the reverse strand, counting down.
TTTTTTTAGGGCGAAGTGGACTTCGCTTTTCTGGACGGACAGGGCGAAGTCCGAGAGATCAAGGCGAGAATATCGCCCACTTCGCCCCCAAACCTGAACCCTGCATATTATTCATATAAATTATGAATACAACTGGTCCAAGAACTGATCCTTGAGGGATCCCCGAGGTTACATTCTTCCATTCAGAGCTCTTTCCATTTAACATGACTCTTTGTCTTCTTTCATCAAGGAAATCTTCTACCCATTTCAAAACTTCACCTTCAAATCCATAACTCTTCATTTGAAGTAATAATCTTCTATGTGGAACAGAGTCAAAAGCTTTTTTCAAGTCAAGATATATTGCATCAATTTGCAGTCCTTTATCATATGAATTTGTCCAGTCATCTAATACATCAATTAACTGAAGTATACAGCTTCTTTTCTCACAAAAACCAAACTGAGCATCATTAAATAGGTTGTTAACTGTCATATGGTCCATTATAACTCTACGGACTGTTTTTTCACACATACGACGGGTGGCACGATTTACCCAAATCTACCCAAATCTTCATATAATTACTATATGTGTTAATAAATAAAGCTATGCACATCATAATAACGATGTTTGGACTGTACTTACATAATGTATGTCATTAATTTGCTCATACCAGGGCCCATTTTAATGTTTTGATGCAAAATGGAAATAGTTGTATATGAAATAAAGGGAGAGTACCGCGATAAACGTAATACTAGGTAGCCAAGGAAGATAATCCACTTTATAATGGCTAAACATGCCAAATGGTAATGATGATTTTTAATTGCAATACAAATAAAAAACTGTAGAACCTCTTTAATGTTGACATACAAGGAGACCGTGTGAAGGTGTCGACCGTATACTGGCCGTTTTCGCCCGCCAGGACGTGTAGCCATCTTGTACATAATCACTTGTTGAGGCTATACCTCTAGGGAAATTTGCAATCACAATCTACCCGGTTACCCATTTTGTGCATAACCACTTGTTGAGGCTACACCTGTAGGGGAAATATGCTTTCACAATCTAATCAGGCTCTACACAGTTTCCCACATTGTACATAATCGATTATATATAACGAGCTACCCCACTAAAATACACTGTGTTCTGGTCAATACAATATAATATTGGGCTTTGTCTACATAGAGGTGTGAAAAACATTCAAGCTATCCGACAAGATATACAAACCATACACAAATTTAAAAATATATATATTGCATGCATATTAAGGTTCATTTTCATCAATGTTATTGGTACAAGATCGTGTATTATTGTTATTGTAGATGAATATTAAGAATTGTTATATATATATATAGCCTTCCTGTGAGTTTTGAAATGTATCTCCGTACATTAATTTGCAATAACTAAACTATATATGTCCAGAAGTCATTTGTGCTAATAAAAACATTAATTCAATGCATTATACTTTGTTTTTAACTATTTCAAAAAGATGTTGGCATATAATTACTTGGCGAAATAAATATTGCAATACTATGGAGGTGACCGGTTAGACAGTATATGTGCCATATGAAATCATGATCGATGGCAAATTAAAGTTAGACAACTGAGACATAATTAATGAGTCTTTATCACGGTAGTCTCCCTTTATAATAATGCTACATGTATATTAATCGCTTTCCCGCGGAAATATGTGCTGTATTCTTCCCTTTTTCGGTCAAAATGTGCTTATTGTATGATATACTAATGATATATTGTTGAAAACGTATATAGTATAATCATAAATGTTATTTTTAATGAAGATTTGGTAAATCGTGCTCCCGCATACGACAGGGAAGACATGTTAACGATACCGGTCTGTAATTTGTTGCTTCCGATTTGTCCCCTTTATTTTAAAAAGTGCAAAAACATATGCTTCTTTCCAAATATCTGGAAGTACTCCTTCTTCAAATGTTTTATTAAATATCTTCTGTAATGCCTCACTCAGTATTCCTGCATTTTCTTTTAAAAGTCTTGGGTGGCAATTATCCGGACCCATAGATTTGGATATGTTATTGAATGCATAAGTTTAAAAACTTCATCCGTTGAAACTGTCAAAGTTGATACCGGTGTCCCATGATAACGTAGATCAAAAATAGGAAGAGGGCCTGGCGGCTCCTGCACAAAGACTGATGCAAAGAAATTGTTTAATAAGTTTGCTTTACTTTCATCATCTTGAATCAAAATGTATACATTTTCAGGAATTAATCAGAATATAACACACAATATGAATGTATGTGCTTAGGGGCACGGATTTATGAGAGCAGTGACTACTCTTCAATGTCAAATTCTTACCCATTGTTCAGTAAATAATTAGTCAAAGTAAAATGAAGTATCAAGCATAAACAAATGTCGGTGTATTCGGAGACGTGTACGGACAGACTTGATTGCACGATTAGGGGACATGTTTATTCGCCGGAACTCATGCATTTATTATGTGGTAAAAAAAACGGAACTTTTGTAAACGGTTATAATCCATATTTTATAATACATATTTTATGGTCAATGTATCATATTAAAAGTATTCTGTATGATCCAATTTGGTAAATAATTAAATGTATGTCTACGACATGTGGTAAGTATTCATTTGAAGTTAGCAAAAATTTACATTGCGTGCCACAGGTAAAATAGAGCGTAGAACCCCAGGAAACCCTCTGAACCGTTCATAATTTCTTAACTTAGTTATCCATATTAACGAATTACATATCAAGCTGAACATTAGTCTATATGCTTTAATTTACTATAATGATTGTAACGTTTAACCGACGAAAAGTTCAACAAAAAAAAGGTTTATATAATTTTTACAAAAATTCACAATGCCGGATTCGGTTAAGCAGTATATATATAGATCGATGTACTAACCCACAAAACCTTTATAAAACCTTGTAATTTCAATAATGTAATATGAATTAGGTACTACCTATGAAAGTAAATTTACCATTTGATAGCTTTACCATGATGTTAGTATGCTATAAACGGTAGCGTAGTATATTGTATTATTGCAGAGCTACTTCCCGCAACTACCACGGTGTTACAGCTTCTCTATTATAATTAAATGGTGTCATTGGCGCACTTCTCTTATTTGAAGCAATGATACAATTTAGATATTTCCTTTTCATATATAGCCTAGGCATTATAGAAACTGTATTAGCATTTAAGAAAAAATAACAAGGTTAAGCATCTTCAATGATATTATTCACAATTTTCGCAATCTCAATCGTCATTGAGCACGACTGTCACTTCGAGAGTTATACACATTTTGCCCATTGTATCAATTGTGTTTACATTTACTTTTGATTAACCCAGTGCTGTGTCAGATGTGTTTGTATCCTGGACTACAGCAACAGGTGCACTAGACGCACGCCTGCAATGTATACTTTGTTAAGTTAAGTTATTTGCAGCGTGGTGGCTATATAGATTATCCAGGTGCGTCCTTCCAGTGAAGCTATTATTTTCTCGATCCCTGGTGGTCGTTGAACACATTTTGACTATTTTTCGTATTAGAGGTGTCCTTTTTACATATAGCTTCACTTCAGCTGTTGGTGAGACGTACTTGTGTCATGGACTGTGAATACAGCACAGGCCGTGACACAACCGAACAGGCGCAATGAAACAGCAGTTGCAATGTATACTTCTTTCTGTTAGTCATGTACACAGAGTATCATGGATCGCTTGACTATGTCTTGTAAACAAAATCACAACAGGTGCGGTATTCCACCTAATGATGTTGAGAGAGATATAGTGTCCTTCTATCTAATGATGCTGAAAGATAGAGAGAGAAATAGTATGGTGTATATATAATGATGTTGAGAGAGAGAGATCTCGAGACAGAGAGAGAGAGACAGGCATGCAGGCAGGCAGGCAGGCAGTCTGCAGCAGGCAGGCAGGCAGGGCAGGGCAGGGCAGGGCGGGGCGGGGCGGGCGGGGCGGGGCGGGGCGGGGCGGGCGGGGCGGGCGGGGCGGGGCGGGCGGGGTCGGGGCGGGCAGGGCAGGGAGGGCAGGGCAGGGCGGCGCGCGCGGCGCGGGGCGGCGCGGCGCGGGGCGGGGCGGGGCGGGCGGGGCGGGCGGGGCGGGGCGGGGCGGGGCGGGGCGGGGCGGGGCGGGGCAGGGGCAGGGTGGGCAGGGCAGGGCAGGCAGGGCAGGCAGGCAGGCCGGCGGGCGGGGCGGGGCGGGGCGGGGCGGGGCGGGGCGGGGCGGGGAGGGCAGGGCAGGGCAGGGCAGGGCAGGGCAGGGCAGGGCAGGGCAGGGCAGGGCAGGGCAGGGCAGGGCAGGCAGGGAGGGCAGGGCAGGCAGGGCAAGCCAGCACGGGGCGGGGCGGGGCGGGGCGGGGCGGGGGCGGGGCGGGGGCGGGCAGGGCAGGGCAGGCAGGGCAGGCAGGCATGGGCAGGCCAGGGCAGGCAGGGCAGGCAGGCAGGCAGGGCAGGCAGGGCAGGGCAGGCAGGCAGGCAGGTTTCTGCCTTCCGTTACTTTCGCTGTTTGTCGGCTGTTGCAACAGAAAATTTAGAATTATCGCCCATGGGGGACTCTTCAGCGTTGTGATAAAAGTAAATTTAATCTTGAAGGCCAACACAAATATTTTGAAATGCATAACTTCGTAAGCTATATTCAGTATACTTTCCGATGTTATCTACATTTTGTTTTAGAAGCATTTGGACCTTCGGGCGAAATTATTCGTCGTCCGAATTAGTAAAATACCACCTGTCGTAAAACACCCAGCTCCAGATTGGTTTACGGTAAAACAAATTTTACACTTTCAATCATATGTTCAACCTAGTTTCACTGAATGGTAAGTTTTCATATACGCTAACATAAAGTGGGCTACTTCGTCGCCCGTATGATCAATAATGATCGACCAATAATAAACCAACCAAAGGCATTTATTTCTCCATGGTTTAATATGATGTGTAAAATATAAAGATCGATACATTCTAAAGAAGATACTAAAAAGAAGGTATATATATTGACCCACCATTGAACGTTCAGTCAGCCGCTATATATATATAGGCGTATCACAAAATTCTATAGCTCGGAATAGGCCTCATTTTTATGTGCTGCAGGTCTGTGTTACAGTATATCTGGGGACTTGCTCTGTTTTCCTTTCAGTCAGTGAATCACATAGCTGTCATTCTTCTAAACATAAGCATATATATAGATCCTTATATAGATTATGGACGCAATGATTCCTTCCGAAAATATGCGTCAGTAAAATTGAGACCAGCGTAGATCCCGATCAGCATGTGTCCATATGTGACTCTGGCTGTGACTGGGGAATTGGGGCTTATTAAAGGGTTGACCAATGTATAGCCACAAATCAACCTGCATATATACGTACATAAGTAGAGAACTTTTATCAGACTGCACGAGTGTGCCAGAGGACTATGCGTTTGACTGGTCACAAAACCCATAGGCCATATTTCTAATAGTCCAATTCGTACAATAAGCCCATTTTTCAAGCGTTGTGAGAATATGGGGTTTAATGTTATCGCAGTCAGTGCAGCCCCACATCAGTCTGTACTTCACGAAATGAAAAACGTAACCGCTTCAGTGCAAGGCAGACATTTGTGAGCTGCAAGACAATATAATTATAGAACAACGGCTGAATAACTGTGTAGACCCTGAATATAATTCCGTCTGCTGAAACAGATTGTCAGTAAAGCTAGCTTTGACCCGTGTAGATCCCGATCATAATCTCATTCATGCTATATTATAAATACATATATGTTGATGTCAATGATGTCAAAATAAAGCTATTGTCATATAATTCAATATGCTGCATGCGAGATCAGTGTATGGTGAGTTTAAAGCGGAAATGCAACATGATTTAAATCGTATTCTTTCACAATATATCAATACAAAATAAGTAAAAATAATTATTTGAAATTTGCGAAAATTAAAACTATTGGACTCGGGTATTCGCTCGTATCGATTGTCCGGAACTCATAGAACCATTCATATATAATTTCTAAAATATGTTATAAATATGTATACCTTTACGTAAGTGAAAAGTAAGTCTATATGCTTTAATGTTATGCATGAATTGTTATAATTAAATGGCTAGAAATCATAAGAATATTGACTCAAAGTTTACAAAATTTCTCAGTGCAGTATTCGGTTAAACAGTAATTATAATCCCCGGAATCTTTATAAACCGTTATAGTTTTTATACCCCATCACGTATAAGTTATAGATAGATATATATATATATAGATAGTTTATTTACGTCTCACCAATTGTACAACATATAGTAAAACTGAGTAAACAATTATTACATAATGCACAATTTCCATTCTAAACAGAATTATGAGAGACGAGAGTAACTCTAAAATATACGTAAACTCAACATAAAATACGAACACCCATTGCTAATTGTGTAAAATGAGTTTTACATTTTGGCCGCGCCATACGAAAACCGGGCTTAATGAAAACGTCGTGAAAAGCGACAAACGACGTCGGAAAAACGACGATCATTCAAATTGTCTAACGTCGCCGTAAAATTTCACATTTTGCCATCACATTTACGTTTACGGGTGTAAGTTAAATTGAGTGGGAGTAGAAAACGGAAAGTGATAAATTATTGAAACTTTCATTAACATGTTCCATGATCACTTGTACGTCAGTGCACATATTATGACGTCATGACTTTACGTCACGTACTTATGACGTTATTGAACGAGAAACCATGTTTGACGTTATGGCCATGGTGTCGCGCAAAAGTATTTTACTAAGGATACAACATGAGTTACTCGCAACATAAATGACTTAGCCATGTTTGAGGCGCTGTACATTGTCTCCGAACTATTGTTCTTTGGCATTGTCACTCTGTTTCGTTGTTTGTCCTTATGCATTTAAAATGGTGAACGCATAATTTAATTGTCCACATCTCAGCGATGTCATCGCTTACACTGCACTTTGATTGCTAAATAATCTTAAATATAAACAACCTATTGTATGCCAACCGATCGTGCAATCTATAATCTTGGTAAATTGAGACTTTCGAACAATTCTAGCCTGTACTTTGCAAATGATATGCCATTTAGTATACCGCGTGCCACTCATTTTATCATAAACGGAGGTAGAAATGCAGCTATTATGACATATATATATATCCCTTGTTTGTATAGAATTTGGCGAAACAAATGCATCACAATTTCTCTAATAGATTCAGAATCAGTGATTTTAATGCAGGTTCTTGATTGTTTGTGTGTAAGCAATACATAACATTATGTATTTGCACAAGACACACAGTGAGGTCGATGAATTTTTCGAAAAGTCTTGACATTAATTGATAATTTGATGGTTATAAACTTGCTTGTCGCACGAAATTTAGTATCAAATCATCAGTTTATCAATTGACTGCATAATAATGTATATCCGGCGAATGCAGTGTGACTCTCAAGTAAGACACATGGTGACAAATATAAGGTATCACGCTATCAAAAATGCCCGACGTCGTGTTTTGTCACAAAGTTAATGTTATAAGCTATGGGGTGCCGTTTTGGACTTTAATAGCACTTTGTGATATCATCACTTCAAATGGATGATATCACCTATTCAAATGGATGATATCACCTATTTGATTTGCAGTGATGATATCATGCATTCGAATTGATGATATCACTTCAAATACATGATATCACCTATTCGAATGGATGATATCACCTATTTGAATGGGTGATATCACCTATCTGATTTGAAGTGATGATATCATCCATTCGAATAGGTGATATCATCGCTTCACATACATGATATCACCTATTCCAATGGATGATATCACCTATTCCAATGGATGATATCACCTATTTCATTTGAAGTGATGATATCATGCATTTGAATAGGTGATATCACCCATTCGAATACATGATATCATCTATTCAGCACAAACTGGTGATATCACCAATTCTAATGCGTGATATCATGTATTCAGAACAAATAGGTGATATCATCATTTCGAATAGATGATATCATCTTTTCGGAAGAAACATTATGTTTCAAAATGAAGGATTTCTCCCTGCGAAAAAAAGAGAGAAAATAATCCTAACGTTAAAAACACTTGCTAAATATGCTAACAAAAATAGTAACCATGCAAACGTGTTAATATTATAATTCTATTATGAAATTATTCTACAATAAGATATTAAATTATGAACAAAGCAATAATAATCACGCAGTAAAGTCGCATGCTTAATTTTTTGACTGGAAGTCCCGTTTCTGCGAGACTACTGTAAACAGGGAGTAATCATTTTCTCTTTTATCATTTAAACGAATGGGTGATATCATCTATTCGAAAGGATGATATCACCTATTCGTCCTGAATACATGATATCACACATTTGAATTGGTGATATCACCAGTTTGTACTGAATGGATGATATCATGTATTCGAATGGGTGATATCATCACTTCAAATGCATGATATCATCACTTCAAATCAAATAGGTGATGTCATCCATTCGAATAGGTGATATTATCCATTCGAATAGGTGATAACATATATTTGAAGTGATGATATCATGCATTCGAATTGATGATATCATCACTTCAAATCAAATAGGTGATATCATCCATTCGAATATGTGATATCATCCATTCGAATAGGTGATAACATATATTTGAAGTGATGATATCATGCATTCGAATTGATGATATCATCACTTCAAATCAAATAGGTGATATCATCCATTCGAATAGGTGTTATCATCCATTCGAATAGGTGATATCATGTATTTGAAGTGAGCCTATCACCTATTCGAATGGATGATATCATCACTTCAAATCAAATAGGTGATATCACCCATTCAAATAGGTGATATCATTCATTCGAATAGGTGATATCATCCATTTGAAGTGATGATATCACCAGTTCGAATGCATGATATCACCATTTCAGTGTCGAATAGGTATCACCCATTCGAATAGGTGATATCATCACTTCAAATAGGTGATATTATCCATTCGAATAGGTGATATCATGTATTTGAAGTGATGATATCACGAAGTGCTATTAAAGTCCAAAACGGCACCCAATAATAAGCGGCCTACTGCAGATGTACACGTGCAATGTCTACAAACAAATACTACATTTGCAGCCGTTTCATACACATAAGTAAGATATAATATTGGAATAGAAAAAAATACGCGACCGACGGGGTTATAGCAATATTACAAACGGCACAAGGTCCAGTCCATTGAGCTTGTACATAATGTTGTCGACAGTTGCCGAGAAACAACACATACAATGCGACCATTGGAATTAGCTGCCTAGCGATCATTATAGCTAGATAAACTATTTTCATAGTAAATGACCTATTACATGTACATATTTCTCACTTAGGTTGGCTGACCCTCGTAAAGATTCTTCCCTGTTCACGGTGTGAATTTGTTACATATTTGATTAGTAGCACTTGCCAGATGGAAGATGAACATATATTTGTATTTGATTTTTTTTTAAATCAATATTTGTGCAACTATTAGCTTACGATGTAAAGTGGCGTAACTAGCGTGAAAATTATGTGTGGACACAATCATATGACCTGGCGACGAAGGGTGGGGATTGAGGATTGTGGATTCGAGGACAAGTGCCCTCGGGGAACACGGTCCATCCCTGAATGCCGGCACTCCATATGCCTACCTTGCAACTTCTACTTATGTATTAACATTTCGCGGTTTGGGTTATGATACATCGGGACAATTTTAGAAAATTTGCAAGCACGATAGCTACATATATTTGTAAAGTCACTCGTGTGGCTAAACTTGAAACTACCAGGACATCACATGTCCAGCCCCCGATGATCGCGGATATATTGTTTGGAAGAGTTTTTCGAGTTCCAGAGTTGGTTGAATAACCATCACTCTGTCTTTTATTTTCACAAGTATTGTACTTACAGCCATACGTTCTGCAAAATTAGTTCTGCCATAAAGAGCGGTGATAATAAAATACCCGGAAAAGTTCTATAAAATCCATGTTTGTTGGGTTAACTGTCTGAAAATTCGCATACATGATGTGATAAATGCTGCATCGATTTCATATTCAGAACTCATATAATACATATAGCATGGACATGGTTATCGTTACCAATGCAAAGTCATCACGTGATATGCGGCCGAACGTCAAAATGACGTTATGCAAATGTTAATCTCCTTATTGTCCAATAGAAGGAGAACATGCATATTAATTTATTTCGTGCTCACACAATGAGTTAATTATTATTTTTGAAAATACAACGGTACCACATGTATATGTACTTCCGACAGCGGCCTAGTCATGCACTTTACATTTGTTCAAACATAGCACCTGGCATACCGACATGTGCAGTAGCATCATTGACTGCTGACGTCGTCGAAGTGGGTTCCTTGCAAGCAGCTTTTCGTGTACAGGGTTAAACAAAAGGAAATAGAATATATGGCAGGATTTGGCGAATATGGAGGATGGAATAACAGCTCCAATCCACGATATTTGATAATAGATGCACTCGATTAGAAATATGTGCAGAAATATCGTAAACCTCAAGCACAATTGGTAACATTCAGTGGTTTTTTGCTCCATGTTCAGCATCATCGGGATCCATCTAGCTCTATGTATCCTGATATTTAAATATTTTAATCACACTATGGAGTGTGTCGGCTGTGAGTTCAACCGATCTCACAGTTCACGTACAATGATCCATCAACCCAGACTTTTGCTTTGTGTCACAACATCTGAAAACGTCACTTTTGGACTTCCATTTCTGGCAAAACCCTTCGCGCATTCCCGTCCACCGTCTCTCTGACTATATTGCTCGCAAATTGCCATCCCGGTGGTGCACTTTCACCGAATACATTTCTCATCATCATCATCTCGTATTGATGTATGCGTTACGATGCAGTATTTAATAGCACATTTTAGTTCTTCTGGCATGTTCTCATGAGACAGAGCAGACAATCGTTAAGCTATGTAATTTCCTGTCATGACGTCACATTTTTCAAAACATGTCGCGTATGAAACATTAAATAATGTCACTATCATTTCCAAAAATGTATTCGAGCCAACAACAAACAACTCGGAAACGCAAGCCCTTCTCAATCCGCGTTCATTCTAAAATATGCAAAATTACGATATTTTGGTCGCAATCCAAAACATGACGTTTAGTCGAGTGGGCACTCCTATGTGTTCCATAGTGGACCTAGACATTCTGTTTCCTATAAACTTTTATTGTTGTTTCATCTTTATATGGTTCCCTAGAACAAATTTAGCTTTATTGCCCAAACTTTGGGCAACTCTTTCAATTTGCATAAATCCAAGATGGCCGCCAGTCGCCATTTTCAAAATTTTAATACAAAACTAATTGTCATATATTGATGTATAATACCATTTGTTATTTGTTTTGGGGTGTCTGGAATCGTTTTACGATGTTATATTTACGTATTAAGGCTAATGGAATGTTTGTTATCACTTTTTTACATCCCATATGGCGCCCAAAATCCTATTTTTGTTGCTATTTTAACAACAAAACTGAATTAAATACTTGAAATAAGCGAGAATTCATAGTCACACAACATTGTGGACACTTGACATATGATTTGAGACTAATTCTTCTAAATTCACGACACTGTTGTTCTGACGCTCATAATAGGGGTACATGTAATGAAAGTATGCATGTCAGTTGCTGAAATTTAGGTACCGTGCCTGGCTACGAACGGTATAAAAATGCAACCAAGTTACATTTGTTTTTTGTGAGTTGTTGTACATCGTCAAGGTAATTTACTTAACAAATAACACAATCAAGATCCATGATAATCGATAAACACAATTACCAAACACTGCAAGTGCGGTTTCAATGAACCTGTATATTGGTTTCAACGACTGCACCAGTACTTTCTCAGTCCACGATACAACCGAATTCCAGAGACATCCAGCAGGCACCATTGACGCTGGCAGCAGTCAGTCCTGTATCGGTAATGTTATGATCCCTCGTCTTATATCCAAGCAGACTAAACCTGCCAGGTATACTCTATTAATTCCTCAGTTACACTATACTGGTCCTAAAAAGAGCATCCACTGCTGTGGCCACTATCAAAGCTAGCGGGAAAAGCTATACTGGGGTAGCTTCCCGCCATGCCAGTCTAACAGCTGTCACCGAAATTGATGTCACGTGGCTTAGCTGTCTCAGTCTGGGTCCAGACTAGCAAATTAGCCAGATGTAGCGGTGTACTCAAAGGTGCGAGTTCCTACAAGTTTGAGCCTATTATTGATGCCCCACCCTCTCATCCAGATACTATTCTCACAACACTTGCGTACATGAAAAAGTCACTGGTGGATATGGGGATGAAACGCGTTCATCTGAGCATGGATATGCAGCTATTTTCTGCGAACAAGCAAATATACTGGTATCAGCCAATGCAGTACCAGAATGTAGTCCTTCATCCCGGAGGAATGCATATTATACAGTCATTCAACAGCTGTATTGCAAAATTAATGAAGGGCTCAGCTTTTGAAACGTATATTGCTGCCGCATACCGTGGCCTAACATGTATATATAACGGTAACTCCTGGGTGAAACCCATGAGGGCATTCCGGAACCCAACAGCGGCTCTATTGAGGCGGTTTCTATCTACAGGCCCAAAGCCATTGGAACAGATAGATCAGTATCTGGAAACTGCTCACCTCCACCTGACTGGTCCTCATTGGGTAGATAGCTTCCTTCTCCCGACACTCATTGTCCACCAATTTGAGTGTACAGTGAGAGAAGCAGATATCTATTTCATGGAATGCATGCTGACATACATTTTCCTCGCTGAAAAAACACAATATGCACGATATCTTACGCAATACCTTCTGGAGATGCGTTCACTTCATACTGAAACGGAGTCTCAGCTGACCAATTTGGAGAACAGACCGCTATCAAGATAGGGAAAGGGTCTCTCAAGGGCATGACTTTATCTCCTGAACTTGTTAGTGAGTGGATCGACGACTTCCCCATTACCCTACACGTGTCTGACCATGTTGACTGTATATTGTATGCTAATTCATGAGATCAGTCCACACAGACACAGCACAAGGAGGAGATGAAGCATCGCCGTATATTGGATGCAGATGATGGGGCTTTTGTTGAAGTAGAGGTGGAGAAATATCCTCATCCACTGAAAGTCCACCGTCCTATTTTGTACAATCCTGTCAGAGGCCAAATTGCCATTGCTGAAGTGAATGTGGCTGATTCTATCGATATTGGATCAGCATTGGACAGCAAATACATCAGCAGACTCCCATGCAGATTATATGACCCTATCAGACTAGAGAAAACAAATAGTGCCAGTCATCGACATTGAAACCATTTGTCTACGTCTCCTGTTGATTGTTCAACGGAGGAGGCAGCTGGAACTTGGGCCACTGTTCCACTATGAACTTTGTTCTGCACCACCATTGCTTATCGACGAGCAGGGTTGCCTCCACAAAGGCAATACATCGGCGCTAACAAAGCGTCTCGGTGTTGTTGAGATCTCACCCACAGCTGCTGAGAAAGTCATCGTGTACGTCCAGCAGCTATTCTATCGCATAGTGTGGCCTCATGGCGGTAGACCTTCAGATCTGATTCCATAAGGTGTCGTTGACGAGGATCAAGACATACCTGCTAAAAATCATTAGAGAATGTGGCGAGCTGGTGAATAACTAATCAACTACGATCTCTCTATCACCAGTCCGAAAGAGATTTAATTTTGAAGAACAAGAATAACAAGAAGGGACTGGTGAGTGTTGTGTCCAAGTTCTCCATAGGAGAATAGATAACCATGGATAATCTGGATGACGGTGTGTTTAGCCATGATATGGCAGACATCACCATGATATATTATGTCCTTGAAGATGCAAACTATGGCAAGAACGTTATCCGCATACTTAGCGATGACATACGTGTGTTTGTCCTTCTGGTTTATTGGGTTTATCGAGAGAAGCTACAATGCATGGTGCAGATGGAGAGATGGGACGGGACAGTGTTAGATATTAATGCCACTTGTACTGAGCTAGGTCCCAAATGTTTGAAATTACTGGGCATGCACGCCATCAGTGAGTGCGAAACCTTCATACCCATATGACAAAGGCAAGGCTAAAGCATTGAATACGTTGCTTAAAGCATACTTTTTAGACTTGGTTGATGTGATAGGCAAGCGAAGTTGGTGCCACCACCGACGATCTGATGGAGACGGCAACGGTTTTCCTCATAGCTCTGTTTGGTTTGCCACCGGGAACTTCAATAGAAGCTGCCTGCACCAAACTTTTTGCCAGAAAGAAGAAAAGTTCTAAATTGAAGATGCTGCCTCCAAACATTCGACAATCTGCTCATGCACACGTGACATGCCCATCTTCAGGTAATGTTGTGGAAAGCGGCAAACCAACAAGACTCATCAAACGAGTCGAATGACATCATCCACTTGGGAGATACGTGGCGGGGTTCCAGTTCCTGTCACTCATCAAGGTGAACACACTCCACCACAGTTGAATCATGTACTTAATTGTCAGTGCAAAGCACATGGAAAGATGTGTATGGTTTGTGGGTCTTATAAAGAATATATTTCATGCACATCATACTGCAACTGTTCTGGCGAGGATGGTTGCTGCAATCCGAATACTAAGAGGGAAGCTGAAATTGGAGGCAGGTGATACGACATGGGATGTTGAGGAAGTTGTTGAGGCAGATGATGTTGAAGATTATTTTGAGGACTGTATTCGGGAGATTGGTGACGTTTGTAATTGTAATGGCGCGCTCTTTGGTGTACCTGACATTGAGTATCTGATTGATGAATGGGAGTAAATAAAAAAGTTTTCAAAGAATATGTGTACGTATATGCATGTACATGCATTATGCGTAATGGCATACATTAATATGTATTATGCATATTAATGTATACCATTGCGCTGACGTTTTCTTTATCTTATCTGATTAATATTGCAAAAATAATCTAAGTATTATCATATGAGTAAGGTGTGTTTATAGGTTCGAACCAGATTCCAGAATAGTTTATAAAGACCCATATATTCTGAACCGGTTCCTGTTCCCATCATTTTCTGGAGCGCGGGAAATATAATACGCTACGTACGTTACGTGCATGTCGATTTTAGTGGTTGCAATTCACTTTTGTACGCTAAAAGGTACATTGTAACTAGATCTTATATATCATGCAAAATGCAAAAACTTACATCAGTTATGCAAACTGTGTTATTGCGTTTGCGTAATAAAATGTGGGTAATTTCATTTAGTTTCCAATACAAAAATAGTTTTTCACTTCTCTGTTTTCATGATAGGTCCTACAAGATGTATACAACCTACCTCCGGATGACGGCCAGGACATCCAGACTTCCCTCGATGCATTACAGGGAGACATAGAAAGAGATGTAGCTGCAAAGAAGCAGCTTTTAAGATTCCAAGCAGTCAGAGAGAATACATGTATACTTAATAATTGTGTAGAATCAATGTTTGTATCCCCCGAGACGAAAGTCTTGCCCACTACCATACATTGTGGTCACTCCGACTGTCGTTCTAGTTCATACTTGACATTCTACATCACCATTTCGGGGTAGCATATAGTTGCGGCTTTGTCCATCTGTATGGCGTGCCGCATCTTAAAACTTCAAAATAAGGGTAGGTAAATGGCTTCTAATTTCTGTTTCCCTTAAATTGATTGCCTTGATATCACTGTCCCCATGGATTCTACCTCAAATATGCTCCCAGGGTATGACAATAATTAAAGGCATACATATATTTACTATTAGGTTAGCATTCAGGTCAAATAAGTACATACAATGGTATATTCTACCAGGTTTCACAGTTGCAAGTGGTCGGCAGATGTATGTCCTAATTAACTAATTCATAATACCGTTAAAGAAAATGCCGCGCGTCATTTTCTGAAGCGCGGAAACTAGAATACGCTAAGTACGTTAGTATGTAGGCCGATATTAGTGTTTGAAATTCACTTTGGTGAATTAAAATGTAACTAGTTCTCATATATCACGTCTGCAGCAGTGAATGCAACAATATATGCCAGTTACGCGAACTGTGTTATTGCGTTTGCGTAATAATATACTTGCATAATTTCACGTGACTCTAGATGAGATTCTTCAGGGTCGTGGGTTCGAGCCCCACTGCCGACATTTATTTAATTTTTGTCGAGCCTGCTTGCGGAAAGCGAGACATAGTGATCACAATGACATCCGGGTGTCCATGCGTCCGTCCGTCCGAAATCTGCGTTAAAGTTTTTGAATACCTAATATCTCTGCAGTCCTAAGTCACATTGACTTGAAACTTCATATACTTATTAGTCATGATCCATATATTCATGCTGTGTCCCACTCATGCGGCCCCTGTGCCCAAGGTCAAGGTCAATTGACTTAGAAGTTTGCGTTCCGAAATCTGCGTTAAAGTTTTTAAATACCTTATATCTCTGCAGTCCTAAGTCACATTGACTTGAAACTTCATATGCTTATCAGTCATGATCCATATATTCATTATGTGTCCCGCTCATGCGGTCCCTGTGCCAATTGTCAAGGCCAAATGACTGAGAAGTTTTCCTTAAAGTTTCTGTCAAAATTTGCGTTAAACTTTTCACATACCTACTATCTCTGTAACCGTAAGTCAGATTTGCTTGAACGTTTGTATGCTTATTGGGCATCAAACTTCAAATAAATACACTCTGAGACCATCAAATGCCTCGGCGGGCTCGACATGCGGGCCGCGGCCATCTGGTTTACTTCCTTTCTTCTAGTAAATAATGGTATTGTATGCTCAGATTGTAAATAGTGATTGAATAGAGCACATTAATGTACATGTAGATTTTAACATTTTCATATATCTGAGGATTGAAAGTAAATATATACCTTTAATGTATATCCGCATGGGTTTCCATGCAGTTTTCAAAATATGAAGGAGCCAGGGTTGTTAAACTTGAGTTGGCTTCTCTTCAGTAAAATCCTGGACTCGCCACTGCATTTAATGTTTTGTCACTTCATCATGTCAAAGTATTTTGTTGAAATATCAATATTTGTCTTAACTTATATGAAAATGTTGATTTCTATCCTTTGTGTACATGTGTAGGTACACGTGGTAGGCCAAGATTTAGCATTACTCGAGAAGAGCTGCAGATGTTCCATGAGATCGGTTACTCCGTCCCAAAAATGACGCATAACTTCCACTGCTCACTGGCTTTGGTATATAGACGACTGTATGAAGAGGGAATGCATCAAAGAGACAAGTATGCGCCACTGACTAGCCAGGAGTTGGATAATAAAGTTGAACATCTGCACCACATGCATCAAAATACGGGTTCAGTGGTAAGTCTTGCTAATCATAATATACCTTTAAGATCAGTCGTAACCAAAAATTAAACCATCTAGTGCCGCTAATGCTGGGGTCAAGGTCCCGGACTTAGGTCAATGGTCTCCACGAAAACTTAACATGCGGATAATCGTTTATAACTTCTGTTTCATGCCTTCATACAGTCATTGCTGCCAGCAGGTGAGCTTCATTGTTTTCTGACAACTCTTATTGTATTAACCAGTGTTACTGATAAGAATATTTTGGTGAATAACTTAAAATAACTTAAAATGGGTATAGTCACGTTTGCTGGGTCTATGCACGAAAATAATAAAAATGTCAATATATTATGTTAGTAAATCAGTATATCAGTATGTACACAATCATTATTGATACCACCGCAGCGAGTGGCATATAGTGTTTACCCTGTCCGTCTGTCCTCAATCACGGTTTCCGTGCGATAACTTGACTACCTTCTGTCTGAGCTTCGCCATACTTCGCATGTACATTCATATCGATGAAGGAAAGACGCCTATTAAAAGTGGGGTTCGTCGCCCCAAGGTCAAGGTCACGGTTGCTAAAAATAGATTGATTATTGCGCAATATTTTTGTTTCCGTGCGACAACTCAAATACAGTCTGTCCAATCTTCCTGATCCTTCGCATGTACATTTATATAGATGAAGGGAAGACGCCTATCCAAAGTGAGATTCGTCTCCCCAAGGTCAAGGTCATGATTGCTAAAAATGACTGTTCATTGCGCAATTTTGTCGTTTTCTTGCGATAACTTGGAGTTTCTTTATGTCCGATCTTCTTCATACTTCACAAGTGCATTTATATAAATTGGTGGAAGACACCAATTTAAAGTGGACTTTGTCCACCCATGGTCAAGGTCACGGTTGCTAAAAATAGATTGCTTATTGCACAATTGTGTCGTTTCTGTGCGATAACTTGTGTTCTTTATGTCCAATCTTCATGATACTCCTCGTGTACATATCAATTGGTAGCAGACGCCTATTGAAATAGATCTTTGCCCTCCCAATGTCACTTGTTCTATAAATAGACATACACTCCGATGGCTCACCAGCAGTGGCATTTTTTTTATTTACCGATATATTTAAATGTCTTAAAATGATCTCCCCTGATGGAGATGAAGAACATATTCTCAATCAATGAAATTTGCTGGAATAAACTGGTGCATTTGATCACTTGTCAATCTATAGATGTAACAACTTCAAATTTGAAATTCTAACTGTGGCAAGAGCTGTTCAGTTGCAAGTTTCAATTTCAATTTCAGTATGCGTTCTTTAACATCGTTGCAGGTGGGGCATCGTTATTCATGGTGGAATCGACGGCTACTCTCGGCTAATACCTTACCTGGCATGTGGGGACAACAACCAAGCATCAACAGTTTTACGTCCGTTTGTTCCAGCATGTGTCCATCGAAGGTTCGTTCAGACCATGGAGGTGAACATGTATTTGTTGGTCTGTTTATGAACTTAGTAAATGGCATTGATACCACCAGCATGATAACAGGAAAATCGGTTCATAATCAAAGGATAGAACGGCTATGGAAAGATGTGTTTGAACAGGTGATAGTCAAATTTTATAACTTATTTTATGTCATGGAAGATGAAGGTCTTCTGAACATCAACAGTGATCTGCATCAGTATGGTCTTAAATTTGTGTTCATTCCTGCAATCAACGAAAAACTCTCAAGTTTCAAACTGGCGTGGAACAAACACAAAATACGGACTGCTGGAAACAAATTGCCAGAAATGCTGTGGCTTGACGGTGTACTTGCCAACTTGCATTCGCCATCCTGTGCAATGCGCAATGTGTCGTTTTTTGCGTTTATAAATGTGTAATGACGTTAATGTAACGTCGCTTGTTTGTTGTTCTTTGAATTCACTACGCGAAACGTGCGATACGGCTTCCGGTACCCGCAGTTTCCGGTACGATTCATCGCGTTTCGACACCTGTGAACGCGTTTCGACTGCTAACGTGGTCGCGCCTTTGAAATCATTCAGTACAGGAAGTTGTGACCCATCAATGTTCCCTATCGTTACATCGTACATAGTTTCATCCATACATAACGCTTCGGTCTCTCCTTTGAAAAATGGGGTGTCAATGGTGATTCTCGCTACAAGGACTTCACCCTCAAGCGTCCACTTGGTCTACTAGCATACATGTGGCCACTCTCCTGAGAAACTGATCAGGATGTACTAGTTCCTTTCTCACTACTACGCCCGTGCAACCTGTATCACGCATCACTGTCACCACTTTCCCATTTAACAAACCTTCTGCCATTGGCAACTTCGCACTGGAAAATTTGCATCCTGTAACCTTCGGACTCTGGTCAACTTCCTTACCTGCGCATATCATAGTGATTTCACCGTCATCTTTGGTCTGGTTGTCCTCTACAATACAAAAATTACCCTGATCTACAGGTGGGGAAAAGGGGCGCCCTCTGCCTCTTCCGCGGTGGTGATAACGCCCTCTGCCCCTGCTCCTGCCTCATCCATTTCTGGTTCGTCACCGGTGCCTGCAAAGCTTACCTTCTTTTGCCCATATGCACCAGTATCCTTTTCCTCAAGGGCTGCAGCTCGATGCATGTGACCTCTTCTTGGGCAGTCTGGAGCTACATGACCTTGACCTCCACAAAAGGTAACATGTAATGGTACGTCTGTCATTCTCTCTGTACCTTTCCTTACTACTCTCTCTACTTCTCTCGCAACTTCTCTCTCTACCATAGTTACGAGATCTGTCATTGCCTCGATAACTCTCACCTTGACCTCTCACCTTCCTCTCATAACCTGTGCTACGATTCTCACTTTTCGCTCTATTGTCTCGGTTCTCTCTCTGTACTACGTACTTTGTACCGCCTCTGGCTTCCGCAAAGAAGTCGGCTTGCACTGCCATCTCATGTACTTCGCTAACGACTTTTTCCTTTAGAAAAACGTACAAGTCACGACTGCAAGTGCTTAGTAACTGATCCATGAGCAAAAAAATATATCACGCCTTCGTAAGTACGTTCAACTTTGCCTAGTTCCAACCACCTATCAAGATAACTCTTAGCCCTGTTGATATATTGAACAAATATCTCACCCGGCTCTGGCTTACCGTTCTTGAATTGCTTCATAAACCCTTCTACAGTTAAGTCAAACCTTTTGAGCAAGGATGTCTTCAATGTGTCATAATCAAGAGCATCTTCCAACGATAAACGGGAGTAAACATATAGAGCTTTGCCCCTTAATAATGTGCTAAGGTGTAATGACCACTGACCTTTCGGCCAACCTTGCACTTCCGAGTAACGTTCAAACCGTGCCAGATAACTATCCACATTGTCCTTATCCTGATCAAAATATGGTAATTTCGGACCATGTGGTATCTTATGTTCGATTACTGGACTACAATTCCCCGCTATTCCCATTTCTGCCTTCGCTATCTCAACTTTCTGCGTGGTCTCTAACTCACGCATTTTGCAATCGTAGTCCAATCTAACTTTTGTCATTTGCAAATCAATTCTTACCTTTTCCATTTCTCGTTCCTCCATCAATCTGTCTGCCTCAAGCTTATCTTTCTCCATCAGTCTCTCTACCTCTTTTGCTAGTCTCTCAGCCTCTAGCCTATCTTTCTCAGCCTGTCTATCTACCTCTTTTGCTAGTCTGTCAGCCTCTAGCCTATCTTTCTCAGCTTGTCTGTCAGTCTCAAGCCTATCTTTCTCAGCCTGTCTGTCAGTCTCAATCCTATCTTTCTCAGCCTGTCTTTCTACTAGTCTATTCTCTCTCTCTCTCTCTCTCTCTCTCTCTGTCTTGCTCTTCTTTCACAAAGGACCTTAACTCCATCCCAGTTAAGCCTAATTCCCTGCCTACGTCCATTAACTCTTTTAATGGTCGACATGATTGCCTTCTACTGTCTCAAGCAAATAGTCTCCTAGTCACGAGGCGGAGTGTACTATGTACAGCTCTCTAGAATACGGGGTCTCAGCACTACTGTCACGAGGACTGTGCGAGTCACAACCCGATTCACGCCTTATTGGGTAATGTCAAATCCGGTATGTATTGTGTTCCTTCCCACCCGACTAATCCTAGTCCAACACGTATTTACACTGGTGGGGAATTTAAGTTATAATTCACCGTCTCACCTATCTCATATTGCGTCCCATATCGTGAGGAAATTTGGAAAATACGTCACCTTCCCACTAGACTGGTATTTACAATTATGGGAAATTTCACATACACGAATAATACATTAGATAGTCAATTGTGCTACAGTCATAAACCGATTCACCACACACCAACAAAATGGACCCTGGGTCTAATGTTATAACCTGGAAAATAGTGAATCTGTCTCAGATCAAACCCAACCAACTAGAACGACCCCTATTTTTTTAGGGATAAGCGTTGTGCCTCTTCACCGACAGATTACATGTTTTTATAATATTCTGCCAAATGGCAGGGTGAACGAGACTTACCTTAGCGTCGAGGTGTACAGATTGCCGCTCGTCTTGGTGGTGAGGCTATTACCTGTACATGGCTCGCAGATCCTGTGGTGGGTTGAACAAAATTATAACGGGTTATATTGCATGATAGTCAGTGTAAGGATTGGGTGTATATCTCAGTAAGATGGATAGGGGTAACACTTATCCTTGCTGTAATCCTTCTTTTTACATGTAAACTTTACTTTTAATGGACGTCTCGGACAAGAGTAAACCTATCTCATATTACTGATTTTCATCAGTATGACCATGTGGTCCTCTCCACACCATTCTTGTTGTTCCCAGTAGACTATAACCCCACTTCTGACACCATTTGTCACACCAGGGTGACACCGAGCTAGTCTACTGAAGGGACGGAACACCAAGCACGTTGTGGACAGAGACAATAAGGTATATTTTTACAAGTATGATATATTTACATAAATGATAAACACAAACAATAGATGAATATGTCAGTACGGACAACGTCCCCTAGCAGCCACCGGCACAGGCCCTTGCACAACCAAGGCACATCCTCGATTCTGGAACAGGTAGGTAAAGTCAAAAGTAAACGTCATCATAATCTGGATAAATATCCAATGTTAGAGATCATCTAAACAACTCCGGCTTCCGCCATGATGGGAGTGACGTTATAATAACGTCGTAAAGTTACTGGTTCTTAGGAGATACTGAGCCTACTTGGGCGGATGGGGTCCATAACGCATCGGTGAACGTCCCTATCGGTTCTTCACGTCCTTTGACGGAATGACATCACCGGAATGTGCCCACTCGATTACGCCCTTGCTCCACGCGGAGCAGAGTCCCCGATAACACACGGTGTCGTGTCGTGGACTCCAGAATAAGTAAATAACTCTGTGTTGCGTACTGAATTACGCAGACACAAAGTAGGGACGTGCCGTCGCTCGTTGCTGACTGGCTGGCTGCCTGGCTGGTGTACTGGCTGGGACTACAAAACACCAACGGTGTTGTTACCAGAATGTAACATGATTATAGTCTCAATAATAGTCACAGTAGTGCACATGAAATCAATATCCTGATTGCATGGCAATACTAAACATCATCATATATTACAATGATGAAACATGATAAAATGCAATGTACACAAAGATATTTTCACTAATTGGAAGAAGGGGGCTGATGGAATTCGGAAAGTCGGAAAATGCGATATAACACATTAATGAACAGCCACTATATCTAGTGTACCCAACGATATACCTCTTCACAGCCGTGCATGTGAATACAGACGTCATTCACAGTTATTTACCATTAGTAAACAAACATTTGATTGCGACAGGCCTTACTTTGACCAGACTGCCCGTGGCCAACTGCGCTAACTTAATAAAGAGCAACTGTGCCAAGTATTCTCCTGTACAGACTCACAGTATTACATTACATTACATTACATTACTAATCATAAACACTGTATACTCTAATCAGACTGTATGATTCCACAGGCTGACCCAAAGCATCAGTGATTGAAACAAATTATACTTCACATCATGCATGTCCTTATTGCAGCTTACTGATGTATAAATCAGTGCACTTAGAGCAGAACTGTCTGATCTGGCCCATCTTGGTCGCAATAGCATTTACAATATCTACAACACACTGCGAACGTAATACAATGAATGTACAGACGACTGGGTTAGGAGTTAACATGTGTTTCCCCATAGAGTAATGAAAGTCGTCCAGAAAATTCACGTTATAATTGTGACATGTTAAAATTGGCAATATTCTCATGTATTGTACAGGGCGCAGACTCATATTCGATTGAATCGTAACATAAAATGCATGGCTAATGTTAGTGAACATTTCAATCGAGTTCGCCCTTCGTTTTACAAATACAATAAATTGCTAATGCAATTAGTCAGAGTGACATGCAACACAACAACATGAGAATAATATGCCATTACAATACTCACGGAATTCTCCCACATGCCAGTCCTGTAATCGTTATTATTTACACGTAAGCACGACGAATTAATGAATCAATAATATTTGAATAAGGGAGATAATCTACATCAGCGGATACATGCCATACGGCTTTTATTGACAAAGCGTTTGGTCGAAACGGGGCCAAATAACTCAGTTAAATTAAATAGTGCAGTATTATCGAGGATACGATAACACTGCGTAGAATTGCCGGTCTTGGCAAGATTCAGACTTAAATGGCAGCATTAGAAAGTAACAACAACATATGTACTCACCAATTCCCAGTGAAAAACTTGCGCTGCAATGTCACAAGAATGAAATTGAATGTCCGACTGATAATATATGGTGCTACAACGAATATATACCCCACCCTAGTGCATGACTATCCCATGTAGTCTGCTTGTCAATGTAAAACTTATGTGCCCACATTTGGCTTACAATTTTACGTCAGTGGACTAATGCGTTCTGACAGTCAGTCTAGCTCATGAGATATCTGGTGAATTAGTCTGAAATACTTCAGTCATAAATAGGTATGACTTACTAGGTAATTAGGCTAGCATCTAAGTCTGCATATACAGTGTAGATCACCCAGATACGACCAGTGCAAAATCCAATACTGGTGGTCCGTGCGCGGTTTTCGGATAAAGCGCTATTCTCTCCAGCGGTGTACTCCACGGGCGATATTTCACACACCAATACCGATTCGACCGTCTTGTACTAGAATATTCGATTACTGCTCTAGACTATGTGATCCGTGTTACAATTAATGGATGATAAAGAATATAGTCGGCTACGATTCGTGACACAAACCCATTCCCATATATACGTTTTCTCTAGAATAAATTACTGTTTAAAACTCCTAGACATAATTGTACGAAACTGGCGGCTAACTGTTCACTGCTACCTAACTGTGAGAACTAAAGATAATAGCTGCTGTATTCATACGCACGAAATGTCTTGATTCGTATTTCCAGAATTTGACTGATACACTGAGTACAAAACTGTAAAAACTATAGAGAATAGTATATGTAGAGTTTTAGATACAAAGCAAGACAGACCAAAACGCCATAGGATATGTTGGCACGGGCACTATTTTCTTGATCGTACTCGCCGTTTAGGCGTAGCACGATCAATGGCTGCCCCTATAGAAATTTGTGTGATACATACTATGCTATCGCAAGGGATATATCATATAATAATAAACAGGTGAGCGATATGGAGCCACAATGAACCTCCTGTTTCAGTCACTGATCAACCTCTACTACCAGATGCTTGAGCCATTTGCCATCTAGTATTAGCTCTTTGCATGCTAGCAGTGAAAATAATAGCCAACAAATTAGGAGTATTTTTCTCATTTCTCTGTGTAAATATATCTGGAATTTCATTAGGTTTGAGGCGGCTTTCAGCTTCGCCGAAAACCTATTGTATTCCTTGTTTTTTTTTTGTTTTTTTTTTTTTTTTTTTTTTTTTTTTTTTTTTTTTTATTCTGCCGTGATAATTATACCGATGAAAGCCGAAACAGGCCGAATTTTATTTTATTTTAACGGCTGGTCGGATCGACTTCAAATTTTGTATACCGATTCGCATCAACAGTGAGACGAGAATAACTCAATTTTCATTGAATTCTCATGACGTCACTTTTTACGAAACCGGAAGTGACGTCATATATCATATAATTCCCTATAACTTCCTTATTTTCCAACCGATTTCAAAAATTACTTTTTGAATTGTAAAGCTGCGAGAATTCTCTATCTTCGCTTCGCTGACAATGTTTGGCTATCTGCTCAAATGAGAGAGCTATAGACATGTGAAATTGAGAAAAATTAAAAAAATCAACAATTCAGATTTTTATTTTATTTTTAAAACGGGTGGTCTTTGAAAACAGTTTCCAATTTGTACAGTAATCTCAGCAACATAATTTTTTGACAGCGTCACGCGGGACATTCATCCGCACAGAAGATGATATTTTTCAGAGCAATGGCTTGAATAGTTCTGATTCTATTGTCTTTCAAACTTGGACGTTTTTTTTTTCAATTTTTCAAATTTGAAATGGTCATAACTTTTTTATTATCTAACCGATTTCAAATATTTTTTTTGCATTAAAAAGCCAACAAAATTCTCTATCTCCGTTTCGCTGGTAGTTTTTGGCTATCTGCCCAAATGAGAGAGTTGTAGGCATTTGAAGTTTTTAAAAAAAATTGAAATGGTCATAACTTCCTTATTATTCAACCGATTTCAAATATTTTTTTTGCATTAAAAAGCCAATAAAATTCTCTATCTCCGGTTCGTGGTAGTTTTTAGCTATCTGCTCAAATGCGCGAGCTACATGCATTTGAAGTGTTTTTTTTCAATTTTTCAAATTTGAAATGTTCATAACTTTGTTATTATCTAACCGATTTCAAATATTTTCTTTCCATTAAAAAGCCAACACAATTCTCTATCTCCACTTCGCTGGTAGTTTTTGGCTATCTGCCCAAATGAGAGAGTTGTAGGCATTTGAAGTTTGGTTCTTTCATTTTTTTATTTTCTTTGTCGTTCAACATAATCATGATAATTATACCGATGAAAGCCGAAACAGGCCGAATGCCTGTGGCTGCGGCTAAATCTAACGGGTGGTCTTTGAAAACAGTTTCCAATTTGTACAGTAATCTCAGCAACATAATTTTTTGAGGCAGCGTCACGCGGACATTCATCCGCACAGAAGATGATATTTTTCAGAGCAATGGCTTGAATAGTTCTGATTCTATTGTCTTTCAAACTTGGACGTTTTTTTTTTCAATTTTTCAATTTGAAATGGTCATAACTTTTTTATTATCTAACCGATTTCAAATATTTTTTTTGCATTAAAAAGCCAACAAAATTCTCTATCTCCAATTCCCTGGTAGTTTTTGGCTATCTGCCCAAATGAGAGAGTTGTAGGCATTTGAAGTTTTTAAAAAAAAAATTGAAATGGTCATAACTTTTTTATTATTCAATCCGATTTCAAATATTTTTGTTTCCATTAAAAAGGCAATAAAATTCTCTATCTCCGCATCCTGGTAGTTTTTAGCTATCTGCTCAAATGAGAGAGCTACATGCATTTGAAGTTTTTTTTCTTCAATTTTTCAAATTTTAAATGTTCATAACTTTGTTTGTTATTATCTAACCGATTTCAAATATTTTTTTTCCATTAAAAAGCCAACAAAATTCTCTATCTCCACTTCGCTGGTAGTTTTTGGCTATCTGCCCAAATGAGAGAGTTGTAGGCATTTGAAGTTTGATTCTTTCATGTTTTTAAATTTGAAATGGTCATAACTTTTTTATTATTCAACCGATTTCAAATATATTTTTTTTCCATTAAAAAGGCAATAAAATTCTCTATCTCCGCACCGCTGGTAGTTTTTAGCTATCTGCTCAAATGAGAGAGCTACATGCATTTGAAGTTTGACAGCGTCACGTTAAATCACACAGTAACAATATAAACAATTTTCATTTTATATACGAACTGACATGCTGTGAGTGCTTTAGAATCGTCTCAACTCAATGTCAGACTAGGGGGTTAACGGTACACATTTCGTAGAACGTTATATAATGAAAAATGCTTAGGATAGTCAAGCGATTCTGAAAATACAAAACTATTTTTTCAATTTCATTGCAATTGCATCAATTTTATTTGAGTTTCATATGTTTTCGTCATTGGCAATGTCTTCTAATCACTTTGCCAGTGTACGTTTGTCAGTACATCAAGCCTCAAACCGTTGATGCAGCTTCAGCTGCTCTAGTTAGAATTGCATCCTCTAGAAATAAAAGAAACCATAATGAAGTGTCATCTAAAATGTAAATGCTTTGATTTAACGACGGCACTGGCTCGATGACCTTGCATGTCGGGACCGACTATTTAAGTACCCATCTGATCTTGACCGGACACACCGAATCGGCTATTCGCAGCGGTCGAGGTGGGATACGAACCCGGGATTCGCAGTCCCACGCTCCACCTACTGAGCTAATCCGGCCACCTTAAGTGTCATCTGCTATTTTTGAATTACTTGTAGCTTTCAAGTTTCCCAGCATGTATGGTTCATTGAGAAATGGGGCGAATTGCCTTTACGACCAGCATAGATACATATCAGCCTACACATCTGCAATCTGATCAAGATCTGCACTGTTTTCCATTCAGTCACGTTTTTAACAACTGCAGGAGTATGCTTACAGATCAACACCTAAACAGGTCACAAATGCCATAAACTGCATTTGCCCGGTCACAGCCACGTATCAGACAGCAGGAGTATGCACAATTTTCTTTGTAGTGTTTCGGAAGTTGCAATGTCCTGAGGATTATTGCTATAAAATATCTCGGACAGTCCATGTTTGATTCATAGTGGAGCGCCGTGGTGTAATGGTTAGTGTGTCGGACTACTGATCCGAGGGTCGTGGGTTCGAGCCTGCCTAGCGGCGTGCGTTGTGTCCTTGAGCAAGACACTTTATCCACACTGTTCCAGTTCACCCAGCTGTAAATGGGTACCGATAATTCGTAGTTGCTCTGTAAATACGAATTACCGGCTTCTCTCAAAATATCTCTACCTCCGTTCTTTCTCCCATTCTTGGGAGACGGCATGCAAGGTCCTAGAGCCAGTGCCGCCGTTAAATATAAGCAAACAAAAACAACATGTTTGATTCATTCACCATGTTCACTGACATCTTGTCGACACCGACATTCAGTGCCTACAATATTATACTGGTAATGTCAATTTAATACAGCTTCACTGGTCGAGTCCGAGTTAAATTTGGCCTCGGTAATATGTGCGACTATGACCAACCTGATCTGGGTCTGCACTGTTCACCATTCAGTAGGATACAGCCGTGATGCTTCTAACAAACAGTACAGATCCTTGTCAGGCAGCACGAATGTGCTAGCGAATTGGGAGTGTGACTATGAATATATGTCTGTGACTGGAGAAATGGGGCTTGTGCAATTTGTGGTCAAAGAACGCACTGCTGTAGCCTGATAACAAAATACATTGCTTATTAGAAACATGATGGGTGTTTCATTAGTGGAATGGTGAACAGTGCAGATCCTGGTCTTTCTGTGTGGATGCATAATCCCCATTTCTCCAGTCACATATTCATAGTGTCATCAGCCAAACAAACTGGTTCAAATTCCGAGTCTGCTGAGAAAAAAATAAAAAACTCGGAGAAGCCGTGAATATTTATGGAATTATGGGTAATTATAATGAGCAAATCACAACCGGACGCGACAGTAATAATAACGAAGAGCTGGAGTCAGAGGCTGAGGATAGCCTACTCCATAAGTCGACTTATGGTAACTTATGGTAACAACAACAACAATGTACTAACAGTAAGTTTAATAAAATAAGATACAATGCTTGTAAAAGCAGTCGGTAAGAATAATAATTATTGCTTTATACTGTAGATATGTCAATATCACGGGCAAGGCTGGATATGAAGTGAAATAATGACGGTACTGACGAGACATAGCGGGTGAACAGAATTCTAGAACATAAACAATTAACCCTTTCAACACCACAAACCTGTATAGTGGTATTGGCATACAGTGCAGATCCAGATGAGCCGGCACATGACGAGCCGTCTCGTCAGGATCAGCACCTTTTGCAAGTAATTTCATATTTTTGAGAACAAAAACATCCCCATTTGATAAATGGACTAGTCTGAAAATCATTTTCTGCCGGTTGGATTGGTTGCAAAATTAACATATCAAAGTCCATTCCAGTGTCTTGGAGGTGAAAGGGTCAACATGACATGGTGAACATAGTTGAATCAATGTACACAAGGATGCGTAGATTTATCAGATAACTCACAATGCATTACTGAATACACATTGACTGATAACATAGACAACAAATTGTTGTATCGTGCTTTGACTAGATACGCTTGTCCAGGTCACAAAAAAATACTGTTTTTACATTGTGGATATATCCGTAAAATTTGGGCAGGTTTCGTGAAACAGACAGTAGTCGTGAACGGGGAAACGCCCGACTTCTCTGACATTCCATTGGTCGATGACATAACCAAATGATAATGGAGTAACAAAGCATTCTAAACCATTTAATTTTGCACATCCTGGAGCATAAACGTTACCTGATAAACATAATATCATGCTAGTGTATTTTGATATCAATTTTATCAGGATATAAGTATTCTCTTATGTTAATATGCTACTTAGAAGATAAAACAAATAAAAAGGAGACCCTAGAGACATCTTTCTTAATATTTGCACACGGTGTAGATCCTGATGAGCCGGCTCGGAACGAGCCATCTCATCAGGATCTGCATCACTTGTGGATAATTGAGTGTTACAAACTTACCACCTTTTTTGCATAATGGACGTCTGAAACGTAACATGAAATAACCAATGTCGGTTACTTAGGGGTAAAAGGGTTACCATATTTGTTTTTGAAGTTGCCAAAATATATAAATTTTAAAAAATTCTTTAAATATTAGAATTCAATGACAAATTTTTGGCAACAAGGAGAGCCAACCGAGCATGTACATCAGTACAGGGACAACATATTTGAAAATATATCATTTGAATATGGTTGTTTATACTATGTAAATACCATGTACAGATCTGAGCAGAGTAACTAGAGAGTAAAATTTGGGCAGGTTTCGTGAAACAGACTATAGAGAGTATTGACAGATTATGTGTAAATATTTCGATGTAAAGCACCAAAAACAAAGATAAAATAAACAAGGACATGAACAGTGAACACATTAAGCAATTGCACATAACATATACAGGCCAGACCACGTCTTTCGATGCATTCAGATGCTGAACACGAAAATTGTCGTCTGCTGTTCCTTTATATTTTGCCTTCTTTCTCAACAAAAACATGGTTTGACAGCACTTTAGAATCATTTCCAATGGAAATGATTCTAAAGTAGTGTCAACCCATGTTTGTGGTGAGAAAATGGAAAATAGACAATAAACAGCAGACGGCAAAATTTTACTCCGCAGTGTAAGCGTTACTTTTCTGATCCATGACTAGCTACGATGAAGATACGATTTACGAAAAACGACATTTTTAATATTTCCCACTATACAGACACAAACAAAAGCCTGAAAGAAACATTAAAATGATCTGAGAAAACTTATTGCCTTTTTCACCAGTGTAGACCACATAATCAGTGTAACATTGATTCTGCATCCAACTGTAGGTACCATATTTATTCCAATAGTAGCCCCCTCTCTAATCTCTCTAATAGTAGCCCCCTCTTTAATAGTAGTCCCCTCCTATATATTCAGTCAAATATGCCAAGACTAATTGAGAAAATTGCATAGCCCCGGGGCGTTTATTAGAATAATTATGGGTAAGTGCATTTTTAACCATTTGAACCTTAGACAAATAGTGTTGTCTGCTGTTTATCATTTTTTACTTATTTCTCAACAAACCAGAAAATGTGGCCTGTCGGCACACGAATGCCCACAGTGGCAGATTGGAGAAACTGTGGCAAAGTTAATTAACCAACAGTGATAAGTGAAGGTCATATTAAGGGCAGCATGATTGTGTGACATTTGTGCACAAGTATGATGCATTGAAATATTTAAGTAATCCATCAAGGGCTATAGAAAATATGCCAGAACTGAGAAACTCCAGTAAAGTTCTTAGTGTGTGAAAAAGTTATGAAGGTGAAAAGGTCAATGTCATATTATGGGCAGCATGGATGTGTGGCATTTGTCCACAGGTTTGATGTATTGAAATATTAAAGTAATCCATCATAATATATAGAAGTTTAATAGGACAGAATTGAGAAACTCCGGCGAACTTATTAATGTGTCAGAGTGAGTGAGTGAGTGAATAGGGTTTAACGTCCGCTTTTCTGACATAGAGGTACAAGCCTCAGGGAGTCTACACGCAGACGGGTCAACGGGGTCGAGTCCCATATCCACCTGTCCAAGGGGGGTAAATCCCAACTTCAGAACTCAATATTTACAATCAAAATATATATTCAGTCCTGAAATTAGAACAACCTGATCTGGTGCCAGGCCCTCGCCACACCAGCATCATTTAGCCCATCCCCTAAAAGTAATAGGATTAGCGCTAATCTTACTTTTATATATGGGGCATAGCCCGACTCAACTCTCACATACAAGAAAGCCAAAAATGTACCTGAGGGCCAAATCCGGTATAGTGGGTTCCGGAAAGTATGAACCCAATCGTTAAGCCAGTTTAGTCGCCTTTTACGACAAGCAATGGCTACTGCAGCACTATTCTCAGGATCAGTTGATCCCGCCCCGGTGCCTGCACGGGGCGGTAATGTGTCAGAACATTCAAAGTTGTTAAGGTAATAAGGTCAAGGTCATATTAAGGGCAGCATGGATGTGTGGCATTTTTCCACAAGTATGATGTATTGAACTATTAAACAAATCCTTCAAGTGATATAGAAGTAATGACAAAATTGAGAAACTCTGGCAAACTTCTTAATGTGTGAAAAAGTTAAAAGTTGTGAAGGTCAAGGTCATATTAAGGGCATTTGTCCACATGTATTGTGTTGTATTGAGATATTTAAGTAATCCTTCAAGGGATATAGAAATTATGACATAATTGAGAAACTCTGGCAAACTTCTTAATGTGCCGGACACACGGACAGACTGACTCGTGGATACAGTCCAAACACTATATGCCTACCAATACCGGGGGCATAAAAATGTATTGGCAGCGTATGAGAATCTTCTCCATTCTCATCCAGTCAAAATATTTTTTAATCTTGAGCAATAGAAAATACACAGCAGATGGCAAAACCTAAATTAGTCTTATAAGAGTCAATATACATGTACTATGGCGAGGTTATCTAAAGGGTGTTGCTGATCAGGTTCTACACTGGTGAAACATGAAATAAAGTTTACTTAGATCATAGTCCATAGTTGACATTGACAAATAAGAGACGCCACATAACATGCACACCAAAACACAGACACATACATAATGCAAGACGACATAAATACTACAAGTACCATTGACAAATAAGAATAGCTCGCCTCGTATTCCATCTGTTACAAACTTCAAAAATAGTCATACATGTACATGTACATGTATTTGCACGATGAGATTATCATAATCAATAGAGAATGATGACGATTTTACACAACTGACGCAGATTTCTACATGCTGTATCGGCGAACATGATATAGAGAATAGTAGGTTAGTGCCGTGAATGGGAAAAAAGATCTGGCAAGGCTCAGGAAACGGGATGGGCGAGGCTCTGCCGAGCACGTACTGTTTCCGTGCCGCGCCAGATATTTTTTCCCATTCACGGCACTAACCTACTATTCTATTTATCCCGTCAACACATACAAATGGCTGTAAAATGCAAAAAATAGTATTGACTGGATATCAAAAATGTTTCACGTCACCGTGTTTCACGGCACATACACACTGTGTCGACGGGATAAAATTAACTCTTTGCATGCTAGTGGCGAAAATATCCGCCAAACGAATTAGAAGTATATGTTTTATTTCTCTCTGTAAATATGTCTTGAAATTTCATTAGAATTGAGTCCTCAGGACTCAATTCTAATGAAATTCCAAGACATATTCATGATATTTACGGGGAGAAATACAAGAAAATATGATAAATTTTTGTCTGCTAGTTTTGAACTATTTATAGCCCACAAGTTTCCCAGCATGCAAAGAGTTAATGAAGATTTAAATTCTCGTTTTCGTACAGATGGAAAACCTCATCAAGCAATCAGTTATTAATCAATAAAACCACATTTTTATCATAGGTACTCCATAGTCATGTAGATCTGGCACAATTCTGTCAACCGACCACAGACCACCATCCTTCTGTTCCTTCTGTACTGGGAGGACTGATTCAGCGATTAATTTGTGGGTTTTAACATCCGTTCGACCACAAGGTCATTTTGGCTGTTACTGGAGAAATGGAGCTTATGGCATTGGTGACCAGTGTAGCTCTTGATCAAACAGCACACTCCTGTACCCTGATAATGATCTGTATCATGTATATGACGGGTGTTTTATCGATGGAATGGCGAACAGTGCAGATCCTGACAAGACTGTGCAGATGCACAGGTTAATCTGGATCTACACGGGTTGCAAAACCCATAAGCTCAAATGACAGCCACAACTACAAATAGTAACATTTCCTGAAGAGAAGAGTACCATATAGTCAGCAATGAAATTACAATAAAAAGTTTCAGCACTGAAAGACAGTGTTCTGATCCAATGTCAGACACCTTTCTACTCCAGTAGCCTATTTCATCAACATTGCAAAGTATACTTATCTAGCAAAGTACATGTATACTTTATTTATTTTTCCCGAAATGCATTATTTCATATACATGTAGAACTAACCACTGCATATATTTGATGAACAAAAGTATGCAGAATTATTATACCAAATTTATTACATTATCACAGCCAAAATGGCTGTGATAATGTAATAAATTAAGTATAATAAAAATTAATAAATTTATCCATAAATTGAAAATTTCTCCCTCAAAGTATACTTTGCTAAATAAGTATACTTTGCAATGTTGGTGAAATCAGCTACAGATCACGTAGCCTCAGGTGTGAATCCCAATAACATTCACCGGCATATATAAATACCTTGTAACACAGGTACAAATTGGTATAATGTTGCTAATGCATAATCCCCCAACATCTAACATAGCAATACAATGCACAATAGACATACAAGAAATCCCACTAAACATAGAGACATTGTATTAATACACAAATTGACATAGAACAACCATGCATGTGTTGTGGATATCCAATAGCCATAAGATACACTGCAGTGTACACATCATTTACCTATCTATCACTATCTACCCCTGACCCACATTTGAATGCTTGAGAATCCACTAGATTTCTTGAGATCTAAGACAATTTAAAAAAAACAAAAAACAGAAACATTCAGGGCTCCAGATAAGGAATTAGTAATTGAGTATTGTCACTCCATTATTTCTGAAGCAATTGGGTATTTCAAAATTTTAATTTGGTAAAATAAAAATAACGCTACTGTTTACACATCGGCGGACCACACTTATTGAATAGTTTGCTTCTAAATGAAAACATGTCTCGGCAATTCATTAGAATTGTCTTAATGAAATACCAAGATGTGTTTTCATGGAAAAATAAGAAAATATGCTATATTTATGGTCTGTTTATTGTTTTCTGTAGCATGATAAAGATACCACAAATCTTTCATTGCTGTTTGATACTCGCTGCTTCTAATTTAATTTGGGTTTTTGGCAATTTTAATTGGGTATTTAAGCAAATATGCACCCTATCTGGAGCTCTGAACATTTGTTTCACACACACACAGGAAAGACCCGGACATGTGACATGAAAAAATAACCATTGAAAAAAATGTGATAATCCCACACACGTGTTGTACACATTTCATGAAAAGTAACATACATGACAGTAGGTGGGGTTATGACATTTATTTCAGTGGGTATTTATTTATGTTTTTCACCTGTGGTCTCAAACATTTAAACATTTTTAAAAATTTCCTGGGGACCATCCAGGGAGTCAGATAGCGGGGTTCTACTGTTTGTTTATTTATTGGTGTTTAACGGCCTATCAACAGCTAAGGTCATATAAGGCCGGGTAAACGGGTTCGATCCCGTTTTAACCTGCTGCATTGGGGGGAAAATTCCAAAATCAGAACTGAATATTTACATCGAGAAACAATATATTCAGCCCTGAAATTAGAATAACCTGACCTGGTGGCAGGTCCATACCACACCAAAGTCACTTGGCCCCTTCCCCTAAAATAGGATTACGAATAATCGTAATACTCACATAAGGGGTATAACCAGATTCAACTGTCACATACAAAATGCCAAAGACGTATGTGAGGGCCAAACCAGGTCTCCAATCGGAATTCCGGTAAGGATGAACCCCGATCGTTAAATTACCCATCGCTTGCACCCACCTTCCACCCACTCGGGGTTCTACTGCATTGCTATCCCTACCAAGAACGGAATGTAGAGAATGGTATGAAATTTAACCTATTGCTTTTAGAATACACATTTAGAGGTATGAACATTTTTGGTGTAATTTTCAATGAAACTTCAAAGTGTATGTTGTGACCACTCATTTGAACCGTCGCGAAGCGACGGTTCAAATGGTGGTCTCGACATATACTTCTGAGCACATACATGTATACAGAAAATATATAAGATTTTCCACAAACAAAATGGCGTATCATGCACATGAAATTGGTTAACATCCAGTACAATAATGTGACCCACCTCAACAAACGAGGTATTGGCCCCTGTACTCCTAAATTTCCAAAATTGGATTTTTTTTATAGAATTAAATAATACCGGTACTAACAAACGCTGCAGATCCTGATGAGGCGGATCTACTGCAAGTTGACTTTATGGTCTGTAGGGTTTAAATAGTAACTTGCTGGTAAAGATTTAACTTTCTTGTTATTTCCAACACATATGATAATCAATCAAACTGGCGAACAGTGCTGATCTGGGGTTACATTAGTCACAAACTGAATAAGCTCTTCTTTTATCAAGGAGAGTCACATTTTGCAAAAATACAGTAAAAAGGACGTGTAAAAATCCCCAATTACTACATGTATTTTCTCAGGCAAAAGGCACATAAAATACAACGTGCATATTCGACAAGTATACACATCAAGTTTGGTTCATGAATTCCAAATCATACTCAAAATGATGCCGTGTGATTGGCCGAGACTGAGCACAGCAATGGACAGCAAATGACTACCTATTGTTACATGGTTTCCGTTGTTTGCACATATGTGCAAATTGAAAAATTTGATTTCAAGTATTAGTTTTATGAAATAGTTTTATACTTACCACCTAAACCTTACATAAGGATTTACTTCCCTTGGCAGTTCGGATAACTCGCAAGATTTAATAAGCATCCCTATGATCCAGATCAACCGGTAGTAGTCATGTCATCTAGACGCGATCTAATCAGTTTTAATTTCTGCGGCATTGAGTTCGGACGCAAATTATATCGACGGACATCGTTTGATATCGAGGGAAATTAATTCTTTGAAAGTACAAGGTAGTACGATAAACATTCATAGAGGCTCGAGGCGTGCTAATATATGGCACAGGCGCACATTGTAGCGAGCATGTCGGGTGTAGAGGATGACGTGGCTTCGGTCGCGTCGAGAATTTCGACCAAAATGGCGTCGAAGAAATCACCCACAAAAGGGAGGCAGAAACGGCCGACCCGATCCACTAAAGACAATATTGGCTCTTTAGAATCTAAACTTGAGGAACAACAGAAGCAGTTCTCGGTGCTAGACGAGAAATTTAACAAATTATTCTCTCTAATGGAGGAGAAGACGAACATAACCAGTACTCGGCAGATGAATGTACTGTCACTGGACAATGATTTGAACTTGGAATATGGCATTCCGAAACCCACTGATGACGATGGGGTATCTCTACGTGTGTCGACAGAAGAACGAAGACACTTGCTTTCAGACGATTCGGACTCTGAAAATTTATCACAAAACTCCGGTATGGAAGAAAATTGTGACAAACGGTTTGCAAAATATCTGTGCAAAACAAACACCGAAAAACCCAATTTATGTGACAAATTTGGGGAGGATGCGTGTACAAAGACCCGGAAAAGAACTGGTATTGTGTTGGAGCAAAACCAGATTGACATTTTGAATGAATCTTGGAGGGCGACTGATCCAACACGTATCTCGGCATACAAAGAAAATTACAGATCAACTTTTCCAGTTGACGAGTCGTGTGACGGGATATTCAAGGTTCCAACTATCGATGACTCGGTTGAAGCTTTATTAGTGAGACGTTTCGGTCACAAAGCGGCATTCGGCAAGGCTCCAACATTATTCGGCAAAGCCATGAAATCTATGGAACGAATTGCATTTCAGGGGCAATTGGCTTCACGAATGGGACTGATCACAAATTGTTATCTGCAACAAACATTGGGTGTGTTATTGGACGGTCTGCAACAATCAGAACCAAATATTGACTCAATCACACAAATTGTGCGTGATGCTTTTGCGATTTCTAGCAAATCACTGGATCAAGGGGCCAGAGCCGGCGCATTCCACCATCTCATTCGGAGACGAGCCACTATGTATGATACGGGCTTAAGTGAGTACAAAAACTACACAAGCTCTATCATGAAGCTACCGCTATCAGCTGATTGTGTGTTTGGTGCGCAGTTTGAAAAAAAACTTGAAAGAAAAGAAAGAACTGAATAAACAGTTATCAGATGTGTTGCCCGAGATTTCGGTTAACAGACAGTCAGCCAGTACGAACACTTACAAGAGAAAGTCAACATATGGTGTCTCTGACAACGGCGCCAAGAAACCCAGGTCTGATTATCGGGACTCGTACAGAGGCAAATCGGGCCCGTCAAACTTCACGATTCCACGTAATTCCTACTACAGGGGTAACACCACCAGAGGCAGGAATTTCACGGTGAATTGTAGCAAAGCAAAACAGTGTTCCTGACGGTTATCTGGCCATGTATCCCCATATACCAGTAGGGGGTCGACTGAAATATTTCCTTCAAGAATGGGAAAAAATAACCGACGACCAATGGGTACTGTCAACAATTCAACACGGCTTAAAATTAGATCTGTTGACAATACCACCTTGGTCGGGGGTAAAAGAAACATTTGTCAATGCACAAAATCTACCTATTATTCTTTCAGAAGTAGAAAGTTTATTAGAAAAGGGTGCAATAGAACCTGTCCATCCCAACCAAATGAACTAAGGTTTTTACAGTACGTTTTTTCTGGTACCGAAAAAAACAGGCGGTATGAGACAAGTCATAAATCTCCGCCCTCTCAACAATTACATAGCAAAGAAACATTTTCGCATGGATACGCTGATCAAAGTTCTCAATCTAGTGCGACATGGAGATTGGGCGATATCTCTCGACCTCAAAGATGCGTATTTGCACATACCAGTTCACAAGGCACACCGAAAATATCTTCGGTTCTGCATACAGGGCAAAGCATACCAATTTGTAGCCCTGTGTTTCGGCCCATCGCAAGCTCCTCGAGCATTCACAAAAATCGTGTCTGTCGTAGCAGCACACTTGCGAATGCAAAATGTGCGGTTAGCCTCGTATCTGGACGACTGGCTACTTGTGAATGCTCTAAGAGACAGGCTTCTTCGAGATCAAGAGATAACAGTGAAATGTCTGTGTCGACTAGGGTTCATGATAAACATGGAAAAGTCCAACCTTGTACCCAGTCAGACAATAACATACATAGGCGCATTGTTCAAACTACACATGGGAATAGTTTTACCCACATACCCACACAAACACGAGTAAACAAGCTGGAAGGGGCTGTGTTGAGTTTAACGAACGGTCAGTCCTCCGCTCGGGACTACCTACACCTACTCGGCCTGATGGCTTCGTGCATAGAAATTATCCCGAATGCCAGACTGCACATGAGACCTGTACAACTACATCTTCTGCATTTCTGGCAACCAATCACAAAGAAGATGGACATGTTGATTCCATTTACACATCACCTAAAGGGTCATTTGAAGTGGTGGTTAAATCAAGCAAACACTACACAGGGCAGATTGTTACATCAAGGCTCAACAACAATTACAATCACCACAGATGCATCGAAAACGGGTTTCGGGGGTCACATGAGCAACCAAATATTTCAGGGAATTTGGTCAGCCATGGAGGCCAAACAACATATAAACATATTGGAAATGGAGGCAGTGATTCGCACCGTGTCACATTTTCTGCCACAACTTCACAATCAAAACGTCCTGGTCAGATGCGACAATACGTCAGTAGTGCAGTACATAAACAAACAAGGGGGCACAAAATCAGTGAACCTGTGTTACAAAACTTGGGAACTGTTCAAAATGGTCATTCCTCTGGGAATTCAGTTGACAGCAGCACATGTAGCGGGCCGACAAAACATATTAGCAGACAAGCTGTCCCGCACAAAAGTGTATCAAACCGAATGGACATTGAACGAATCAGTGGTTCAACAACTATTCTCGATGTGGGGATCACCAATGATCGACCTATTTGCATCGGAAATGAACAACAAAGCACCGATTTTTTGTGCATGGTTTCCAACCCCGAGAGCGTTTGCAATAGACGCACTGTCGATTCCCTGGAACTACATGATAGCGTATGCGTTCCCACCATTATGTCTGATACCGAAAGTTCTAGAGCACATGTCACAGTATCAGTGCCAGATAATTCTGATAGCACCCCAGTGGCCCAGACGACACTGGTACACACATCTATTGGAAAGGCTAAGATTGTCTAATAGACAGTACTGGAAAATCTTCTAAATCAGCCCAAAAGTCAGATTGTTCATCCCAATCCAGGCATTTTCAATCTGACGGCATGGCTGCTCTAAACAGAAATTTCAAAAATAGAGGCTTTTCAAACTAGAGACCTACTCTCAGCATCATGGAGAGCAGGGACACAACGAGATTATATTGGCAAATTCAAAAAGTTCAATAGCTGGTGTCGTGAACGGCAAAAGGATCCCTATACTGCCATTTTAGTTGATTGTGCAAGCTTTTTGACACATCTATTCCATCTGGGTCTACAGTATCGCACTATAGCAGGATATCGATCCATGTTGTCTTCGGTCTTGACACCAATCGACAATACACCAGTCGGTCAACATCCGTATATAATACGGCTCTTGAAAGGGGTCTTTAATTCTAGACCACCGGTGGTTAAGTTATCACAGAAATATGCAGATTTAAAATGGCTAACGTTTAAAACTGTTTTTCTTGTAGCGATCACAACGTTCCGAAGATGCGCCGATCTTCAAGCGCTGAGACTGGGTGAAGGTGCGGTAAAGGTGCAAAGCAGAGGAGTTACCTTTATCCGATGTGGACTGTCGAAACAGGCCAGGCCGGGACATATGGGAAGTAAAATTATTATTCCATGTTTCAAGGATTAACAAGAAGTTAGATCCTAAAAGGGCATTGTACTATTACATGAAAAAGACAGACAGTCTAAGGTCGCAGGATGACGACGGGGATAAATTGTTTGTATCATTTGTGAAACCGCATGCAGCTGTGTCACGACAAACTATCGCGAGGTGGATAGTTAAGACTATCAGAATGGCCTATGATAAAACATTGAAAGTGAAAGCACATTCTACTAGAGCCATTGGACCATCTACGGCATTATTCAATGGAGCTACTATGCAGTCAGTGCTAGAGGCGGCAGATTGGGCCAGAGAAACGACCTTCACAAAGTTCTACTTGAGAAATGTGGATGTGAAAGTTCTATGTTGAAAAAATGTACGGAAAAATAACAAAAATATATATATGGTTTTAGAATTTCTGCGAGTTCGATGCGGAAGAAACTTACATTTGTGTAATATAGTGGGACATGTATGTTGTACATGATGGACATGATATGTAGATACTGTACATAAGTGTATTATAGTGGGATAGATGATGAACTAAAGAACACAACCATCGAATGTTGAACTCCGTCCAAGGGGGAAACTGGCAACATTCCAGACAAAGAGGATAGACGACTACACAGAAAACAAGCCCAACCATCCTGAAGGGAAGGCTTTGTAATCTATCCTTATGTAAGGTTTATGTGGTAAGTATAAAACTAGGGAAATGAAATTGAAAAATTTGATTTCAAGTATTAGTTTTATGAAATAGTTTTATACTTACCACCTGGGAGTGCCCACCCGCCTCCCCACTGTACATTTTCTGTGGGTAACTTTTTAGTTAACCGCAGAAGTATGAAATTAAAACTGATTAGATCGCGTCTAGATGACATGACTACTACCGGTTGATCTGGATCATAGGGACGCTTATTAAATCTTGCGAGTTATCCGAACTGCCAAGGGAAGTAAATCCTTATGTAAGGTTTAGGTGGTAAGTATAAAACTAGTGAAATGAAACATATAGCGCGTGCTGTTTGCACATGGCTTTAGGCAATGCTCATTCCGGGGCCGCGCGTAATGGAAGTGCCTTCATGACGTCACTATGCGGAAGTGCCTTCATGACGTCACTACTTCATGACGTTCATGACGCGGCCCCGGAATATGCATACCGAAAATTATCTACGTGAATGGGACGATTTTATAAAAGTACTGAAAATACTGAATATAATGCTCAAATTACATCAGTTTTTTGTTGGAAATGTAACAATAACGTTTGATCATGTCCAGCCGTGTGCAAACGTTTGCACACGGCTGGACATGATCAAACCTTATATTAATGCCAACAACAAGTTTTTGGCACGTACACCTGATGTGGGTTATCTGGATTCGTGGGAAGCTCTCTGTGATGTGCAGGGTTCACAGTCACTGTATCGTTGTAAACGAGACAATACTTGCCTGCCGAATCATCCCACACGTGTAACGGCCCTCGGAAACCATAAATATGTGGGCAACATTTAGCACCATACGGGGTAAAACACCCATAAAACTGGAATCGTTTTTTGAGAGTATTATCTGCAGATTGTTCAATAATTTCATCAAGGTTTCTAACATTGTTATCTCCATTGTCTGTAACATCTATGGCAGGTTCATCTAATGTATCTGCCAGTTGTTCAGATAATGGTGACGACAGGTCAGCATCTGTGTAACAGCTACCGGATGTGTTCGTGAAATCTTTCTCCAGTATGTCTACAGAACTCGAGTTTGATCGAACTTCGACTACGTGTTCAATTATGTGCATCTTTCCCTTCTCAAAGTCCATGTCTATTGCACATATTGTCCTCATATTAACAACTTGCTCGTATTGCTTATCTTCAGACTCACTGCTGTCACTATTCACTGGAGAATTAATTTCTTTTACAATTTGTTTTGCATTCGTTTCTATTAAATTCAAACTTAATGTGGAATCTGTGCTGGTTCCAATGTTTTCACTGCCAGTGTTCAGCCCGATGTCACCATTCATAGCAAAGGCATCAATACATGAATTACCAACCCTCATATTCTTGGAAATATTCACATCAGTATTAACTCCTTCAGTTGTGTTACAATCTTGCTCACTAATATTATGTTGACCATCTGATATGTACATATTTTGTTCACTGTCAATACTGGTCCCACCACCACTATCAGGAGTTCCTACTTTTAAACTTCCATCAACCATAAAGTCACTCTGCTCATTTACTGTAACATTTAAATTTCTAATATTTAAGTCATTTCTACATGTATTTTCTTGAGACAACTTGTCAGAA
The DNA here is from genome assembly GCA_029237695.1 of Conchocele bisecta. Taxonomy (NCBI): domain Eukaryota; kingdom Metazoa; phylum Mollusca; class Bivalvia; order Lucinida; family Thyasiridae; genus Conchocele; species Conchocele bisecta. Next base: position 59,954,069 of record CM055273.1, on the reverse strand, counting down.
TTATTAGCAAATGCAGACATATTGTTGCCATCAGCATCTCTAACATTTATTTGTGTATGGCAAACCTTCCAATCACCATCAATTTCAAGTCCATCTGAATGTTCGGAGACACCATTTTGTCTACCTACTGCCCCATGATCATAGCACAAACTGTCTGTATTATCGGATGGTACTTCGTTCATACAGTCGTTACTGGTATTCAGTACTTTAGAGATAACATATTCTGCTTTTCTGACCTCATTATCTATGTCTGCGTTACTTGTGCAAGACGATATCATTTGTCCATTTTGCAATATGATTTCCGACTTACAACTTTTATCTGAAGTAATTGAACAAACTTGACTAGAGGATTCATCTTCTTCCTTTGTTACTATTTCAGAATATTCGTTGGTACTATGTACCGGTGAGTTATGGTGCGACGATTCATTGGAATGTTCTGAAACATTCACGACATCCGCGACAGTATCGGCGTTTACTAGCGCTTCCATACGCAGCCCAGTCTGTTTAAGTATCTGCTGTAGGTACCAGCGGAGACACACAGTTTGGTCACCGTACCGGATTTCTCGCGTCTGTAACGTCTCCTTTGTTCGGCCAGTTTGTGGCTTCACCTACAACAAAAACAGGAAATTAGGAAAATAATACCATGCATTACAACATAAATGGACATCGGTTATTTTTATCTCTTTAACGTTAGCTGATGTTTAACCTTTTCATGACCAGAGACCTCTGTCCTAATATTTGCAAATGGTGTAGATCCTGATGAGTCGGCTCATAATGAGCCGTCTCATCAGGATCTGCATCATTTGTGGACATTTTTCATTTTTACCCCCTTTTCTGGAAACGTCTTAAACTTAACATGAAACAGTCCATGTCAGAAGTGAAAGGGTTAAAGGTGGCCTAATCCCAGGGTTATTTTATGTTACCCCAATAGGGAAGTGGAGAATGTATGTCAAAGCCACATGAAAGCCAAATATCATATATGCTGGTTTCAGATATGTGGCTGTGACGGGAGAAATGGGGATTATGGAATTTATGACTAGTGGATCTCTTGATAGACTAGCACACTTCTGTAGCCTGATATATAGTGCTTGTTAGAAGCATGACTCGTGTTTCATTGATGGAATGGTGGACAGAGCAGATCCTGATAAGAGGCTTATCTCGATCTACACTGGTCGAAAAACTGATAAGCCCCATTCCTCCAGTCACAGTCACATATACAAATTACAGTGATCCGATTACAACAGATCCTGAGAACAGCTCAAAGTGTCCGGCATAGAGGAGTTTCATTACAACTAGATGGCTACGGCCAGCATGTCACGCCTGCCGAGGCATGGATAGTATACCAAAAACTTTAACTGGACGCACGTACGCACGTACGTACGTACATATGTACGTACATACATATGTACGTACATACGTACGTACGCCAAAGTACTGACTAAAAGTACCCACCTCCAACACAGCAATGATGAGATCGGAAGCAGAGAAATACGCCCTGCTCGTATTCAAGTACGCTATCATACAACTGACGGCATGCCGGGCCAGACTTGTCACCTCTGCATCACCGTACAACATCACAAGCTGGTACTCGTACGATACACTCATGTCGCGCGCCACCTCGCCCAGCGTCCCTCGCACGTCCTCGCTCGGGATGTCGTTCAAGTGGCTGAGAACCCGTGCCGCCTTCGTCCGCTGTACAATCTGGTATATAGAAAGTGAAAGGGTTATAGTCCCAGCAACAGCTATGGTAAAAAAGGGACAGGATCTCAATTTCAAATCTCATCTGAAAGACCAGTGGGATGGAAATATTCTTGATGTCTAAGGCCTAACCCACAACCACCGGAGTTAACAGGATCATATCCCATATTTAACCTGTACGGATGACGGGAAAATTCCAAAATCAGAACTGAATATTTACATAAACAAATACATATTCAGCCCTGAAATTAGAATAGCCTGATCTGGTGTCAGGTCCTCACCACACCAGTCTCTTAGCCTCGCCTATTAAAAGTAATAGGATTAGCATTAATTTTACTACTGATATCAGGATTCCGGTAAGGATGAATAGCATCATTAAATTCGCTTTGCATGCTCTCAACATGCCGCTTACAATTGCGTATTTTGATATCAAGTTATCGAACTTGGCTAGGAAATGCGTATTTCCTAGCCTTGTCTGAAAAATTGATATCAACAGACACGAACATGGTATTCTATTTATCAGGTAACGTTTTATGTGACAGGATGAGGAAATATGGTTTTCGTTGAAAAGAATACAGACTCGTTTCCGTTGCATAATTGCACTGATGTCATTCGTCAACATCACGTGACGCTGTTCGACTAATGAAAATCAGCGAAAGTATTTGTGACCCAGATATGTAGCAATGCAGGATAAGACAATTTTTTTATCAGTCAATGAATATCTGCCAAATGCATAGCGAGTGATCTGGTAAATGTTGTTAACATATCTTGATATTTCACAATATTTATGATAAATATGTATGTTTATACAGAAACATGAAATGGAAATAACCAAAAACAAGAAACGTGGCCTGTCCGCGCACAAATGCCCCCGGTGGCAGTTTGAAGAAAGTCTGCCAATCATCTTAACCGTACACACGGACAGACAACACAGTCCAAACACAATATGCCTCCCGGCTCTACCAAGACCGTAGCCCAAAAATAAAACAGGAGACAAGTAATTTATTGTTTGGGTTCTCTATGTGTTATGTTTTTTTGTTGTATCTAGTTACACCACCACCTGTGCTAATCTTGCCAATAGTTGCAAATTGTTTTCTTTCAGAAGGCGTGAATATTGTGCTTGAAATCAAGCCACTTGATTGTCTGAGTCTGAGCTGTGCTACAGCTCAGACAATCAAATGGCTTCATTGCGAGTTGGCAGTGCCAATAGAGGTGCATAAACGCATAAAATATCTTGACAAGGATTAACGCAGGCGGTTGTGTAATGCATGATCAGCCAGTGTGTATTCAGCCAATGCATAGCGACTTACCTGATAAATCCAGCGGAACAGCTTGATCGCGCTGAGCCGCGTGCCAATCTTCGATACTGACTTATAAGACCACATCGAAGACGAATTCTCCTTCAACACCAGCTCAATGTTGTCCTCGAATGATCTACTCTGATGCAGCGTGTTCACGCACTCATGGTCACTGATATTTATACCGTGCTTCAGCATGAGGTTTTTGTATTTTTGTAATTTTAACATGAAATGCGAGACTATTGTCTTGGAGAATAGTTCCTGTCTGTGTGTAACAAAGTCCAAATCTACATCCATGATTACGTTTTTAATGATTTTTTTCACCAAATATTTAATTTTTATCTCAAAGCTGAATTTCACTCCGTTCTAATTACTGTAACAGTACTATGTGTATGTTTCAATGACCAATTTATAATATCTTGAATCATCCTGCTAAGATATTCAAACTGTTTCTGTACACCCCTGCACTGGTTTCCATCATGGTCTTCTGTTTAATTTACATTTCCAGCTGAAAGAGGTACACATACACTGATTATATGGTCGACAGCTGAGAAAACATAGTTTAGGGCATCTTCAACATCAGTAAATCATGACCAACTTGCACATACATGTACACACCATTGGAATAAAGTCTCATCACCTTGCTGAGGGGGAGTAAGGTAACTTCTGTGAATGAACGGCAAATAGCATAGGCCCAGATCAGACTGCGCTATGCTGGTTGCAAATCTGGTACTTTTTCTCAACTCGTGGTCCATATATGAAAAGGCCCTTACTTGATATTTGACTAAAGGCAAAAGTAGCTGCTAATCTGCCAAAAACAGAAACATAAGCCATGCACAATGTCTGTGTAGATGGGCCTTCACTGGCAGCAATGGCTACAAGACTCCTCTCTGAAAAATCTTCATTATCTCCAACAAATAGATCATAGATTACTAACTGATACCCACCATGACAAAAATGTCTTCTTGAGTAATTATACTAATCAGCTGGTATGCTTATGCAGTCGGATAAAGATCTAACGTTTTTGGTAGATGCATCAGGAATATTCCCTAGGTCAATAGCAAACAGCATAGTCCACGATCAGACTGAGGCTGATCTGGGGCTACACTGGTTGCAATTTCAACAAGCCCACTATTTGTTATCACGTGTCACATTTTGCACCTGCATGAGACTGCAAATACCTATATACTATATAACAGTGTGGAAAATGGGATGCTTGTCTTTTGACCGGTGTAGCTCCTGAACAGCCAGCCCACATACATGTACACTGATTCAGTCTGATGTCATTTTTTTGGGTGGGGGTGGGTGAGGGGGCAGAGACATAAAGAACATTCCCTCGAGGCAGCAGGAAAATAGAGATCAGTGTAAGCCAGATCAGATTGCACAGATGAACAGGCATACTTGGGACTATGTAACTGATAGCATGTGAGCCACATGTATGCAGGCGTATATAGACTTTCACATGTTGTATACATGTACATGTACCTAGATGTGTAAACACTATTTGCAATATCATTAATTGCCAATTACATTATGTTATTTGGCTTGATCAGGTTGATGATTTGACCAGTGTACACACTCCTTGGGTAAAAGCTTCAAGAATACCATGATCAGGGGATCATATCATGATATAAATGTAATTATCACATGAAATCCTTGTTATGTCATGTTTAGCCCATTTCATAAATGGGATATGACACACGTGTAATAATACCTGGAGCGAATTTGAATGGCTGACCGCATCACCCTAATTACGTATTCGTATTATGTAAGAGTCGTTCCAAATGACGTCCGTAATTGCCCGACACAGCAACGATGTTTAACGTTGACGTCATCATGTTTAAAACGTCATTAGAAGCGTCTGTGACTCATTAAAATTACTGCAATTGTTAGAATGAGCTCCCGTTAGATAAAAATATGTGTTTACAAAGAACATGAACCTACTACATGGCACATTTATATTGCTAATATTAACACTATTTTTCTCTGTTGAGATTTTCAACTGAATGCGAAAATAGGCAATGGCGTCTTCTCACTGAAGCAGATCGTTGATACATGTATCTCCAGGTTTCCTGCTATTCGGAGCCTGAAGTCATGTGATAAACAGAATCTCAAACTCGTTTTCACTTGATATGAGAGTTATGAAACTCGTCAGCACTTTTATGCACCTCACCAGAGGCTCGGTGCATAAATTGTGATAAGCTCGTTTCATAAATCTCATATCAAATGGAAACTTGTTTGAGATCCTCTATCTATAAACCAGCAGGCAAACAATTTATCAGATGATGAACAGGGTCTGAGATGGTAAAACTTTCCGACATCAAAATCATATAGAAACATGTAAAATAAATATAATACACATGCAGCTATCAACTGGTGTTTGTGGATAAAACAATTAGTCACCAATGAATGGAAGAAAATGAATACTCAGTACAGGATGATCAATATCTATTGATATACACAGAGCTCCAGATAAGGTGTTTTACGCAATTAATTTAGCTGAATACACATTGATTATCAAAAGTGGGAGTACAAAATACGCACAGCAATGTGAAAATACGCATTGATTTTCAAATTGAGTAGTTAAAATACTGTCATAAAGTTGAAAATTCACTTAGTTGAGCTGCAAAAAGCGTTACTTTTTGCAGCTCAAATAAGTGAATGTTACAATTTGTTATATTTTTGTATCATTTGTTCCCTATTTAGTAATGGAAGAAAATCAATAATTAATTTGTAAAAGTAAAATACGCAATGATTTTATAGCATACTTTAGACACAAAGCTTATCTGGAGCTCTGTATATATGTACATGTAAATGATTGAACCTATTGGGGACTTGAGTTTCATATGACACATTAATATCCAGGAAACAGATGACTAAATTCCAAGCAGATAAGCAAGATAAATACAGTGAAACCTCTCTAAACCGGACACCCTGGGAGGTCCGCATGGTGTCCGGCTTAGAGAGGTTTCACTGTAAAGCAGGCATTTGATCATTCTGAGCCATAGCTGTGTGCTATGCGATCATGAACAGACATTATCACCTGAGATAAATGACCAAGAAACTCATAAAAAATATGATCACATGTTTTCTTGGTGTCCGGTTTAGAGAGGTTCCACTGTACATCAATGCACTAAGTATCAAATTTGGCTTTACATTTGGGAAAGATGTAATAAAATCAAGTTTAATGTGACCAGTATAGACCCAGACCAGCCTCTGCATCTACACAGTCTGATCAGGTTCTTCACTCAACAAAAAAAAACTCAAGTAAACAATGTGGCCTATTACCATTATTTTCATAGTTGAAGTACATTTTTATTGGGCCTACTTTCTAAACCAATTGCTGGCCAGTGTCGGGCTCCACTTAGTTCACATATATAGAGAATAGTAGGTTAGTGCCGTGAATGGGAAAAAATATCTGGCATCAGAAGTATATGTTGTGACCACTCATTTGAACCGTCTCGGCGAGACGGTTCAAATGAGTGGTCACAACATATACTTTGGTTCAGAAATAAGGAAAATAGATAGAGAATAGTAGGTTAGTGCCGTGAATGGGAAAAAATATCTGGCAAGGCTCAGGAAACGGGATGGGCGAGGCTCTGCCGAGCACATCCCGTTTCCGTGCCGCGCCAGATATTTTTTCCAATTCACGGCACTAACCTATTATTCTATTTATCCCGTCAACACCTACAAATCGCTGTAAAATGCAAAAATAGAATTGACTGGATATCAAAAATGTTTCACGGCACCGTGTTTCACGGCATATACGCACTGTGTTGACGGGATAATGCAAGATTCAAAGCCAATACGTTACATATTACCAGATTTAATTAATGACCATTGACAGCAAAAATGGAAAATCAATACTCAGATGGGAGACTGCATTATACACCTGGCTAATTATAAGTATGTTATGGTTCACATATTGGATTTTTAAGGTACTAAATGGTGCGGGCCGATTCACAAAACGTTTAATTTATACACAGAGGAAAATGCTCTGAATAATTATATGTTTCTATCAGCAAAATTATGCCTCTGCAAAATATAACATGTTTACCACTTCAGTTTAATGCTACATGTACGGTAATTTTTGTTGAAAAGGTCTCATTATTTTTTATTTATTATGTTTATTTCTCCAAACAGATATGTTGTTTCCACTCATTTGAACCACCTCGTTGAGATGGTTCAAATGAATGGAAACGATATATACTTTTGAGATGAAATAAAGAAAATGTGTCATACTACATGAGTATAAGTACAGGGCTCTAGATAAGCTTTGTAATTGTACCCCCTGATTTCAAATTAAATGTATTATATTTTTACAAATGGATTATTGATTTCTTCATTATTAAATAGGAAACAAGTGATGAAGAAAACAAATTAAAAATTATATTATTTGAGTGTACATGTATTATTACATATTCACTTATTTATACTGTAATACAGCTGAAAATTTACTTAGTTTAGCTGCAAGTGTTTGCTTTACATTTTCAACTTTATTACAGTATTTTCACTACTCAATTTGAAAATCAATGCATATTGTCACATTGCTGTGAGTATTTTGTACTACCACTGTTGATAATAAATGCGTATTCAACTAAAATAAGTGCGTAAAATACGCCAATACGCACCTTATCTGGAGCTCTGACTTTTAGTGTATCCTGTCCTCTTAAGGGTTAACACCTGTGAAAAACAAATGGGCTAGTTTCTAGTTGGTCTACCGTTACCTTACTTATATTATCCTGTTAACTATTAATAATGAGTCATACCTCTTTTCTCCAGTGTCCAACATAATGCAGAATATTGCTGTTTCCTTCTATTCACAGTGAATTGGGATCTGGTCAAGTGTAGTAAATACCTTATATTTATATCCATTTCCAACTCGATTGTCAACCGTCAGATGTGAATGTCCTGGTATGCCGACGCGATATTGTTAAAATATTCATGATGTTACCGCAGTTCACCCGAGTTCATGTTATTCCCGAAATCTGAAATACAAATACGAAGTGTGATATGGTATAGTAGGTGTCAGTCGTGACATAATTGACCCAATTAGTACATAATAATCACCATCGGCACTAATGGTATATTATGGTCATCAAAAGCAAACCAAAAAGAGCATAAAATATTTCCGTATAGACAGACACATAATGGTGTGTTCTACCTCAAAAGCAAAGAAAAAGGGGCATAACAACATCATTTATGGATAGACAGACAGACACCCATACGTCATTATGATCACTACTGTCTGTTTCACGAAAACCTGTCAGCTTGACAAGACACAATGGTGGCTGTGACTGGAGAAATGTGGCTTATGGGTTTATGACCAGTGTAACTCCTGATCTTCTAGCACAGTCCTGTGACAAGGTAAGGACCTAGTATACTGTTTATTAGAAGAAGCAGGCCAGGTGTTTTGCTACCTGAATGGTGAACAGTGCAGATCCTGATCAGACTGTGCGAATGTACATCTGATCTGGATCTACACTGGTCATAAATTCCATAAGCTCCATTTCTACTGTCACATCCAGAATAATCTTACTAATTACATGTACATACAATTACGTAACGAGCCATCTCATCTGGATCTGCCCAGTTTGTCATACATGTATTTGTTTAAGATTTTGAAACAATACCACCCCTTGGACTTGTCCAAAATAACATGGAACCTTCCATATTATATACATGTATGTAGGGGTGAAAGGGTTAACCCTTTAAAAATATTAGAGGCAAACACTGTTTGAGATGGCTAGTAAGAATCTACAGGCTTTGTCAGCATTTCTCAAATATCTAAAAAAATAATAATATTTTTCTGATTCATGAAATTGTCCCAAATCGAGCATGGAATAATTCATGACAGGTATTTTATCAATTTCACAAGTGAATATTTACGTCAAGAAAAAATATATTCAGCCCTGAAATTAGAATAACCTGACCTAGTGCCAGGTCCATACCACACCAAAGTCACTTGGCCGCTACCCCTAAACTAGGATTACGAATAATCGTAATACTCGCATAAGGCATATAACCAGAATTTCCCAGATTCAACTGTCACATACAAAATGCCAAAGACGTATGTGAGGGCCAAACCAGGTCTCCAGATATGTATTCTGTAACATCACAAAGGACAGCTCAGCCAGCTATGTGTATGCTGGTTTCCAATGACAAGTTATACACTATGCCACGTGTTGTCTGTACATGTGATTACCTCAGCACTTGTAAATGGTAAATAAACACTGTACAGTGAAAGTGAAAGGGTTCAACATCCAACCACAAATATGTCATGAGAAACAGACTTGAGAAACAGACGTCCATCTCATTTACTACAGTGGAACCTCTCCAAACCGGACACCCTGGGAGGAGGTCCCCAGGGTGTCCGGATTGGAGATGTTCCATTGTAAATTAGACCTGTTCGCGCTTAATGACACATTCTAGTGTTTTGCAATCATGAAAAGTCACTGTAATGAGACATACATAACAGCGAAACACATCTAAGTTAAACATACATATTTTCTTGAGTGTCTGGTTTAGAGGGATTCCACTGTACCAGCAAAATGGTACATTCATTGTATTAAATTCAGTGAAATAGCAAAACACTAATGTACAATCTATTGAACCCATCAATACTTGTATATATGATACACTTTGTTAAATGATTGAATGGAGTTTTAGGTCCATAGTCCATTGAACACTAATAAGGCCATATACAGATGGGAATACACCTGTTTAGAGGAGCTGCTGCTCTAAACAGATGTATTCCCATCCGTATATGGCTGAAATGTGGCAGTGACTGAACAAATGGGGTGTGTGGAGTTTGCGGTGTACCAGTGTACCAGGGTAGATCAAAACCAGCCTGTACACCCGCACAGTTTCATCAGGATCTGCAGATTACTTGGTCCTCGGTATGAATCCCAGAAAGATTTAAAATATGAATCAAGATACAAAAGGATGGATACATGTACATCATTAAGATACTTGAACCCTTCCAAGATACATTGTGCAGATGCACGCACCTTCCCAACCTCCGAAGACATTAAGTTTGTAAAAACTTGACTGTAAAAAATGACAATGTGTTTCAGCGACATTGAGAAGGTAAAAAAGGCCAAGGTCATGCTAATAGTGGCATAAGTACATGTGTTCAGATGTATCAAGTGTCCAAATATTAAAATCATCCTTCAAGCTATAATGAAGTTGTGTCATGATCGAGAAACTCTTAAAAACATGTTGATGTACCACGGATGAACATACAAATCTATCGACATAATTATGGAAGTACAGAACTTCAACAGCAAAGCAAAAACTTAAAGCTGGGTGTGACATGGACAGTGCAGCCGGGGTGATTATATAAGTTTCCCCTCCTTAGTCACAAACACCTTAGCTGAAAATTAGTTACATTTCAGTAACAAATACATTTACTGGTAGTTTCAAATGTTTAGCCATATATGAGACAAGGGATGTGGTTTTGTGCGATATTTCATAAAAAATATTTACAAAATTTGCGATATTTTCGGTATGATGTCGAAAGTTGAAATACGGAATTCTATTATTCCGCATTTGCTCTCAGAAGTTCGTTAACTTGTGTTATCATATGTTTTGTAAATATTTTTCATGAAAAATCACACATCTTCCTAGGTACCAAATCACACGGCTTGTCTCATAGCTGGAGGGTGTATGTATTATATTGGTTGTGACATTGTACAACACATACAAGTTTGCATACTGGTATTTGTAGATGTTTAAACATTTATTTCACTATAGGGCAGCAACCTCAAGATTTATTTAGTTGTTATGTCAGCCTTATACTAAGTCGAGTAGTTGTAAATAGGGGTCACACAATGTATTTGACATCAGTATTATAATGCGAGACTGAATAAAACTAGATGGCTGCGACCCGCATGTTGCGCCCGCCGAGGCTTTGTTAGTATACCGAAAAACTTTACCAAAAACATTAAAGGTACATGCCCACTCAATAGGCACAAATTGTTTTTTACAGGAATTAAATAAGTGTATAATTGTATCAATATTCCACCAGTTCTAAAAATTTACGAGTGCCCGCTATACAGATATAATCATTTAGTAATATTTATTTTACTGATAGTGACGCGCATTGGTATCATATGCAAATGAGGCATGATATTTTTTAATTATTTATACCAATTAAATGCCTCAACTGAAAAAATTATATTTTCGACAGATTATAAAGTACATATGATCATTGCACATCAAAAAATAAATACAGAGAATAAATAGTAATGTCCGTTAACATTTTAAGGAAACATGGTTATCGCCCCTGATGTCAGTGTGGAAATATAAGTCTGATATAAAATGTATAATAATCAGTACGTGGGAGAATGGTGAATCATCAATGAATCTTTATTTTGCCAGAAAATGTCTCAGATGATGTCTGATATAGAGAACATTTTGTGCCAACTGAGTGGGCAGGTACCTTTAACCCTGATGCACTATGTACGCACGTACGGATGTACATATGCCAATGTGCAGACTATATCGCGCTGTCTACAAGCGGGCGCGACTAAAACTTGGGTAAGAAGACACGATGTGACAATACCATGCCGATTTTAATTCTGACCAGCATCGTCTTTTTTAAAGAGACATACTCATATGCATGGTACGAGTGTGCCAGCTTATCGGAAACTATGCTAGACTGATATAATGTTGATTGGAGGATCACAATATCTTGTTCGCTGAGTGACTAGCACATGTGTAGACCCTATCAGACATCACACATGTGCAGGCCATTGGGGCATAGTATCGGTCACAAGATCAAATCAGGGCCAACTTGTATAAACTGTCATGTACACTGGAATATCTCTATAAAGCACATACTCTGGAAGGTTCACAGGGTGTACAGTTCAGATATGTTCCACTGTAAATCAGGCTGAGTTAAAGTGGAAAATATCTAAACTGTGCACCATGTGAACATCCCTGGGTGTCATTTAGGTATATCATATCTGAACACTCAATGACAAGTTTGTATGATTTGCAAGCAATGACGAAATATTATTATCATTACAGTGACATACATCCCAATTAACCCTCACTACGCGGGAGACGAAAATTGTCGTCTGCTGTATTTCATTTTTGCCTTAATTCTTAACAAAAAAAATGTTTCGACAGAACATGAGAATCGTCTCTAGTGGAGACGATTCTCATGCACTGCCAAAACAGGTTTTTATCAAGAAATATTGAAAACATTTCCAGCAGACGACAACATTTTGTTCAGCGTAGTAAGGGTTAAAGGAAAAAAGTGAATGGGTTTAACGTCCCACCAACAGCTAGGGTCATATAGAGACAGGACCACAGTTTAAAGTCTCATCCGACAGACCAATGGGATGGAAATACTATGAAAGTATTTTTGATGCCTAATGCAATGTTGAACCCACACTCTCCGGATTGGAAGTCAGGTGTTCTAACCCCTAGGTCACAATCCATCCCTCCCAATTAAAGAGGGCCAGATTTCACGGCATACATGTACATGCACCAGTATTGCAGTATTATTTGATAGAGTTGTATGATCAAGTCTGGTTAACTATGAGTTACTAGTACATACATGTACAAACAAGTTCAGCTGAGCATAATTCCTACACACAGAATACTCTTGGACTTCACACAGCAGGGGCGTCGGAACAGGTCCGGCAGGTCCAGCAACAGCCGGACTATTAATTTCATGTAAAACAAAAAGATATTCTAAACACGAGTGCTGCCAGTCACAAAAAAAATATACATGTAGGTGGCCGGATTAGCTCAGTAGGTAGAGCGTCGGACTGCGGGAGATGCCGAGTTTGATTCCCACCTTGACCCGCTGCGAATGGCCGATTCGGCATGTCCTTGGGCAAGACAACTTCGTGCTAGCCTAGTCCTTTCAGATGGGGACTTAAATAGTCGGTCCCGACATGCAAGGTCATCGAGCCAGTGCCGTCGTTAAAATCAAAGCATTTACAGTCACAAGATATGTCCGTCGAGGGAGTGATTGACTGAAAACTTTCAGAGGAGTAGATTATACAACTACCGTATATACCCTACACAAGAGCGTATGCAAAGTGTGGAAAAAGGTTGTCATTTCGTAAATTTTTAAAAACAAATTTAACCATGGTGCACACGTTCAATATGTGGAGAGGACATGTGTAAAGTTTCAGATCGATTGACTAATTACGATTAAGGGTATTGAGTTATCAGCTCCTCTGACAGCGGCCTATACAAAATTGTATGCAAAAGTGTAGAAAAAAGTTCACTGTTGAAAAGGCCCAAATATTTTTTGTCACAAAAACACCATGGTGCACATGTTCATTACATATATATGAAGAAGACATGTGTAATGTCTCAGATCAATTGAAAGATGTCAGAGAAGTTGATTACACAAATTATATACCTAAATGTAATACAGGATTGTATACAAAAGTGTATACAAAATTGCTCAGTTGAAAAGGCTGTATTTTTAAGGGGAAAAAAACGTCATAAAAACAACATGGTGCACATGTTCAATATGTGCAGAAGACGTGTGTAAAGTTTCAGATTGATTGACTGAAAACTGTCGGAGGAGTTGATTACACAAAATATGCAGTACGATGTGATTTAAACTATCTATTTTTAGCACCTGTGACCTTGACCATGGCCGAAGAAGTCCACCTTCAACAGACGTGTTCGACCAAATGATATCAACACAGCTGTGAAGTTCCATGAACATACTCCAAGCAGTATATGACTTGTGCTCCAAACAATTATTTTCTGCACGCATCCGCCAAAACGGTAAACCATAATACGACCCGTTTTTTGTAAAAAAGGTGTATAAAAAAGGTCAGGAATGCAAATAATGAGAACAGTTGAGGCATTCGATCTGTTCTTCAAACGGCTGGAAAAACTAAAATCTGAGAACAAGTTAGTTGAGGAAAAGTTAGTTGAGGAACCAACACTTCCACGAAGGAGGAAAACACCACAGTGATTCAAATTTGGTACCGGCAAAGGCTCTTTCAGTGAAGCTGTTCGGGGTAATACCGACCACAATACTACGAGGTCATTGATAATTTGATATGGCTATAATGACGTGCATTCAAAACTTGTTGAGGAAGCTGCAAACAACGAGGCTCAGCAAGATGTGCTTGAGAAGGTTTGGGACTTTTATAAGATTATCTTGGGATTTATCAGTGCAATTTGCGTGTGTCTGTTTGCAGCCCAATTGTGCCATGTGCGGAGACAATGCACCATATAACAGGGGCCCGTTTCACTAAGCTTCGTATGACTAAAATGTTCGTAAGTGCAAATTTAGGATCGTCTGACAATTTCAATTCATGTATTTGCATGTATTGAGCATAGGCTGCATATGCAGCCTATGCTCAATAAATGTAAATCCAATAATTGTTTACAAGAAAACATTGTTAATGTGAAATTTACAGACTATCATCATTTTGCACTTATGAACATTTTAGTCTTACAAAGTTTAGTGAAAAGGCCACCAGGTGTGGATAACATAGATCAGGATTACCATGTAGGTTTATACTCAAGAGATTGATGAAAACTGCTATACAGAGACATAAACAATGTTTGATCGATGTAATGGTGACAAGTGTATACCCTGATCAGAACAAATATAAAGAATAAAGAACGGGACGGGGACCCAGCACATGGTGTAGGGGGATGAACAGTCCTTCGGACCCTCCCGCAACCGTAATCCACATTTGCCGGACCAATCTGATGATGCTTCCGATGCCCTTGCACAGACTACACCTATTGACAAGATCTCATGTGGAGGTGTTGTGAAATCTGTGTCTGGTTTGTTAGATTTAGTCTGGAGAATTTTAGCGAAACCGCGATACAAACTTGTGTCCGACCTAGCTTAGTCGGGTGACTTGTGCGATGTTTTCAGGCTGGTAGGGACTCTCTGTGTATATACTAAGTATAATATTGAAATATGCGCTTTATTAGGCACAGGTGGGCCTTAGCTGTATGTAGGCACTGGGATTAATGTGATTTTATCGGAAATAGAAAAGATAATCGGCTACATGTATACTAGTAAAATGACTAAAAATGTTTTTGTTTTCTACATGTCTATAACAGTATACTGTATACATGTATTACACTATCCTATCAACAGGCTGACCGCCCGTAGCATATTATGCATTGATAAAATTACTTCAGAATTAATAGTTTGTGTTAGCTTCGGCGTTCTTAATACGAACATTTGTTTCAGTTGTAAAATTTTAAATTATATCATAATTAACCCTTTCGACACCACAAGCCTGTATAGTGGTATTGGCAAACAGTGTAGATTCGGATCTGCACTTTTTGCAAGTAATTTTCACATTTTTTATAACAAAAACACCCCTTTTTATAAATGGACTAGTCTGAAAACTGTGACCATTGGATTGGTTGCAAAATTAGCATACCAAATTCCATTTCAGTTACTTAGGGGTGAAAGGGTTAAAGGTACATGCCCACTCAGTAGGCACAAAATATTCTTTATATCAGAGACATCATCTGAGACATTTTCTGGCAAAATAAACATTAATTCACCATTATTTATTGGCATTATTATACATTTTATATCAGACGTAAATTGTCACAGTCATGAGGGGCGATAACCGTGTTTCCTTAAAATGTTGACGGACATTACTATTTATTATCTGTTATATTTTGATATGCAATGATCATACCTTATATTCTGTCGAAAATAATATTTTTTCAGGGGACGCATTTAATTAGTATAAATAATTAAAAAATAGCATGCCTCATTTGCATATGAAAATTGTTAGGCTGTCGAGTTCATTTGCATTGCTTCATGCCAGGGTGCACATTTTGGGACCTATCTAGTCAAGTTGAATCACCACCGCGTTACTTTTCTGCAATTATCTACATGTATCTATCCATCTATACTGCAACACCCCCTTTCATAGATTATATTTTATTCATATATACCGTACATGTACATGTACAGACAAATGAATACACTCAACTTTTTCCCGGTAGTCGGTACACATTTACAGCTGGGTGGACTGAAGCAGTTTGGATAAAGTGTCTTGCTCAAGGAAACAATCCATAGCCTCTGGTGAGGCTCGAACCCACGACCGTAGGATCATGCATAAGACCATGCACTCCCATTAGTAGGACATTCGCCATATTTTCAACCAACGGAAGTGGTAATAGTCTACATTGGGCCTGACTCGCTGATTCAGTAATTGTAACCCGCAAAAAGGCCGGGAACAAAGGGTCCCGGCCTTCACGTGTGTTACAATTACTGAATTAGCCAACCAGGCCCAAGATAAACAAAAATCATATGGCCCAAAATCCACTTCCATTGGTTGAAAAGATGGTGAATGTCCTACCTTGCAAATAATTTGTGGTTTATAAGACATTCCTTCACAAAGATTTTTTACAATATGAACAATGGGCGTGGATATAAACTTGCTAAATCACGCTGTACAACATCTTTCAGGTTACATCAATTCTCTCAAGAATAATCAACAATTGGAATCACAAACCTGTAACTTAAATATGCTCTATATACTACGCAAGAATGGACCAACCAAAGTAACAGAAGAATTACTGCAAGATGTTCGGCTAAAGCACAGGTGGAAGATTCGGACCTAGGACCAAATACTTGGCTCATATGGAAATTGTTACCCAACCCACCCATTTCCATACAATATACCTCACAGCCTTTCCAAGGTAAGAAACAGCTTCGCAAAAATGCTGTATTTTTGGGCTCGCTCAAACACCGCACATTTCTACTTTTCTACTGACTTATATTCACTTCAAGCATCTGCTTTTAGCAGTTTGTTAGTTACGGGCAAATCAGCTACAACAGACAAGGTGATAATTGTATGTCCGAATAAATGTCACACATTTTTGCGGGCTGTGGAATCATAAATTACGAGTTAAATCGGGCCGAAATCCCATTACAGTTTCAACATATTGACATCAGCGACTCAAATGTTACAATTTGTGACTAATAAGTATCATCCACTAACCTTGAATTATCAACGTCCTTTTATTTTGATTTGCGTTCCAACATTTCGACATCGCCTTCGGTGAACTATACTTACGGATTCTTTTGTTATATTCGCATAATGATCAATAATGACGTCACAATAAAACCCGAAATGGATTATCATAAATAGTCCTACATTTGTTCAACGGGTGATGATACGTGAAGCGTGTTGTGTGGGATTGTTTCGGACAGAGAAATTCCTCTGTGACGTTGGTAGCTAAAATGCGTGTAACTAACAATATACTAAACACAGATGTTTAAAGTGAATATATTTGGGGGCCTAATGCATTAATCTATTGCCAGAGATGTAAATCAGCAGAAAAAAATCGAAACTTACTCAGTTTGAGTGAGCCCGAAATTAAGCCTGTCTAGGGCATTTCCTTGGAAAAAAGCTGTAATATATAGTGTAAGGAAATGGGTGAGGTAACGTTTTCCAAATGAGCCCAGAAATCATCATAGAGATATGTTAAACATTGGAGTAAAATTTGGTATGATTAGAAGAGGATTTTGTTGTGCATACCACAAAGTGTCTGTGCATGCTCCATTATCAAACACTTCAAAAACCACACTGTTTCTGGAATGTGATCAGACAAATTATGGTAACCATGACTACTGACTAATCAAGTCTGGAATTTTAGTGCCTTGTTAGGAACCAGTCGGTCAATGGATAATGTGACAAGAAACCAATTACAGTATTTAGCATACCGGTAGTTATTTTTTATTTTTTGGTGGACCAACGGACATCATGGAACGAGTTTCCATATTACATGTATATGAGATTTATGAAACGAGTCACGTACAATTTATGCACTGAGCCTCTGCCATGGCGAGGTGCATAAAATAGCTGACGAGTTTCATAAATCTCCTATCAAATGGAAACGAGTTTGAGATTCTATTTATCACATGATTTCACACTCCAAATAGTAGAAAACTTGGGAGATTTTCCGATACGTTTCAGTGAGAAGACGCCATTGACTATGTTCGCATCAAGTTGAGAAAAATAGTTTTAATACTAGCAACAAAATGACTATAAATATGCCACATCATAGGTTCCAGCTCTTTGTAAGCACATTATATTACCAAAACGGGAATGCATTTTAACAATAGTAGTGATTTTACTGAATCACCGACGCTGCTAACGATGTTTAAAATATGATGACGTCAACGTCAAAACATTGTTGATTTGTCGCGCCAATAGGGCCGTCATTTGTAACATTTTATTTGTTTGGCATAACGTTGGCGCATAATACAAATACATAATAAATTAGTGTGATGCAGCCAGCCAATCAAATTCACTGCAGGTGTTATTACACGTGTGTCATATCACATTTATGAAATGGGTTTTCATCAGGGTTGGCAATTTCCCGGGAAATAAGAGTATTTCCCAGGACGGCGGGAAATACCGGGAAATACTGGGAAATACTGGGAAATACCGGGAAATGTGAATCTTCGTGGTCTTTTTCATTCCAAAATGTCAAAATGTCTCTATATTCCCCTATATCTACTATGGTTTATATATGTGTAGACTGATAAGCCTATAGGTGAAATAATAAGTTTATTTAGAGAAAAAAAACATCATTATTTTCTAGACAATTTTCTTCCCTATATACAAGTCTATGTAGTATTTGCCAACTGTCTATTTTATTGTATATGAGAACACCCCTCATTACTATAGTACCTGCCACTAATAAAAGCTGTTTTTGGAATTTTGAGAAAATCCCTGTTGATAACAGGGATAATCCATGTACAGTGTAAGTGTAATTGTTTTACAACTTGATCATATACAGACCACCTGGGTTCTTATTATACAGTATGACACAAAAGGTGTGAAAGAAGGCTGACAATTAACAGCCTGTTGTCATAGTCTGATATGGTTTATTAAAGTATATTAAAGTCTCATCAATGTACATGCAAAGAAGTAGACATTAGTAAGGCTTTTGGCCAATTGTAACGATAGTCTTCACGTTAAATAAATGTCATAATAATAATGCAAAAAAGTAATACAAATGCAAAGCATAAAACAACTGTACATTGTCAGTCATATAAGAATTGTAAGACACTATGTGTATGCACATCATGCATGCTAAGATCATTTATTCTCATTTCTTGATACTGAATATTAGTGTGGGAGAAGGTTGACAATTAACAGCCTGTTGTCTAAACATAGTCTGATCATGATGACGTTATCCTTGTGAATTGTATCTAGCAGACACTCCGATGTTTCCCAAAAAATGAAGAAGTAATTTACAAAAAAATAATACAACCAAAATATAAATGTCATGGTTGCCAAATATTCCACCTGATGAGTACCAGATCTATACGTTGTAATTAAGCCCTATATCTAATTATTAAGTTGTTGATTGTTTAATTAACTATTACTGAGCTTAAAACTTAATTTAAATAACTTTAATTATCAAATAATAACATCAAAATTCATATTTCCCGGTATTTCCCGGTATTTCCCACTTTGGGGAGTATTTCCCGGGACGGGAAATACCGGTATTTCCCGCTGGGAATTCCCGCCCCCGGTATTTCCCGGCCAACCCTGGTTTTCATGTGATAATACTACATGTACATGTACATGTAGATATGTAATGACTCGCACTGTACTGACCCAACCAATGTGAAAACATATTTCGATGAAAGTTAATGAATAAATGTTATAATATCCAGTAATCTGGGACGAAAATCATGAAAAGGAATGATTATTAAAAATTGAAAATTATCTAAATCTATATAGGAACCAGTCGGTCAATGGATAATGTGACTGTAAATTCTCAGGACAAAGGCATTGATTGTTATTATTATGACGGAGAGATAAATAAAACAGATGCTACAGGAAAGGTTTGTCTGTATTTTATTATATTATTTGCATGCTCTACACATGCAGGTTAAATTTTCTGGGTGCGAATTGATGTGGGGGTGAGATAGAGATTATGAAAGTGAAAGTAGATGGTTCTGCCAAAATATGGAAATAACTGATCATTACTGATGCAAATCAAGCCGCACGACACAGCACTTGGCATGAATCTAGATAGTTGCGAAGGTAACTCTTGCAATCTACTCCCATACCGTCCGTATATAGCTAGAGTTACGATCCCACTCATAGGATTCCTCTGCAGAATAGCGATTCACACTTTGGCAGTTAATTGTGAAAGATATTCTATATTTTTTTAACTGAAATGAGCGTTAATATTATGAAAATAACATATTCAAGTAATTATGACATAAATTTACATATGTAGATGACCCGATAAAGTAAATTTAAGCTAGAATCAACAAGTGACCCAGTCAGTGGCAGCCAAATTCAACATGTAAAAAGTTATGATGGGGTACATTTTCTGTAAAGGCAAACAATTTTTTTTAAACTTTCTACAATGGTAAAAAAATAATTCAGAATTAGTAGTTTGCATTACTTTTACAATACTATTACTAATATTCTTTTCAGATGGAAAATATCTCCAAAAATGTGACAATTAACTGCTAAAGTGCAAATCAGATCTTATTCGCTATTCTGCAGAGTAATCCTATGAGTGGAATCGTAACTCTAGCTACGGACGGTACGGGAGTTACAAGAGTTACCATTCGCAACTCGGATCTAGAACCGGCATAGGTGACCGACTCCAGGAATGGAAGTAACAAAGTTTATTTTGCCGTATGTAGTTTGCGATTGTTTGTGGGTCTATGGAAAATCAATTGCCCGACTGTTTCCTGAATAGTCTGTTGGAATTTGTCAAAATAATCATACCGCCGAATATTGGTACACCACGAAATTAGAAAGTACCTTCAGAATATTGCATTACTCGACGATAAATACCACCACACTGAACAGAACACATAACTAGAAATATATTATGAATTTTTAATGAGTTTAAGCGTCCCATCAATTTACATAAATAGCGTATATTACCGTCATAGCACGAAATTTAATAAAATCAATACATTTCCTGTATTATTATTCTCAGCTTCAAACGCCGCTTTCAATGAGCTTGAAAAGCGCATGAAGTACATAGATTGGGTCTCACTAAAAGCGACAATGAGCGTCAGGACATGTCAGGAAGCGACAAGAACATTATTTTACGTATTTAACACAAGGATTACACTAATAATTTCTATTCAAATGTTTTAGTAGATAGAAAAATCGCCAGGAACTTGATCGATACATGTATATATTACCCGCCTATAATACCTGGGACGAAAATATAATGTACGGTCCCTGATATTACTGAGAAAAGTTTAAGCGTCACGAAGTTTCTCGATCGCTAATTAGCGCAAGAAGTTTAATGCTATGTAGTATACAGAAATGCGTCACGAAGCTTTTCGTTACACGTATATCTCAATAAGCAAAATCGTCAGGAATTAGATGTATGTCGCTATATAGCTATAGGCCTATACAGGCGCGGATACAGCAATAATTGCAGTTAGGTGGTGTCTGTAATTACAAATCGACGTAGCCGACCTCCGCGAGCGCGAAGCGCGATGTGCATCGTAAAGTCGGGGGTCTGGGGGTCCTGCCCCAGGAAATTTGTAAATGCCAGATCCCCTCAGATGCGATTTCCTGATACCTAGGCCACGAATAAAGTCATCCAACTATTCGAGTATTGTAGATTTTCTTCTTTTTCTTTTTGTTTTGCCGGAAGCAGGTGGGGTCCGGACCCCTTGGACCCCACCCCACTGTATCCGCGCCTGCTATAGCAACGAGAAAACACGTCATGAAGTTCAATTGATGCTATGTTACGTACATGTAGTACATGTACACAGAACAAGCGTCAGGAAGTTTCATGCTATTTATAGTGTATAATAGAAAAAGCGTCGTGAAATTAGGAAAGATTCATCAAAAACCAAAAGGGTTACTTTTAAAAATCAAAATGGAAAAACAAGTTCATTCATTTCTGTATCAAAGCCAATAAATTGCATTTGGATATCTTGTTAAATATTCGAGAGATAACCGGCCAAGGGTGGTAGGGGTCAAAATCAAAAATCACAAAAACTCAGAAATGTGTTACTTAATGTTTAGAGATGGAATTTCAATAAGTAATGTGGCAAATTCAGTAAATCTCGTTAGTACCGAGTGTGGCCACCATTTGCATGAATGCATGCAATGATCCTACGCCGCATCGACGTGACGTAACGCAATACCAGTGCGTTGGGCAAATTCCTCCATTCCCGTTGTAACGCCCGTGTAAGATCGCGAACATTGTCAATCTGATGGTTAGCTCGTGCTTTGCGGCCCAGCTCATCCCATATGTGCTCAATGGGATTGAGATCCGGGGAGACCACGGGCCATGGCATGACGTCGACTTTGTTTTGCTGTAAGTATTGAGTGGTGACCCTGGCTACGTGAGGGCGGGCATTGTCGTGCATCAATGTCACACCAGGACCATGCTGACGGATAAATGGTAAGGCATGTGCATTTAGCACATCTGCAACATAACGTTGTGCATTGATGTTGCCCTGTACAACACCAAATCTGTCTTCCGGTTTCCCATGATCCCACCCCAGACCATTACGCTCCCTCCCCCAAACCTGTTCTTCTCAACAATGCAACAATCGGTGAATCTTTCATTTTTACGCCTGTATACCCGTAATCTTTCGTCAGCATGACTAACTGTGAACCGAGATTCATCGGTGAACAAAACTCGGTTCCAGTCAGCCCTTCTCCAGTTCAGATGACGTCGTGCCCATAACAGTCTGGCAGCACGGTGACGTTGGGTCATTATCTGACCAGTGTACGGGCGGCGTGCCCGGATTGGTTGGGCGTTACGACGTAACCGGTTGCGAATGGTCTGCCCCGAGACACGGTATCGCCTAGCAGTGACTGTGGCTGCCAATCGACGTTGACGTAAGTGCGTCAACGTAATGTAACGATCGGCTCTAGCCGTCGTTACACGAGGCCTACCAGGTCGCTGCCGGTCGTGAACAGCCCCAGTCTGCTGGTACCGGGCTGCAAGACGATCAATCGTCTTCCGACAGCAACCAAACCGAAGCGCAACCGCCCTGGCGGCCATCCCACCCGCAAGCATCCCAATTGCCTGATTTCGCTCGTTTTCGGAAAGCCGTGGCATATCGAAAACAGTGAAAAATTCAAAAAGTTTTTTAACTTTCCGAATAGCCCCTGTCGCATGAATGGTACGACATGAACTGAATCACCTTATCGATGACAAGTATAGCATGCACGTGCAAAAAGTGGAAATCAACGTTCCGGTCACTGGCCGCTATGTAAACCGTGTGTATCGGCTAAACTCTACACGATCGTATTCTGAACATCGCCACGGTTTAAAATACATGTACTTTGAACATGTGGTACATACATAGACAGAGCTACATCGGCTATGAAACAGGGACGTTTCTAGTTTTGTTGAGTATATATTAATTGTATACAGAAAAAGCGTCACCAAGTAACATTGACAGTTATTTCAATACAAGCTCATGTGAAGCAGATGTAACCACTGCTACATCAGGTAGCATCGTGTGCATTTGTACTCACGTTTATCTTAATACTTATGAATAAGCCAGAGACATAAACACAGTGGAACTTCTCTAAATGGGACAACAAAATCATGTGATCATTATTTTGATAGGTGTATTGGTCATTTATCTCAGCTAATAATGCCTGTTCGTGATCGCATAGCACACAAGTATAGCTCGGAATAATCAAACGCATGATTTACTGTGAAACCTCTCTAAACCTGACAAAAACCACCTTTCATAGCCACCAATATTCACCTGCATACCGGTTTCCCGACAAATTAAATCGACAGTATCAAGTTGCTATTTGAGTATTTCAGCTTTAAAACGGTTTCCGCACAGTTAGCCATGTCATCTGCGAACATTAGACGTAATAATTATATCTGGGATGCCATTTGTTACGAATATTCTGGATCCACACTGATCGCGCAGAAGTGTTGCAATGTCGTTAAAGGTAATGCCCACTCAGTAGGCACAATTTAAAAGGTCCTTATAGGAATTAAATAAGTGTATAATTGTGTCACTATTCCACCAGTTCGAAATTAAACATTACGAGTGCCCGCTATACAGATATAATCATTTAGTAATGTTCATTTTACTGATAGTGACGCGCGATGGTATCCGGCTATTTTTATATGCAAATGAGGCATGATATATTTTAAATATTTATACTCATTAAATGCATCACCTGAAAAAAATATCATTTACGACATATTATAAAGTATGATCATTGCACATAAAACAATCAATACAGAGAATAATCAAAGTACTGAAAGTACTAAACATAGGGTACTACAAGATTAAACTAGATTGATTGATTGTTGGTGTTGCAGTTTCATTAACCCCTAAAGCGCTGGAAACGACAATTGTCGTCTGCTGTTTTGAATATTTTTATATTTTCTCCTCAAAAACATACTGAGACGATTTTACTGCGCTGCCAAAACCGGTTTTTAAAGAGATTACAATATACAAAATGAGCAGACGGCAATTTTATTTTTCAGCGCTTTAATGGTTCATTAAGGGATAAACTATTGATATGGCACAAGTACAGTATGCACTGCTACAGTATGTACCAAAACATTCAACAACATTACAGATTATGCATAGCAATATCAGAAAGAAACGGTAACAAATATACAAGACCTATATATAAATACAGATTCCAGATATCTATGATCATTATAGATATATTGAAAACTGATTGAAGAGCAATAGTTACAAGAATTCCGCCACGGAAGAGGTGTGGTGCCTGAAAATGCCTTGTCGGTACAAAACAATGTTGTAGCAGGATTTTTGTTAAAGTTTCTGCATTACTTTGACATCGCCATGTTTACTTATGTTTTGTGAATGAAATAGTTGGCACCGAATCGAGTATATTAAAACATACAAATGACGAAACCGCTGACAAAATGTTCAATGTATGGAAGCCCAAACTTGTTAGAATTTGTTTTTGTAGTATTTTCAGTACTTGCATTAATATGAGTATTAATCTACGCTGGATGTGTTATACTGTCATTAATTTGTTCCCTGACTGCAATTTATCACTTACTGACTTATTGACCCCCTTCCCTGAACGTAGAATTGACACTCATGTTGGCGTGTATTGGCCACCATAGACAAATGTCAATCAGGCAGAATTCGGGAATGTCGAGCGGAGCGCAGTGGCTGTGATGGTTAGAGCGTCAAACTGCTGATCCAAAGGTCGTGGGTTCGAGCCTCACCCGAGGCGTTGCGTTGTGTCATTGAGCAAGACACTTTATCCACACTGCTTCAGTTCACCCAGCTGTAAATGGGTACCGGCTAATTACCGGGAACATCGATTGTATTTGAAATTGCATTTGACATTGTATGTACATATATATATATAATAAAGGAATACAATCCTGCTCATAATACCCGCAAGGGGCGTGCAAGCAGTATCTATAGATAGATAGATAGATAAATAGATTGATAGATGTCACTAAAATCCGCTGTAAATCCATCGATAGAATGAGGATTAACATCAGTTAGACCCACACGTGCGAGTTTTGTTGCGACACAATCGCGATCATTAAACAAATATGGGTCAACAGGTACCCGTTGATATCGTTTGTGTGTTGAACGTGTCGTGTGTTTATTCAGTGGAGAGTATTCGGAGAGGAGTTAACTCTGCCGAAAACTATAGCCTAATACTAAATTTAGCGATGACCGCACGATTTGTGACGCAAATGGGGGCAAATAATAACTTGAAAACTTGAACGCGTAACAAAATAATCCGATGTATTTTTGTACGTAGAACATCCGTTGTTGATATTGTTCAGTGCATGCAGTTTTTCATAATATTATTTTCAATTAGCGGTTGCGCATGACAGTTAAACGTTAAATAACACAATGCATTTTGTTGTTATGGTTTTTCCAAGATATCACTATATACGGACTAGCCCATGATCGAGGGGGGTCTGGGGCGTGGCTAACTGTCCGACGCGATTCCAATACATAGGTTACCCTATGTGAAAAGTAATTATGTCCGCTAACATGTTAACGAAACATGGTTATTACCCCTGATATAAGTGTGGAAATTTATTTCCGATAACAAATGTATATTAATGCCAATCAATACGTGAATGGTGAATGAATGCTTATTTTGACAGAAAATGTCTCAGATGTTGTCTCTGATATAAACCGGACCCCCTAGAATACTCATAGGTACCATAACACTTCTAGAGAGACCGACATGCTGCATAGTCTGGAATGGAGATCTCTTGAGCAAAGACGTGTCGATGCCAGGCTATGTATGCTCTAAAATAAGAAACTCTCTTGTAGCCATTGGCGAAGATAATTACCTCATTAGAGGCACTGGCAGAAGTCAACATCAATACCGACAATTACGTGCTGACAAGGACTACACACGATTCTCATTTTTCCCTCGGACCGTTATCCAGTGGAACCAGCTCCCGTCTCACACTTGCTTGGCAGACTCGCTGGAATCATTCAAGACACAGGTCTTGAAAAACCAGCACTGTAGACTCAACTAAATTTGAACACTCTTATTTCTCTGTATTCTTTTCCTTTCTTTACTTTCTTCTATCTTTCCTAACTCTTCTGCTCTATGTCATCTTTTTCATATTTCATTATTTTTCCTTCTAAGCACTCGCTGGTGATAAGCCTCAGTATTGAGGGTATACCCGTATACTGGCAAAATCAAAAGAAGAAAAATCGTTCCACTCCATGGAGCTCGAAAATAGGACAAGCCCCCGTTCCCCAAATTCTGGATCCGCCTCTGATGCAGACTAAATTTTCTGTGCACGACTTGATGTGGGGGTGAGATAGAGATTTCGAAAGTGAAAGTAGACGGTTCCGTCAAAAAAGGGGAAATAACTCCTGGAAATCAATCCGCATGACCCCGTGTTTGGCATTGATCTAGAACCAGCTTAGGTCACTGGCTCCAGGAATGGAAGTAACACAATTGATTTTGCCGCAGGTAGTTTGTGATTGTCATGTTTGTGTGAATGTGTGTCCTTGGGAAATCAATTGGTTGCCTGTTTCCTACAGTCTCCTATAGGCCTACATTGATTGAAAAATATGAGTCTCCTGTGTTTTGATCTCGCAAATTCTCGCCGAAAAACGAGATTTAGACCATGGAAGTTCCCTGAGAAAAAATTGGTGTGACTATTTTGAAGAACCTGCTGATTTTTAACCACCAAGTATGGCGACCTCTAAAGATCACGGAGAATCAGATCAATTGAGTAATGATGATCCGAAAGAATCCACAATCTCACAAGATACTAGCAGCTTGAGCGTAGACAGCTGCCAGAAATCAGGTGAAAATGAGTCAGATTTTGTCGAGCCCGCTCAGCGCTTGCGGAAAGCGAGGGTCACACGAAACACGCAAATACACCCAAATGCAGTTTAAATACAGATAAATATACTACAAATACACCCTAGTTAGTGTCCGATAGTATTGCAAATCGTATATTGACAATGCACATCATATAATTGATATATGTAGTGAAAAAAATAGTTAAATTGGCCATATTTTCGATTAAAGGTACATGCCCACTCAGAAGGCGCAAAATGTTATTTATATCAGAAACACCATCTGAGACATTTTCTGCCAAAATAAACATTCATTCACCATTACCCCACGTATTAATTGACATTATTATAAATTTTATATCAGACGTATCATTCCACACTAATATCAGGGGCGACAACCGTGTTTCCTTAAAATGTTAACGGACATTACTATTTATACTCTGTATTTATTTTTTGATGTGCAATTATCATACTTTATCATCTGTCGAAACTATTATTGTTTCAGGTGACGCATTTAATTAGTATAAGTAATTAAAAAATACCATGCCTCATTTGCATATGAAAATAGTCTGATACCAACGCGCGTCACTATCACTATTCCAGTCCAGAACAGTTTGCGGAAAGAATGAATGTTTGTACTGCTAGGTTTTCCATTGAAAAGGCCTAAAACATTTACTATTGTTTGTCACCTGATTTTCTAGAATGTTTTTTTGTCACCCAGTCACTAAATTTCTTTGGTTTGACGTTACGCCTGGCACGAATGGGTGTTAGTATCTCATGGCTGGGTAGAGCTGGCACCTGCCCCTCGACCACCTTGTAGAGGAACGTCAGCCGGTTGGACTTTCGTCGACTTTGGAGGCTCGGTAGTTTGAGTTTCTCCGATACGCAGCCTTCTTCTCGGGACTTGTAGTCGCCTGTTATGCTTGGCGTTGTACATGTACCTTCTCAATTTCCTTGATGTAGTATGGATCCCACAATATGGAGCTGTATTCTAAAGTTAGTCAATACAATGTGAACCCCATGTCCGATTTTAATATTTGGCTACAATTTGCAGAGCTCCATATATTAAGCTGCGTATTTGCGAAAATACCCAATTGAAATCAGAAGTAGTGAGTAACAAAAAGCAATGAGAAATTTGTGGTATCTTTATCATGCTACAGAAAACAATAAACAGACCACAAATACAGCATATTTTTCCATGAAAACACATCTTGGTATTTCATTAGAATTGTCTCCATGGAGACAATTCTAATGAAATACCAAGATGTGTTTTCATTTAGAAGCAGACGATTGAATAAGTGCGGTCTGCTGATGTGTAAACAGTAGTGTGATTCTATTTTACACAATTAAAATTTTGTAATACCCAATTGCTTCAGAAATGATGGAGTGACAATACTCAATTACTAATTCCTTTTCTGGAGCTCTGAATTTGTATTGACCATCATGTGCGAGATAATTAATTTCACAGAATTCTTACAAGTCAGATTGGGTCCCATATAGAGGTACTGGTATAATAGTTTATCGTTCATTAATTTTCAGATGGGGATAGTGAGGCCGATGCATACAGACGAACATTATCGCTGGACAATAAAACTCACAGCTCTGAAGGATCTGCAGAGTTATCCGACTTGAATAGCCCTCAAGACCAAAGTTCGTCTGATATCAATAGCCCTCAAGACCAAAGTTCGTCTGATATCATTAGTCCTCAAGACCAAAGTTCGTCTGATAACAACAGCCCTCTTGTCCAAACTGCTGTTGACGTAAATGTTCCCCAAGACCAACAATTATCTGAGACAAGTGTCTCTGCAAACCAAAAGTTAGATGTTTCAAGTTGTTCTGAAAAATCAAATGAGCTCGCGAGTCAGTCTGGAGTAGATAAAGATAACAAGCCAAAAGTTGAGTTGCCACCATTAATAGCTGAACCTAAAGATCAATTACCTCCCTTAGACAGTAACGTAGGCAATGCCAGCTCGGACACTCATGAAAACAGTCAGAAAAATGGTGCGAAATCAACAGATCCTTCAGAGAGTGTTTACCATATAAAATGGGTGGAATTCAAGAAGAAACAAGTGCCTATTATAACTCAGAATGAGAATGGGCCTTGTCCTTTGCTGGCGATCATGAATGTACTGCTGCTACAGAATCGCATGAAGTTGGCACAAAGTTCGGAGTATATCACCGGCAGTCAGCTGATGGCACACGTCGGTGAATGTGTTCTAGAGAATGTTCCAAATGATGATGTAAGCATTGGCTGTCGGCTTGGTGATACAGAGCTCCAGATCAGTTTTTGTCGCGCCTGATTTAGCAGAGGCACGACTATAGTCGGCGCTTTTTCCGTCGTCCGCGTCGTCGTTGTCCGCGTCGTCCGGTTTTTTGTAAGGCAAATGCGTTAAAGTTGTTTTTTTCACAATATCTCTTTAACCCCTTGCCAGACTTTGATAATATTTCACATCAATGTTTGTCTAGGGATGATGCTTCATTACGCACACCCCCAAATCCAAATTCTGAAGGTCAAGGTCATTTATTTACTTTTAATGTTCACTGGTTTTGTAACAGAAATGCGTTAAAGTTATTGTTTTTCACAATATCTCTTTAACCCCTTGCCAGACTTTGATAATATTTCACATCGATGTTTGTCTAGGGATGATGCTTCAATACGCACACACCCATATCCAAATTCTCAAGGTCTAGGTCATTTATTTACTTGTAATGTTCACTGGTTTTGTAACAGAAATGCGTTAATGTTATTGTTTTTTCACAATATCTCTTTAACCCCTTGCCAGACTTTGATAATACATGTATTTCACATCAATGTTTGTCTAGGGATGATGCTTCATTACGCACATCCCCATATCCAAATTCTCAAGGTCTAGGTCATTTATTTACTTTTAATGTTCACCGGTTTTGTAACAGAAATGCGTTAAAGTTATTGTTTTTTCACAATATCTCTTTAACCCCTTGCCAGACTTTGATAATATTTCACATCAATCTTTGTCTAAGGATAATGCTTCATTACGCACACCCCCACATCCAAATTCTCATGTTCACGGTAAAAAAATTGTAATTTTTTATCGCCAATTTATTTTTATCGCCAATTGCGAAAGTGGCGATCGCCAGCGGAATCCCTGGGTTCTGACCTCTATTGTTATACCCTTGTCTGCCTGTGTATCCATCCGTCTTACAATGCTTGTCTTGTCATATATCTTTTCCAGTCTACCACTGGGGGCATTTGTGTGCCAACAGGTCACAGTTTCTTATTTACTTTTGTAGTTTATCTCCCATTGACGCAATGTCCAACTTTTTCATTTATGTCCTTGTGCGGAGTACATGTACAAGTGGTATACCACTTGGAATATATTCTACTTCACCCAAATGTACATTTCCTATTGGTGTGTCACTTGCAAGATATATGAATGAATGCATTACCCCTTTTCTACTCAATGCTGGATACGACAGTTTGTCATCAGTCAGCGTGTATTTGGTTAATGCATTGTGGGTTATCTGGTAAACAGAAGTTAGTTCCCTGACGAGATCCCACTTGGCTCTTCTTGAAGCTATCGCATAAACACATTTTATCCCCTCGCTGATAGGCAAGAGGGGATATAGCGTTAGTCCATGTACGTGCATGCGTACATTACATGTAGTAACACCTTTAATTTTTAGCTCGCCTGCAGGCGCGGATACAGAAATAATTGCAGGGGGGTGTCTGTAATTACATAGCATAGCATAGCCGACCTCCGTAGCACGAAATCGGAAAGTAGGGGTGTCTGGGGGTGCTCCTCCAGGAAATCTTTAGATGCCAGATCGCCGCAGATGCGATTTCCTGACACCTAGGCCACGAAAAAAGTCATCCAACTATTCGAGTATTGTAGATTTTCGTCTTTGTTTTTTTTTGCCAGGAGCAGGGGGGGGGGGGGGGGGGGGGGGGGGGGGGGGGGGGGGGGGGGGTGGGGGGGGGGGGGGGGGGGGGGGGGGGGGGGGTGGGGGGGGGGGGGGGGGTGGGGGGGGGGCCGGACCCCCCTCTGTAATCCGCGCCTGGCCTGCACGAAGTGCAGAAGAGCTTATGGCATACCCCCAGCGGCGTCGGCGTCGGTCCACAAACTTAACGTTGGGTAAATGTCTTATAACTTCTGTTTCCTTTCATGGAACACCTTGTTATTTCATACATGCATTCCTCAGATGACCCTCTATCATGCTGTAGCAAATCCATGACCCACCACCCAGCCCTTACCCCAAGGTCAAGGTCACAAACTTGGCACATTCATAAACTTAACGTTGGGTAAATGTCTTATAACTTCTATTTAATATTTCACACATGCATTCCTGTAAGACTCTACTACCATGCTGTGCCAAATCCACGACCGTCCAACCCCCGCAGATCCCAAGGTCAAGGTCAAATACTTAGTATCTTTACAAAACTTAACATCAGAGAAATATTGTTATAACTTCTATTTCCTTCATCTAAAATGCTTAATATTTCACACATGCATTCCTGTAAGGCTCTACTACCATGCTGTGCCAAATCCACGACTGTCCAATCCCCGCTGATCCCAAGGTCAAGGTCAAATACTTAGTCTCTTTACAAAACTTAACATCAGAGAAATATTGTTCTAACTTCTATTTCCTTCATCTACAATTCTTAATATTTCACACATGCATTCCTGTAAGGCTCTAATACCATGCTGTGCCAAATCCATGACCGTCCAACCCCCGCTGATCCCAATGTCAAGGTAAAATACTTAGTCTCTTTACAAAACTTAACATCAGAGAAATAAGTTATAACTTCTATTTCCTTCATTGAAAATTCTTATTTCACTTGTGCATTCCTCTAAGGTTGTACTATCATGCTGTGAGTAATCTACGACCGTCCAACCCCCGCTGATCCCAAGGTGAAGGTCACATACTTAGTCTCTTTACAAAACTTAACATCAAAGAAATATGTTATAACTTCTATTTCTTTCATTGAAAATACTTAATATTTCATATGCTGTGACAAATCCCCGCTGCTCCCGAGGTCAATGCCACATACGTACTGTATAACCTCGTTAATTACGCCCCCACCCCCCCCCTCCTAATAACACGCCCCCCCCCCCCAAATAATTTTTTTTTTTTTTACCAATGACCGCCGATTTCAAACACAAATAATCTTTAAATCCTTATTTGTGTTTGAAATTGGTGGTCCTTGCTAATTTTTTATTGTTTTTTTTTTTTCTGGCTAAATAAACGGGCCCCCCCCCCCCCCCCCCCCCCCCCCCCCCCCCCCCCCCCCACCCCCCCCCCCCCCCCCCCCCCCCCCCCCCCCCATTTTGTAAAATGTAACGCTTCCGGGGCCGTTAATTCGAGGTTATACGGTAGTCTCGGGGGGTATTCCGTAAGCCTTGCTTACTGACCAATCTAGTTTCATACATGCATTCCTCAGATGACCCTCTATCATGCTGTAGCAAATCCATGACCCACCACCCAGCCCTTACCCCAAGGTCAAGATCACAAACTTGGCACATTCATAAACTTAACGTTGCCAACGGTTGGGTAAATGTCTTATAACTTCTGTTTCCTTTCATGGAACACCTTGTTATTTCATACTTGCATTCCTCAGATGACTCTATCAGCTGTAGCAAATCCATGACCCACCACCCAGCCCTTACCCCAAGGTCAAGGTCACAAACTTGGCACATTCATAAACTTAACGTTGGGTAAATGTCTTATAACTTCTGTTTCCTTTCATGGAACACCTTGTTATTTCAGACATGCATTCCTCAGATGACCCTCTATCATGCTGTAGCAAATACATGACCCACGACCAAGCTCTTACCCCAAGGTCAAGGTCACAAACTTGGCACATTCATAAACTTAACGTTGGGTAAATGTCTTATAACTTCTGTTTCCTTTCATGGAACACCTTGTTATTTCAGACATGAATTCCGCAGATGACCCTCTATCATGCTGTAGCAAATCCATGACCCACCACCCAGCCCTTACCCCAAGGTCAAGGTCACACACTTGGCACATTCATAAACTTAACGTTGGGTAAATGTCTTATAACTTCTGTTTCCTTTCATGGAACACCTTGTTATTTCATACATGCATTCCTCAGATGACACTCTATCATGCTGTAGCAAATCCATGACCCACTACCCAGCACTTACCCCAAGGTCAAGGTCACGAAACTTGGCACATTCATAAACTTAACGTTGGGTAAATGTCTTATAACTTCTGTTTCCTTTTATGGAACACCTTGTTATTTCATACATGCATTCCTCAGATGACCTTCTATCATGCTGTAGCAAATCCATGACCCATCACCCAGCCCTTACCCCAAGGTCAAGGTTACAAACTTGGCACATTCATAAACTTAACATTGGGGTAAATTTCTTATAACTTCTGTTTCCGTTCGTGGAACACATTGTTATTTCATACATGCATTCCTCAGATGACCCTGTATCATGCTGTAGCAAATCCATGACCCACCACCCAGCCCTTACCACAAGGTCAAGGTCACAAACATAGTACATTCATAAACTTAACGTTGGGGTAAATGTCTTATAACATCTGTTTCCTTTCATGGAACGCCTTGATATTTCATACATGCATTCATCTGATGATACTCTATCGTGCTATAGCAAATCCATGACCCACCGCCCACCCAATCGTTACCCCAAGGTCAAGGTCACAAACTTAGCATGTTCATGAACTTAACGTTGGGGTAAATGTTGTGTAACTTCTTGATATTTCATACATGCATTCATCTGATGATACTCTATCGTGCTATAGCAAATCCATGACCCACCGCCCACCCAATCGTTACCCCAAGGTCAAGGTCACAAACTTAGCATGTTCATAAACTTAACGTTGGGGTAAATGTTCTGTAACTTCTTGATATTTCATACATGCATACATGCATTCATCTGATGATACTCTATCGTGCTATAGCAAATCCATGATCAACCCCCACCCCTTTCCCCAAGGTCACGGTCACAAATTTAGCACATTCATAAACTTAATGTTGGGGTAAATGTCTTATAACATCTGTTTCCTTTCATGGAACGCCTTGATATTTCATACACGCATTCATCTCATGATACTCTATCGTGCTATAGCAATTGCATGACCCACCCCTTACCCCAAGGTCAAGGTCACAAACTTGACACATTCATAAACTTAACGTTGGGGTAAATGTCTGATAACAACTGTTTTCTTTGATGGAACGCCTTGATATTTCATACATACATTCCTCAGATGACCCTCTATCATGCTGTAGCAAATCCACAACCCACCACCTAACCCTTACCCCAAGGTCAAGGTCACAAACTTAGCATGTTCATAAACTTTACATTGGGGTAAATGTTGTGTAACGTCTGTTTCTTTACACGTTGAACGCTTTGATATTTCATACATGCATTCATCTGATGATCCTCTATTGTGCTACAGCAAATCCATGACCCACCGTGCCACCCCTTTCCCCAAGATCAACATCATAAACTTAACGTTGGAGTAAATGTCTTTTTATAACTTCTGTTTCTTTACAGGGAACACCTTCATATTTCATACATGCATTCATCTGATGATACTCTATCGTGCTATAGCAAATCCATGATCAACCCCCACCCCTTTCCCCAAGGTCACGGTCACAAATTTAGCACATTCATAAACTTAATGTTTGGGTAAATGTCTTATAACTAGTGATGGGAATCGGTTCCCAATTTCATAATCGATCATCGGTTCGGTTAAGTAACCGATAATCGGTCATAATCGGAATCGGTTCATGTTATTGAACACAATTCAAATTCTTGGTTATTCAAGAGCAACAAAACTCGGCATGCACCAGGGATACTTTCTAGGGCTTAGTATTGTCATCTCTGTCTTCAATAACAACTTGGATTGATGCCTGATCTGGTGTCAGGTGCCCTTGCCAACTTAAACCATGATCTCATAGCCCATATACAATCGGATCTAGTTCTTGCATCTGATGGAGTCAAATCAACAAAAAAAAAATGTATAAACAATATAAACTTGTTTTAATAAATTAATTAATAACTATAGTTGACACATAATACTAGTCAGACTCAGCGTTGGTATTCTAGTTGGACTCGAGTGTATTTTTATCAAAACTTTCTGGTTAAAACACTGATTTCCATGATATAAAGAGCAATATGCATACAATTTGCTGTGTTTACTGCTGACCTAATCATGAAATGGGACGATTTGATTTTTGTCGGAAATGGGGTACTGTCGGATATTTACCCTTGTTGGTATACTCCTTGTGACACAGGCGACATATCGCCTTTGTCAAATCTAGATTCTCTTTGACCGGTGGCCCCTCCCGGACTTGGTAAAAACCAAAGTATCACCACACCCGGGACCTTGATTTGGCCCCGGGGTTTGCATAAATTGTGCGGTCTTTTGACATCGTCTGTTGTTGTTGAAAGTTGTTACCGGAAGGTCGAATTAGGCCGGATTCGATTGTATGAATCTCAAGTCGGACCACGGTTTGCCTTAATAGCGCAAACAAGAATTTCAGCGCAAACGGCGAAAACAACCACGGTGAAGTCGGACTAGGTGTATGGTCACCTCGAACAATTTAATTAATTTGGCCGTTGTCTTGTCAAACCATCATGTAACCATTGTACCGATCAAATGTGAACGATCAATGTACTTGTCCGTATAGCTTACCTCATAGATGACGGAAAAATCCAAAGTCAATGTCATACAGTATACAGTATTGACGCGAGGGCGTGTGGCAGAAATAAATAGATAGATAGATAGACATTACCAGTAGTCTGTACGGTAATCGGTATACAAACAAGTGTGGCCAATCGCCCGGGAAAGCGCATTTACAAAATAATGTTGCTAACATATTAGCATTGTTTTACTATGCTCAAAGCAGCCAGTTTAGACATCGAGCGATCATTCGCGAAACTGATGCACATCTGGTGCATTTTTCTTAACAAAACCATCGAGAAAGAGGCTTGAATGGTTAAATAAACTTGCTGCAACAGTTCGACACAGCAAACATCGCAGCTGAACACAATTATGTTTCAATACTTTGGCATTTCTGGTATCCATTGTTATGTTATGAGAACGGGATCAACGGAACAACAATCCTTAGATAATCTAATGAAACTGACCATCCGTGGACAGCCCCAGCTGGTAACCCAGATACTCCCAGAGGGATACCTTGCTCTAGATGCTATTGGCTAATCTGATTAGCCAGTCATACTGTTACATCCATAATCGATTATGGAGTTTCATAAGCGATTGTCGCAAATCCGTTCTCAATCGATTATTAATCGGTTGTAATCGATCATCGGCACATCACTACTTATAACATCTGTTTCCTTTCATGGAACGCCTTGATATTTCATACACGCATTCATCTGATGATACTCTATCGTGCTATAGCAATTGCATGACCCACCCCTTACCCCAAGGTCAAGGTCACAAACTTGACACATTCATAAACTTAACGTTGGGGTAAATGTCTGATAACAACTGTTTTCTTTGATGGAACGCCTTGATATTTCATACATACATTCCTCAGATGACCCTCTATCATGCTGTAGCAAATCCACAACCCACCACCTAACCCTTACCCCAAGGTCAAGGTCACAAACTTAGCATGTTCATAAACTTTACATTGGGGTAAATGTTGTGTAACGTCTGTTTCTTTACACGTTGAACGCTTTGATATTTCATACATGCATTCATCTGATGATCCTCTATTGTGCTACAGCAAATCCATGACCCACCGTGCCACCCCTTTCCCCAAGATCAACATCATAAACTTAACGTTGGAGTAAATGTCTTTTTATAACTTCTGTTTCTTTACAGGGAACACCTTCATATTTCATACATGCATTCATCTGATGATACTCTATTGTGCTACAGCAAATCCATGACCCACCCCCCCCCCCCCCCCTTTCGCCAAGGCCAAGGTCACAAACTTAGCACATTTATACATGCATTCCTCATGTGAATAGCTATCATGCTATAGAAAATCACCAACTTAGTGTGTTCATAAACTAAACGCTGGGTTAAATTTTGTTTTCCTTCTCTTTTCAGGGAGCGCATTGATATTTCATACATGCATTCATCTTAATATGCTATATCATGCTATATCAAATCCACGACCCACCTTCCACCACTGACCTCAATGTCAAGGTCCACCACACACCCCTTATCCCAAGGTCAAGTTATATAATGTTCATGTTTTTTATACAACTGTGACAAGTTTGAATGAAGGCTGCCAACAGGCGAGCTTCGTTGTCTTCTGACAACTCTTGTTCAATAACTTATGAAGCACTGTGCCGATTTTGATAATATTTGGCCACAAAGTGTGTCTAGGGATGGTGCTTTGTTTTGCATACGACCCACATCCGACCGCCTAATGTCAAGGTCACTGAGGACTTATGTTCACCTTGTTTGTGTGGCAAATGCGTTCAAATGTTTTTTTTTACTGTTATCAACGCTGCCAGCGATGGGGATTAGCTTAGTGGTAACGATGCCCTTGTTTCACTGGTGTTGCACTCCGCACAATTGTAAAATGTATCACGTCAAAAAAATGCACCAGTTTCCTGATGAGATGCCACTCAGCTCAACTTGGAGCTATCATGCATTGTTATTAGCACGTAGCTGATTGGGAACTTGCCAGGAATCCCTACCATGCTTGGCCCTAAATGATAGGTCTGTGTCGATGGGCCATTAAGCACCATTCCATTCGTCAGGAATCCGACGCCTATTTCATAATGAAAAGGAATCAGGGTATGGCCTAGGGGTTAGAACACCTGACTTCCAATCAGGTTGTGGGTTCAAACCTCGTCTTGGGCATCAAAAATACTTTCATAGTATTTCCATCTCACTGATCTGTCGGATGAGGCTTTAATCTGTGGTCCCTCTATATGACCTTAGCTGTTGCTGGGACGTTAAACCCATTCACATTTCGTAATAATTCCAGCACAAAAACATTTACACAATTCCCTAACATTTGATTGGCCCCATCTCTGTCCAAAATTTATATCCCAGTAAACTCCCACGCCGAACTACTTTCCGTAACCTTGAGGCGCAGTTAAAATAATTCTTAAGAAAACGGAAAATAAACACATTTTCTTGATGAATTAATTTCAAGTGCTGGAATTATAAGGAATGAATGGCCTTCCGGCCTTCGTCCAGTAGTATTCCCGCAACTTTTCCAAGTTTATACCCCGATAAATTCCACAAAAATGCCATTCATTCCTATACACATTTCGTAATGAAAGATTTTACACTGGCGGGGAGTGCTGCACCAGTCAGTTGTTACGGTATTGTTGTGTTACAGGGTGTTGCTGCCACGGCGAGGTTGAACTTTGAACAGAACATGCAAGACGCTATGGCTGTCATGCCGATGCTGCAGACTGGACTGGACGTCAATGTCAAATTTACTGGGTAAGTTAGTCATTGTTTTGTTGACCAGTGTATGGTTAGTGTATCAACCGTCTTTATAAATAG
The DNA here is from genome assembly GCA_029237695.1 of Conchocele bisecta. Classification (NCBI taxonomy): domain Eukaryota; kingdom Metazoa; phylum Mollusca; class Bivalvia; order Lucinida; family Thyasiridae; genus Conchocele; species Conchocele bisecta. The sequence continues at coordinate 59,915,330 of CM055273.1, read as the reverse complement.
GTTTTCAACCTTATGCTACTGGAATGGACTGTGATGCATGTTAATTTTCCGACCAATTCAATGCTCACATAAAATGACTTTCAGATTAGTTTATTTTTTTAAAAAAAGCAAGCTGAAAAGTATGAAAATTGCTCAGTGCTCCAGATAAGGAATTAGTAATTGAGTATTTTCTCTCCATCATATCTGAAGCAATTGGGTATTTCAATATTTGAATTGGGTAAAATAAAATCACACTACTGTTTACACATCAACTGACAGTAATTATTGAATAGTTTGCTTCGAAATGAAAACATGTCTTGGCATTTCATTAGAATTGTCTCCTTGGAGACAATTCTAATGAAATACCAAGATGTGTTTTCATGGAAAATAAGACAAATATGCTATATTTGTGGTCTGTTTATTGTTTTCTGTTGCATGATAAAGGTACCACAAATTAGTTATTACTTTGTGATACTCGCTACTTCTGATTTTAATTGGGTATTTACGCAAATACGCAGCTTATCTGGAGCACTGATTGCTTGGAAAAAGTTAGACAGCTCATTACGAGCCGGCTCATCTGGATTTATAATATTTGTAAACAGTACTTGAAAAATATTGAGTAACTTTAGGGACATCATCTGTTTGTGAAAGTTGTCAGTTTGACACTAAGCTACATCGCATCAAACAGTAGCCTATTTCACCAAATTGCAAAGTACACTTTGGGGTAGAAATTTTCAATTTATGGATAAATTTATTAATTTTTAGCCAGGTTTTTTTTTAAAAAATCCAGGCTATTGGATTGGCGAAAGCCGGGCGGGTGGGCGGGTGGGCGGCGGGCGGCGTCCACAATCAATGTTAAGTTTTCGTGTTTAAGTCCATTTCTTTGTTACTGTACCACCTAGGACCACCAAACTTTCACAGCTTCATAATCAAGGGGTGCCCACCACATATCACTATCCAACATGTTACTTTTTTTTTAACTTGACCCATTTTTTCCACGCAGTCGACTTTTTCGCCATTTTCAATGTTAGCTTTTCGCGTTTACAATGTTAAGCTTTCGTGTTTAAGTCCATTTCTTTGGTACTGTACCACCTAGGACCACCAAACTTTCACAGCTTCATAACCAAGGGGTGCCTACCACACACAACTATCCAACATGTGACCATTTTTTTACCTTCACCTATTATTTCTACGTAATTGACTTAGCCATTTTCAACGTTAACTTTTTAACGTACGTCTGGTTAAATTTTTTGGTTAAAACTTTTTTGTTATACTATATCTCTGCAACTGCTTCGCCCATTACCTTCAAACTTCACATGGGTGTTTATCATCGACCATATTTTCACTCTAACCCCCAACCGTGCGGCCCTTGTGCGCAATGTCAAGGTCAAATTACTTTGAATTTATTTGTTAAAGTTTTTTTGTGTACTATATCTCTGCAATTGCTTCACCCATTACCTTGATACTTCACATGGGTGTTTATCATCATTGTCACACCCGCTTGCGGAAAGCGCGATATCGTCGGCATTTTGGCATACGTCCGTCCATCCGTACGTCCGTGTGTCCGGTTAAAGTTTTTTCGTTAAAGTTTTTCCATCTACTATATCTATTTTTTTAGTGTCCATGCCTCGCCCCAAGGCGCGACATGCAGGCCACGGCCATCTAGTCTACAAAAAATGGGTATAATTATGTTATCCAAGGGTCCATGCTTGGAAAAAACCTGGCCTTTGTGGCTTTGCCTCGTTTCTTGTTATTATACTAAATTTATTATATCATCACCGCCATTTTGGCTGTGATAATGTAAGAATTCAGTATAATAATTCTGCATACTTTTAATCATCAAATCGTTAGTTCTACAAATGTATATGAGATACCGGTAATGCATTTTGGGAAATATAAATGATTACTAGTACTCCATCAAAGTATTCCGTACTTAGCTTGATCAGTTTGCTTAACGATTTTGATGAAATAGGCTATTGACAAATTCTAACATGAAGATGGATGCCCCGGAAGTTGTTCTACAGGAATTACTTGTGGTGTTCCCAGTTTGGTAACCAATTTATCAGCCTTGTATATTTGTCTTTATGTTACATTGTTGTCGAGTACACGACAGAGTGTATAATATTCGACTGTAGACCCTATTCCATGGATGACCTTATGTTACAATGTCCGTGACTTCGAGTACACAACTGAATGTATAATATTCGACTGTAGACCCTATTCCATGGATGACCTTATGTTACAATGTCCGTGACTTCGAGTACACAACCAAGTGTATAATATTTGACTGTAGACCCTATTCCATGGATGATTTTATGTTACAATGTCTGCGACTTTGAGTACACAACTGAGTATATAATATTCGACTGTACACCCTCTTCCATGGATGACCTTATGTTACAATGTCCGTGACTTCGAGTACACAACCGAGTGTATAATATTCGACTGTACACCCTCTTCCATGGATGACCTTTTGTTACAATGTCCGTGACTTCGAGTACACAACCGAGTGTATAATATTCAACTGTAGACCCTCTTCCATGGATGACCTTATGTTACAATGTCCGTGACTTCAAGTACACAACCGAGTGTATAATATTCGACTGTAGGACCTCTTCCATGGATGACCTTATGTTACAATGTCCGTGACTTCGAGTACACAACCGAGTGTATAATATTCGACTGTAGACCCTCTTCCATGGATGACCTTATGTTACAATGTCCGTGACTTACAGTACACAACCGACTGTATAATATTCGACTGTAGACCCTCTTCCATGGATGACCTTGTGTTACAATGTCCGTGACTTCGAGTACACAACCGAGTGTATAATATTTGACTGTAGACCCTCTTCCATGGATGACCTTATGTTACAATGTCCGTGACTTCGAGTACACAACCGAGTGTATAATATTCGACTGTAGACCCTATTCCATGGATGACCTTATGTTACAGTGTCCGTGACTTCGAGTACACGACCGAGTGTATAATATTCGACTGTAGAACCTCTTCCATGGATGACCTTATGTTACAATGTCCGTGACTTCGAGTATACAACTGAGTATATAATATTCGACTGTAGACCCTATTCCATGGATGACCTTATGTTACAGTGTCCGTGACTTCGAGTACACAACCGAGTGTATAATAATCGACTGTACACCCTCTTCCATGGATGACCTTATGTTACAATGTCCGTGACTTCGAGTACACAACCGAGTGTATAATATTCGACTGTACACCCTCTTCCATGGATGACCTTATGTTATAATGTCCGTGACTTCGAGTACACAACTGAGTGTATAATATTCGACTGTACACCCTCTTCCATGGATGACCTTATGTTACAGTGTCCGTGACTTCGAGTACACAACTGAGTGTATAATATTTGACTGTAGACCCTCTTCCATGGATGACCTTATGTTACAATATCTGTGACTTCGAGTACACAACTGAGTGTATAATATTCGACTGTAGACCCTATTCCATGGGTGACGTTATGTTACAGTGTCCGTGACTTCGAGTACACCCGAGTGTATATTCAACTGTAGACCCTCTTCATGGGTTATGTTACAATGTCCGTGACTTCAAGTACACAACCGATGTAATATTTCGACTGTAGGACTTCCATGGATGACGTTATGTTACAGTGTCCGTGACTTCGAGTACACAACCGAGTGTATAATATTCAACTGTAGACCCTCTTCCATGGATGACCTTATGTTACAATGTCCGTGACTTCGAGTACACAACCGAGTGTTATATTCGCTGTACACCCTCTTCCATGGATGACCTTATGTTATAATGTCCGGACTCGAGTACACAACTGATGATAATATTCGACTGTACACTTCCATGGATGACCTTATGTTACAGTGTCCGTGACTTCGAGTACACAACTGAGTGTATAATATTGACTGTAGACTTCCATGGATGACCTATGTTACAATATCTGTGACTTCGAGTACACAACTGAGTGTATAATATTCGACTGTAGACCCTATTCCATGGGTGACGTTATGTTACAGTGTCCGTGACTTCGAGTACACAACCGAGTGTATAATATTCAACTGTAGACCCTCTTCCATGGATGACCTTATGTTACAATGTCCGTGACTTCAAGTACACAACCGAGTGTATAATATTCGACTGTAGGACCTCTTCCATGGATGACGTTATGTTACAGTGTCCGAGACTTCGAGTACACAACGAGTGTATAATCTTGACTGTACCCTCTTCCAGGATGACCTTATGTTACAATGTCCGTGACTTCGAGTACACAACCGAGTGTATAATATTCGACTGTAGACCCTCTTCCATGGATGACCTCATGTTACAATGTCTGTGACTTCGAGTACACAACCGAGTGTATAATATTCGACTGTAGACGCTATTCCATGGATGACCTTATGTTACAGTGTCTGTGACTTCGAGTACACAACTGAGTGTATAATATTTGACTGTAGACCCTCTTCCATGGATGACCTTATGTTACAATATCTGTGACTTCGAGTACACAACTGAGTGTATAATATTCGACTGTAGACCCTATTCCATGGGTGACGTTATGTTACAGTGTCCGTGACTTCGAGTACACAACCGAGTGTATAATATTCGACTGTAGACCCTCTTCCATGGATGACCTTATGTTACAATGTCCGTGACTTCGAGTACACAACCGAGTGTATAATATTCGACTGTAGACCCTCTTCCATGGATGACCTCATGTTACAATGTCTGTGACTTCGAGTACACAACCGAGTGTATAATATTCGACTGTAGACGCTATTCCATGGATGACCTTATGTTACAGTGTCCATGACTTCGAGTACACGCCACAAGTATAATTATACCCCCCCCCCCCGCAACGAGTTGTGGGGGGGTATACTGGAGTCAGGTTGTCCGTCCGTCCGTCCGTCCGGGCACACATTAGGGTACTTATGTGGCTAGCCCCACAGGGTTATGGACTTGTTAAAGGATAGGGTTGGTTACAATTAGCCACCTAAAAAAATTGTTTTATGTGGCTAAAAATTGTTTTATGTGGCTAATATTTAACATGTGATAAGCCACATAAGTACCCTAATGTAAGAACGTCCGTCTGTCCGTCCGTCCGTCCGTAAACTTAACATCAGAGAAATATTGTTCTAACTTCTATTTCCTTCATCTAAAATGCTTGATATTTAGTCTCTTTACAAAACTTAACATCAGAGAAATAAGTTATAACTTCTATTTCTTTCATTGAAAATTCTTAATATTTCATATGCTGTGACAAATCCCCGCTGATCTCGAGGTCAACGTCACATACTTACCGTATAACCTCGAATTAACGCCCCCCTCCTAATAAACGCCCCCCCCCCCTCCAAATCTCTACAAACATTAACATCAGAGAAATCGGTTATAACTTCTATTTCCTTGCTCGGATCTGCTTCACATTTCACACACTCATTGCTCCAATGGACCTCTACCACCCTGTGACAAATTCACGTTCGTGCCGCACCCACTTGTCCCAGAGTCAAGGTCACAAGCCCACACACTTGGAAATTTTTACATATTTTAGGGGTACCTGGGCCCACTCAGGGGGGGGTATTCCGTAAGCCTCGCTTACTGACCAATCTAGTATTTGACTGTAGACCCTATTCCATGGATGACCTTATGTTGTAGTGTCCGCGACTTCGAGTACACGACCGAGTGTATAATATTTGACTGTAGACCCTATTCCATGAATGACCTTATGTTACAGTGTCCGCGACTTCGAGTACACAACCGAGTGTATAATATTCGACCTGCTACAAATCTCGCTGTACCACGGTTGGCTCGTCGACCCACAGAACCGGGATGAAGTGGAGGCGATGTCCGTGTGCAGCTACAATCAGCTTGTCGAGAAAATCATCTGCCAGAAATCTGCCGACAATCCCGAGGAGGTCAGTCAAGGTATTGGTCACTTTGTTTACATCAGTTCTGTAGCCGATTTCACAAAAATTAAGGATAAATTTATTAATTTTTAGCTAGGTTTTTTGAGAAAAAAAATCCAGGCTATTGGATTGGCGAAAGCCGGGTGGGCGGGCGGGCGGGCGGGGGGCGGGCGGGCGGGCGGGCGGCGGGCGGGCGGCGTCCACAATCAATGTTAAGTTTTCGTGTTTGAGTCCATTTCTTTGTTACTGTACCACCTAGGACCACCAAACTTTCACAGCTTCATAATCAAGGGGTGCCCACCACATATCACTATCCAACATGTTACTTTTTTAGCCAGGTTTTTTGAAAAAAAATCCAGGCTATTGGATTGGCGGAAGGGCGGGCGGCGGGCGGGCGGGCGGGCGGGCGGGCGGGGCGGGCGGCGGGCGGCGTCCACAATCAATGTTAAGTTTTCGTGTTTGAGTCCATTTCTTTGTTACTGTACCACCTAGGACCACCAAACTTTCACAACTTCATAATCAAAGGGTGCCCACCACATATCACTATCCAACATGTTACTTTTTTAGCCAGGTTTTTTTGAAAAAAAATCCAGGCTATTGGATTGGCGAAAGCGGCGGCGGGCGGCGGGCGGGCGGGCGGGCGGCGGCGGGCGGCGTCCACAATCAATGTTAAGTTTTCGTGTTTGAGTCCATTTCTTTGTTACTGTACCACCTAGGACCACCAAACTTTCACAACTTCATAATCAAAGGGTGCCCACCACATATCACTATCTAACATGTTACTTTTTTTTTAACTTGACCCATTTTTTCCGCGTAGTCGACTTAGCCATTTTCAATGTTAAGTTTTCGTGTTTGAGTCCATTTCTTTGTTACTGTACCACCTAGGACCACCAAACTTTCACAGCTTCATAATCAAAGGGTGCCCACCACATATTACTATCCAACATTTTATTTTTTTTTTAACTTGACCCATTTTTTCCGCGTAGTCGACTTAGCCATTTTCAATGTTAAGTTTTCGCGTTTACAATGTTAAGTTTTCGTGTTTAAGTCCATTTCTTTGGTACTGTACCACCTAGGACCACCAAACTTTCACCGCTTCACATAATCAAGGGGTGCCCACCACATGTCACTATCCAACATGTTACTTTTTTTTAACTTGACCCATTTTTTCCGCGTAGTCGACTTAGCCATTTTCAATGTTAAGTTTTCGCGTTTACAATGTTAAGTTTTCGTGTTTAAGTCCATTTCTTTGGTACTGTACCACCTAGGACCACCAAACTTTCACAGCTTCATAATCAAGGGGTGCCCACCACATATCACTAATCCAACATGTTACTTTTTTTTTAATTTCACCCATTTTTTCCACGCAGTCGACTTAGCCATTTTCAATGTTAAGTTTTCGCGTTTACAATGTTAAGTTTTCGTGTTTAAGTCCATTTTCTTTGGTACTGTACCACCTAGGACCACCAAACTTTCACAGCTTCATAATCAAGGGGTGCCCACCACATATCACTATCCAACATGTTACTTTTTTTTTAACTTGACCCATTTTTTCCGCGCAGTCGACTTAGCCATTTTCAATGTTAAGTTTTCGCATTTACAATGTTAAGTTTTCGTGTTTAAGTCCATTTCTTTGGTACTGTACCACCTAGGACCACCAAACTTTCACAGCTTCATAACCCAGGGGTGCCTACCACATACAACTATCCAACATGTGACCATTTTTTTACCTTCACCTATTATTTCTACGTAATTGACTTACCCATTTTCAACGTTAACTTTTTAACGTATGTCTGGTTAAAGTTTTTTGGTTAAAACTTTTTCGTTGTACTATATCTCTGCAACTGCTTCGCCCATTACCTTACCTTGAAACTTCACATGGGTGTTTATCATCATCCATATTTTCATTCTAACCCCCAACCATGCGGCCCCTGTGCCCAATGTCAAGGTCAAATTACTTTGAATTTTTTTGTTAAAGTTTTTTCGTGTACTATATCTGTGCAACTGCTTCACCCATTACCTTGATACTTCACATGTGTGTTTATCATCATTGTCGCACCCGCTTGCGGAAAGCACGATATCGTCGGCATTTTGGAATACGTCCGTCCTTCCGTCCGTGTCTGGTTAAAGTTTTTTCGTTAAAGTTTTTCCATCTACTATATCTATTTTTTTAGTGTCCATGCCTCGCAGGCGCGACATGCAGGCCACGGCCATCTAGTCTACAAAAAGTGGGTATAATTATGTTATCCAAGTGTCTATGCTTGGAAAAAACCTGGCCTTCGTGGCTTTGCCTCGTTTCTTGTTTTTAACTTGACCCATTTTTTCCGCGCAGTCGACTTAGCCATTTTCAATGTTAAGTTTTCGTGTTTGAGTCCATTTCTTTGTTACTGTACCACCTAGGACCACCAAACTTTCACAGCTTCATAATCAAAGGGTGCCCACCACATATTACTATCCAACATTTTACTTTTTTTTTAACTTGACCCATTTTTTCCGCGTAGTCGACTTAGCCATTTTCAATGTTAAGTTTTCGCGTTTACAATGTTAAGTTTTCGTGTTTAAGTCCATTTCTTTGGTACTGTACCACCTAGGACCACCAAACTTTCACCGCTTCATAATCAAGGGGTGCCCACCACATGTCACTATCCAACATGTTACTTTTTTTTTAACTTGACCCATTTTTTCCGCGCAGTCGACTTAGCCATTTTCAATGTTAAGTTTTCGCGTTTACAATGTTAAGTTTTCGTGTTTAAGTCCATTTCTTTGGTACTGTACCACCTAGGACCACCAAACTTTCACAGCTTCATAACCAAGGGGTGCCTACCACATACAACTATCCAACATGTGACCATTTTTTTACCTTCACCTATTATTTCTACGTAATTGACTTAGCCATTTTTAACGTACGTCTGGTTAAAGTTATTTGCTTAAAACTTTTTTGTTATACTATATCTCTGCAACTGCTTCGCCCATTACCTTGAAACGTCACATGTGTGTTTATCATCATCCATATTTTCATTCTACCCCCCCCCCCAACCGTGCTGCCCCTGTGCCCAATGTCAAGGTCAAATTACTTTGAATTATTTTGTTAAAGTTTTTTTGTGTACTATATCTCTGCAACTGCTTCACCCAATACCTTGATACTTCACATGGGTGTTTATCATCATTGTCGCACCCGCTTGTGAAAGTTTGGTGGTCCTAGGTGGTACAGTACCAAAGAAATGGACTTAAACACGAAAACTTAACATTGTAAACGCCGCCCGCCACCCGCCGCCCGCCCGCCCGGCTTTCGCCAATCCAATAGCCTGGATTTTTTTTCAAAAAACCTGGCTAATAAAAGACAAAACATAAATCGACAGCAATCAAAAATTTACGTTTCCCGTGTTCTATGAGTTAAGCTTCAGCTGGTATTGTGACTGTTTATCACTGTCTCAGAAAGCTTCATGATAACCGTGATTGATTTATGCAGGTTTAACTGTAAATTTTCAGCGTTAATAGCGGAGCAGTTTCTGGAGAGCTCGGCAGCCCAGCTAACATACCACGGCCTGTGTGAATTGTGTTCAACCGTCAAGGACGACGAGCTAGCTGTTTTCTTCAGGAATAACCACTTCACAACTTTGTACAGACATAAGGTAGGTTTATTAACGTTGTACAGACATAAGGTAGGTTTATTAACGTTGTACAGACATAAGTAGGTTTATTAAACGATGTACAGACATAAGGTAGGTTTATTAACGTTGTACAGACATAAGGTAGGTTTATTAACGTTGTACAGACATAAGGTAGGTTTATTAACGTTGTACAGACATAAGGTAGGTTTATTAACGTTGTACAGACATAGGTAGGTTTATTAACGTTGTACAGACATAAGGTAGGTTTATTAACGTTGTACAGACATAAGGTAGGTTTAGTAACGTTGTACAGACATACGGTAGGTTTAGTAACGTTGTACAGACTTAAGATACACTATAAAAAATAGTCTGTTTCACGAAAGCTGCCCAAATTTTACGGCTATATAGACAATTCAAAAACAATATTTTTTTCGATAATATTAAATTAAAGGAAAATTTAAGAATGAGCCTTCTTTTTATTTCGTGAAATTCGGTCAAATATTGATTTTATTACGAAAAATTGATTTGTCTATGGGAATTTAACATGAGGGAAAAAGTTTGAGACGGTTCAAATGAGTGGTCACAACATATACTTTGGTTCAGAAATAAGGAAAATAGATAGAGATTACACATGTGTCATATGACATTTATGAAATGGGTTAAAAAATGTCATATCAATTCTTTCATGTGATAAATACATATATGCAGAGCTCCAGATAAGAAATTAGTAATTGAGTATTTGTCACTCCATCATTTCTGAAGCAATTGGGCATTTTAATTGGGTAAAATAAAAGCACACTACTGTTTACACACCAACAGACAGCAATAATTGAATAGTTTGCTTCAAAATAAAAACAAGTCTTGGCATTTCATTAGAATTGTCTCTTGGAGACAATTCTAATGAAATACCAAGATGTATTTTCATGGAAAATAAGAAAAATATGCTATAAATATGGTCTGTTTATTTTTTATGCAGCATGATAAAGGTACCACAAACTTTTTATTGCTTTTTGGTACTCGCTACTTCTGATTTCAATTGGGTTTTTGGCAATTTTAATTGGGTATTTACGTAAATACGCAGGTTATCTGGGGCTCTATATATGCATATTTAAAAATATGTGTTTTCTCACACTCGTATGTACATTTTTCCTTTTTGCAAACTCAACAAGCCTGGATTGCTAACGTGAAGAAAAAGCGCAATTGTGGGATAAACAAATTGTTTACCATACAATAACCCGAAATAAATATTTGAACACCATTTGTTTTGGGAAACGTCTATAAAATAGGGGTTTCCCAAAACAAATGGTGTCCATATATTATAATAAACCAGTCCAAACATACTAACCCTGAAGCTGCATCAACGGTTTGAGGCTTGATGTACTGACAAACGTACACTGGCAAAGTGATTAGAAGACATTGCCAATGACGAAAACATATGAAACTCAAAAAAAATTGATGCAATTCCAATGAAATTGAAAAAATAAAGTTTTGTATTTTCAGAATCGCTTGACTATCCTAAGCATTTTTCATTATATAACGTTCTACGAAATGTGTACCGTTAACCCCCTAGTCTGACATTGAAGTTGAGACGATTCTAAAGCACTCACAGCATGTCAGTTCGTATATAAAACCAGTGTCTGATACAGCCCACCATACCTGTCTGGCCTCCACCTCAAAGTTTGTCAGCTGTGCACACTGTTCTAGGCGGCTAAGTTTATATGCTCGTTCTCAAACTTCAAATGCATGTAGCTCGCGCATTTGAGCAGATAGCTAAAAACTACCAGCGAACCGGAGATAGAGAATTTTGTTGGCTTTTTAATGCAAAAAAAATATTTGAAATCGGTTAGATAATAAAAAAGTTATGACCATTTCAAATTTGAAAAATTGAAAAAAAAACGTCCAAGTTTGAAAGACAATAGAATCAGAACTATTCAAGCCATTGCTCTGAAAAATATCATCTTCTGTGCGGATGAATGTCCCGCGTGACGCTGTCAAAAAATTATGTTGCTGAGATTACTGTACAAATTGGAAACTGTTTTCAAAGACCACCCGTTAAAATAAAATAAAAATCTGAAATTGTTGATTTTTTTCATTTTTCTCAATTTCACATGTCTATAGCTCTCTCATTTGAGCAGATAGCCAAACATTGTCAGCGAAGCGAAGATAGAGAATTCTCGCAGCTTTACAGTTCAAAAAGAATTTTTGAAATCGGTTGGAAAATAAGGAAGTTATAGGGAATTATATGATATATGACGTCACTTCCGGTTTCGTAAAAAGTGACGTCATGAGAATTCTGAAAATTGCGTTATTCTCGTCTCACTGTTGATGCAAATCGGTATACAAAATTTGAAGTCGATCCGACCAGCGGTTTGGGCTGTAGTCTCGACGGCTGAATAAAAAGAAAAAAAAGAAAAAAAAAAAAAAAACCAACGAAAACAAAAGGTTTGAGGAATCAAATTCCTCAAACCTAAATATTGGAACTCTCTGTGTTCTGGGGAAACAATTCATTTATATGCTTTCTCCGAATAAATTGTGTCCAAGTAGAATTGGGTTACTAGCCCTTAGACTGCTACTCACAACAATTGTCGTCTGCTCTTGCTTTTACATCTTGCCTTATTTCTCAATATAAACATGGTTTGACAGCACTTCAGAATCATTTCCGATGGAAATGATTCTGAAGTGCTGTCAAAGCATGTTGTAAATTATTCTAAAGTGCTGTCAAAGCATGTTTTTGATGATAAAAATGGAAAATAGAAGACAAACAGCAGACGACAAAAAATTTAAGATAGCGGTCTAAGGGTTTAGGTATATTCTATGTGTACACGTTTCGGATCATGACATAGCTGACACCGACAGCGGTGCCGAGTGTCCAATCAAATCTGTGTAAATGTTTAGCAATGTTTGCCGATCCACTGGTGTCGTATTCCCCTCTGTACAGCATATCTGAAATACAAGTTGGATTGGATCAACACTTGTAGTTCATGTTGCCGTTTCATGACTGAGGCTGTGACTGGAGAAGTGGGGCTTATGGGATTTGTTACGAGTGTAGCTCCTGAATAAATGGCACACTCCTGTAGCCTGATGATGGTGCATGTGGCTTGTTAGAAGAATAACGGGCGTTTCATTGATGGTATGGTGAACAGTGCGATCCTGATCAGACTATGCAGTGGCTGAACTGGATCTACATGTACCTACACTGGTTGCAATACGCATAAGCCCCATTTCTCCTGTCACAGCCACAATTTTGTCCAAAATTGTGTGATTTTCTTTCAATTTATGCAACGAGTTTTGTTTTCATTTTTTTTCTTCACAATTTTGGCGAAAATTGCTCTTTCACAATTCAGACCGTTTAACAATTTCTGCACAAACTATCCTGCCATTGCCCATAGAGACACAAACACATCTTCTGGAAAATCTTCACATCATTATACTATAGGAATGAATGGCCTTTTTGTGGAATTTATCGGGGGTATAAACTTGGAAAAGTCGCGGGAATACTGGACGAAGGTCGGAAGGCCTTGTCCAGTATTCCCGTGACTTTTCCAAGTTTATATCCCCGATAAATTCCACAAAAAGGCCATTCATTCCTTATAATTCCAGCATTTGAAATAAATTCATCACGAAAATGTGTTTATTTTCCGTTTTCTTAATAATTATTTTAACTGCGCCTCACGGTTACGGAAAGTAGTTTGGGTGGGAGTTTACTGGGATATAAATTTTGGACAGAGACTTGCTACGGGCCAATCAAATGTTAGGGAATTGTGTAAATATTTTTGTGCTGGAATTATTCGGTGATAGTTCAGTAGCCGATTTCATCAACTTTGCAAAGTATACTTTTCTAGCAAAGTATACTTTGAGGGAGTATTCATTTATTTTCCCCAAAATACGTTATTTCATATAGAACTAACCACTGCATATATTTGATGATTAAAAGTATGCAGAATTATTATACTGAATTTATTACATTATCACAGCCAAAATGGCTGTGATAATGTAATAAATTCAGTATACGGTAATAAAAATTTATAAATTTATCCTTAAATTGAAAATTTCTCCATCAAAGTATACTTTGCTAGATAAGTATACTTTGCAATGTTGGTGAAATAGGCTACTGATTACATGTAATTGGTCAGGCTTAGCCAATCAAACCTCATTATTCCATATACAAATGCTGTTAGAAAATGTTAATTAATTTTCTTATTACTCCAACAACAATTTGTCATAGCATTTTCATTGTGCTCGTATGAAAATGTAAAGAAGATATGAAATCTGTCACAAGTTAGAGTCACTTCCTCCAATGAGATGGCAACTGTAGTTTTTATAAGGTGTACATTTTCACGATGTCCTCCCATTTCATGCTCACAATTCACCATTTCTCCCAAGAAAAGAAATATTTTCCTTAATACTGCACAAAAATATGAATGGTTACATCATATACTTTTGTGCAGAAATATAGTCGATAGAATTGATTTTCATAAATTTTGCTTCCGGGAGGACAAAATTCCCACTTGAAATGGATCACTGTAGCTACATGTAGACTCACTTCCTCCAATGAGGTGGCAACTGTAGGTTTTGGGTGTACATTTTCACAATGTCCTCCCATTTTATGCTCATAATTCAACTTTTCTCCCAAGAAAATTTACAATATTTCCTTAATTCTGCACAAAAATATATTTTGTGACCGCTCATTTGAACCGTCTCGCCGAGACGGTTCAAATGAGTGGTCACAACATATACATATACTTTAGTGCAGAAATATAGAAGATAGAATTTTTTTCTCTCATAAATTTCCAAAATTCCCACTTGAAATGGATCGCTGTAGCTACATTTAGACTCACTTCCTCCAATGAGGTGGCAACTGTAGGGTTTATGGGTGTACATTTTCATGATGTCCTCCCATTTCATGCTCACAATTCACCATTTCTCCCAAGAAAATTTTAAATATCTTCCTTAATTCTGCGCAAAATATGTTGTGACCACCGAGACGGTTCAAATGAGTGGTCACAACATATACTTTTGTTGCAGATATATAGAGGATAGAATTTTTCTCCATAAATTTTGCTCTGGAGGAAAAAATCCCTCTTGAAATGGATTGCTGGAGTTACAAGTTATACTCACTTCCTCCAATGAGGTGGCAGCCGTAGGGTTTATGGGTGTATACTTTCACGATGTCCTCCTCATATAATTCCTTCTCTGGTGTACCAAATTTGCAGTGCGATGTGAACCTCATCGTGCATGAGTGCACGCTGACGAAGTGCCTGTATAAAATGACATTGGTCATCAGCTACAGTGAAACCTCTTTAAACCGGACACCCTGGGAGGTCCCCAGGGTGTCCGGCTTAGAGTGGTTTCACTGTAAATCGGGCATTTCATCAGTCTGAGCCATAGTTGTGTGCTATGCGATCACGAACAGACAACAAACTTGTTTATAAATAACATCACAGGTGTTTTCTTGGAGTCCGGTTTACTATGTTTCAAGGGGCAGAATTTTGCACCTTTGCCTACCCAATGCTAAATGCCGTTTATTCTTTCCAAAACTGGAAAAATAAACTCTAGTGAAAAGTAAAACACTAAATTAATAAAGTGTTAAACATTCAGCATTAAATATACATGTAGCAACGAACTAATTAAGAAATTAACCAGGCAATGAAAAATGTTCAATTGACAATTAATAAAACAGTCAAATATTAATATAGTTTATACAATCAATCTCGTATTAATACAACAATCGATAAGTAATAGCAGTTATGCAATTGGTTAAAAAATGATCCCAACATTCAATTTCCCATATCTGTCAAACTATACGTAATCGTTGGCCATTTCACATCCACGCGCACATATACACGTCTGAACAGGATACGTGACATGTGAATTTCTGACAAGCCGTGATGTCTGGATCTAAATATACCTTTCTACATATTGGAACATTTAGTGAATTTTGGAGAAATAGTCACAATATGTGATTGAGATGAAATGCTACGCTTTCATTGGTCGAGAAACTAGGGCAAAAAATAAATAATAATTCACTATAATCTCTCATACAATAACTGCATGCTCTGACTTCTGAATGTTTCATCTCTATAGATATAGCATTACCTGTGTAACTAAACAAAATCATGACGTACACCCAAAATAAATCAAACAATCAAATCGTCATTACCTACATATGGAGTTGTAATCAGTTTTGATTTCAGCTTCAACCAGCTGGTCCCACTCCTTGCGACAGGTCCTCTGGGATTGGCTGTAACACGGTCCTTGTGAACCTGGAACCAGACCAGTGTTCTGTAGCCAATTTCACCAAAATTGCTAAGTATACTTTGAGGGAGTAATCTTTTATTTTTCCTGAAATGCATTATTTCATACAAAACTAACGACTGCATATATTTGATGATTAAAAGTATGCAGAATTATTATACTGAATGTATTAAATTATCACAGCCAAAATGTAATACATTCAGTATAATAAAAATTTATTAATTTATCCTTAAATTGATTTTTTTCTCTCAAAATGTACTTAGCAGGATAAGTATACTTTGCAATTTTGGTGAAATAGGCTACTGGGCCTGTGCTTGTAAAATTTCTGAGTATGTACTTCGTTCTCATTCTCAAAATCTTGAAGTTTGATTGGTCGAGGCTGAGCTTTGCTCAGTCTCGGCCAATCAAACTGTTAAATTCCTATTCAACATCAGACAGTTTGATTGGCTGGCCAATCAAACTGTCTGATATTGAATAGGAATTTAACATACATGTTCAGAAAGTTTTCCAAACATTGTCCTTGGCACAGATGGTGTCGTCACACATATTTTATATATGGTTATTCACTTCATCATGTTGATGTACTGCAAATATCTATATCAACCAGTCGCAACATTTCATTTGATAAAATTCTGAAAGGTTTGCGTTTTATTGAAGTATATAGATTGTTAGAAACTGTTATAAACAGAGATGATTTGCTTATGCATTTTTACCAAGCAGTCAGATTTTACATTTATGAAAGCATTTAAAAAACACCAAATGTCACATATCAGGTGCAAAAGAGAATAAAAAAAATTTCTCTCAAGATAAAGGTGTTGATATTTCCATTGAAAATGTCAAAATATGATGTTTTCTGATATATTAATGATGTCATAACGTTGAATGCATTTTGTCAATGTTGCTGTACATAGTTGCTAGCATCCATCCTTAGCAACACATATGCAACATGTTTAACCGTTTAACCGTTAAACTTGGTTTGACAGCACTTTAGAACCATTTCCATTGGAAATGAATCTAAAGCGCTGTCAAAGAATGTTTTTGATTAGAAAATGGATAATACAGCATAAACAGCAAACGACAAAATTTAATTCATCTGGGCCCAGTTGTTCAAAACACCAGTTAGCTTAACGGACTGTTAAATCCTTAACGGACTGTTAAATCCTTAACTGAATGGTTAAAATCTCTGTTAAAACAGAGATTTTAACCATTCAGTTAAGGATTTAACAGTCCGTTAAGCTAACTGATGTTTTGAACAACCGGGCCCAGGTTATAAATATATATAACATTTATCCCATGTGTTTGTATATATGTACTTGTTAAAGGTACATGCCCACTCAGTAGGCACAATATGTTCATGTTAAAGGTACATGCCCACTCAGTAGGCACTATATGTTCATGTTAAAGGTACATGCCCACTCAGTAGGCACAATATGTTCATGTTAAAGGTACATGCCCACTCAGTAGGCACAATATGTTCATGTTAAAGGTACATGCCCACTCAGTAGGCACAATATGTTCATGTTATAGGAATTAAATAAGTGTATCACTATTCCACCAGTTCTAAAAGTTACAAGTGCCCGCTATACAGATATAATCATTTAGTAATATTTATATGACTGATAGTGATGCACGGTGTTATCAGACTATTTTCATATGCAAATGAGGCATGACATTTTTTACTTTTTTATACTAATTAAATGCGTCACCTGAAAAAATAATATTATAGACAGATTATAAAGTATGATTATTGCACATCAAAAAATAAATACAGAGAATAAATAGTACTGTCCGTTAACATTTTAAGGAAACACGGTTATCGCCCCTGATATCAGTGTGGCAATTTTACGTCTGATATAACATGTAAATAATGCCAATCAATGCGTGGGCTAATGGTGAATGAATGTTTATTTTGCTAGAAAATGTCTTGTATGATGTCTCCAATATAAAGAACATTTTGTGCCTACTGATTGGGCATGTACCTTTAACTAGCATTAAAAAAAATGTGGGATAATTTTGATATTTTCTAAACACGATGAGTGTATTCTATATAATACATGCACCATGCATTAACCCTCACTACGTGGGAGATGGAAATTGTCGTCTGCTGTTTTTAATTTTTCTTAATTCTTAACAAAAAAAAACGGTTTTGACAGCACATGAGAATCATCTCCAGTGGAGACGATTCTCATGCACTGTCAAAACAGGTTTTTGTCAAGAAATATTGAAAATAAACCATTTCCAGCAGACAACAAAAATTAATTCAGCGTAGTAAGGGTTAAACATCATAATATAGGTGATTCTTACCCACACAGCATATTTGTAGCATCCATACTATAACATATGACAACAGAAATGTCCAATTCTTTCTTGTTTTATATTCCATAGCGTTATATTCCATCATGTATGTCAGTTTGATATCATCTGTCTTTTCACTGGCCCTATATTTCCATATTTGTTTTACTTTCTGATGTATACCTGTACCACATTCATTATAGCATACTCTTTATTTATAAGAAATATTACATGTACATAATTTGTTAAATTTTATTAGTACGTATATTATCTTATATACAGTAATTAATGTACATGTATATGGTCCATTTAAAACATTATGACATATTTACATTATGCATTGAAGTAAATATGTCTTGTCCAGGGATTTTTTCCCCATTGAAACTTGTTGGAGCAAAGTTAGCAAATAACAGCGACTTTACGACACTCTTATTTCCTGTTCATTAGGCCATAGCAAGTTCTTCCTCTGTTAAGCGTCCACGTGCGGGCAGGTTTTGACAGTGGTTCTATGAAAAAACAAACAAACTGTGTATGCTATTGTACACTATTTACTGGTGAAGTAATATGAAAATTGATTCAGGTTTTAAATCCGTTCATGAATTTACACTTAATAAGTTTAATAACAGTATTTTCTTATTGTTTAGCGGCAATTTAAATTTATGTTAAAACATTCATCAACCCTTTGCACACTGCACAGCAAAGGGTTGAGGAAGTTTTTAACATAAATTTACATTATTATTTTTTCAAAGCCTTGTTTGTTTTTACCGGATACGTAAGTAGGTTTTGGCTATCCAGGTGGACGCTTAACAGAGAAAAACAATGGCATGGCATTATTGACACTACCGGTATGTGCAATATAAGGTAAT
Source organism: Conchocele bisecta (assembly GCA_029237695.1). NCBI lineage: Eukaryota > Metazoa > Mollusca > Bivalvia > Lucinida > Thyasiridae > Conchocele > Conchocele bisecta. Next base: position 59,896,414 of record CM055273.1, on the reverse strand, counting down.
AATGTATTAGTATCCCTTGACAAACAAATAATGATCAATAACGGTGTATGTATTTGTGTTCCAGTAATGAATTATTCACATTTATTAACCCTCACTACGCGGGAGACGAAAATTGTCGTCTGCTGTTTTTCATTTTTGCCTTAATTCTTAACAAAAAACCTGTTTTGACAGCACATGAGAATCATCTCCAGTGGAGACGATTCTCATGTGCTGCCCAAACGGGTTTTTATCTAGAAATATTGAAAATAAAACATTTCCAGCAGACGACAAAATTTAATTTGGCATAGTAAGGGTTAACATACAGCAGACACAATATGCAAGCATAGATGTTTCACCGAAATAACAGTCGAGTCATACAATTATATGAGACTACATGTATTATGACCCGCATATGACAAAACATCACCTATTGAGTTTATCAGGCGTGTCGGCTTTTGGCCAACGTTCACAGCATTATCGGGATTTGATTTGGTTATTAACTCTTTGCATGCTGGGACATTTGTGGGCTATAAATAGTTAAAAAATAGCAGACGACAATTCATTGTATTTTCTTTTATTTCTCCCTATAAATACCATGAATATGTCTTGGAATTTCATTAGAATTGCGTCCTCCAGAGGACGCAATTCTAATGAAATTCCAAGACATATTTGCAGAGAGAAATAAGAAATATACTTATAACTTGTTGGATGTTATTTTCACCGCAAGCATGCAAATAGTTAAATCCATTAAAAAATATTGCGCTGACAACAAATATAGCATTTTACTACCGCTGCAATTGCCCTGATCCCAGATACGAAATCTGGCCAGGACTACACTGGTCGCGTGGATTTAAGCCTAATTTTGTTACAATGCCTTCTATATGAATATACAAGTGTAGCTAAAGTCCTGTTCCGTAATATGTTTATCATCTTTGCTAATTGTTTCCTGATTGGGTAAATTGGCAAATAAACACATTCCCTACATATGTTGACATCCTGGCACTTGAACCTCCCGGGCCATTGACGCGGTCCTATACATGTAGGTGTCTAAAGTGTTAACCATTACAACACAGAATTAAATTGTCTCGGCTGTTGTTAAGTTCTATGTATGCATATATAGTCGCCACCCCTTCCGTCTGTGTCTGTCTGTCCAAGATTTATGTAAGCGTTTGCGGCTACCTATTATCTCTGATATCATAAGTCAGATTGGCTTGAAACTTCATATACTTATTTCATCTATATTTTCATTTTATAGACCACCCATACGACCCCTTTGCTCAATGTCAATGTCAAAAGTTATGTTAAATGTTTTTGAGGGGGACATCCATCAGTGTTACTGATTTTTCGTTTCATTTTCTGTTGTTCGCAAATGAAAACCTAATTAAAAGCGCACGAGAATCAACTCCACTACCCAAAATAATTTGTGCAACTTGCAAGAGCCAAATATTCATTATTCATACCATATCTTATACATTTTGTATGTGACTGTGACTGGAGAAATGGGGGTTATCATTATGGGTTTTGCGACCAGTGCACTATTCGCCATTCCATCAATGAAACAACCGTCAAGCTTCTAACACACAATATAGATCGTTATCAGGCTACAGGAGTGTGCTATTCGATCAGGAGCTACACTGGTCACAAATACCATAAGGCCCATTTCTCCAGTCACAGCCACATATCAGTGGCATGAGTTGATTCTGAGATCTTACATGTCCAGAAGGCCGTTCACTAAACTGTGTAAACTGTTAGTAAGTGGAAAATTATGATAGTCTGTAAATTTCACATTAACAAGGTTTTCTTGTAAACAATTACTGGATTTAAATTTATTGAGCTGATACTCAATAAATGCAAATCCATCAATTGAAATTTCCAGACGATTATAAATTTGCACTTACAAACATTTTAGTCTTACAAAGTTTAGTGAAATGGGCCCCTGATGTCCAGACTACAAGTGAAAGCATGAAATTAAAATACAACAAAATACATGTGCATCAATACAAATTGTGAAATGCAGCACTTGATGGGGAAATAGGCACTTGATGCGCATGCGTAAAAGTGGGGGAGCCACACCTTCATCGACACCAGTCGTAAGTTAGTCATATCGCTTAATGTATACACCAAGTGTTGTCAGAAATAGAATTTTAACTGACAAAAGTCAATGGGTTTAACGTCCCAGCAACAGCTAAGGTCATATAGAGACGGGTCCTCTGTTTTAAAGTCTCATCTCGACAGACCAATTTGGATTGAAATTACAACCTCCAGTATAGCGGTCCAATGATGTCCAGACTACAAGTGAAAGCATGAAATTTAAATACAACAAAATACATGTGCATCAATACGAATTGTGAAATGCAGCACTTGATGGGGAAATAGGCACTTGATGCGCATGCGTAAAAGTGGGGGAGCCACACCTTCATCGACACCAGTCGTAAGTTAGTCATATCGCTTAATGTATACACCAACTGTTGTCAGAAATAGAATTTTAACTGACAAAAGTCAATGGGTTTAACGTCCCAGCAACAGCTAAGGTCATATAGAGACGGGTCCTCTGTTTTAAAGTCTCATTTCGACAGACCAATTTGGATTGAAATTACAACCTCCAGTATAGCGGTCCAATGTTGTACCAAAAAAAACAGCTAAGTATACATATTATAATGTTGAACAATGGCACAACAATTCACAATACAACTCATTAAAACATTTTTATGACTTACTACCGGTAAATAAAGTTTGTAAATTTGCCTTTATCTTTTAAGTTTGGCCTTTGGCCTCGGGCAATAGTGCCTCGGGTCATCTACACCACCTTGAGGCAATAGTATAGTTATTTCATGGTCATTCGGGGAACAGTCAAAACTATTACCCCGAGGCACTATTGCCCAGAGGCCAAAGGCAATATGTTTTGACTTCCCCGAATCACCATGAAATAACTGTTTTATTACTCAACCTGTGACGATGCATCGACAGTTCAATTTTATGACATAATCTTCGACAAAAATCATCACGTTATGATTTTCCGTGGTGAATAATTTTGACTTCCATTGGCATGTGGAACTATTGACCGGGCATGCGGAATTATTGACCAGGCATGTGGAACTATTGACCAGGCACGTCAAAACCCAGGGAATTAGTCAAAATTATGGAATATCAACTTATATAGGTATTTGGGCAATAATGTTGACTGTTCCCTGAATGACCATGAAATATCTGTATACTGTGATTCTACTTCCCCAGGACGAGTTGTTCCAGCTGGTGACAGACCAGGGGTTCCTGCGCGAGAGTAACGTCGTCTGGGAGACCCTGACCAGCGTCGAGGGCGACTGCCACTTCACGGACTCCGAGTTTCGCACGTACACGAAGCCCGAACCCCCGACCCAGTCGTTGGACGCCTCACCCGTACCCGTCAACAGTCCGGAGCAGATTGACCAGGAGTGAGTAGCGCTTGTGGGTGTCATGACACTTTGGTGATTTATCAGTCGTGATAAAAATTTGGTGATATATATTGACCAGCAGTGAGTTGGGCTTGTGTGGGTGATTTATCAGTCGTGATAAAAATTTGGTGATATATATTGGCCTGGAGTGAGTAGGGCTTGTGGGGGCGGTGATTTATTAGTCGTTATAAAGATTTGGTGATATATCGAGGATCTCAAACAAGTTTCCATTTGACGTGAGATTTATGAAACGAGCTATACACAATTTATGCACCGAGCCTCTGGCTATGTGCATAAAATTGCGGACGAGTTTCATAAATCTCATATCAACGGGAAATGAGTTTGAGATTCTGTTTATCACATGACTTCAGCCTCCAAAGAGCAGAAAACGTGGAGATATCCTACACGTTTCAATGAGCAAACGCCATTGACTCTTCGCATCTAGTTGAAAAACCTCCACAGAGAAAAATAGTTTTAATCCTAGCAATAAAAGTATTATAAATATGCCATATACTAGGTTCCTGTTAATTGTAAACACTTCATACTCCTAACCGGGACGTCATTTGGAACGTCTCTATTTTATTCATTTGACATAACGTTGGTGCAGCCAGAATGCGAATACGTAATTAGGGTGATGCGGCCAGCCAGCCAGCGCTCCAGGTGTTATTACACATGTGTCATAACACATTTATGAAATGTGTTGAAACCCAGCATAACAAGGATTTCATGTGATAAATATTGACCAGGAGTGAGTAGGGCTTGTGGGGTTGATGATAACACTTTGGTAATTAATCAGTTGTGATAAAAGTTTTGGTGATATATATTGGCCAGGATTCCTGGTCAATATATATCACCAAACTTTTATCACAACTGATTAATTACCAGTTAATTAATTAGTGACGAATTACTGTCCAGGAATGAGTATCGCTTGTGGGCGTGATGATAACACTTTTGGTTTTCTCAGTCAGTGACAACAGTTTGGTATATATATTGACTAGGAGTGAGTAGGGCTTGTGCGGGTGATGATAATAACACTTTTGGTTATTTCTCAGTCATGATAAAAAATTTGGTGATATATATTGACTAGGAGTGAGCAGGGCTTGTGCGGGTGATGATAACACTTTGGTGATTTATCAGTCGTGATAAACATTTGGTATGTATACTAGGAGTGAGTATTGCTTGTGCGTGTGATGATAACACTTTGGTGATTTATCAGTCGTGATAAACATTTGGTGATTTATACTAGGAGTGAGTATTGCTTGTGCGTGTGATGATAACACTTTGGTGATTTATCAGTCGTGATAAACATTTGGTGATATATTGACCAGGAGTGAGTGTGGCTTGTGGGGGGTGATGATAACACCAGGAACCAGGATTCACACTTGGGGCCAAGTGATCTGTAGCCTATTTCACCAACATTGCAAATTATACTTATCTAGCAAAGTATACTTTAAGGGAGAAGTTTTCAATTTAAGGATCATTTGTTTTATTTTTATTATACTGAATTTATTACATTATCACAGCCATTTTGGCTGTGATAATGTAATAAATTCAGTATGATAATTCTGCATACTTTTAATCATCAATTTTCACACCGATATCAGGTGCAATAACTGTGTTTCCTTAAAATGTTAACAGACATTACTGTTTATTCTCTGTATTTTTTGATGTGCTATGATCATAGTTTTAATCTGTCGAAAATATTATTGTTTTCAGGTGACGCATTTAAGTGTAAATAATTAAAAAAATATCATGCCTCATTTGCATATGAAAATAGCCTGATACCACCGCGAGTCACTATCAGTAATATAAATATTACTAAATGATTATATCTGTATAGCGAGCACTCCTAATTTTTAGAACTGGTGGAATAGTGACACAATTATACACTTATTTAATTCCTATAAAGAACAGTTTGTGCCTACTGAGTGGGCATGTACCTTTAACAAACCTGGAAACAGATTGAGATTTTGCGTTTTAGTATTAGAATTAGAACCAGTTACTCATTCAATCACTCAATCTATGAATCAATAACAATCAACCAACCAGCCCGTCTGCCAGCGAACAAACCAACCAACCAGCAACAAATCAACAAACAAACCAACCAGTAACCAACCAACGCACCCATGTGTTTTGTTCCAGTTACCTGGTGGCCCTGTCTCTACAACAAGACGCCCCCCAGAACCAAATGGCCTGGGCCCAGGTTGACCCTCAGCAGGCCCCCGTCCTGTCTGAGTGAGTATAACTCCGCCCACACCTCTCAGCCAATCAAAACTCTGCTCAATCTCTGCCAATCAAAGTTGTGCTCAGTCTCAGTCAGTCAATGCTCTGCTCAGTCTCTGCCAATCAAAGATGTGCTCAGTCTCAGCCAATCAAAGCTCTGCTCAGTCTTGGCCAATAAAGTTGCTAGATTTTGAGCTCAGTTTTCTAAAACTTGCTCAGAAATAGTTATTTGTATGTGGATCTTGGGTCCATGCACATAAGCAGGGTTACAGATAAGGGGCGTATTGGCATATTTTACACACTTATTTTAGTTGTAGATGCATTGATTATCAACAGTGGGAGTACAAAATACTCACAGCAATGTGAACATATGCATTGATTTTCAAATTGAGTAGTGGAAATACTGTAATAAAGTTGAAAATGTATTTGGTTGAGCTGCAAAAAGCACTGTTTGCTTTTTGCTGCTCAACTAAATACATTTTCGACTGTATTACAGTATAAATAAGTGAAGTAATAATACACTCAAATAAGTGAATGTTTAAATTTGTTTTGAGCATTTGTTCCCTATTTAATAATGAAGAAAATAAATAATCCATTTGTAAAAATAAAATATTCATTTAATTTGATTAGACACAAAGCTTATCTGGAGCTCTGTGTAAGTATTTTTCTGTGTTGATGGGACGTTAACCACAATTCCAGTCTGTGATCATAAAGCATTTCTGAGCATGTACGACATCACGCAGTTTGATTGGGCGAGACTGAACTGTGCTCAAGATCAGAGCTCCAGATAAGGTGTGTATTTGCGTATTTTACGCACTTATTTTAGCTGAATATGCATTGATTATCAACAGTGGGAGTACAAAATACTCGCAGCAATGTGAAAATACACATTGGTTTTCAAATTGTGTAGTGAAAATATTGTAATAAAGTTGGAATTTACTTACATAAGTGATTTTTTAAATATGTTTTATTTTTGTATCATTTGTTCCCTATTTAATAAGGAAGAAAATCTATAATGCATTGAATTTGAAATATGGGTGTATAATACTTATCATACTTAATACTTATTATCATGATTATAATGACACAAAACTTATCTGGAGCTCTGCAAGATGTATGCTCATAGAATCAATGATTTATGAAAACTAAATCTTTTTTTTTTGGAAAATTGTAATTTTTTATCGCCAATTGTTTATTTTTATCGCCAATTGTGAAAGCCCTGATCTGCTTGCACTTAGGTGAGCATCACAGATAATGATTCTTACGCCTACCCGATAAACTAGATATCAAAAGACACTAGCCAGATAGTGGTATTTCATTTTACAAATTCTCCCCCTTTGACCTTCAGCCTCGAGTTGGCAAGGTCACTGCAGGAGGAGGAACGTCGGGCCGCGGAGGCCGAGGCCGCCCAGCGACAACAACAACAACAACAACGGGGGCAACCGTCTGGTTCCCGGGGCCAGCCACAACAGAGACCACGGGAGCGGGAGCCAAGGGAACGTGAAGAGAAAAGTGTATGTATGGTTTACTCTATAATGTCTGTGATTTCCGAGATAATTTCTTCATAAATAATTTCACTTTTAATTAAATTAACCCTTTCACCCCTAAGTAACTGGAATGGAATTTGATGTGTTAAGTTTGCAACCACTCCAATGGTCATAAAATGATTTTCAGACTAGTCCATTTATGAAAAGGGTTAGTTTTTGTTCTCAAAAATATGAAAATTACTTGCAAAAAGTGCAGATCCTGATGAGACGGCTCGTCACGAGCCGGCTCATCTGGATATACACTGTTTGCCAATACCACTGTACAGGCCCGTGGTGTTGAAAGGCTTAAATTAACTTAAATTTAGATATGCAAGTAGTTTCTTACTCTGTATATAATACAAGATTCTTGGTCAAATAATATTGTCGATTTTTTTGCTTCTTAATTCAGTGATACAGCTATGCAGTTTTTAGCATTATCATCCCTATTTATTAGTATATTTACATCACTGATTAAACCCCCTTTATCAGGGATATATAAACTCCCAACAATCCTGGCTGATAAAAGTTGATACCGCAATGAATTCCCAAAACAATGTTGTTTGTACCCATATGAATTTTTTCTCCTCTATTTCAGTGCTGTATATTGTGACGACAGTCCGGGGTCACAGATAAAGGTTGTTACCGTGGGGTGTTCCAAAGACCTTGCTGCCCTCTACATGTACACTCTTATCATACAGGGACATCTGAAATATTTCCCTGCATGACACCGACATGGCATAATTAGTGAGGGTCGTTCCTGAACTCTGTTCATCGACACAGACAAGAGCTGTTAACCCTTTTCATGCTGAGGATATGCCATTGTGTTTGCGGAAAATCCTAAATATTTTCCTTCTATGCGCTCAGAAGTATATGTCGCGACCACCATTTGAACCGTCTCGTTGAGACGGTTCAAATGAGTGGTCACAACATATACTTTCATTGAGAAATAACAAAAATAAAATATTTCAAAAATTTCATACCCGTAAAAGTGTCGATACATATGGAGCCCCGACACAGACAAGAGCTGTTAACCCTTTTCATGCTGAGGATACGCCATTGTGTTTGCGGAAAATCCTAAATATTAAATATTTTCCTTCTATGCTCTCAAGTATATGTCGGGGACCACCATTTGAACTGTCTTGTCGAGACGGTTCAAATGAGTGGTCACAACATATACTTTCATTGAGAAATAACAAAAATAAAATATTTCATAAATTCCATACCCGTAAAGGTGTATTCCGAAAGCAATGGGTTAAGGACAGGTTCCTAAACTTTCCATTCATCAATGTGGATGCACTTGCAAGGGTTACCTCTGAAATTTCCTTGAGATAACACAGATACGGTATAATTGGTGAGGGCGTTCATAAACTATTGTTCGTCACGGGCAAGAGCTGTAAACTTATCATTCCTCGGTGCTCGCATCGTTTGGAAGGGATGTTTCTAACTGTTCCCTGTCCTGACATATCGATGGATATTCATAAAGTTGCTGAAACGAGTCACTTCTGATGGATGCTTTTAAAATTTTCCTGCCGCCACACAGATGGAGCTTATTAATGCACGAGGATGTAATATTTCTGTTTCTAAATGCGGAGTTGGTGGTGAGAAGAACCTAAGCTTATCAAGGGATGTTCCTAAAACTATCTGAGTGACAACATGGGTTGGGATTGTTAGTGAGGGACGTTCCTGAACTTTCCATAGCTCCATTCCTATATTCTGTGATTCTGTGTGTAAAAACCGAGTTGCTAGCTGTACAATTTTGCCAATGATGATGTCGAAAATCACTCCTATTTTCTGTAAATGCTGTAGAAAATTAACAAACATTTCACAGCTCATGTTGAATTGAATTCCGATTTCTGAACTTTTAGTAAACTTTCTGTTTCATTTACGGAAATTATTTGCATTTTCTTTCGAAATCAATATCGGCGAAAAACTTCAAAGCAACAAGGGAGGTAATTCCAGTGCATGGCTTATATAAGACCAAATGGTTTACCATAATTTTTGTCGCACCCGCTTGTGGACAGCCCGATATAGTCGGCACATTGGTGTGTGTCCGGGTTAACACGTAGAGTACAGGAACCGAAAATAGTCGTCTGCTGCTGTTTCATATTTTGTCTCTTCTCTCAGTAAAAACATGGTTTGTCAGCATTTCAGAATCATTTCCATTGGAAATGATTCTGAAGTGCTGTCAAACCATGTTTTTGATGAGAAAAATGGAAAATAAAAAATAACAGCAGACGACAAATTTTAATTCAGCATTGTAAGGGTTAATGGGTGGCAGGTGGGTGCATGCGATGGGTAATTTAACGATCGGGGTTCGTCCTTATCAGGATTCCGACAGGAGACCTGGTTTGGCCCTCACATACGTTGTTGGCATTCTTGTAATGTATGCGACAGTTGAATCTTGTTATACCCCTTATGTGAGTATTACGATTATTTGTAATCCTATTTTAGGGGAAGGGGCCAAGTGACTGGTGTGGTATGGACCTGGCACCAGGTCAGGTTATTCTAATTTCAGGGTTGAATATATTTTTTCTCGATGTAAATATTCCGTTCTGAGTTTGGGATTTCCCCCCATTGCAGCAGGTTATATACGGGATCGAACTCGTTGGCCTGGCCTTAAATGACCGTAGCTGTTGATAGGCCATTAAACACCAATAAACAAACAAACGTTCTAGATATTGGGAGACACCATATGTTTAGGAAACCCCTATAAATATTGGCCTTTTCTAATGGAGGGTCCGGGTATCGAAGGTCTTCAAGCCATTTCCCACCCTTAAATATAAGAAAAAAAATAAATAAATAGAGGGTCATATATATTTGTTGGTTCACTTTTATCCAATGTCTGAATGTGTATGTTGAGCTGGGCCTGTGCTAATAAATCTTTCTGAGTATGTTCACCAAATTTTTACTCGAAATAAGACCGTTTGATTTGCTGAGATTGAGCACAGCCTAAGAAAACTTGTGGTAAAACACAACCTACATGTTGGCTTGCTATTATAAAACTTTCTGAGTATGTGTTCAAATCTCACACAGAATATTTGAACTGTTATCAGACGGCCAATGAAATAGAAAAGAAATTTTGAGTATATATTCAGAAGATTATCTCCAGTGCTTGTATTTGGGAAAATAAACTTTGTACGACTAAAATGTTCGTAAATGCAAAATTATGATAGTTTGTAAATCTAACATTAACAATGTTTTCTTGTAAACAATTATTGTATTTACATTTATGTAAATAAATGTAAATCCATCAATTCAATTTTCCAGATGTGCACTTACGAACATTTTAGTCGTTCGAAGTTTAGTGAAACGGGCCCCAGTTGTGGAGCCAAATCAGTCTATCCACAGTCTATACAAGGAGACAGACAGAATGTTCTCAAGTTGAGGCATACACAATTTTTGTTTCGCTCACTTTAGTGGAGAGTCGGACATAGGGGTCACAATTCTGGTAGCGACGTCAACATTAGTCGTAGGCGCCAACAAATTTGAATGTACATGTATGTCCAAATTTTGTATATCTCCTAACTAAAATGCAACCGCCTGCATTAATCTTGCCGAAATTAACAACGTTTCTGTAGCCTATTTCACCAACATTACAAAGTATACTTTTCTAGCAAATTAATGAGTAATGATTTATTTTTCCCCGAAATGCATTATTTCATATAGAACTAACAAATGCATATATTTGATGATTAAAAGTTTGCAGAATTATTACACTGAATTTATTACATTATCACAGCCAAAATGGCTGTGATAATGTAATAAATTCAGTATAATAAAAATTGATAAATTTATCATAAAATTGAAATATATTGGTGAAATAGGCTACTGAACATTCATTGGCAATGCCAACTTTCAATCCAGCAACTTGATTGTCTGAGCCTGAGCTGTAGCACATCACAGGCTCAGCCAACCAATCTGTTTTCTTTCAAGCACAATATTCAAGTTCTTTGGAATAAAGAAATTGACAAATATTGGCAATATTGTCACACTGTAATCAGAGATCCAGTTAAGTTGCGTAATTTGACCAAATATTCGAGGTATTTTTCTTAGTTCTTCACCAAAAATGGCAAGTTGGGAGTGCTTTAGAATCGTCTCAATGAGACGATTCTAAAGCACTCACAACTTGCCATTTTTGGTGAAGAAATAACAAAATTCCCCCCAAAAGTTTATCAAATTACATGCCTTAACTGGAGCCCTGACCTGTATGTTTGTCAGATCTTTATCAATCTTCATCAATAGCTCCCTCACATTGATGGTTAACCTGAATGTGTCATTCGTTTTACATTGATGAGACACTCCCTGGCAGTCGCCTTATTTATGGAATTGTTACTGATTGGAATACACTACACATGAATATGCTGAATTTTTTTTGGGGTCATTAAACTTTGTACGATGAAAATGTTTGTAAGTGCAAAATTATCGTCTGTAAATTTCACATTAACAACGTTAATGTGGATTTACATTTATTGACATGTATTACTGCATATGCAGCCTATGCTCAATAAATGTAAATCCATCAATTGAAATTCCCAGACGATCCCAAATTTGCACTTATGAACATTTTAGTCGTATGAAGTTTAGTGAAACAGCCCCCTGATGGTCTCATCTGTTGTTCACCTGTAAAAGGTGGGAACCGAATAGTGTCGTCTTCTGTTTTTCTGTTTTAGCTTATTTTTATCAAACTTGTTTTGGCAGCACCATTGGAGACAATTCTTATGTGCTGTCAAAACATGTTTCATCAAGAAATATGGAAAATAGAAAATAAACAGCAGACGACAAAATTTAAATCGAGATTGTACGGGTTAAATGTTGCATTGTCCAGGGCTCCAGATAAGGAATTAGTAATTGAGTATTGTCACTATCATTTTCTGAAGCAATTGGGTATTTCAAATTTTAATTGGGTAAAATAAAATCACTCTACTGTTTACACATCAACAAACAGCAATTATTGAATAGTTTGCTTCTAAATGAAAACAAGTCTTGGAATTTCATTAGAATTGTCTCCTTGGAGACAATTCTAATGAAATGCCAAGATGTGTTTTCTTAGAAAATATTCTGTGTTTGTTGTCTGTTTATTGTTTTCTGCAGCATGATAAATGTACCATATAATTGTATTGCTTTTTGATACTCGCTACTTCTGATTTCAATTGGGTTTTTGGCAATTTTAATTTGGTATTTAAGCAAATACGCAGCTTATCTGGAGCTCTGATTGTCATTTTGAAAAACGTTGAAGAATTGTTGAACATTTTGTCTCATGCAAGAATCAATGCAGTAAAAAGGATTTGAAAGTTTGCGCTTATTTAGCATGCTTAGTGAAATTGGTTATAGAAATACAGTGAAATTGCGATGGCTCGAACTGCCAAGGGACCGCACATTTTGTTCGAGTGATCGCATCTTTCGAGCCATCGCATCTTTCGATTTTGTTATATTTGCCGACTACTGTACCCGTCGGATTTAGGAAATAAACAAAGCACAATAGAATGTATCCATGTTTTAGATGATCATAATATGTATTCGCAGTTTAGTTAGCATGCAAAATTAAATAAACTGCATGAATTTACAAAACTGTCTTTATTTCAATTATTATCAAAGTCGAAAAAGAGAAAAGGTCCAGTATTCACTATAAATAGCGGCGCACATAATTAATGCAGCAGGTGGTTGTGACGTCACTCGAAACAGTGGTCTTTTCAATGGGCGTTTTTCGTTGTAACTCCGCCCCGTGCAGGCACCGGGGCGAGATCAACTGATCCTGAGAATAGTGCTGCAGTAGCCATTGCTTGTCGTAAAAGGCGACTAAACTGGCTTAACGATTGGGTTCATACTTTCCGGAACCCACTATACCGGATTTGGCCCTCATGTACATTTTTGGCTTTCTTGTATGTGAGAGTTGAGTCGGGCTATGCCCCATATATAAAAGTAAGATTAGTGCTAATCCTATTACTTTTAGGGGATGGGATAAATGATGCTGGTGTGGCGAGGGCCTGGCACCAGATCAGGTTGTTCTAATTTCAGGACTGAATATATATTTTGATTGTAAATATTGAGTTCTGAAGTTGGGATTTACCCCCCTTGGACAGGTGGATACGGGACTCGACCCCGTTGACCCGTCTGCGTGTAGACTCCCTGAGGCTTGTACCTCTATGTCAGAAAAGCGGACGTTAAACCCTATTCACTCACTCACTCGTTGTAACTCCTTGGTAGCCTCTCGAATAACACGGGAGTTAAAACGAAAAACGACCAATGACTTAAGACAGACTCTATTAAATACTCCGAGTGGACGAAACCGAGAATATTTAATAAATCGCCATAGATTACTCGAAAATGTATTGAAAACAGGTGTAATATTTTGGTAGGTAGAGTATCGTGCGTATAGTATCGTGCGTAAAACAAGCGTAAGTATGATCTGTAACACAAACATACGATTTAAATAGTAAATTAGAAATTCACTCCAATGTGACTCATTTTGGTTGACACATATTAAATGGTTATTACCAGCAATTATTTAATTAAAATTGAAAATGATCGCCATCAACAACGTTAACGATCAAATTGCACCACTTTAGGCAATTAACTGCACTTGAAAAGAAATCACATTTCACAGACAGGTAGAGCGCGGCTCGGCCTTTGTTCGTAATAAGTCTAACGCGGAGGTGTGACAATTAGCCAAACACAAACTTCGACATCAATTTCGAGTCATCGTATAGCAAAATAGCGAGAAATGTGTCCGCGGGACTTGACAATTGTTTCGAGCGATCGCACTTTTCGAGCCATCGCATTTCGAACCATCGCATGTAAAATACATTAAACATATAGGGAAAATTATCGGGACCTCGACGCCATTTCGAGCGAGCCCAACATTACGAGCCATCGCATTTCGAGCCATCGCGATTTCACTGTAGTAGATAATTTATTCTTTCACAATCGTTGTGCTTGTTTTGTAATCTGCTTACAGTAATTATGCTTAGAGTAACGTTGTTTAAATTTCTTATCAATCACAGTAGTAATTTCTTTTGGGTGTGTTTGAATATGAGCTGAATATATTGAATACAATGAAACTCCAGTTTCTGTGCATTTGTCCAAAATCTGCTGTAAAGGTTAAAAAATAAAATTGTCACTGACGACGCTTTGACATGATACCTGTGGGTACCGTGTTTCTTTATTTTTAATGTCTGTTTCTTGCAAAAAGTGCAGATCCCGATAAGACGGCTCTTGGCGAGCCTGCTCATCTGGATCTACACTGTTTGAAAACACCTCTATAGAGGTATGTAGTGTTGAAAGAGTTGAGATGTGTTCTTCAAATGATCTTGACCCACTTGTGCTCTTCATTATCTCCTTGCCGATAGGCAAGAGGGGATATAGTGTTAGTCCATGTGAGTATGTACGATAGTAACATTTTTCATTTTTCAATAACTTATGAACGTCTTCATCGATTTTGATAATATTTGACCACAATGTGTGTCATGGGATGGTGCTTTGTTTGATTCACATCTGACCAAGGTAACTGAGGACTAGTGTTCACCTTGTTGTATTTGTTTGTTTGTTTTGTTGGGGTTTAACAGCCTATCGACAGCTTTGGTCATTGAAGGCCGGGTGGGTCAATGGGTTTAGTAAGTTTTTTTTGTTTTTTTCTTTATTATCAAGGCTGCCAGTGAGGGGATTAGCTTCATTATAGGAATGAATGGCCTTTTTGTGGAATTTATCGGGGTATAAACTTGGAAAAGTCGCGGGAATACTGGACGAAGGCCGGAAGGCCTCGTCCAGTATTCCCGCGACTTTTCCAAGTTTATATCCCCGATAAATTCCACAAAAAGGCCATTCATTCCTTATAATTCCAGCATTTGAAATAAATTCATCAAGAAAATGTGTTTATTTTCCGTTTTCTTAAGAATTATTTTAACTGCGCCCGACGGTTACGGAAAGTAGTTCGGCATGGAGTTTACTGAGACTTGCAACGGACCAATCAAATGTTAGGGAATCGTGTAAATATTTTTGTGCTGGAATTATAATAGCGATACCCTTGTTAACATAGCACATCATGATGGTATCTATTGTGGCTTTGGCACTCTTGTAATTTATAGTCTTGAACTTGTTCATGTCACCCCAGTAGTAGTAGTTGCCAGTTTTAGGTAGTAGTTTTTATATAACCCACATTTAATCTGTATTTGCCCAATCTGATCGAAGTTTGACTGCATGTAAAATTGAAATATTCTATAAATTATAGTGAAATTTGTTAATCTGATGCTCCATTTTGATGTAAAATTCACAATCTTTGTTGTAATTGGGTACACAAGTCTTTGTGACATTTCCTGTGATAAAGATTTGGTTTTTCGTATACCGGCATATCTTGGCTGGCTTATTTATTAAATATTTGATACGGCCATAGAAAATTAATTAGTAGGTACTCATCCAAAAAGTTTTGGAATACAATCGGGTGGATGGGAGACTTTTATGCTTTTATGCTTTTAATACTGAAGTTTGTGTAAAACTAGTGTAAAAAAATACCTCTTCTATATCTTTACAAATACAATAATACTTTGGCAATTTATTTTGTGGTGGGTAGGGATGGGAATCTGCTAATTAATTTTGTCTGGCCTAATTTACATTTATATTTATTAATTCTTACTTACTTTGTATTTTACATTTGCAATTTTGTACATGTTCTGAAATCTGAATGTGACTGAAAGTGGCTTATTGTGACCAGTGTAGTCGCATGTTAGCCAGAGGATCCATGCAGGATCAGAGTATACACTGTTCACCATTGGGAAACGCTCTTGATGGATTTAACTCTTTGCATGCTAGCGGTGAAAATATCCGCCAAACAAATTAGGAGTATATGTTTTATTTCTCTCTGTAAATATGTCTTGAAATTTCATTAGAATTGAGTCCTCCGGACTCAATTCTAATGAAATTCCAAGACATATTCATGATATTTACAGGGAGAAATAAAAGAAAATATACTGAATTGTTGTCTGCTACTTTTGAACTATTTATAGCCCACACATTTCCCAGCATGCAACGAGTTAACAAACATTCTGATAGGTGGCACATGTATATGGAATTTATCCCGTCAACACAGTCCATATGTGCTGTGAAACACGGTGCCGTGAAACATTTTTGATATCCTGTCAATACGACCTTATCATATTTTTTCCCATTCACGGCACTAACCTACTATTCTCTATATACTCTCCGATTACATTGCCATATTTACACTACACTAGATTTTGAAACTAATTTTCTGTAAATGATGACAACAATTTCCAAGTGCATAACAAATTAAATTGCGCTTTAAATTATGTCATACCTTTGATGATATTTGCAGAAAATGTGGCTCATTTTGAAAATCAATATCAGCAAACAGGGGCACTTTGATAAGGGAGCTGGGTCCACATGTGTAGCTGTGACTTGATAAATTGGGCTTATGGGATTTATGACCAGTCTAGCTCGTGATCTTCTAGTACAGTCCTTTAGCATGGTAAAGACCTGGGGCCCGTTTCACTAAACTTCTTACGACTAAAATGTTTGTAAGTTCAAATTTAAGATCGTCTGTAAATGTCAATTTATGGATTTACATTTATTGAGCATAGGCTGCATATGCAGCCTATGCTCAATAAATGTAAATCCAATAATTATTTACGAGAAAACAGTGTTAATGTGAAATGCACATGCTAGTCTGGATCTACACTGGTCGCAAATGCCCAGTTTCTTCAGTCACATCCACATATGACCCGCCACAACAAAAAGCATCTTATAGAGTTTTTGACCAGTGTAGGTCCTTATCAACTAGCATACACACACAACATGGTACACACCTAATGTTTAGTCAGTGGCGACTAATGTAAACCCTGATCAGTAGCCTATTTCACTAACATTGTAAAGTATACTTTTCTAGCAAAGTATACTTTGAGGGAGAAATTTTCAATTTTGGGATAAATTTATTATTTTATTTATTATACTGAATTTATTACATTATCACAGACAATTTGGCTGTGATAATGTAATAAATTCAGTATAATAATTCTGCATACTTTTAATCATCAAATATATGCAACGGTTAGTTATATGAAATAATGCATTTTGGGAAAAATAAATGATTACTCCCTCAAAGTATACTTTGCTAAATAAGTATACTTTGCAATTTTGATGAAATCGGCTACAGGATGTGTAGGCTGATCTCGGGCTACACTCGTCGCAAACTCAATAATGACCATTTCCTCAAGTGACAGCGAACAGTGTAGGCATTGATTAGACTGCATGGATACGCAGGTTGGTCTGAGGCTACACTGGTCACAAATTTAATAATGGCCGTTTCATCAGTGGCGAACAGTGTAGCTGCTGATGAGAATGCACAGATTGTAATCCTCCATATCAGTGGCGAACAGTGTGGATTCTGATGAGAATGCACATATTGTAATCCTCCATATCAGTGGCGAACAGTGTGGATTCTGATGAGAATGCACAGATTGTAATCCTCCATATCAGTGGCGAACAGTGTGGATTCTGATGAGAATGCACAGATTGTAATCATCCATATCAGTGGCTAACAGTGTGGATTCTGATGAGAATGCACAGATTGTAATCCTCCATATCAAGTGGCCGAACACGCGAGTTGGAATTCTGATGAGAATGCACAATTGTAATCCTCCATATCAGTGGCGAACAGTGTGGATTCTGATGAGAATGCACAGATTGTAAACCTCAATATCAGTGGCGAACAGTATGGGTTCTGATGATACTTCACAGCTGCGCATGCTGATCTGGGTCTACACTATTCAATAAGCTTCTTTTTGTTGTGGTGAGTTACATATTGGGATACCGGCTGAGAAAAAGGACCTTACATGATTTGCAAATATTTGAGATCATAATATACACTTTCAGATGAGAATATTCGTCTAATTTTAGGGCTGAATGTACAGTAAAACCTCTCTAAACCGGACACCCTGGAAGGTCCCAGGGTGTTCGGTTTAAGGAGGTTTCACTGTAAATCAGGCATTTATCATTCTGAGCCATAACTGTGTGCTATGTGATCATGAACAGACATTATCACCTAAATAAACAGTTCCGATTTTGGAATTTTTTCCCCATCCATACAGGTGAAATATGGGATTCAACTCCGTTAACCCGGCCTAAAATGACAGAAATAAATACTGATTCCAGTAAGGCTACCTACATCTTTGACTGGCAAACAGTGTAGGCACCGACTAGATTGCTGATCTGTGGCTATGTTGGGTGCAATCATCGTATGGTCCTTTGTCTGAGCTGGTGACCCATATACATGTATTTTGTTGGTGTTTACAAAGGAAGACCGTCTCTAATGAGATGCTATATAGTAGGAGGAATGACAAAATCTATCGGCTAACTTGCTACGCATTGACGAAATACACGCCGACTTATAAACAAACAAAATGCTTTACTAAGCGTTGATGCGGATACAATGTATCAAGGTCGATCTGTACTTACAAACTACTTTCACCGACGTTTCATTGGTTAAATGATGTCACATGTTGTTGCCGAATGACATCAGTGTTAACATTCATTGTAAACAAGTCTGCATGACTTTTAATGAAAACAAAATTGCAGTTGTCCATTTCATAGTTCAAAATGTTACCCAGTAAATAGAATACAAGGCTAGTGCCTTTTGATATAAAGTTTATCAGTAGCCGATTTCATCAAAATTGCAAAGTATACTTATCTAGCATAGTATACTTTGAGGGAGTAATCATTTATTTTACCCGAAATGTATTTCACGTAGAACTAATGACTGTATATATGATGATTAAAAGTATGCAGAATTATTATACTGAATTTATTACATTATCACAGCCAAAATGGCTGTGATAATGTAATAAATTCAGTATAATAAAAATTCATAAATTTATCCTTAAATTGAAAATTTCTCCGTCAAAGTATACTTTGCTAAATAAGTATACTTTGCAATTTTGGTGAAATAGGCTACAGACTCGGCTAGGCTTGGCAAGTCTGGGAATTCCTATGCGTTTTTTTACTAGCCTCACCTAGCCTTACTCGTAATTGTGCAAGTTTAGTAACCTATATAAAACTGGTATATTACCTATGTCATGTTTGTGACCTGTGTAGACAATGTACACAATGATCAGAACATACCTGTTGTATCGTAATAACCCTATAGATTCGGACACCATTACTTTTGGGAAACCCCTATTTTCCCAAAACAAATTGTATCCAAATACATTGTTATTGTGATAAATATAATCATAAATATTTGGACATTCCAAGCTGTGAGAAACCATAGATTAATGTGCGTTTCACAGATTATATTGTGTCCAAATATTTAGGGTTATTACGGTAGTTCATATACGGACTGATACTGTCAGTTACCTTATGTTGATCACACTGCTAGTCACAAATCGTAGTTTATCCCGTCAACACAGTGCGTATGTGCCGTGAAACACGGTGCAGTGAAACATTTTTGATATCCTGTCAATACGACCTAACCACTGCGTATGAATATGTGCGGTTGTTATACTTCGATTCTCCGATTTTGAGGATGCGGCTGGGGTTATTTTTTTGCATTTTAAAGCTATTTGTAATGTTGACGGGATAAATACGGTAGAATAGTAGGTTAGTGCCGTGAATGGGAAAAATATCTGGCGCGGCACGGAAACAGGATGGGCTCGGCAGAGCCTCACCCATCCCGTTCCCTAAGCCTTGCCAGCTATTTATTCCCATTCACGGCACTAACCTACTATTCTCTATTTGTTATGCCCTCGGTCTCTGTAGAGCCGGGAGACATTAGGGTTTGTTCTGTGTGTCTGTCTGTGTGTGTCTGTCTGTGTGTGTATCTATGGGTCCAGTTAAGAAGTTTGCCGGAATTTCTCCAATCTGCCTTGGGTGGTTGGTTGAGAGCATCTGAAGGTTAAATTTAACGATGGGATTCATCCTTAACCAAAATCGGTTTGGCCTTCAGGTACATTTTAGTTTTGGCTTTCTTGTTACTTGAGAGTTGAATCCAGTTATACCAATTATAAAAGTAGTAAGATTAGTACTATTAGTACAGTACTATTACGGTGGGTGGAAGGTGGGAGCATGCGATGGGTAATATAATGATCGGACTTCATCCTTACCGGAATCCCGACTGGAGACCTGGTTTGGCCCTCACATACGTCTTTGGTATTTTGTATGTGACAGTTGAATCTGGTTATACCCCTTATAAGAGTAATCCTATCGGTATTACTTTTAGGGGAAGGGTTATTATACCCCCACAAACAAAGTTTGTTGAGGGTATATAGGAGTCAGCTTGTCGGTCGGTCTGTCGGTCTGTTGGAAATTCCCTTCCGCTCTATATCTTCTACACCGATGCATGGATTATCAAATGGCTTGGCACAAATGTTTGTCATGATGAGAAAGTGCGTCGCGATCAATAACCACGCACCTACGTCCAAGGTCAAGGTCACAGTTGAAGGTCAAACCTATAGAAATTCCCTTCTGCTCTATATCTTCTACACCGATGCATGGATTATCAAATGGCTTGGCACAAATGTTTCTCATGATGAGAAGGTGTGTCGCGATCAATAACCACGCACCTACGTCCAAGGTCAAGGTCACAGTTGAAGGTCAAAGGTCAAAAATATTGAAATTCCCAAATGGCTTAGCACAAATGTTTCTCATGATGAGGTGTGTCGCGATCAATAACCACGCACCTACGTCCAAGGTCACTGTTGAAGGTCAAAGGTCAAACCTATTGAAATTCCCTTCCGCTCTATATCTTCTACACCGATGCATGGATTATCAAATGGCTTGGCACAAATGTTTCTCATGATGAGAAGGTGTGTCGCGATCAATAACCACGCACCTACGTCCAAGGTCACAGTTGAAGGTCAAAGGTCAAACCTATTGAAATTCCCTTCCACTCTATATCTTCTACACCGATGCATGGATTATCAAATTGCTAACCACGCACCTACGTCCAAGGTCACAGTTGAAGGTCAAAGGTCAAACCTATTGAAATTCCCTTCCGCTCTATATCTTCTACACCGATGCATGGATCATCAAATGGCTTGGCACAAATGTTTCTCAGGATGAGAAGGTGTGTCACGATCAATAACCACGCACCTACGTCCAAGGTCAAGGTCACAGTTGAAGATCAAAGGTCAAAAATATTGAAATTCCCAAATGGCTTGGCACAAATGTTTCTCATGATGAGAAGGTGTGTCGCGATCAATAGCCACGCACCTACGTCCAAGGTCAAGGTCACAGTTGAAGGTCAAAGGTCAAACCTATTGAAATTCCCTTCCGCTCTATATCATCTACACCGATGCATGGATTATCAAATTGCTAACCACGCACCTACGTCCAAGGTCACAGTTGAAGGTCAAAGGTCAAACCTATTGAAATTCCCTTCCGCTCTATATCTTTTACACCGATGCATGGATTATCAAATGGCTTGGCACAAATGTTTCTCATGATGAGAAGGTGTGTCGCAATCAATAACCACGCACCTACGTCCAAGGTCACAGTTGAAGGTCAAACCTATTGAAATTCCCTTCCGCTCTATATCTTCTACACCGATGCATGGATTATCAAATGCCTTGGCACAAATGTTTCTCAGGATGAGGTGTGTCGCGATCAATAACCACGCACCTACGTCCAAGGTCAAAGGTCAAACCTATTGAAATTCCCTTCCGCTCTATATCTTCTACACCGATGCATGGATTATCACACTATGCCCAGGGTCAAGGTCACAGACTTGATGCGTTTGAAACCTTAACGCTCGGCTAAATGGCTTATAATCAAAAATGCCTCGTTTTCTTTGGCTGCCAGTGGGGGTATTTGTGTGCCGACAGGTCAGATTTCTAGTTCTAATTTCAGAGCTGAATATATTTTTTTCTGTAAATATTCAGTTCTGATTTTTTGTGGTGGTTGGTTGGGAGCATGCGATGGGTAATTTAAAGATCGGGATTCATCTTATTACATGTACATGTAATTATTAAATTAATCATGTTTATTCTATTGATCTTTTTTTATTCCATTAAAATATCTGACATATGTGTGTCTTTCTTTTTTCTTATGTTTGGTGGTGGTTGGTTGGGAGCATGCGATGGGTAACTTAACAATCGGGATTCATTCTTTATACTCCTTATTTCTAATCCTATTACTAATAGGGGAAAGGGCTCAAGTGACTTTAGAGTGGTATGGACCTGGCACCATGTAAGGCTATTTTCAGTTCTGCTTTTGGGATCCCCCCCCCCCCGCAATGCAGCAGGTTAAATACTAGCTACAATAGTTAACTACGATATGGTTATCTGTGGAGAGATATTGTAGCAGGGTAGCAATTTTTTTCTAGTTAAATAGCTAAATGACCTTAGCTGTTGATAGGCCATTAAACGCCAAAAAATCCAATCGAAAACTCTAATTTCAGGGCTGAATATGTATTATTCAATATAAATATTCTGTTCTGATTTTGGGATGTCCCCCCCCCCCCCCCCACGGCATTAAATGACCTTAGCTGTTGATTCCTTATTCTGGTCATGTATCTAGTGTTGATTCATTCAATAAACATTTATCATAAAGGGCGATTGAAAGAGGCTTGGACCGAGGTGTCCCATGTTTTCACAGTTCCCGACTCGAATGCCTCGTAGCACCAGCCAAATTCTTAACCCATGGTTACAGTGTGTTCGGTCAAATGTATTTATAAAACTTATATTTAAAGCTTAATATCAGTGACTTTCTTTGGTTGAGACTGAACTTGCTCAGTCTCCGCCAATTAAATTGCTTGATTTGGTTACAAATTTCGACAATGTTCTGCAAAAGTTTTGTAATTGCCAGGGGTATATAATCTTTTTGTTACCCATATGCGGTCTGACAGCTTAAAGGGATCATCTCAAGAACCATAATAACATGCATAAAGGATAAATATGTGTATTTAAATAAGTACAAATTACCATGTGATATGAACACAGAAGTACAGTCAGTAAACTTGGAAGGAGTTTTTCCACCTTTTCATTTCTGGCTCGTACAGTTGGACCTCAATAAAAGGGACCTTACATAAGGCAGTTATGAGCAGTGTAGCCCCAGTAGCCTATTTCATCAACATTGCAAAGTATACTTTAGTAGCAAAGTATACTTTGAGGGAGAAATTTTCAATTTTATGATAAATTTATAATTTTTTATTTTACTGAATTTATTACATTATCACAGACATTTTGGCTGTGATAATGTAATAAATTCAGTATAATCATTCTGCATACTTTTAATCATGAAATATATGCATTTCTTAGTTCTATATGAAATAATGCATTTCAGGAAAAATAAATGATTACTCCCTCAAAGTATACTTTCCTAGTAAAGTATACTTTGCAATGTTGATGAAATAGGCTACAGATCAGTCTGTGAATTTGCTCTAATCCCACTTAGTTTGATCCTTAGCAATATACAAACGGAGTCAAACTGACTGCCATACGGAACATAATGCAGGTTCCAACACACTGAGCAATTTGTCCAATTTTACTTTGACTTGACGTGTTCCTTCTCTGCAACCTCCTCCTCCATTTGACCTACTTGTGGTGGCTTCTCTATATTCACGTAGTGATTTATAAACACGAAGAATCCCACTAGAAGATTACATCCGTCGATAAACAGCCGCACCTGATTCCAATACTGCTGCCCTCTATATGTCCAATACGAGAACCGGAGATCGACTAAAAACGTAAGGAACATTAAAGTAAACGCGGCCGACATAGATATGTCTCTAAGAAAGTAACCAGATAGGAAGCACACTCCTGCACAGGCAACGACTATCGTTAGAAAGTATCTCATGTAAATACCGCCAGGTAATAGTTCGTTCAACGCGCGGCGGTCTTCGTAGCTTTCATTGAAAAGATATGCAGTTCCGAGTAGGTAGACAGCGATACATAGTTCTCCTATTCGTTGGACGATCGTGTTACGTTTACCGCCTTTGATGAACGAGAAAACTAAGTAGATGCCCATACATCCGAGATGCCTGCTGCTGATTCGATGCTGAAAAAGAAAACAATGTTTCAGTCGGTGTATAATATAGAGAAACACCA
The DNA here is from genome assembly GCA_029237695.1 of Conchocele bisecta. Lineage (NCBI taxonomy): Eukaryota > Metazoa > Mollusca > Bivalvia > Lucinida > Thyasiridae > Conchocele > Conchocele bisecta. The sequence goes on along the minus strand of CM055273.1, from coordinate 59,872,207 downwards.
GGCTATATTTACAAAATTTATGATATTAAGTGTTTCAGCACCATTTTGAAGGTCACAAAGGTCAAGGTCATGTCATTGGCGGTGCGATTGTGTCACACACGTTCAGGTGAATGAACTGTCTAAATATTAAAGTAATCCTTCAAGTAATATTGAAATATTACATGATGGAGAAACTGTTACAAACTTTTAGACGTAAATGCACACGGACGGATGTACGGAACCTCAAGAGAAACGCAATATGCCCCCCTAGCTATCACATAGGGGGCATAATAACTGGAATGGCATAATAACTGGAATGGATTTTGATATGTTCATTTGTCACAAAATTATTTTCAGACTAATCCATTTATGAAAAAGGTATTTTTTACCCAAAAGAAATATGAAAATTACTTGCAAGCTCACAAGCCGGCTCATCTGGATCTACACTGTCTGCAAACACCCCTAGCTATATAGGTCTGTAGTGTTGAAAGGGTTGAGATATAAATGGATTCATTGTCATACCATACCATTCTCCCTAAATGTGATGCCAAGACACTAACATGGTATTATATTTTATCAGGTAACCTGCCCTGTATTGACAGAATACATACCGACTGATAATATATTGTTGTATCAGGCATTGACCTGATACAAACATCCGGGTTACAACAAAGTGAAAACTGACGTTCTGTTGGTCGGATGACGTTACCGAATGACGTCGGTGTAATGGTGCAACGTAAACAAGTCCGCATTCTGTCCATAGATAATGACATCATCTGTGGTTATTTTTTAGCATAAAACGTTACCTGATAAATAGAATACCAGGCTACTGTCTTTTGATAACAAGTTTATCAGGCTTGCCTCGGAAACGGTAGGAATTCCTTGGCAAGCCTCAGATTTCCTACACATGTCCTAGCCTTTCCTGATAAACTTGATATCAAAAGACACCTGCCTCGTATTCTCTATTAACGGTATCAGGTAAAGTTCTCTGCTATGAAGCTTACAAGTTTAATTTGTTTTTGTTGAAATGAATGTGGACTTGTTTGAGTTACATCATTACACTGAAGTCATTTGGCAATGTCCGGTGACAAATATCCACCAATGTAATGGCACAGAGGTTATGTCCACATTTATTGTTTGGCTTTAAAAGAAAAGGTCTAAGACCTTTTCTTTTAAAGCCAAACAATAATTGCGACTTAGGGTAGTGGCTTTGCCTCACTTCATATTTGTTTACCATACGGTCTTGGACTAAGACCTTTTCTTTTAACATGTTAAAGCCAGACAATAAATGTGACTTTGTCTCGCTTCATGTTTGTTTACCGTAAACACCTTGTTGCGTCATGACATAAATTGTACAATCGGGTCCAGGTCTCCACTTACCCTGTCATGTTTGGAGTAGTTGAACTGTTTGTTTGTGTAGGCGTTGAATGCCAGGTATCCCAGCACACCCGCATACAGCAGGGACGCGTACTTCACTTGGATCTTCGCTGACATCATGACACCGGCCAGGAAGCACAAACCCGCGATTGTGTAGATAATTTGTGGATGCATAGGGGGATACCTGTGAAAATAAAATGTGTTTGTCAGACTGAATATATTGGGTAAATCTATGTAACAACATATTATTTATATGCACATGCACATACAAACTACATCACATATTACGTAATTAAGTTTGAATGAGCACATGCATATAATAATCATAACATGTTTATATTCAATGAAAGTTGTCTTACAAATTATGAAATACAAGTAGCATTGTTCGGCTTTTTGTATAAACATCCATGCAACTGGCATATAAGAAATTAATATCTATTCACAGCTCCAGATAAGGGCCGTATTGATATATTTTACACATTTATTTTGGCTGTATATGAATTAATTTTCCAAAGTACCAAATACTCACAACAATATGAAAATACTCAATTCAAAACAGACAGCTGATTTTTATTGCTTTTTTTGGAGCTTTATAATTTTCATCATTTCTTTAAATGTGTAGACACTGACACATGACTATTTAAGTACTCAAGGCTAGCTATGCCACTGTCTACATCTAGCAGTATGAACAGTTCAGAATCACAGCATAACCACAGGTAGAAGACTCGGACCTGTTACCCCACCCACCTGGTGTTGTACTGTGCGCTATCAGATGGGTGGGGTACCATTGAATAAAATCCCATTACCCCACCCACCTGGTGTCGTACTGTACACTACGTTATAGATAACGTAATTTTTTCAATGGGAATTTTGTTATGTTACAGATCAGAGTCTTCCACCTGCGAGCTTGACCACAGGCGATTGAACTCCCCACCCGCATACCCCCATTAGATAAATCCATCTGGTCCCACTATACTATGTATATTATAAGTACATTATAATATAGTATGGGGGTGGGAGGTGGGGTGGGGTGGAGATGGAGGAGTTCAATCGCCTGTGAGCGTGACCAAAATCCCAAAACGCATACTTCTCCAGCTTGAGTGCCCTCTCAGCCAGCAGCATGACGAGTGTCACGGCCTGGATATACGGGAATTTTGCGAGGAAGAACTCCGGGAGCCACGCCCCCAGCCTCGTCTGCCACGACATCGCCATGCTGCTCAACAGGAGCTCCGGGTTCTCCCACAGGTCGGAGAACTGAAGTTTGAATGAGACGGGCAACTTCTTCACGGTGCGGTGTGGCTTTTTCCTGAAACAACAGCGTGCATTGGGTAATTTAACGAGACCTGGTTTGGCCCTCAGATACATTTTTGGCATTTTTGTATGTGACTATTGAATCTGGTCATACCACTTATGTGAGTATTATGATTATTTGTAATCCTACTATTTGTAGTGGAAGGCGTTTAGCCCTCACATACGTCGTTGGCATTTTTGTATGTAACTGTTGAATCTGGTTATATGAGTATTATGACTATTCGTAATCCTATTACTTTTCGGGGCCAAGTGACTTTGGGGCTTTCAGCGCTGAAGATATACCTTTTTTTATATAAATATTCCCTCCCCCCTCCATACAGCAGGTTACATACAGGATCAAACCCGTTGGCACAGCCTTAAATGACCTTCGCTGTTGATAGGCCATTAAACACCAATCAATCAATCAATCAATCCTGAAACAACAACATAGAGAATACCAGGCTAGTGTAAACGAAATTTTGATATCAAATTATCCGGTTAACCTCGGAATTCCTACCGTTTCCGAGACAAGCCTGATAAACTTGATATCAAAATATATATTCAGTCCTGAAATTAGCATAATCTTATCTGGCAATAGGTTCCGGAGCCCCACTCCCTAAAAGTAATAGGATCAGTACTAATCTTACTTATAATTATAATGGTAAGAACCGGATTCAACTCTGTGCAGCATGGTCGGGTCATGATCATTATGACTAGATCAGCTTGTGCATCCAGTCAGGTCAGGATCTGCACTGTTCGCCCATTCCATCAATGAAAAATCCCGTCATGCTTCTAACAAGCTATATAGATCGTTATCAGCCAGTAATTAGATGGACCCATAAACAAATGGCATATGTGAGCGAATAGACCGAAATAAGCTTGCTTTCAATTCAATCCCATTTGTATGTAACTACTGTATCTTAAAGGTACATGCCCACTCAGTAGGCACAAAATGTTCTTCATATCGAAGACATCATCTGAGGCATTTTCTAGCAAAACAAACATTCATTCACCATTAGCCCACGTATTGATTGGAATTATTATAGATTTTATATCAAACGTAAAATTTCCACACTGATATCAGGGGCGATAAACGTGTTTCCTTAAAATGTTAATGCCTAATGGACATTACTATTTATTCTCTGTATTTATTTTTGGATGTGCAATGATCATACTTTATGATCTGTCTATAATATTATTTTTTCAGGCGACGTATTTAATTAGTATAAATAACTAAAAAATATCGGGCCTTATTTGCATATGAAAATAGCCAGATACCACCGTGCGTCACTACAGTATCAGTAAAATAAATATTACTAAATTATTATATCTGTATAGTGGGCACTTGTAATATTTAGAATTGGTGGAATAGTGACACAATTATACAGTACACTTATTTAATTCCTATAAAGAACAGTCTGTGCCTACTGAGTGTGCATGTACCTTTAATAACAATGACATTGTTAATCAAATTGTAAACAATATGCGTTATTTTGCACTATCACCCATCCGCACTTGCAAAGCTACACCGTCAGAGAGCAGTTTTGTCAAACATTGGTCATACGTTTCTGTCCAGGCGCGGATACAGAAATAATTGCAGGGGAGGGGGGGGGTCTGTAATTACAAGTCGACACAGCCGACCTCCGCGAGCGGAAAATCGTAAAGTAGGGGGGTCTGGGGGTCCTCCGCCAGGAAATTTTTAGATGCCAGATCGCTGCAGATGCGATTTCCTGACACCTAGGCCACGAAAAAAGTCATCCAACTATTCGAGTATTGTAGATTTTCGTCCTTTTGCCGGGAGCGGACCCCCCCCCCCATGTTTCCGAGCCTGCTGTCACTAAACAATGGGCAACGCCCATTCCCTGATACTAGTGATAGTGATACAGAACATTTATATATACCAGAAACTGCTACGTCGATCTCTGCATACTGTCTATGTTGCAACGTTATTGCTATCCTATTTACTGGTGAGTGGCATTTTACGTACGGTGTGGCAAATGGCAATAAATAGTGGCAGGGGAGAAAACTCACGAAAACGGTAAGTTCTAACATGGACTTATCAATACCAGTGGCGTGGCCACTAGGGGTGCAAGTGGTGCGAAAGCACCGGTTAACATTTGGTACAAAATCAACCGGAATAAAATAGACCAAATGGCTACAATATGTTCAGTATAACATTAGTTAAACATATAACATCTTCCCGGGTATCTACCCGGAGGTTAGTACAGGATTCAAAATGGAATCCAAAATGGTCGCCAAAAAATGACATAAACATACTTAGTACAAATAAAACAAAGGACACAAGGACGTAATTTAAAATTAGCGTGTGTCAATATGCCTGAACAATATGTAAGATGCCTGAACAAAAAAACATTTGATTAAATATAAATAACAAATTGATCATCTTCTAAATTTAGGTAAATAATGCAATCAAAATGGCGCCCAAGATGGCCACCAATATCTCGAAATGTCTAAACCGAACAAACCGGCATGATAGTTTGAAATAAATAATTATTTTATCAAACATGGTCTGTAGTAACATAAGGTCGTAACTATTATGCTACAGCATAGCACTTACGACCTTATGTTACTAGACCATCGATGTTACTTAGGATATCAGGAGAAATTGTAACTACATCATGTATTCAATTCAGACTTCATTTATTAAGCTATTCAAGATTAATTGCCACCAAAAATGCAAGAAATATGGTAAGATGTGTGATAAATATTGCACACTTTTATAAAGCCCTACAGTGTACACCCATGTCATGATAGTTTCCCAAATAGCTAATATACATGAAATCAATAGGTTATGTTAGACATGTGGAAATAAAACGATTCTGCCAATATGTGTCACATGTACACATTGACCACCGTGACTGTATCATAATCAGCACTATGCTTTGTCTGCCGTCTTGGATGTCATATACTTACTATTTAACTTATAAAACTATCAATGTTTAGCGGTATGTAAAATAATCTAAAACATACACATTTTATTCTGTAATTTTATAGAAGAGGTGGGTGGAAGGGAATGCGTGAGGGACATGGGGTTGGGGGATTGGCTAAAGGATATCAGAAAATATTGTTATCAAAGAAAATAAAAAGGGGGTATATATAGTTCTTTCCCGACATTCTATATTTCGTAAAATTAACAGTTAACAAAGCACAAATCACTAACATATGCGTGTACTAGGTTAAACCCATGACCCCTCTCTTATGTAATTTGAATACGAATTAATACATGTCTGGAAACTAGTAAAGTATGTTCCTTACCTGGACATGTTGTTAGTTCCGTGGTCTATCTCCATTTTCAAATGTTCAAATGTGCACGTTTACAATTGTCGGCGTTGTAGATGATGGCATGTGGATCTTATAATCGAGCCCACTCCTGACAAAAGTACCCTTGTGTCCCGGCTTTTGACATAATTGAGACAAGCCATGGGATGTTGTACCTACAGACATCTGCGTAATTTAATGAAATACATTTACAAAATTTACAATTTTTTCTGTAAATGGCGTCAAAAGTTGACACAATTTTCAGAGTAATTATATTCCGCATGTAAAAGGAAAAAATCTGAAAGATTTGTCAACTTTTGACTATATTTATGAAACATATTGTAAATTTTGTAAACGTATTTAATGAAATTACACAGATGTTTGAAGGTATGAACTCACATGGCGTGTCTTATTCGTGACCAGTCTAGCGCCTGATATAGTGTATGTTAGACGCCGGTCAGCTTTTTCAATTGCTAACTTGTGAGCAGTGCAGACCCTGATCAAGGTAATTCATGATTATCCAATGACAGGCATATACGATAGCATTTGCGTTTTATGCTATTAAAACAAATTCGGGTTATTCAACAACTGTTTCGATATTTTTGCATACAGTGATATGTTACAAGATACGTTTTCGTAAATTATGCATGAAATAATTATAAATTGTCAATTAAGTATGTAAAAATTGCACGCCAATACTGGTACGCGTATGTCGTCGTACACCAATACCGGTTATCATGTGACGGTGACGGGAGTTTCCGGAAGTAATAGAGGAAGAAGAGCGATTTTCTGTTTACAACGATTAATTGACGTTTTGGTTGCCGCCGGGGTATTTACATGCATGTACAAATGTATAACATATATAGTAACTAAACAACATTTAATACAGCAACTACTGCACATGTTCCACGTCAAATCCGCCGATGGGAGTTTGTGAATTAGGCATAATAATTCCGAATCTGAAATATGCAATTCTTTTTTTTACATGATGACATTGTTATATACCTGTCCCATTTTTTCTTCATTTTATGAAATTCTGTCAAATATTGATTTTATTGCACATACAAGAACACAATTTGGGACTTTTGGGTCTATTCTTTTGTTACCCGTGTTAAACTTTTTCTTTTCGCAATAAAATCGTGGAGGGCATTTTTGCTCATTATACAAATGTATCTTATAATTCTTTCCTAGTGTTGATAGTAAGTGACTTGTCACGTGATTAATATGTTTAATTGCTAAAAACATACCTGTATGTTTTATTACACACAGCCAAAACATGTAAATGCTTTACTTTTAAGGGACTTACTGGTCCCAAGAATACTTTGAAGTCGGGGCCTTATAAGGGTCCTAAACGGCTCGGAGGCATTGAATACCCACGGTTCAACCATGTAGCCGACTAGTCATGGGTAGAAATAGTTGGTCAATAAGAAAGTACATTTGAGATGAGCCATGTGATATTGTGCCTTAGCAAATGTGTGACTTTTAATAAAATATATTTACAGAAACTTCAATATTTTCTGGCGAAAGTTGACGAAATTTTCACAGCAAATGCGCGGGGTCATAAGGATATGTATTATGCAGTTTTATGACCCAGAAATGCGCCAGAATATTCCGCAGTTTGAGCTGTACATTTCGACAAATTTAGACTTAATTTACGAAAAAAATAGTATATTTTACAAATATATTTCATGAGATATCGCGCACGTTCTTACGTACAAAATCGGACTGAACCAATTCTGCATACAAATATATTTGGAATTTTAAATTGGATACAGAAATAATAAACAAATTAAAACCAGGGACGAAACAAACTGTAACTATAGTTGTTAAAACGTAACAGTACTTACTCATACTCACGCAACGTATGCTATATACGGACTTTACGTGAGTACTGAGTCGTAAGACATATTCGTATCACCCAGTTGATTACGAGTCTTGTTATGTTTTGTCATTTAAATGAACAGACGGTAGTGTATTTCAGTATGACGGTGTGTATATAACATTATGACTGGGTGTCATACCTCATATTTGTGGTTGTGACTGGAGAAATTGGGCTTATCGGTTTTGCGACCAGTGTAGATCCACATCAGCCTGTGCATCCGCACAGTCTGATCAGGATATACACTGTTCGCAATTCCACCAATGAAACACCAGTCAGTAGATCGTTATCAAGCTACAGGAGTGTGCTATTTGATCAGGATCGAAGCTACACTGGTCACACATAAGCCACAATGGTTCAGTCACAGCAGTTTCACTTCTGGTTGTATTATAAATGAGAGTATTGCTAGAATCTGTGTTTTTTTCGCATGTCCGCTTTGGAAGATGCGAGGGTAGCGACGAACAAACCGTTAAGGATTCATCATAACAGTGAGTATTACTTGCTTTCACGCCTGTGGCCAGGAGATAATATATGTCTTCTGTTCCTTTTCACTTTTGCCACTTTTCTTTTCCATTTTTCGAGGTGCTGCCGTTAATTTCTATATTCCGAGTTTCTTTTGGTATGGTGTCCAGTTTCACAGCTGTTTCATTAACAGAGGTAATAACGGTTTTCAAGAATGTTTCGTCCGAGTTAACTGCAGATTGTTCAGTAGTTCTAACCTATGTCAGGTGACAATGTAGATCTACGGATTGCCGATATATGTATAGGCACAGGCAACTCAGAGCGGTGCCCTGTAATCAGAGGATGAGTCGGTTCGATATTTCATTAATGCATTTATCATGGATGCGAGTATCAAACAGAATATCATCGTTACACAAGACACATACATAATTCATGCAATCGTCAATCTTTGATACCTCTTCCTTGGAGAGTGATGCGCAGCCGAAGTGTAGCAATTTAAGTCCACATTCTGCACACTGAATATATAGTACCATCTTCGGCGGCTGTTTCGCATATTGGGCAGATATCGAGTGGGTTCTTGTCATCACTGACTGGATCACATGCGTCCGAATACTGTTCGTATCTAGCCACGGTGTAGTTGCTGTTGCTGTCTGGAATATTCGCAATGTTTCCTATTGTTTCGGAACGCGATACATTACTTTCATTACATACATTACTTTGCGTTGTGTTCTGCGCTTAGAAATCACCTTTGCGCCCTTAATACAAAAATAAACTGTCAGAAACTCTTCAATGGAAAACCACAAAAGACGTACCACTAAGGTAAACTTTGGAACTGCGATGTTTTGATACAAGTTTGTAAGTTTAATGCTCTATTGGCAAAGACCCAGACATTGTCAATACACTCATAATGCACGTTTATTCACAGTACAGCTACTTGTTGTCATCTATTACATTTGTAATCGACTGTGACAGTTAATATTGCAAATATGTGTATTTTCAATTAGTGGGTGGGGTATTTTGTGACTGGCATGCATGTGATTGGACTAGTGATTGGATACACGGTGCTTTACATTTGATGAACAACACAATCGGTGAAAGTGTGAATTTATATAAATGTATTGAATAACTATTGCTATTTATTTATGGGTCAACCACCACCATACACCAAGTTACAGTTCCGCTGCCATCTTTCATCAGGGTTACACAGTACAGGTAAACAAACCACAATTTCCAATATTTCCATGCCGTCACAGGTGTCAGACGGATATAGTTTTTGCCTCGGTTCTCCATACACAACGTATACGCTGATGTGTTTTGCTGACATTTACTTTTTAAATTGATTATGTTATATTATCTAAATGGAAATACTCGTCCCAGATGCTTTAAACTGCTTCACGAGACTATTTATGTGAAATATATGTTACAATTAACAGCTAAATTGTCAATCATCAGCAGATGTGATTCCCTACTCGGCAAGGGAAACCTATAGAGGGCACCGTAACTCTGGGTATGAACAATACAAGAGTATTACTTCCTGCAACTAAATGTATACAAGTGTGGATATACTGTCATCTTTATGGAAGAAATAAATATGCTCCACCCTTAGTGAATTAGACACAGAAGTTTAAAATTAGACAGCTACTTTATGAATGTGTCAAATTATCCTGGTGTGGACTGTCAGCCCACATCCACCATGGGAAGGGAATATAGATTATTCCATGATGCACTATTCAACAGTGGCCAGGTCAGTAAACTTTGTACGATAAAAATGTTCTTATGCATATTTTGATAAGTTTACTCAACACATGAATGTGGCGGCGGACTACATGTACATTGGGGTCACTGAACCTGAATAAATTCACCAAAGAATTCTCAAAATTGGCTGCTAATACAAATTTTGTTGTTGATTTAAGTTTTGCGCTTACAAACTTCTTAGTCGCACACATGTACTGCAATACATTTATATTGTAAACCTCTCCCCTTTTTCCGGGCTCGCGACAGGCATGGCATATATCAACATATGTAGCAGGGTTAGTTTCCTTTAGGCATCAGTGTTTAGTAATGTAAAACCAGGACAAATTTTATGAAAATGTTAAAACTTAAATACCACGCTTTTATCAACACTAGAAACCTTAAAACTAGAAACCTTAAAGCAAGTGAGCATGGGCTCACAAACAGTGGCGTAGCTCCGTGTAGGCCCGGGCCTATACGCTTTTGCGGATAATGAAAAAAATAAAAATGCGAAAAATGCAATAAAATCGTGTGGGGGGGGGGGGTGGAGGAGGGTAGGGGGTATAGCTATGGCGGTGAACTGTAACGACATTGGAAGATGATCAGCGGCGTAGGAGGGTATTGAAAAGTGGTGCGGCCATACCGTCGAACGAGCAATGTTCGTGAGAATGCTAGCGGGGTCCGGGGCACGGTTACACTAAGCACCCAAATACACCAAAATCCACCCAAATATAGTCTAAATACGAGTGCTGATCCAGAAGTTCGTGGATAACGTCAGTTAACAGACCGAACATGGAGGTATTCTTGAAATATGTTGCAGGCATGTGTCTTTACATATAATGAGTATATGTATGAACTTTCGTGAACATATCTGGTTATTTATAGTTGCTGTATTGGCGTGAACAATGGTGGTCAGAGTATAGCGGCGCAGGTCACGACGTCACTTGTTGTGATGTTACGTTATGCGGACAATACTTTGACGTTACTCACATAATTTTTTTCCAAAATATATTCCATCGACAGAAATGAATTTCTGATGCCACTCAACCCACTTGCGGAGATCTTTTATACCACTGTGGTTCGAAAGAGCTTAAGATGTTTGTAGTTTCAGTCCGTAACTCTGATATATCTGTGAATCGTCTTCCCATTAGTTCACTCTTCAATCGCAGGAATAATGCAAAATCACAAGGTGAAATGTCGGGTGAACATGGGCGATGTTTGAACATTTCCGCTCCCAACTTGGTGGGGGTGACGGCTCACATTTCCACTGACTGTTTTGGTTCTGGGTTATAATGGTATAGCCACAATTCGTCTACTGTAATGAAGCGATCAATAAATGAATGTCCATCTTTCTTCCATCTTCACAAACAAATATTTGTTCCTTGAACAAGCAACTCTTCTTTCTGTACACAATATCATTGGAGCCCAAGGAACACTTAAAAATCCCATATAGTCTGATATATAGTTTCTTAGAAGCTAATTAGCTGTTCACTTAATTGATACAACGTTATTCTCCGGTCTTCGTCTAGTTTAGCGTTTACCAGCGTAACTTTTATAAATAATAACTTGATTGTGAGCAAATATTGAACCATCTATAACGTTGTGTAATTAATTATAGACGGTATTCACGAACTTCTGGATCAGCTCTCGTACATAAAAATATACCACAAATACCCCCTAGATAGTGTCAGATAGTAGTGTAAAGCATATATTGACACAAAACACATCATATAATTGACATATGTAGTCCAATAAATCTGTTAAATTGGCCATATTTTCGATTAATGCACATTGAATCACCAATCATATGGGAAATACATGCAAATATAGTTTAATATATATAAATATGCCACAAATACACCCTCAAACATATATCAGTGTTTGCTCTCCTTATGTTATCACAATTTGTATAACCTATTTTATGTATCAGTGTAGACCCTGATCTTATTATTGTCCGCACTTTTTGGGATACGTGTATATTTTACTAAAATACCCCACAAATACACCCTCAAAGGTAGACTACCATCTTACCTCTTCAAACATTATATGAGCCGCGTCATGCGAAAATAACGTTATCGAGTAAATGAGGTCGGAAACGTCGCTTCCATTTACGCTTTTGACATAGCTGACGTCGTTGTTGACAGCGGTAATGACAGACGATATAAGTGTATTATCGTGTGCTAGTCGGTATACCATTAGCGAAACAAACCAATTGTATGTAGACCATTGACTATTTTAATTAACATTTTATGTCAAAATATAAATGTACGTTCTCAGGGTTGTTATGAAAATAAATGATCAGAAACGAGTAATGTCGAGTAGCATGTGAGCTGGTGGTGTCGGCAGCCCAGTTTGTGTATGGACCCGATAAAGGTTTTTATGCCACCGGGTTTCGAAGAAACGGGTGGCATATAGTGTTTGGACCGTCTGTCTGTCCGGGCCAACGTCCGGGGGTTTGAGAGCTTAGGGGCGTGGTTAGGAACAAAAGATTCCTTTGTAATATTCCGTAAGCTCATAAACTCTATTGTTGTTTAGGGTCTTTTTCTTTGTTCTTCAAACAAAGGAAATACCTCATAAACCCATGGTGTCCGGTTTAGCGAGGTTTCACTGTATTTATCATAAAATCCCATTTTTCCCAGTGCCTACACAGAGCTAAGGCCCACGCACGCCTAATAAAACCAACACTGTCACACATAGCCAGCATTTTACACGCAGAAGCCTTACCAGCCCAAAAACCTGACACAAGTCACCCGACTACGCTAGGTCGGACACAAGTTTGTATCGCGATTTCACTCAAATTCTCAAAACTAAACTGAACAAACCAGATCGGGATTTCAAGAATCCTCGAGATTTTTCAATCAAGTACCCGTAATAATAGTTATCAATGTGAAATGAGGAAATACAATAAAAATCTACCTACAAGAGCTATCTTTAATTATTTTCTTTTCAGCATCTTGCCTGAAGGGAAACGGCCGACATGTTGCGTTTACTGGTCACATGATCCACACTAATATACCCGGTTGTAAGACAGCTTCTGATTGATCATCTGGTAACCTCTGCTTACCAACCAACCAATCAGAGATCACATAGCAGCCGGTGATTTTCCACGAGTCATGTGATCAAGAAATGTAAAAAAACATGTTGCAAGTCTTCGAGATCAGATACTGATAAGAGAATAAATAAAGATAGCTGTCTTCGACGGGCATATTTTGTGATTTACGGCACTCTTGTTCCCATATAAACTAACCAATGACCACATATTTTGCTATTCTCTGCTACATTCGTTTTTTCGTATCGATGTGGGACCTATTTCCCCATAATCTGCACCCATTCTGCTGTGGATATTCACTAATTAAAATATAGGTTTAATTATTGTTAAGAAAGATAAATTAAATCTCCTGTGACCAAAGCATATGCTTGAAACTGATGTAAATGATACATTAACATGCCTGTGAAGTAGATGAGTGCATCAATTGACTGGTTTCTGCAAGCAAAGAGTGTCTATGGCATAAGAAATCTTGCTTAGTTTTTTAACATGTTAATACATGTATACCAGATCATGGTGATGGTGTCTTTTGAGGGACCAGGACAAAAAAGAAAATTAAAAGGTCTCTCATATTAATTAAAATGCAATTTCCTCCTCTCTTTTTGGTGGGAGACATACTGTCTCCACGCTATTGGGATCGTGATTCTGGCCGTTTGCACGGGTCTACTTTCGGAAGTGGCTCTCTGTTCATCGGGGGACGTCTCAATAGGCTCAATTTGCGTTCGCAATTAACAACAGTCAGGTGACATTTAAAGTCAGCGAGTGAACTGAAAGCAAGTTATTAATAGCAACGGCAATGCTCAACATTATGTGTAAAATAGTTGGCATGCCCAACTTTACTTTTGAAGAGAACAAATTGCTGTTATTGAGACGCCCCCCGTATCGTGTACCACGCAGTCGCAATGCGACGTCGAAGGCCATTTCTTTTTCCTATTGTGGTTTACGGGCGATTTTCGAAATACCCTCTGGGTGAGCGAAAAAAAATTCATGAAAACATTTTGCCGTTCATGCAGCATACACGTATGTAGGCCTACGCCCAGTCATAATTTTGAAAAAAAATCACATAATACGTTTGCAATATACCTCGTAAAACGGTTTATTAGTCGGACATAAAGCACCTTTGCTTCATCAACCTATTTGTGTTTAGAGCAGGCTGTATTTTACAAACACCAGTAACTGATCAAGTTCTCCAGATTTGCAGATTGTACATCCAATAATCAACATCGAATATATTTCTAACAAGGAATTTCGGAGTATGCAAATTCACAAGTGGCTACTTGTCTCCCGCCAGTCAATACTTTCAGTACTTTGATTTTTATTGCTAAAGTAGATAAGTGTATGTGTGTAGGTTGGGAAGTTTCTGAGCATGTTCAACAATAGATTTGGAAGGAAACGACCAAGAACATTTTCTTCCAAATGCAGGGTCCCTCAAAAGACCGCTACTCCAGATCAGTTGGCTCCCAGTGTGAATCTCAGAAAGATTGTTTCATCATTTGGCATAGTTGCGAACGGTAACTCTTGCAATCTACTCCCGTACCGTCTGTAGCAAGAGTTACAATTCCACTCATAGGATTCCTCTGCAGTATAGCGAATCAGATCTCTACTAAGGACTGTGGATTCATTCAATTAGCCTTGCTTTCTATTTGTATGCCCCTGGCCTCTGTACAGACGAGAGGCATAATTATAGTGTTTGAACTGTGTGTCCATCCGTGTGTTTGTCAGGTTAAGAAGTTTGCTAGAGTTTCTCCAGTTTGCTACCGGGCCATTTTTATGCAGACAGGCCACATTTTCTTGTTATTATTTCTCATTCAAAATATAAAGACAGTGTTGTGCCTAGGGTGAGGAGGGTTCCCCACCACAAAATTTCTCTGAAAATCTGCCATTCACAGATAATGGAAAAGGGTCCCAAATGTGGCTGTGACTGGAGAAATGGGGCTTATGAAATTTGTGACCAGTGTAGCTCCTGATCAAATAGCACAGTGCAGATCATGATCAGACTGTGCGGATTCACAGGCTGATTTGGATCTACACTGATCGCAAATCCCATAAGCCCCATTTCTCCAGTCACAGCCATACATCATGATATTGTCCCGTTGGGCCTAGGACCGTGACACAACACTGTTGCAACCACTCAATTAAACAGTTTTGATGAGACAATTCAAATTGTGGTTGCAAGTGTTAACCCTTAGACCGTTATCTTATTATTTTTTTGTCTGCTGTTTATTTTCATCAAAAACATTCTTTGACAGCACTTTAGAATAATTTACAACATGCTTTGACAGCACTTCAGAATCATTTCCATTGGAACTGATTCTGAAGTGCTGTCAAAGCATGTTTTTATTGAGAAATAAGGCAAGATATAAAAGCAACAGCAGATGACAATTGTTGCGATTAGCGGTCTAAGGGTTAATATACTTTTGAGGTGATTTAAGAAAGATAGTAAATGGGACAGTGCAACAATTTGTGGGGCTTTTACTGTCTAAAATTTAGAAGTGTCAATATACAGTCAATATTTACATTTTGTGTAAAGAAGACATGATTTACCAATAAAAACAAAGTTAAAACTAAAATCAATATATAAAGCACATGTATGCCTGATGTAGGGTTGACCCTCGACCCTTGGGATATGTAGCTATGTGATATTACGCCTTTGTTATTACGCATGCGCAAAGAAGGCAAACAGTTTACACAACTGGTGTATATTGTTGCATTTAATACTGTGGACATCATATACATAAAAAACAGTAAATAATTATGTACCTCATTGGGTAACTAGAGCAACAGTCACGTGGTCACGTATGTACGATTTCAATTTGGCGCAAATTACACTAAAAGATAATTGTTTATACGTATACAAATTTAACTATTCTTGGAAATCCTATGCTACTCTTAGTATGTGTATCATATAAATTGATGTTATGCTAATAATGTATTCTTTTTGTTTCTTATTTAATAAAAGCCCCACAAATCCTCTGCTCACACGATTCCTGGTTCATTTCATGCATGGAATGGGAGTGACAGAACAGAACAACCAAAACACAGTTATTTCCCTTTATTTAATTTATATAATTATAATATTATAACCTTTATAATCCATACAAACAAGTATGCAAGTGATCATATACATGTACATTAATTGCAATGAACCGTCTCTAAATGAGACATACCTGCAGCTTATTTCACCAACATTATAGGAATGAATGGCCTTTTTGTGGAATTTATCGGGGTATAAACTTGGAAAAGTCGCGGGAATACTGGATGAAGGCCGGAAGGCCTCGTCCAGTATTCCCGCGACTTTTCCAAGTTTATATCCCCGATAAATTCCACAAAAAGGCCATTCATTCCTTATAATTCCAGCATTTGAAATAAATTCATCAAGAAAATGTGTTTATTTTCCGTTTTCTTAAGAATTATTTTAACTGCGCCTGACGGTTGTGGAAAGTAGTTCGGCATGGAGTTTACTGGGATATAAATTTTGGATGGAGACTTGCAACGGACCAATCAAATGTTAGGGAATTGTGTAAATATTTTTGTGCTGGAATTATTGCAAAGTATACTTTTCTAGCAAAGTATACTTTGAGGGAGAAATTTTAAATTTTAGGATAAATTTATAAATTTTTATTATACTGTTTTATTACATTATCACAGCCATTTTGGCTGTGATAATGTAATAAATTCAACATAATAATCAGTCTGCATACTTTTAATCATCAAATATATGCAGTCGTTAGTTCTATATGAAATAATGCATTTCCGGAAAAATAAATGATTCCTCCCTCAAGGTAAACTTTGCTAGAAAAGTATCCTTTGCAATTTTGATGAAATCGGCTACGAGAGATTCCACTGGACTACAGGAATTTCCTATCAATTCTACAAGTAATTGTATGTACTTGCTTTATATGTTTCAAATGCACATAGGCGGCGGAACCGGAAAATTATTGGGGGGGGGGGGGGGTGGGGGGGGGGGGGGGCCAATCGTGAGGGCTCAAATGGCCCGATGTTGCTAGTGGGGTCCGGGGGCATGCTCCTCCTGAAATGTTTTAAATTTAAGGGGCGTGAAATGCCATTTCCTGCATTCTCCTGATGTTGCCTGATGCATGCTCCCCCGGAAGTTTGAGGATGAGAATAAGTGCTTTATTACAGAATTATTGAGGGGGGCAGCCCGCCCCCCCCCCCCACCTTTCCTTTTTATCCCAAAACTATATGCTACTTACTGCCAAACGTGTTTTCTGCATGTATTTTAAGCCTAATATACATGTACTTTACTGATTACACTACTATGGATGTGACCGAAGAACTAGGATTTATGAAATTTGTGTCCAGCTCCTGATCTGTAGCCTATTTCCCCAAAATTGCTATGCATACTTATCTTGCTAAGTACACTTTTGAGGGAGAAATTTTCAATTTATTAAAGATAAATTTATTAATTTTTAGCCAGGTTTTTTGAGAAAAAAATCCAGGCTATTGGATTGGCGAAAGGCGGGCGGGCGGCGGGCGGCGTCCACAATCAATGTTAAGTTTGAGTCCATTTCTTTGTTACTGTACCACCTAGGACCACCAAACTTTCACAGCTTCATAATCAAGGGGTGCCCACCACATATCACTATCCAACATGTTACTTTTTTTTTTAACTTCACCCATTTTTTCCGCGCAGTCGACTTAGCCATTTTCAATGTTAAGTTTTCGCGTTTACAATGTTAAGTTTTCGTGTTTAAGTCCATTTCTTTGGTACTGTACCACCTAGGACCACCAAACTTTCACAGCTTCATAACCAAGGGGTGCCTACCACATACAACTATCCAACATGTGACCATTTTTTTACCTTCACCTATTATTTCTACGTAATTGACTTAGCCATTTTCAACGTTAACTTTTTAACGTACGTCTGGTTAAAGTTTTTTGGTTAAAACTTTTTCGTTATACTATATCTCTGCAACTGCTTCGTCCATTACCTTGAAACTTCACATGGGTGTTTATCATCATCCATATTTTCATTCTAACCCCCAACCGTGCGGCCCCTGTGTCCAATGTCAAGGTCAAATTACTTTGAATTTTTTTGTTAAAGTTTTTTCGTGTACTATATCTCTGCAACTGCTTCACCCAATACCTTGATACTTCACATGGGTGTTTATCATCATTGTAGCACCTGCTTGCGGAAAGCGCGATCCTGTGCCCAATGTCAAGGTCAAATTACTTTGAATTTTTTTGTTAAAGTTTTTTCGTGTACTATATCTCTGCAACTGCTTCACCCAATACCTTGATACTTCACATGGGTGTTTATCATCATTGTTGCACCTGCTTGCGGAAAGCGCGATCCTGTGCCCAATGTCAAGGTCAAATTACTTTGAATTTTTTTGTTAAAGTTTTTTTCTCGTGTACTGTATCTCTGCAACTGCTTCACCCAATACCTTGATACTTCACATGGGTGTTTATCATCATTGTCGCACCTGCTTGCGGAAAGCGCGATACTGTGCCCTATGTCAAGTTCAAATTACTTTGAATTTTTTTGTTAAAGTTTTTTCGTGTACTATATCTCTGCAACTGCTTCACATGGGTGTTTATCATCATTGTCACACCTGCTTGCGGAAAGTGCGATATCGTCGGCATTTTGTCATATGTCCGTCCATTCGTCCGTGTGTCCGGTTAAAGTTTTTTGGTTAAAGTTTTTCCATCTACTATATCTATTTTTTTAGTGTCCATGCCTCGCCCCAAGGCGCGACATGCAGGCCACGGTCATCTAGTCTACAAAAAGTGGGTATAATTATGTTATCCAAGTGTCTATGCTTGGAAAAAACCTGGCCTTCGTGGCTTTGCCTCGTTTTTAACTTCACCCATTTTTTCCGCGCAGTCGACTTAGCCATTTTCAATATTAAGTTTTCGCGTTTTCAATGTTAAGTTTTCGTGTTTATGTCCATTTCTTTGGTACTGTACCACCTAGGACCACCAAACTTTCACAGCTTCATAAGCAAGGGGTGCCTACCACATACAACTATCGAACATGTGACCATTTTTTTACCTTCACCTATTATTTCTACGTAATTG
Source organism: Conchocele bisecta (assembly GCA_029237695.1). Taxonomy (NCBI): domain Eukaryota; kingdom Metazoa; phylum Mollusca; class Bivalvia; order Lucinida; family Thyasiridae; genus Conchocele; species Conchocele bisecta. The sequence continues at coordinate 59,853,122 of CM055273.1, read as the reverse complement.
ACTTAGCCATTTTCAACGTTAACTTTTTAACGTACGTCTGGTTAAATTTTTTGGTTCAAACTTTTTCGTTATACTATTTCTCTGCAACTGCTTCGCCCATTACCTTGAAACTTCACATGGGTGTTTATCATCATCCATATTTTCATTCTACCCCCCAACCGTGTGGCCCCTGTGCCCAATGTCAAGGTCAAATTACTTTGAATTTTTTTGTTAAAGTTTTTTCGTGTACTATATCTCTGCAACTGCTTCACCCGATACCTTGATACTTCACATGGGTGTTTATCATCATTGTCGCACCTGCTTGCGGAAAGCGCGATCCTGTGCCCAATGTCAAGGTCAAATTACTTTGAATTTTTTGTTAAAGTTTTTTTCGTGTACTATATCTCTGCAACTGCTTCACCCAATACCTTGATACTTCACATGGGTGTTTATCATCATTGTCGCACCTGCTTGCGGAAAGCGCGATCCTGTGCCCTATGTCAAGTTCAAATTACATTGAATTTTTTTGTTAAAGTTTTTTCGTGTACTATATCTCTGCAACTGCTTTACCCAATACCTTCATACTTCACATGGGTGTTTATCATCATTGTCGCACCTGCTTGCGGAAAGCGCGATATCGTCGGCATTTTGGCGTCCGTCCGTTCGTCTGTGTGTCCGGTTAAAGTTTTTTGGTTAAAGTTTTTCCATCTACTATATCTATTTTTGTAGTGTCCATGCCTCGCCCCAAGGCGCGACATGCAGGCCACTGCCATCTAGTCTACAAAAAGTGGGTATAATTATGTTATCCAAGTGTCTATGCTTGGAAAAAACATGGCCTTCGTGGCTTTGCCTCGTTTCTTGTTATTATAATGAATTTATTACATTATCACAGCCATTTTGGCTGTGATAATGTAATAAATTCAGTATAATAATTCTGCATATTTTTAATCATGAAATATATGCAGTCGTTAGTTCTATATGAAATAATGCATTTCGGGAAAAATAAATGATTACTCCCTCAAAGTTTGCTTCGCTAGATACGTATTCTTAGAATGTTGGTGAAATCGGCTACTGTTGTCCCACTCTTGCAGCCTAATAAGGATCTATACTGTTGGCAGGGATCATTATTATGATCACATATATTTGAGAAAAAATCACACAAAATTTAAAAAAAAATAAAATAAATACTCTTATTACATTTTGTCAAAAGCAAGTTAACTACTTGCATGCTGTATGTAACTTGTATGCTATAAATAGTTAACCCTTAGACCGCTACTCACACCAATTGTCGTCTGCTGTTGCTTTTATATCTTGCCTTATTTCTCAATAAAAACATATTTTGACAGCACTTCAGAATCATTTCCAATTGAAATGATTCTAAAGTGCTGTCAAAGCATGTTGTAAATTATTCTAAAGTGCTGTCAAAGCATGCTTTTGATGATAACAATGGAAAATAGAAAATAAATAGCAGACAACAAAAAATTAAGATAGCGATCTAAGGGTTAAAAAGGCAGAGGACAATTCATTTTCTTTAATTTCTCACTGTAACTATCATGAATACGTCTTGGAATTTTATTAGAATTGAGGACACACTTGTTATGAAATTCCAAGATACATTTACAGAGAGAAATAAGAAAAAATCTCCTAATTTGTTGGCTGTTATTTTCACCACTTGCATGCAAAGAGTTCAAGGTTCAAGCTAACCCTTCACAATAGGGAGAAGTTTTCAGACAAAAATTAAGAAAATAGACCATTTTTTTCCAAAATTTCTTTTTTATGTAGTGAAAAACTTCTCCCTCAACTGAAAATAGGGAGAAGTAAGACAATTTAAGAAGAAAATTTCGCCCACTTCGTCCTGTAAACTGACCCCTTGAGTTAAATGGGTTTGTTCCTTTCAGTGCAATTGTTTACTGTACTAATCTATAATAATCATTGTGTTTGTTAGAAACATGACGTTCATGCAGACTGGTCTGATTCTCAAATAGGGGTTTCCCAAACAAAGTGTATTCAGGAGAAGAATTCACTATAGGAATGAATGGCCTTTTTGTGGAATTTATCGGGGTATAAACTTGGAAAAGTCGCGGGAATACTGGACGAAGCGATAAAAAATTACAATTTTATTATTTATTTATTTTTTTCGAAAATTGTAATTTTTTAAGGCCTTGTCCAGTATTCCCGCGACTTTTCCAAGTTTATATCCCCGATAAATTCCACAAGAAGGCCATTCATTCCTTATAATTCCAGCATTTGAAATAAATTCATCAAGAAAATGTGTTTATTTTCCGTTTTCTTAAGAATTATTTTAACTGCGCCTCACGGTTACGGAAAGTAGTTCGGCGATTGGAGTTTACTGGGATATAAATTTTGGACAGAGACTTGCTACGGGCCAATCAAATGTTAGGGAAATTGTGTAAATATTGTTGTGCTGGAATTATATAAGCGTAAAAGCTTGTTTTCTAATCCTGTTTCAAACTGTATGTATTACATGTATTTATATCACATATCTCTCTTGAAATAAATACTGTTTAAACCAAAGTGTACCAAAATACAACCATATGAAACCATAACTATTTTGACACTCCTTGTTGTGAGAAACCATTTATTTATAACTCTTTGCATGCTATAGCGGTGAAAATAACATCCAACAAATTACGAGTATATTTCTTATTTCTCTGTCAATATGTCTTGGAATTTCAGGACACATTCATGATATTTATAGGGAGAAATAAAATAAAATAATTATAATGAATTGTCGTCTGCTATTTTTGAACTATTTATAGCTCATAAATTTCCCAGCATGCAAAGAGTTAATGTGTGTTTCCCAGAATAAATTGTGTCCGTGTATTTAGGGTTTATTACGGTACATGAAGTTTTTGCGATGACATTTTAGGAATGAATGGCCTTTTTGTGTGGAATTTATCGGGGTATAAACTTGGAAAAGTCGCGGGAATACTGGACGAAGGCCGGAAGGCCTCGTCCAGTATTCCCGCGACTTTTCCAAGTTTATTATAGAATGAATGGCCTTTTTGTGGAATTTATCAGGGTATAAACTTGGAAAAGTCGCGGGAATACTGGACGAAGGCCGGAAGGCTTCGTCCAGTATTCCCGCGACTTTTCCAAGTTTATATCCCCGATAAATTCAACAAAAAGGCCATTCATTCCTTATAATTCCAGCATCTGAAATAAATTCATCCAGAAAATGTGTTATATTTTCCGTTTTCTTAAGAATTATTTTAACTGCGCCTGACGGTTATGGAAAGTAGTTCGGCATTGGAGTTTACTGGGATATAAATTTTGGACAGAGACTTGCTATGGACCAATCAAATGTTAGGGAATTGTGTAAATATTTTTGTGCTGGAATTATATCCCCGATAAATTCCACAAAAAGGCCATTCATTCCTTATAATTCCAGCATTTGAAATAAATTCATCAAGAAAATGTGTTTATTTTCCGTTTTCTTAAGAATTATTTTAACTGCGCCTCACGGTTACGGAAAGTAGTTTGGCGATGGGAGTTTACTGGGATATAAATTTTGGACAGAGACTTGCTACGGGCCAATCAAATGTTAGGGAATTGTGTAAATATTTTTGTGCTGGAATTATTACTATGTGAAAATTAAAGCATTTTGGAGGGTTCTGCTATTACAGAGGGAGCTACTATTAGAATAAATACGGTACCTAACTTTAGTGGATCAGGATGTAAACGTGTAATCAAAGCTGTGATCTTCCTGTGAACACACATGTAACAATGATATTGTTGTTTTTCAGAGTAATACAAGAACAAATGGCTAAAATATGAGAATCTGATAAACAGTCTGCATTATGGACCTACGCAACTGGGTATGTACAGTATACATTGTATTTCGTTATTGCATGATATATTACCGTGTATAATAGATTTCCAGCTATGAATGAATTACTTAGCGCATAAAAAGTTACTTATTACGCCACTGCAATGTTAGTTGTATCCCTTGGACAAAAGTGGGGGTTACTATGGATTTTACACCGAATATCGTCCGTGTCTGCGTCCGCGGCAGATGCATGTCTTGTACGGAGCGTAACTCAAACATCCTTTGGAATAGTTTCATGAAACTTCACACATGCATAGACCACGACACAAAGATATGTAACACGCAAGACTAAAACTCTTGCTTTACTAATTTTCATGTTTTTTCCCTTGTTTTTGTGCACTCACTTCTTGTCCGGAGCATAACTCAAATGCCCTTTTGAACATTTTCATGAAACTTCACACATGCATGTCTTACCTAACTAACATAGTAGTTTTCTCCCTCTATTGTCTTGTTAACTGCATGTACATGTAGGCAGAGAAGGGATACACATGCACTTGTGGACAAGTGTCGATTTCTAGTTATTCATGATATATAGTGTTGACCCTATCTGCCTGTTTGTTCGTCCGTCTGTCAGTAGACAATTTATGTCGCGCCCGCTTTCGGACAGCGCAATATAGTCGCCACATTTGTCGTGCGTCCGGGTTAAAGTTTTTGATGAAATTTTTTCGGTATACTATCAAAGCCTCGGAGGGCTTACGACATGCATGCGACATGCAGGCCGCGGCCATCTAGTCCATACAATAACTCATCTACAGTCTATCCAGGATCCAGGAGCATGTTATAGAGTACCAATTTGATGGACTGAATGGCAAACAGTACAAACCCTGATTGAACCATGCAGATGCTTTGTCCAAGCTGAGACTAGACTGGTTGCTCCTTTGTTCATATGGAATCAGGTCATGACCTCTGAGTAACTTGTCTGCAGAAACCAGACCTCTTTTAATGGGCGTTGTGCCCCGGTCAAATAGCTTGGGGTCACACAAAATGAATGCAGCATCACTGTGGAAATTCTTAATTGTTGTCTGCAATTGTTATTGTGCAATTCATATAATCACGTAATAACTCTTTTGAGACTGTACCTTGATGACTAGTATTTGAGCTACACCGAGTCAAAAGATAATACTATAACATGTAGTTGTTTACAGTCATTTGCATATTACAGTTAGTTCCAGATATGATTCAGAAGACAGTCCGATGTCTAAATTGACTTTCATATTCGTATTAAAAGCCAATTTAGACATAGTTCTGATTTCATTTCGTCATTGATATTTGCTGGGTGTATGTAGATGAATGGATGAATTGTGCATGTAAAATATCTAAGGTTTGCATTCAATGAGTAATTAATTATAGCAATTTGAACCGTGTTGAACAAACACAGTTCTCAGGAAAAGTCTGCATTGTGTGCATTTCATGCCGAGTGGTCAGGTGCTTTCTATAAGGTCCGCGTTGCCAAGTATAAAGGCCATTGTTTGGGTTGCCAGGGAGCTCTTGGGAATATTACATTATAGAATCAACATGTGTCTTTGTCTTTTCATCTTTCGATCAAATTGAGCCTAATTCCCCAAGTCTAAAATAAGAAAAAGTAAATTAATAAATAGCATTAAACAACGCTCGTTGTAACAAGCACCTGACAAACTTCAGCACTGGATAATAAAATGGAACCTACCAGTATGACATTTATGACCAGTATAGACCCGGTGTCATATGATATTTTCACCCGCCTATTTTTTCACCCATGGGTGAAAAAAATGCCATGAGATTTTCACCCCCCCCCCAACTCTCTTAAACAACATATCCATTGACATAGCACAACTTTCAATTGACTGAGTGTGCATTAGTGGGGAATTGTACTCATTATATAAAGAATTAACAGTTGCACCTACCATTCATCTTAAAATTTGTCGCTTTTGATTTTTTCCTTGTATATCATGGAATATGACTAATGTTGTTGCTGTATTGCTTCTATCTCATGGTATGGGAGAGAAATATGACTATTTCAAATATGATGGTGGCAAATTTGAAAGAGTTGCTGGGGGGGGGGGGGTGAAAATATCATAGCAATGATATTTTCACCCGCGGGTGAAGATATCATGGCCATGAGATTTTCACCCCCCCCCCCTAATTGTCTTAAACAACATATCCATTGACATAGCACAACTTTCAATTGACTGAGTGTGCAGTAGTGGGGAATTGTACTCATTATATAAAGAATTAACAGTTGCACCTACCATTCATCTTAAAATTTGTCGCTTTTGATTTTTGATTTTTTCCTTGTATATCATGGAATATGACGTTGCTGTATTGCTTCTATCTCATGGTATGGGAGAGAAATATGACTATTTCAAATATGATGGTGGCACATTTGAAAGAGTTGCTGGGGGGGGGGGGTGAAAATATCATAGCAATGATATTTTCACCCGCCGGTGAAGATATCATGGCCATGAGATTTTCACCCCCCCCCCCACCTAATTGTCTTAAACAACATATCAATTGACATAGCACAACTTTCAATTGACTGAGTGTGCACTAGTGGGGAATTGTACTCATTATATAATATATCTTCACCGCGGGTATGATGGCTATGAGATCTTAAACCCCCCCACCCCCACCAGTAACTCATTCAATTTTGTGACCATTTGAAATAATCATATTTCTCTCCCATACCATGAGCTATACAGTAACAACATTAGCCATATTATACAATTATCGCCTTTTTGTGCAGTCGATACATAGTTTTATCGAACCAAAAAAGTGATATCATCCATAGACCAAAATCAGGGAATGTTTGTCTATATTTTATGGTCACTTTGATCTTAATTGTTTGATGGTTGATTTCTTGATTTGTGTCCAATCCTCATGATGATATTGTGATTACTTGATTAGTCAGCTGATGTTTTGAACATTGATATGCCTTAAATGGATAATTGATCACTTGAATAGTTTTCAAATTGGTTTCTCTGATCTCTTCAATCAAACTAATCAGGCTAATTTAAATATGAACCATTTACAAATTGGTTTCCAGATTGGTTTGTATATGTGCTAAAGAAACGAGTGCAGAGCATTGGAGGGGGGGGGGGGGTGAAAATCTCATGGCCATGATATCTTCACCCGCGGGTGAAAATATCATTGCTATATTTTCACCCCCCCCCCCTCCCCAGCAACTCTTTCAAATGTGCCACCATCATATTTGAAATAGTCATATTTCTCTCCCATACCATGAGATAGAAGCAATACAGCAACAACATTAGTCATATTCCATGATATACAAGGAAAAAATCAAAAATAAAAAGCGACACATTTTAAGGTGAATGGGAGGTTCAACTATTAATTCTTTATATAATGAGTACAATTCCCCACTACTGCACACTCAGTCAATTGAAAGTTGTGCTATGTCAATGGATATGTTGTTTAAGACAATTAGGGGGGGTGGGGGTGAAAATCTCATGGCCATGATATCTTCACCCACAGGTGAAAATATCATGGCCATGAGATTTTCATCCCCACACCCCCCCACCCCCCCCCCCCCCCCTGCAACTCTTTCAATTTTGTCACCACCATATATAAAGGTCATATGACTCTCACAAACCATAAGATAGAAGCAACACAGCAACAACAACATTTGACAAAAATATTGGAGGGCGGGTGAAAATCTCATAGGGGGGGTGAAAATCTCATGGCATTTTTTTCACCCGCGGGTGAAAATATCGCGCGGGTGAAAATCTCATGTGACACCGGATTAGCTTACACATTCACACAGCATAATTCTGACGTACCAATTTGTATAGCTTTTCATCAGGTTGCTGGAGCTGGCTAATAACCAGGGGCCGTTTCACTAAACTTCGTACGACCAAAATGTTCATATAAGTTCAAATTTAGAATCGTCTGGAAATTTCAATTGATGGATTTACATTATTTATTGCTCAATAAATGTAAATCCAATAAATGTTTTCAAGAAAACATTGTTAATGTGAAATTTACAAACTATCATAATTTTGCACTTACGAACATTTTAGTTGTACAAAGTTTAGTGAAACGGCACCCAGGAGCTAGACTGGGCAAAAGTGCCATCAGCCCCATTTCCCCAGTCACAGCACGGTATATGTGCCAGTTCACTGTGTGGTGTCGTGTTTGTGTAAGCTGTAGAAACAGTTCGGTCTGGATGTGATGATAAGTAGAGCCTGACCACGGATAAACTCATTCCACGTTACCACCCTGAAATAAAGTGTTTCTCAATTACAGACTACATTCGTTTACACAAAGTCCAGCGGACTGAGGAAAATACTATAGGAATGAATGGCCTTTTTGTGGAATTTATCGGGGTATAAACTTGGAAAAGTCGCGGGAATACTGGACGAAGGCCGGAAGGCCTCGTCCAGTATTCCCGCGGCATTTGCAAGTTTATATCCCCGATAAATTCAACAAAAATACCATTCATTCCTTATAATTCCAGCATTTGAAATAAATCCATCAAGAAAATGTGTTTATATTCCGTTTTCTTAAGAATTATTTTAACTGCGTCTCACGGTTACGGAAAGTAGTTTTGCGTGGGAGTTTACTGGGATATAAATTTTGGACAAATGTTTAAATTGTGTAAATATGTTTGTGCTGGAATTATTGTGAGTTAGCGAAAATTTGAGTTAGCGAGAGTTATATAGGAAAACATATACTTGGGACCCAGAATTTGACTGAGTTCTCGGTAGTTTGACTTAAGACAGTTTAAGGTGACAATTAGACTGTGTTGCAAAAATTGCAATTGGGGGAGTGGGGTGCGGGACAGGGTGACTACATTGTTCCTTTTCTCGGAATAGGCCATGTGGCTTTGAATTTGGTAAAAACATAGTGTAGCAACTGAAGATTGAATCTGTTATTTTACTTTCAGGAATTCTTATTTCAAAATTTGGAAAGTAAACATACTCTGAGAATGGGTCCAAATATTGACTGCCAGAAATGAGCAAAAATGAACATTGGACTATAGCGATCACCCATGTACATGTATTTGTTTGGCTGGGCGGCGGTCAGTAGACAGAATCAATGGAGAATGTCTCAAATACCATATGTAGATATCAAGTTATCAACCAAAGGGTGCGTCACGCCATAATGATAACTCTTACATCTCAGATTACTGAGTTCAGGCTCCAGATAAGGAGTTAGTAATTAAGTATTATCACTCCATCATTTCTGAAGCAATTGGGTATTTCAAAATTTTAATTGGGTAAAATAAAATCACACTCTTGTTTACACATCAACAGGCAGCAATTATTGAATAGTTTGCTTCGAAATGAAAACATGTCTTGGCATTTCATTAGAATTGTCTCCTTGGAGACAATTCTAATGAAATACCAAGATGTGTTTTCATGGAAAATTTTGCTATATTTTTTGTCCGTTTATTGTTCTCTGCAGCATCATAAAAGTACACCACACATTTTGTATTGCTTTTTGATACCCGCTACTTCTGATTTCAATTGGGTTTTTGGCAATTTTATTTGGGTATTTAAGCAAATACGCAGCTTATCTGGAGCTCTGGGAGTTATTTAGGCTAACACCAAATACAATCTTATTATTTGTCATCGAGGGACACACATGTGGCTGTGACTGGAGAAATGGGACCAGTCTAGATCCAGATCAGGTTGTGCATCCGCACACTGCACTGTTCATTACATGAAACACCCAGCATGCAGGCTACATGAGTGTGCTATTTGATCCGGAGCTACACTGGTCACAAATCGCATAAGCTCCATTTCTCAAGTCACAGCCGCAAATGTGGATGTGCTCAATTGTACTATGAATACGGAACAACGATTGGGTAAATCCAATTTAGACTGAATTCAATTTCAATTGTGTTTTTTGATAGAGGGACACAGACATTATTGCTGTGATTGGTCCGAGTTGATGGGCCATTAACCAGCTTGTCGGTCGGTCGGTCTGTTGGCAATTCCCTTCCGTTCTATATCTTCTACACCCATGCATGGATTATCAAATGGCTTGGCACAAATGTTTCTCATGATGAGAAGGTGTGTCGCGATCAATAACCACGCACCTACATCCAAGGTCAAGGTCACAGTTGAAGGTCAAAGGTCAAACCTATTGAAATTCCCTTCCGCTCTATATCTTCTACACCGATGCATGGATTATCAAATGGCTTGGCACAAATGTTTCTCATGATGAGAAGGTGTGTCGCGATCAATAACCACGCACCTACGTCCAAGGTCAAGGTCACAGTTGAAGGTCAAAGGTCAAACCTATTGAAATTCCCTTCCGCTCTATATCTTCTACACCGATGCATGGGTTATCAAATGGCTTGGCAAATGTTTCTCATGATGAGAAAGGTGCGTCGCGATCAATAACCACGCACCTACGTCCAAGGTCAAGGTCACAGTTGAAGGTCAAAGGTCAAACCTATTGAAATTCCCTTCCGCTCTATATCTTCTACACCGATGCATGGATTATCACACTATGCCCAGGGTCAAGGTCACAGACTTGATGCGTTTCAAACCTTAACGCTCGGCTAAATGGCTTATAATCAAAAATGCCTCGTTTTATTTGGCTGCCAGTGGGGGTATTCATGTGCCGACAGGCCACATTTCCATTTTTTTTTGTCGTCGGCTGTTTATTTTCTATTTTCCATTTTTATCATCAAAAACCATGCTTTGACAGCACTTTAGAATAATTTAGAATAATTTACAACATGCTTTGACAGCACTTCCATTATTCTGAAGTGCTGTCAAACCATGTTTTTATTGAGAAATAAGGCAAGATATAAAAGCAACAGCAGACGACAATTGTTGTGAGTAGCGGTCTAAGGGTTAAGCTAAATTCCACTGACCCTGGTGGGCGGTTGGTTGGGAGAAAGTGAAGGGTAAATTTAATGATCGGGCTCATCCTTACCGGCCGGAATCCTGATATCCCTGTAGCCGATTTCATCAAAATTGCAAAGTATACTTATCTAGAAAAGTATACTTTGAGGGAGTAATCATTTATTTTTCCTGAAATGCATTACGATGATATATTTGATGATTAAAAGTATGCAGAATTATTATTCTGAATTTATTACATTATCACAGCCAAAATGGCTGTGATACTGTAATAAATTCAGTATATTAATACAAAGTAATAAATTTATCATTAAATTGAAAATTTCTCCCTCAAAGTATACTTTGCTAGATAAGTATACTTTGCAATGTTGGTGAAATAGGCTACCAGTTTGGCCCTCATGTATATGTTTGGTTTACTTGTTACTCGAGAGTCAAAATCAGGTTGTACCCATTATACAAGTAATACGATTATTACTACTTGTATTACTTTTAGGGAGTATTCAGTTCTGATTTTGGGATTCCCCCTCCCCCTCCCCCACATCACAACAGGTGAAATATGGGATTTGACCCTGTTAATCCAACATAGATTGACCTTAGCAGTTGTTGACAGGTCGTTAAACTCCATTAACTCCTTGCATGCTGGGAAACTTGTGGGCTATAAATAGTTCAAAACTAGCGGACAAGAATTCATCATATTTTCTTGTATTTCTCCCCGTAAATATCATGAATATGTCTTGGAATTTCATTAGAATTGAGTCCTGAGGACTCGATTCTAATGAAATTTCAAGACATATTTACACAGAGAAATATAACTTATACATGTACTCCTAATTCGTTTGGCGGATATTTTCGCCACTAGCATGCAAAGAGTTAAATAAAAAATCAGCTCCACTCACCCTGTAGCAGGTGTGTGTGCAGTTAGGGCTCCGTTGTCTACCGGCGACTCGTCTACTTCTGACACATCGTCGGCACGGTCGGCATTAATGCTGCAATACAGGTCTGTGAGCATTATGGGAAACTCAGGCCATTTTTTTTTTATTTGTTGGTTTACGGATTTTTTTTCCGCGAGATCGGGTCGGTCGGTCGGAAAAAAATAAAAATAAAAAAAAGTTTTTTCAATTCTTTTTGGCACAGGGTTGGGTCGGTCAAGGAAATAAAAAAAAAAAGAGTCGAACGCGGATGCCACCGGCGGCATATTGAAGAAAACGGGTGAACCAAAAGTGTTAAGTCAAAGGGTGAAGGTCATATGTAGTATGGCAAGGCAGGTGTAGCATACATGCAAATGAATGAAGTATGGAAATATTGAAGCAGTTAAGCAACTTATGTAGATGCTATGGCCAGTTTGAGAAACTGTGACAAACTGGTTAACCGAAATTGCTAAGTCCTTTCAGCAGCCCTGTGAAGGTCAAAAGGTCAAGGTAATATAAAGTATGACAAGGCAGGTATAGCACACATACCAATGAATGATGTGTTGAAATATTGAAGAACTTGAGCAACTTATGTAGAAGATATGGCCGGTTTGAGAAACTGTTACGAAGTGGTTAACCGAACATGTGACGGACAGACGGACGGTCCGAACACCATAAAAATCACCTTTTTAAGGCACATGGTTGGGTCGGTTCACCTTTTTAAGGCTCATGGTTGGGTCGGTTTGTGGTCGGTAAAAAAAAAAAGGCCAGTGATTGTGATAGAGTGAAACTTGTGTTAACCGGTATCGTCTCGGACCAAGAGTTTGTCGGTTAACGTAGGGAGTCGGTTCAGCAAGTTTCTTTATATTCTACATAGCAACTCAGTTTCATATTCACATACTGTTGAATGTTGATCACTGTGAATGGGTTGCGTAATGCGTACATATTAATACCGTATCTGGTATAATTAAATACAAAACAACGAAGCGGCGATATAGTTGAAACGAATATCAGTGGGGGTGGCATGAGTGTGGATTTGTGGCAGGGCGGTAGAGGACCCTAGGAAGAACGCATACATGAAATATGAAGCACATCGGAGCAAGAAAACAGAAAATATAGGCCATTTACCCGAGCGTTAAGGTTTTTAATTTTTGCATTCAATCTGAAACAGAGATATATCAAATCATAATCGTCCATTCGCAGGTTGTTGTTGTTGTCGCTGCTGCTAAGAACCGGTTTCCGCCACTTACTTTTCTCGGCACAGCAAAAAAAAAATTTTTTTTTTTGTGGATCGGAGGTAAAAAAATCTAAAAAAAAAACGGAAATTAAATTTTTTATTTTTTTCCACATTGTCAAAAAATCGGGTCGGCGGATCTGTAAACCAACTAATAAAAACAAACTGGCCTCAGGGGAATTGTACTGATTGAAGAATTTAAATCCTGCATTCCTGATAGTATTAACCATTTCACCCCTAAGTAACTGGAATGGATTTTCACATGTTAATTTTGCAACCAATCCAATCGTCAAAACTGATTTTCAGACTACCGGGTAGTCCATTTATGAAAAGGTGTGTTTTTGTTCTCAAAACTATGAAAATTACTTCTCGTGATGAGACACGAGCTGGCTCATCTGGATCTACACTGTTTGCCAATAACACTATACAGGGGCCTGTTTTACTAAACTTTGTATGACTAAGAAGTTTGTAAGTGCAAAATTGGAATAAAGTACTGATAGCCGATATTGTCAAATCTTTAGTAAATGTGTTCACATGTAACGATGTGCACATGCATTTAAGTTAACAAAGTTAAAATTTTAAGCAAGTTAATAAAAAATCGTAGTACAAACATTTGTATCATACAAAGTTTAGTGAAACGGGCCCCAGTAGCCTATTTCACCAACATGGCAAAGTATACTTATCTAGCCAAGTATACTTTGAGGGAGAACTTTTCAATTTAAGGATAAATTTATTAATTTTTATTATGCTGAATTTATTACATTATCACAGCCATTTTGGCTGTGATAATGTAATAAATTCAGTATAATAATTCTGCATACTTTTAATCATCAAATATATGCAGTCGTTCGTTTTATATGAAATAATGAATTTCGGGAAAAATAAATGATTACTCCCTCAAAGTATACTTTGCTAGATAAGTATACATTTCAATTTTAATGAAATCGGCTACAGGTCTGTAGTGTTCAATGGGTTAAAATCCACCTCGATGATCATAATATTGATTCTTTGGAAAATGTCTCTCGCATGGCAGATGACTATTCTCTCACAAAACCACATTTTTGTCGAGCCCGCTTGCGGAAAGCGAGATATAGTGATCACAATGACGTCCAGGTGTCCGTGCGTATTGTAGTTTAGGGGCTATTTCTTTGATCTTTTAAAGAACAAATAGCCCATAAACCCAAAATGTTAGCCCGCCCGCCCGCCCGAAATCTGCGCTAAAGTTTTTAAATACCCGCCCGCCTGCCCACCCGTCCGTCTCTGCAGTCCTAAGTCACATTGACTTGAAACTTCAAATGCTTATTAGTCATCATCCATATATGCATACTGTATCCCACTCATGCGGCCCCTGTGCCCAAGGTCAATGTCAAATGACTTAGAAGTTTGCGTTCCGAAATCTGCGTTAAAGTTTTTAAATACCTTATATCTCTGCAGTCCTAAGTCACATTGACTTGAAACTTCATATGCTTATTAGTCATCATCCATATATTCATTCTGTGTCCCACTCATGTGGCCACTGTGCCCCTATGTCAGGGTCAAATGACTTAGAAGTTTGTGTTAAAGTTTCTGTCAAAATTTGCGTTAAAGTTTTCACATACCTACTATCTCTGTAACCGTAAGTCAGATTTGCTTGAAACTTTGTATGCTTATTGGGCATCAAACGTCAAATAAATACACTCTGAGACCATCAAATGCCTCGGCGGGCTCGACATGCGGGCCGCGGCCATCTGGTTCAGTAAATTATGCGACTTCCAAAGGAGTCAATGTCCACAAAATAATTAGGTATGAAACTACTAAAAATGCCAATCACAATCACAAAATGCGTAGAGAGTACACAGTCTGATCAGGATCTGCACTGTTCGCCATTCCATCAATGAAGCACCATCATGCTTCTAACAAGTATTATCCCGTCAACACATTGCGTATGTGCCGTGAAACACGGTGCCGTGAAACATTTTTGATATCCAGTCAATACAATTTTTGCATTTAACAGCCATTTGTAGGTGTTGACGGGATAAATAGAATAGTAGGTTAGTGCCGTGAATGGGAAAAAATATCTGGCACGGCACGGAAACGGGATGTGCTCGGCAGAGCCTCGCCCATCCCGTTTCCTGAGCCTTGCCAAATATTTTTTCCCATTCACGGCACTAACCTACTATTCTTTATATATGGATTATAGAAAAGCATATCGCTGATCCAAATAATAAGCATTACCTGTGGTACCAAACATTGCAGGTCTTTTTAAGTTCAACATGTGAAACTTCTCCTCGTTTGCGTTTGTCCAGCGCATCAAACACACTCCTGGCGTAGGCAATCTCTCTGTTCGTCAGTAGATTCACAAGGTCATTCTGCCGGATATGCAGCATAAAATACATGGAGAATAGATACCAGCCTATGTTGGATACAGAATATATTTGACTGGAGAGACCATGTAATTCGGTTGTCTGACAAGTCTGCAGGACAAGTTAGTCGGCCAAATTACGTGGCTTGTCTGTCGAGCGAAATATTTTTGAAGATTTTGTTTTATAATATGAGCTAGGGACATGTTTTATTTTTGCACATTTTTATTGAGGCAATGTCATTACTATCAGGATAATTAAATGATGACTGGCATTGCTATTTTTCACTGGAGGATGTGTAAATACAGCATATTTGTTTATTGACTTACAGCGTCTCTGTTAGCTAGGTAATTCCTTGCTTCATTGACGAGAAATTCCCACCAATCCAGTTTGCAATCTCCGTCCATGTCCATGTACCGGAACCTTAAATGAGACACGCCGTGTGATTTTGTATTAAATACATTTACAAAATTTACAATATTTTTATAAATAAAGTCAGAAGTTGACCATGCAGAATGTACCCTGAATCTTTTGTCAACTTTTGACGCCATTTATGGAAAATATTGTAAATTTTGTAAACATATGTAATGAAATTACGCAGATGTCCGAAGGTACAACAACACATGGCGTGTCTCAAATAATCTCACGTGTTATACACAGGCACCAATGGCTTTGGCAAATACAAATTACTTCTTATGAATGACGAGAATTAGACAGTCCTGAGTAAGAGGAAGGTCGGTTCAGTACTAATTTGTACTTTACAGTTGTGAGTTGTGCATCCTAATAAATATCGCTTAATTGTGGCGGTAATGAATTGGAAACACTGGTGGATGATCGCTGATAAATAGCGATAATTGAAAAATATCACTCAGAGGTACGAGATGGAATAATGTCTGTTTTGTGGTTGATGGTGCAGCTGATTCTCCACTGAGTAAATAGACTCGGATGATACGCTGTTTACTAATTTACTGCCATGATGTATGGCATATGACGCCGCTTGTCTTGGACGATCTTCTCTTGGGGACAAATAGATTGTTACATTGTGCAATAGTGAAAATAGTGGATCTTACATATGAGTGATGATTTAATATGATATTTATTAAACAAGTTTACTGATTTCATAAGCAATGCCGAGTTTCTTATGAAATCAGTCAACGAGTTTCCTAAATCTCATATTAAATATAATTTGAAGCTGTGCTGATTACCTAACATATTTTCTGTAGCAGGCTTATTTGCATATTTATTACACTAGTGTATTATGATTTTTATTATACTGTGTTATTAAACTGTGAAAGCCCATTTTATGCAATAAATGAAAATATGAAACCGCCCAGTTAACAGAGAGTGATTCCTTACAATGATAAAGTTTAAGAAGAAACAAATACCTGTGTTCCAGATAGCGTTTGTCAGTGTATGTTAGTGGGCGCCCATCCATCTTCTCTGATTGGTCAGCTTTATAATGTAGATATTCATCCTTCGTTAGCATACCGTCTAAATAACGCATGACTATATGGTAATTTGCTTGGAAGATATGACTTTATCATCAAATCTAAGTTACGACAGGCATGGTTTTATGCGACCTGTAGCTACATTATATAGGAGTATTTTATTATAAGAGCTGGGCAACTTTTGGACCCGTTCTCTGTATTAATATCCTTCACCACCTTCTTGGAGACTGTCTATACATGTATAACAGACCTCGGCTGTTGATATAATCCATCGGGTGTGGGTGGTTGGTCGGACGAAAGTGACGGCGTAAATTAACAGTAGGGGTTCCTCCTTATAGGAATCACGATTTGCCTGGTTTGGCCATCGGGTACGTTTTTATCTTTGGATGTTTTGTTACCGGGGAGTTGAATTTGGTTGTTGCCCATTATAAAAGTAGTAAGATTGTTACTGATCCTACTGCTTTTTGGAGGGGGGCCAAGTGATTCTCGTGTGGCGTGGACATGGCATCAGATCAGGATTATTCTTATTTCAGGGCTGAATATATCGCTTGTTTTTATTGTAAATATTCAGTTCTGATTTTTGGATTTTACCCCCATTTGTACATGTACTTGAATATGTCCATGTACTTGTACAGGTAATATATGGGATTTAGTACTAAACCCTTTGACCCGGCCTTAAATAACCTTAGCTGTTGATAGGCCGTTAAACCCCAACAAACAAAAACAAACTTAGTAATCCATCTTCATTTTCCATTAAAGGCTAACACATACCCACCCACCCCTTCATCTGTGCCAATGAAGGTATTTATACAAGTACATGTAGTACACTGACAGTTTTTTGTATAAATCGTAAAATATACAAAGTTTTACTGTTTAATGCTTTCAACACCACAGACCTGTATAATGGTATTGGCAAACAGTGTAGATCCAGATAAGCCAGCTCGTGACGAGCCATCTCATCAGGATCTGCACTTTTTGCAAGTAATTTTCATATTTTTTTGAGAGCAAAAATATCCCCTTTTCATAAATGGACTAGTCTGAAGATCATTTTGTGATAATTGGATTAGTTGCAAACTTAACATATCAAAATCCATTCCAGTTACTTAGTGGTGAAAGGGTTAACATACAGTTGACTGTATTAAAAGAAACAAGTGGTGATTTAACTGGTAAGATGGCAGAAACATATTTTCTGACATGAATGACTAACATTTGAAATGCGATCCACTATATTCACCTTCTTCGTAATCGGTGTAAAATATGTAAAGTTTAACCCTTACACCACTATCTTAATTTTTTGTCATCTGCTGTTTATTTTCTATTTTCCATTTTTATCATCAAAACATGTTTTGACAGCACTTTAGAATAATTTACAGCATGCTTTGACAACACTTCAGAATCATTTCCATTGGAAATGATTCTGAAGTGCTGTCAAACCATGTTTTTATTGAGAGATAAGGCAAGGTTTAAAAGCAACAACAGACAACAATTGTTGTGTGTATACGTAGTTGTGTCTAAGGGTTAATCTGTTCTTACCTTTATTGAGATCACACCCCTCAAACTGCTCTGTGAGTGTCAACACCTCGCAGTCCCGCAGTAACATCGTCAGGTCCGACTGTTGCAGCAAAATAAAGCCAATTGACACCTAATTCATGTAAACTACACAATAATTAAACCACTAATTAATTTCACTGTCACTTATCCATGATCATGATGACAGAGAGCTTTAACCCTTCCTACGCTGTTGACGGAAATTGCCGTCTGCTGTTTTTCATTTTTGCTTTAATTCTTAACAAAAAACTTGTTTTGACAGCAAATGATTCTCATGTGCTGTCAAAACCAGGTTTTTGTCGAGAAATATTGAAAATAAAACATTTCCAGCAGACGACAACATTTAATTCAGTGTAGTAAGGGTTAAGTTGGTGTTACTGATAGCCGCAGTAACCATTTGGCTACTATTTCAGAGATGGCCATTTTGGTTATTGAAAATATCAGAAATTATTTGAAAAAATACTATTATTTATCAATATTGGAGCAAATGTTAAATAGTACCGTTTTTCATGCTGGACGTGTTTTTCTTAGGATCCACTGTACTATTTTTACAGCACATACAGAATTGTGTGTTCTTAACCTTTAGAATGTGGGAAACGTAAATTCTCGTCTGCCGTTGTTTCATATTTTGTCTTCTTTCTCAATAAAAACATGGCTTGGCAAATGATTCTAAAGTGTTGTCAACATATGTCTTTGATGAAGAAACTCCCAACATTTACAGAAACAATATCAGCACACAATAACAGATTGACAGAAATATATGCCACTATTAAAGGGTGGGCAATGTACACAACAAGAACCAAATTCAAATGGCAGCTATACTCACACACACGAAGCAGCTCCAGCCAACACCCGTGTCCGCATAATGGACACTCTTCAGGACAGACTTGTGACAGTCGTGGCAGTCGTAGAGACAGCTCACGTGGAAGCCCTTGGCACACACGCGACATTTGACCCCCTTGTATTCCTCGTATGGCTGGAACGCGACGTCACATAGGAAACATGACGACCCCGCCATTACCTGACGCTGCGGAAATATACATGGTGCACGTGTGCAGAGGTTGTTGTGGGTTGGGATTACAGTGGAACCTCTCTAAACCGAACACCCTGGGAGGTCCCCAGGGTGTCCGGTTTAGAGATGTTCCACTGTCAATCAAACATATGACTATACCAAGGTATGCGGCTGTGCTTTACAAACTTGAACTGCCATTATCACCATAAATATGCACCAATGAAAACCATGAAATGAAGGATACACAGACTGACTGTGTGTCAGGTTTAGAGAGGTTCTACTGTACAATTGAACAGCAAAATGACAATGAACCAATAACAATTGCCATGCACTACCTGGTCTGAAGCTGGCATCCATCTTTATCATGCTGATGATCACCGTTTTCACAAATGGTGAAAAAAGGCAATTGTTTATTAAAAATGTTGGAAGTTCAATTGGTTTATTTTGTTTCCTATGTTCATATGGGACATATATTCTTGCAGTTGAATGACATGGACTGGTTGTATAGCTTCCAGAAAAACAAATGCATCTTGTTAACAGTGTTTACCCTGTCCATCTGTCTGTCAGTAGACAATTTTCCTTGTGAGGCGAACTTCTTCTACAGTTTTAGCCGATTATCTTCATATTCGTTATTCAGCCCTACCATCAAATGCAGAAGTGCGTAACATAAAATGTTTGCTGTTCCACTGATCCATCCGCAGTTATTCCCCTTTTTCGACTCTTACTACAGTTTTTGGCTGATTTTCTTCATATTCAATATACAATCCTACCATCAAGTGCAGGAGTGTCACGTAAAGTTTTTCGCTCTCCCACTAATACATCCAGAGCTATGCCCCTTTTTCGACTCTGAAAATATGTTTTTTCCTTGTCCGGCGAACCACTACTACAGTTTTTGGCAGATTCTCTTCATACTTGGTATACTTCCCAACCATCAAGTGCAAGAGTGTGTAACATAAAGATTTCCGCTGTCCCACCGTTCCAGCCGCAGTTATGCCCCTTTTTTTAACTCAGAATATTTTTATTTTTTTCTTATTCGGCGAACTACTTCTACAGTTTTTGGCCGATTCTCTTCATACTCGGTATACATTCCAACCATCAAGTGCAGGAGTGCGTAACATAACATTTCCCTGTCCCACCTATCCATCCGCAGTTATGCCGCTTTTTCAACTCTGAAAATAATGTTTTCTCCAATCACTCACTTAGTGATTGCTGTTGTATTCATGAATGCTCAACAGCGTGGCATTTTGTTTTACAAACAATTTTCTAGCTGTATAAGGCATTGACCTGATACAAACATCCGGGTTACAACGAAGTGAAAATTCCATTGGTCGGATGAAGTCACGTGACATTACTGAATGACGTCAGTGTAATGACGCAACATAAACAAGTCCCCGTTCTGTCCATCGATAACGACGTCATCTGTGGTCATTTTAGAGCTTACAAAAAGTCACTTGATAAATAGAATACCAGGCTACTGTCTTTTGATATCAGGCTCGGCTCGGAAACAGTAGGAATTCCTACGTTTTTTCCTAGCCTTGCTGGATAAACTTTATATCAAAAGACACTAGTCTGGTATTCTCTATATACACAGGTATGCAGAATTCATGAGAAAAGGCATTACCAAATGGTTACTTTATGTGCTAAATAGTACATACATTATTCCAGTCCAACTGTTCCTCGTTACTGTCCTCTTTCTTCTTCGTTTGTGTGTTCCCGCCAGATGTGGGCCGCGTACTCCGGATCTTCGTCACGGAATACACCTGCACAACACATGGCACATTACACATTACATTGTCACATTCTTTCAGTATATGTAATCCCAAACATGACTAGGCTCAAGGCCCATACTGTAAAATTAACCACATGCTCTGTTCTCATGGTGGAAATCTGGGGGCCGTTTCATTAAACGTTGTACGACTAAAATGTTCGTAAGTGCAAATTTAGAATGGATTTACATTTATTGATCATATAGGCTGCATATGCAGCCTATGCTCAATAAATGTAAGTCCAATAATTGTTTACAAGAAAACAATGTTAATGTGAAATGTCATAATTTTGCACTTACAAACATTTTAGTCGTACAAAGTTTAGTGAAACGGGCCCCAGGGGGCCGTTTCATTAAACCTGATATGACTAAAATGTTCGTAAGTGGAAATTTAGAATAGCCTGGAAATTTCAATTGATGGATTTACATTTATTGAGCATAGGCTGCATATGTAGCCTATGCTCAATAAATGTAAATCCAATAATTGTTTACAAGAAAACATTGTTAATGTGAAATTTACAGACTATCATACTTTTGCACTTACAAACATTTTAGTCGTACAAAGTTTAGTGAAACGGCCCCCAGTAGTTTGATTGGCACAGCTCGGTCAATCTATCTGCGTGATTTCGAGCAGGATATTTTAGAGAAATGGCTTGGAACGTTTACAAGCAAAATTTCATGGTACGTTTGTCAAGTCTGCATTTGATCAACAAGATATCCATAGAAATACATTTCACAGTTAGAAATCGCGCACGGATGCCCCCACTGGCCGCCAAAGAAAGTAAAAAAAGTTGATGATAAAAGGGAGATAACTGGAAGACAGTTAAACCTTTCATTTTGGTAAATCTTCGCTGTTTCTATGCACATGGCTAGTTAGAACAAAATTTAATAGATATGATATTCAAGTTATTGAGCAAACATGTTTGTGACATAAGTGAATGGTCTTGACTTTGGGGTTAAGCAGGTGTAGGAAACTTTCTGGAGAGTGTTGCAGAATGATGTTAGAAAGGCCTCCGCCAAATATGAATACATTTCATGAAGGTGGACAGAAGTGAGAAGTAATTTGCACACATTGTATACCTAATGGGGTCATAGCAGGTAGAAAGGCATACGATTTGTGCCGAAAATGAGACTTTTCCTGATGACAGGCTATTAAATGCCATCAAATAAATAAAATCATACCTGCTGTTTTTCCCGCTTCATTTTCTTTGTGAAGGTCATCAAGGACTCGCGTCGTTTCTGTATGTCGACACGGTGTTTGGAGAAGGAGCCAATCGCAACGACGGCCCCTTTGTGTACGGCCGTGGCCAAATTGAGGTTATCACGCCCCATGATGGTGGTCACAGTGCCAGGTTTCTTGCTCGTCCCGCTACCCATTCTGATTATTGTATGAATTAGTGGAGCCTCTCAAAACAGGACACCCTGGGTGGTGCCCAGGGTGTCCGGTTTAGAGTGGTTCCACTGTGGTTTATGTATGAGCGATCCAATATATGTGTGTGTGTGTTTTCAAATGAGACAAGCCACGTGATTTTGTTATTAACCAATTTCATGCTGAGGATATGTCATTTTGTTTGTGGAAAATCCTAAATATTTTCTTTATATGAGCTCAAAAATATATGTCGTGACCACCATTTGAACTGTCTCGTTGAGACGGTTCAAATGAGTGGTCACAACATATACTTTCATTGAGAAATAACAAAAATAAAAATTAAATATTTAATAAATTTCATACCCGTAAAGGTGTATTCCGAAAGGAATGGGTTAAGAAGATGTGCAATATTTCATAAAAAATATTCAGTGAAAATGCAGAATGCAATGTAACATTTGTTATGAAAACTTCGTCAAATTTTGACATTATATACAGAAAATATCTCTGTTTCTGTAAATTATTTTCATGAAAAATTTTATGTACAAAATCACATGGCCTGTTTTAAATATTAACATGTTTGGCAAGTCAAGCATACAATGATTTCCTCTGAAACCTGTGGTTGAGATCACATAAATACACAGTATAATTAAAGTTAAAACTGTATGGACAGTTTTTGAGATGGTATGGTGGTTGATATACCGGTATAGAGGGTTTCATCCGGCTACTCTGGTTTCCTCTCACATTAAGGTCCACACATATGCCTCAATCTGTTGTTAAAAAAAATGTATAAGTGATCTAATGCTTATTTGTAATCATTGTAAAAAAATACTTATTTGTAATCATTGTAAAAAAAAAAAAATGTTCAAATTAAATTCACCCTTTCAACCCTAGAGGCCAGAAAGAAAACTTAAGCAAACACTGTAGATCCAGATGAGTCGGCTCGTGACGAGCCATCTCATCAGGATTTGCAGCATTTGCCACTATTATTCTCTTATAAAAAAATCAGCATTTTCTCAAATCATTTTCGTCCAAACATTAGTATGAAAACTCCAGCGTAGAATACCAAGAGTTAAAAGGGTGAACTTCAAGAACTCTCACAAATCTATTATATTCAAACAAAACTTACCTACATGTAAGACAGCGTGATTATGTCCGACTACTCAATATCCTCAATGCAACATCCATTCCTGCTTATTATGGCGGGAAATCAATTGGTTTTATTTGGAAACCGATCAAAAGAAACCGCATCAATACTATCAATGATCAATCTAGATGAAATCGCCAACTATTACCAAACTTATTGACAACTAGTAGTATTCATAAAAATGTTTGAAGACATTTTGAAATGACTGATTTTCAAGGCATTTAAATGCCATGTGGACCCCGGTGGATAAAAGCTACCTTACAATGTGTGCGACCAGCTTAGCCCCAGATGATGTTTGCCATACAGTCACAGACAGAAATTTGGTGTCATCTGAAAATATGTTAGACTATATTCATACTGACTGTGTAGTATGATATTGATAAGGATCTACAATTGTTACGTATGTAATAAGTCACCTATCCTTAGCCAGCTGCCAATTTTAGATGATACGTCTGTAAATGATAGTTTTTGTTGCGCCCGCTTGCGGACAGCACGATATAGTCGGCACATGGGCGTCCATCCGTACGTACGTACTTTAACCTCGGACGTCCGAGGTTAAAGTTTTTGGTTACGGTTTTTCAGTTTACTATCAAGTTATGTTAGTAATTGTAATTTAGACCATGCAATTACATTCAATACATCTTACAGATATGATCTTTTTTTTTTAAATACCATATTTTATTTTCATTTTTGTTACATGTACTTCTCAATGAAAGTATATGTTGTGACCACTCATTTGAACCATCTCAATGAGACAGTTCAAATGGTGGCCGCGACATATACATGTACTTCTAAGCACATATAAAGAAAATATTTAGGATGTTCCACAAACAAAATGGCATATCCTCAGCATAAGGAGACAAGATGGCAACACTATTGACTGTACAAGTCATTGTGATTGGAATGTTGTCTGGAATGCAGGTGACCAATTATTGGAACCTGCATTAACCCTTAGACCGCTACACACAACAATTCTCGTCTGCTGTTGCTTTTATATCTTGCCTTATTTCTCTATAAAAACATGGTTTGAGAGCACTTCGGAATCATTTCCAGTGTTGTCAAAGCATGTTGTAAATTATTCTAAAGTGCTGTTTAAAGCATGTTTTTGATGATAAAAATGGAAAATAAAAAATAAACAGCAGACAACAAAAATAAAATAAAACTAGAAAAAGTCGATGGCGCGCCATCGCAATATACCCACTTTCCCCAAATGCTATGTCCGAAAGGGGGAGGTAATCCATGATGGAGGGTCGGATAAAAAATCCGAATTCACTTTGCGCATCAGCACATCAAAACGAAGCTACGAACCAAATATCAGACGCGTAGGTATTAAGGTGAAAAAGTTTTTCGACCTACGAGGAAAAATAGTGAAATTCTAAGTCAGAAAGGGGGAGATAATCCATGATGGAAGGTCCGATCAAAAATCGGAATTCACTTTGCACATCATAGCGAAGCTACATATCAAATATCAGAAATGTAGGTATTAAGGTGAGAAAGTTTTTCGACTTACAATGAAAAATAGGGAAATTCTGAGTCCGAAAGGGGGAGATAATCCATGATGGAGGGTCGGATCAAAGATCCGAATTCACTATGCGCATCCGCACATCATAACGAAGCTACATACCAAATATCAGGCGCGTAGGTATGAAGATGAAAAAGTTTTTCGAGTTACAAGGAAAAATAGGGAAATTCTGAGTCCGAAAGGGGGAGATAATCCATGATGGAGGGTCGGATCAAAAATCCGAATTCACTTTGCGCATCTGCACATCATAATGAAGCTACATACCAAATATCAGGCGCGTAGGTATGAAGGTGAAAAAGTTTTTCGAGTTACAAGGAAAAAATGGGAAATTATGAGTCCGAAAGGGGGAGATAATCCATGATGGAGGGTCGGATCCAAAATCCGAATTCACTTTGCGCATCTGCACATGATAACGAAGCTACATACCAAATATCAGGCGCGTAGGTATGAAGGTGAAAAAGTTTTTCGAGTTACAAGGAAAAAATGGGAAATTGTGAGTCCGAAAGGGGGAGATAATCCATGATGGAGGGTCGGATCAAAAATCCGAATTCACTTTGCGCATCTGCACATGATAACGAAGCTACATACCAAATATCAGGCGCGTAGGTATGAAGGTGAAAAAGTTTTTCGAGTTACAAGGAAAAAATGGGAAATTGTGAGTCCGAAAGGGGAGATAATCCATGATGGAGGGTCGGATCAAAAATCCGAATTCACTTTGCGCATCTGCACATGATAATGAAGCTACATACCAAATATCAGGCGCGTAGGTATGAAGGTGAAAAAGTTTTTCGAGTTACAAGGAAAAAATGGGAAATTGTGAGTCCGAAAGGGGGAGATAATCCATGATGGAGGGTCGGATCAAACATCCGAATTCACTTTGCGCATCTGCACATGATAACGAAGCTACATACCAAATATCAGGCGCGTAGGTATGAAGGTGAAAAAGTTTTTCGAGTTACAAGAAACGTGACGGACGTACGGACGGACGGACGGACGGACGGACGTACGGACGGACGGACACCCGTGACGAAAACAATATACCCATTTATTTTTCCTAAAAAAGTGGGTATAATAAGATAGTGGTGTAAGGGTTAAAGACGCTTGTCAAAGACGCTTGTCAAAGTCAGATCACAAGCAAACAGCCACTATTATGCTGGACACTGGAACAAAAGTAAATATCTACGTTATACACATGATATGAGAATCCCCACAAGTACTGAATGCTGTGTCAGAACTATTGAATGGGCCAGTGGATGAAGGGGGCTAACTCCTTCAATGAGTTGAAGGAGTTAGCCCCCTTCTTCCACTGACCCATTTAATTGTTGATCACTGGAAAGTTGGTATCTTAATAATGCATCTATTCTTAAGGATACGTATCTTAACGATGAATCTGGCAGGAATTCGCACCTGGGGCCAAGTGTAGTAAGTGTGCCTGGCATCAGATCAGGATATTGTCTTTCAGTGGTGATTATATGGTGGTCCTCCATACTGGCAGGTGGAAGCATGCGACGGGTAAATTAACGAATGGGATTCGTCCTTACAGAAATCGTCCTTACCGAAATCTCGACCAGAGACCTGGTTTGACCTTCAGATAATCTTTGGCATTCTTGTATGTGACAGTTGAATTTGGTTATACCCTTTATATGAGTAATACAATTATGTGTAATCCTATTACTTTTAGGGGAAGGTGCCAAGTGACTTTGGTGTGGCATGGGCGGCACCTGGTTAGGTTATTCTAATTTCAGAGCTGAATATACATTTATTTCTGATTGTGTGATCCCCCCCCCCCTTTAGCTGCTGACAGGCTGTTAAACAGCATTAAACAAACACACATTCTAATCTATATATGACCTTACTATTGAACAGACACAAAACTCTTTTAACCAATCAAATCAATAATCAACCCTCTAATGTTTGACCATCTCAGTATCATGTGACTGGACTCGTTGCGCATACTACAGAGCTCCAGATAAGCTTTGTGTCTAAAGCGTACCAAACCACCTGATTTCAAAATCATTGCATATTTTACTTTTACAAATGGATTATTGATTTTCTTCATTACTAAATAGGGAACAAAAATTTAAACATTCACTTATTTGAGCTGCAAAAAGCAAACATTGTTTGCTTTTTGCAGCTCAACTAAGTGAAATTTCAACTTTATGACAGTATATTCACTACTCAATTTGAAAATCAATGCGTATTTTCACATAGCTGTGCGTATTTTATACTCCCACTTTTGATGATAAATGCGTATTCAGCTAAAATAACTGTGTATAATATGCCAATACGCACCTTATCTGGAGCTCTGATACTAAACAACGTCCCGTGTGGTGTGGCATTCAGTATTATGTGATGGGTGTGTTTGGTTGCATGGCGTGATTAGCCGTATTGCCAGAAATATTGTCGATCTTCAAATGTGCGGTATCAAATTGCAAACAATATAGCAAGACTTGTGGTTTTCAGCATTTAAGCTGTTTGTGTGTCTTGTTGCATGGCGTGGTTAGCCATATTGCCAGGTATTACGGCATTCAGTGTTGTGCGATAGGTGTGTTTTGTTGTATGTCATGATTGGCCGTGCTGCCAGAACAATTGGTGAGAATCAAATGTGCGGCATCAAATGGTAAACAGTGTCCCTGGCAATGTTGCATTCAGCAATAGGTATATTTGTTGCATGTCACAACTGGACTTGTTGCTGGAACAATTGTCAAATGTTAGTAACATTCACTGACTGGACTAGTTGCACATTCCAAACAATGTCCCAAGTCGCTGTACGGCATTTAGCACCATGTGATAGGTATATTTTGTTGCATGTCACGATTAGCTGTGTTGCTAGAACAATTGTTAACCCTTAGACCGCTATCTTAATTTTTTTTGTCGTCTGCTGTTTATTTTCTATTTTCCATTTTTATCATCAAAAACATGCTTTGACAGCACTTTCTAATAATTTACAACATGCTTTGACAGCACTTCAGAATCATTGGAAATTGAGAAATAAGGCAAGATATAAAAGCAACAGCAGACGATAATCGTTGTGAGTAGCAGTCTAAGGGTTAAGCATCAAATTGCAAGCAATGTCCCAAGATGTGCGGCATTCAGCATTATGCGATTGGTGTGTTTTGTTACATGGCGTGATTAGCTATATTGCCAGAACAATTGTCAATCATCATATTTGCGGCATCAAAATGTTAATGGTATACATTGTCTCATGCTGCATTCAGCAACAGGCATGTTTTGTTGCATGTCATGATTACCCTTGTTGTCAGAACAATTGTAATCTTCAAATGTTAGTAACTTTCACTGATTTTAGTAGAGATGGATTGTGGACTAGTGGTTAGAACACCTGACTTCCAATCTGGAGGTTGTGGGTTCAAACCTCGCCTTAGGCATCAAAATACTTTCATAGTATTTCCAACCCTGTGGTCCTGTCTCTATATGACCTAGCTGTTGGTGGGACTTTAAACCCATTCACCATCACCATCACGGACTTGACTAGTTGCACATACCGAACAATGTACCAATTGGTCTGACATTCAGCATTAGCTCTACTGTACGTTTCACGAAACATGCCCACATAATAATTTTTACGGCTATATAAATAATATCTTTTTTTTATCAAAAGAATGAGCCTACTGTTTAGCTCGACTATTCGAAGAATAGTTATTAGCTCGACTATTCGAAGAATAGTTAGAGCTTATCTAGTCACGTCGGCGTCACCGTCACGCCTTGGTTAAGGTTTTTAGTCAAGCTTGTATATGGAATACTCCTGGCCCTACACCCACCATACTTGGACAACTTCATCTCCTAGTGATGTACATCAACAACCCCTGATCTATATTTCACCTTGACCTACATTTAACCTTGAAGTACTTAGTTCCCCTTTAGTCAACCTTGGTTAAGGTTTTTAGTCGAGCTTGTACATGGAATACTATTGTGCATACAGACACCATACTTGGACAAAATTTTCTCATATGGATGTACATCAATAACCCCTGATCTATATTTGAGCTTGACCTACATTTCCTCTTGAATTACTTACTTAATTCCCCTTGGTTAAGGTTTTTAGTCAACCTTGGTTAAGGTTTTTAGTCAAGCTTGTAGATGGAATACTATTGTGCATACAAACACCATACTTGGACAACTTTTTCTCATAGGGATGTACAACAATAACCACTGACCTATATTTTACCTTGACCTACATTTAACCTTGAATTACTTAGTTATTTACCCTTGGTTAAGGTTTGTACTCAAACTTGGTTAAGGTTTATATTCAAGCTTGTATATGGAATACTCCTGGGCCTACATCAACCATACTTGGACAACTTCATCTCCTAGCGATGTACATCAATAATCCCTGACCTATATTTGATCTTGACCTACTTTTACCCTTGGATTACTTAGTTATTTTCCCTTGGTTAAGGGTTTTAGTCAAGCTTGTATATGGAATATCCCTGGGCCTACAGTAACCATACTTGGAAAACTTCATCTCCTAGTGATGTACATCAATAACCCCTGACCTATATCTGACATTAACCTACATTTAATCTTGAATTACTTAGTTAATTTCCCTTGGTTAAGGTTTTTAGTCAACCTTGGTTAAGGTTTTTATGCGGGCCGCGGCCACCTTCTTTGTCAAGCTGAGTGTACATCGACAACCCTCGTAGTCGAGCTATGCTGTTCTCCTACAGCTCTTGTTATTTCGTGAAATTGGGTCCAATATTGATTTTATTGCAAAAAAAAACAATTTCCATATTTTAAATCCCCATAGACATCTTCACAGTGAAGATGTCTATGGGGATTTAGCACGGGGAAAAGTTTCTAATTTCAGAAATAGTGGACCGATATTCAAAATGTTTTCTTAGATCATTTCCAAGCGATCTAGCTAGATTTCAGAATCAGTTTCCAATCTTTTTTGTTTTTCGGCTCCTCCTCCAGGTTCTCCACCTCTTTTTCCCCATGAAAAAGGCTCATTCTTAAATTTTGAAAAAATTATTGTTTTTCATTGTTTATATGGCCGTAAAATTTACGTATTAGACAGTAGACAGTAGGTGTGTTTTGTTGCATGGCACCATTAGCTGTATTGACAATGCACTTATAAGACAGGAATTCAAGGAATCCTATATGGGGATGCTCATTTGTCACTGTTTGATAGGTCGTATGCCAAGTAATTATCGTGTCATACCATTGCTAAAAAAAATGGTGTATTGGACATGAATGCTCATTATGTGGCTGTGACACGTAAAAGGGAACTTATGTGATTTGTGTGCATCCACAGTCTGATCAGGATCTGCACTGTTCACCATCCCATCAATGAAACGCATAGTTCTTTTAACAAGCAATATCAATCATTATCAGGCTACAGGGAATGCGCTATTTGATCAGGAGCTACACAGGACACAAATACCATAAGCCCCATTTCTCCAGACACAGTCATTGATATAATTCCACACATAAGTCTTCTCAACTAGTTTGGTAATCATAGACATTTCATTCAATGCTCGAATACAACTTGTACATGTATATGAGACACGCCATGTTATTTTGTACCTAAGAACATGTGCAATTTTTCAAGAAGTATGTTTACAGAAACTGATATTTTTTGTAAATAGCATTGAAAGATGAGAACATTTTCATAGCAATATGAACATTTTGTCAACTTTCAACGTCAATTACGGAAAATATTTGTAAATTTTGTAAATGATTTTCTTGAGATAGCGCACATGTTCTTAGGCACAAAATCACATGGCGTGTCTCACATCTGTAACAGACCACAAGTAGCCTGCAATAATTGTATACCTGGGGGCCGTTTCACTAAACTTTGTACGACTAAAATGTTTGTAAGTGAAAATTTAGGATCGTCTGGAAATTTCACATTAGCAATGTTTTCTTGAAAACAATTATCGGATTTACATTTATTGAGCATAGGCTGCATATGCAGCCTATGCTCAATACATGTAAGTCCATCAATTGATATTTACAGACGATCCTAAATTTGCAATTACGAACATTTTAGTCGTACAAAGTTTAGTGGAACGGGCCCCAGGTCGCACCTAAAAATAGAACCTGTCGTAATACAAACGTGACATTGATTTGAACTTATGTCCTTGTCGCTCATCCTGCTAGATAATTATATAATAGTTACAGTGGAACATCTCCAAACCGGACACCCTGGGATGTCCCCAGGGTGTCCGGTTTAGAGATGTTCCACTGTAAATCAGACATATGACTGCCAAGGCATACAGCTGTGCAATACGAACTTGAACATACATTATCATCATAAGCATACAATGAAACCCATAAAATTAATGATACACAGACTGTATGCGTGCCCGTTTTAGAAAGGTTCCACTGTAATTGTATAACAAGTACTATTTCAGGGCCGATATGACAAACAGTATAGACATTGCCGGTCACACTCCACCAATAAATCTAGGGTTATACTGACTGGTCGCAAATACATACGATGCTGTCATCGCCTGGCACAATCACACTGAAGTGCTTATTTATTGCAATCGGATAAAAATCCAATTATTTGTTATAGAAGCAGCCTCTAGCTATTCGACTGAGGAATATGCAGTGTTTTATGTCTTGGATCATTATATTGGTTCAAATATCTGGCTGTCCAACAGCGGAGGGTGGGGGGGGGAAGCTTCAACTTCTTTTCCCCGTTTGACTGTACTGTATTTCAGTACTGAACAATCAAACTTCCACAGATGGGTACATTTCTGTCTGTATATGACCTTCTTGTTGAATGGTTGTAAAACCTCATTCAATCAATCAGTTGATCAATAAGCGGCAAACAAAGTATATATACCATCAGCTGTTTATTTTTATAAATTTTCCCATTGTTCTGTCCTGAATAAAAAACATGCTTCGACAACATCTGACAATGGAAATGATTCTAAAGACATTATTAAGGGTTAAACAAACTATCGTAGTATAAAAGTGACGCGTCAAGTGATTTTGTACGTAGAAGATGTGTGATTTTTCATGAAATATATTTTCAGAAACTGTGACATTTTCTGTAAATGACGTTGATCGATGACGAAATTTCGTAAACTTTCAACGTCATTTTAATATGGAAAATATATTAATTTTGTAAATATTTTTCAGGAGATATCTCGCCTGTTCTTAGGTACAAAATCACATGGCTTGTCTCAAATGAAAATTGATATTGGTCAACAAATTACAGTAGTACAAATATAGGTAAATCACATGTGCTTCTGCTTCCCTGCTTCAGATTGGACTTTTCCTGCTGGGAACCATCAACAACCTGCCGTACGTCATCGTTACATCAGCCGCCAGCACAATTGCTGATAGGTCGGTATAGTAATACTTCATAATGCGACTGGAGAAATGGGGCTTATGAGTTTTGTGACCAGTGTAGATCCATTCTGTTCGCCATTCCATCACTTGAACATCATACAGTGGTGATATCACGTAGATAGATTGTAATCAGGCTACAGGAATGTGCTATTTGACCTGGAGCTACACTCGTCACATATTCCATAAGCCCCATTTTCCCAGTCACAGCCACATATTAACCCTTATCCTGTTATCTAAAAATTTTGTCGTCTGCTGTTTATTTTCTATTTTCCATTTTTATCATCAAAAACATGCTTTGACAGCATTTCAGAATCATTTCCATTGGAAATGATTCTGAAGTGCTGTCAAAACATGTTTTTATTGAGAAATAAGGTAAGATATAAAAGCAACAGCAGACGACAATAATTATTGTTGTGTGTAGCGGTCTAAGGGTTAATATCTGGGCCAATCATTCAAGTCGAGTATAGTGACAAAATGATCCTGTTCTACATGTACAAATTCATTTGATACTGTGAACATTTTTGTTTATATATCATAAACATGTGTGGGTTATTATCTCCTGCACTAATCTTGTCAATACTTATTAATACTTGAATATTGTGCTTGAAGTCAAACAGCTTGCTTGACTGAGTCTGAGCTATGCTACAGCTCATACTCAGCCAATCAAACTTATTGCGAGTTGGCATCGCCAATAGAAACGTTGATAATCTGGGCAAGATTAACGCAGGCGGTTGTGTACCTATAGTCACCACCCTGTCTGTCTGTTTATATGTCCATCCATCTGTCTGTCCATCTGTCCATCCATCTGTCTGTCCATCTGTCCATCCATCTGTCTGTCCATCTATCTGTCCATCTGTCTGTCCGAGATTTGCGTTAAAGTTTTTAACCATTTCAACACCACAGGCCTGTATAGTGGTATTGTCAAAACGTGTAGATCCAGATGAGCCGGCTCGTGACGAGCCGTCTCATCAGGATTTGCACTTTTTGCAAGTAAACGAGTGCCCGCTATACAGATACATGTATAATCATTTAGTAATATTTATTGTATCCCCCGGAATATTTTCATGAAACTTCACACATGCATAGACCACGACCCGAAGGTGTGTCGCGCGCAAGAATGACAACTCTTGCATAGCTAATTTTTTAGTTATCTCCCTTTTTTGTTTCTCGCACTGATTTCGTGTCCGGAGCATAACTCCACCACCCTTTGGAATATTTTCATGAAACTTTACACATGCATAGACCACGACCCGAAGGTGTGTCGCGCACAAGAATGACAACTCTTGCATAGCTAATTTTTGAGTTATCTCCCTTTTTTGTTTTGCGCACTGATTGACCATAACTCTACCACCCTTTGGAATATTTTTATGAAACTTAACACATTCAATTAGACCACGAACCGAAGGTGTGTCGTGCACAAGAATGACAACTCTTGCATAGCTAATTTTTGAGTTATCTCCCTTTTTTGTTTTCGCTCACTGATTTCCTGTCCGGAGCATAACTCGACCACCCTTTGGAATATTTTCATGAAACTTCACACATGCATAGACCACGACCCGGAGGTGTGTCGCGCACAAGAATGACAACTCTTGCGTAGCTAATTTTTGAGTTATCTCCCTTTTTTGTTTTGCGCACTCTACAAACTGGACAATAATGCATGAAGACCTGTTTTCTCGTCTGCTCTGTACACCTTTTCTCGTGTGCTCTGTACACCTTACCTGTAGAGAGAACAAAAGAAACTGGGAGAACTATGTGCTAGCATGGGCTAGCATGTGCAGATGTCCAGTGCTTGACCACTGCTGACCAGGTAATTTATACAGGTAAATCACTACATTGGGTACTGTGTTGAAAATATTGTGGCATTATGTGGACCTGTGCAGATTTTTGTAGATAAATATAGGACTATTAAAAAAAAATCTGGTCTCCAATAGCAAGCATTACTATTTTTAAACTTTTTTTTTTCCTTTTTTTTTTTTTTCATTTTTGTTTTCTTTTTTTTTCTTTTTTTTTTCATTTTTTATTTTTTCTTTTTTTTTTTCATTTTTTTTTTTCAAATTCTTTTTCAATTTTTGTCTAGTAGCATAAGGTCGTAAGTGCTTTATACAGACTATTCACCTGTGCATGTGCTAGCATGTGCAACTGACCACTGACCACTTACAGGTAATTTATACAGGTAAATAATTATATTACATTTCCGTAAACTGTGTTGAAAATATTGTGGCATTATGTGGACCTGTGCAGATATATGTAGATAAATATAGGACTATTAAAAAAAAAATCTGTGCTCCAGTAGCAAGCATTATTATTTTTAAACTTATTTTTTCCATTTTTTTTTTTCATTTTTTTTTCAAATTATTTTTAAATTTTTGTCTAGTAGCATAAGGTGGTAAGTGCTATATACAGACTATTCACCTGTGCATGTGCTAGCATGTGCAACTGACCACTGACAACTTACAGGTAATTTATACAGGTAAATGATTATATTACATTTCCGTAAACTGTGTTGAAAATATTGTGGGAATATGTGGACCTGTGTATATATGATATGTAGATAAATATAGGACTATTAAAAAACATTCTGGGCTCCAGTAGGGAGCATTATTCTTTTTCTTTTTTTAATTTAATTTTTTTTATTTTTTTTTTTTCCATTTTTTTTTTTACATTCTTTTTCAATTTTTTAACTGACCACTAACTTATTACAGGTAATTTATATAGGTACATTATTACATTTCCGTAAACTGTGTTGACAATATTGTGGCAGTATGTGGACCTGTGCAGATATATGCAGATAAATATAGGACTATTAACAAAAATTCTGGGCTCCAGTAGCGAGCATTATTTAAAAAAGATTTGTATATTACATTTCCGTAAACTGTGTTGAAAATATTGTGGCATTATGTGGACCTGTGCAGATATATGTAGATAAATATAGGACTATTAAAAAAAAATTCTGGGCTCCAGTAGCAAGTATTATTATTTTTTATTTTTCAACTTTTTTTTTTAAATTTTTTTTTTTACATTCTTTTTAAATTTTTTAACTGACCACTAACTTATTACAGGTAATTTATACAGCTAAATTATTACATTTACCTAAACTGTGTTGACAATATTGTGGCAGTATGTGGACCTGTGCAGATATATGTAGATAAATATAGGACTATTAAAAAAAATTCTCGGCTCCAGTAGCGAGCATTATTTTTTTTATTTACATTCTATATTACATTTCCGTCAACTGTGTTGAAAATATTGTGGCATTATGTGCACCTGTGCAGATATATGTACATAAATATAGGACTATTAACAAATAATTCTGCACTCCAGTAGCTTCACACATGCATAGACCCTAAAGGTGTGTCGCGCAAGATTGACAACTCTTGCATCACTAATTGTTTAGTTATCTCCCTTTGTCCGTCACCGATTTTGTCTCCGGAGCATAACTCGATCACCCTTTTTTCAAACTACTTGTGTATCTGGGGAGGGGGATACACATGCGCTTGTCGACAAGCGTCCATTTCTAGTTTTACTGATAATGACTTGCAGTGGTATCAGGCTATTTTGATATGCAAATGAGGTAGGACATTTTTAGCTCACCTGAGCGAAGCTCATGTGAGCTATTGTTACCGCAATGTGTCCGTCGTCGTCCGTCGTCCGTCGTCCGTCGTCCGTCGTCCGCCGTCCGCCGTCCGCCGTCCGTGAACATTTTCAAACGTCTTTTCCTCGGTAACCATTGGGCCTATAGTCACCAAACTTCATGGTCATGGTCCTTAGATAGGGGGATTACAAAATTGTTAAAATGACGTCATCACGTAATCCAAGATGGCCGCCATCTAAAAATAGCACTGTTTCTTCAAAAAATCTTCTTCTCAAGAACCGCCAACCGGATTTCGACAAAACTTGGTAGGAATGATCGATGTACAATGCACTTTCAAAGTTGTTATAATGGTGACCCCGGAGTCAAAAATGGGCGTGGCCCGTGGGGTCAAATTGTGGTCAAATTTTATTTTTGACCGAATATGGTCATGTCATATATCAAATCGAAGGTATCAACGAAGCGATCACTCTGGTGGCTATGTCATCGGATGGTTATATCATCCAAGATGGTCGCCAAAAGGTCAAAAGGTCGTTCTTTTATTAGAGATTTCAAAATTCTTCTTCACATGAACCGCTTGGCCCATGGTAGCCAAACTAAAAAGTTATGGTCCATGGGTGAAGCCTTTTCAGATTTGTTAAAATGGAGGTCATCGCTAATCCAAGATGGCCGCCGTCTAGAAATAGCATAAATTCTTAAAAAAATCTTCTTCTCATGAACCGCTGGCCGGATTTCGACGAAACTTGGTAGGAATGATCGATGTACAATGCTCTTTCAAAGTTGTTAAAATGGTGACCCCGGGGTCAAAAATGGGCGTGGCCTGTGGGGTCAAATTTTATTTTTGCCCGAATATGTCATGTCTATTCTATATCAAATCGAAGGTATCAAAGAGGCGATCGCTCTGGTGCATTTTTTGTCGAAATTGGATGGTCATGTCATCCAAGATGGCCACCGAAAGGTCAAAAGGTCGTTCTTTTATTAGAGATTTCAAAATTCTTCTTCACACGAACCGCTTGGCCCATGTTGGCCAAACTTCACAGTTATGGTCCATGGGTGAAACCTTTTCAGATTTGTTAAAACGGAGGTCGTCGCTAATCCAAGATGGCCGCCATCTAAAAATAGAACAAATTCTTAAAAAATCTTCTTCTCATGAACCGCCAGCCGGATTTTGACGAAACTTGGTAGGAATGATCGATGTACAATGCTCTTTCAAAGTTGTTAAAATGGTGACCCCGGGGTCAAAAATGGGCATTGCCCGTGGGATCAAATTGGGATCAAATTTTATTTTTGCCCGAATATGAATATGGTCATGTCTATATCAAATCGAAGGTATCATAGAGGCGATCGCTCTGGTACATTATTTTATCGAAATTGGATGGTCATGTCATCCAAAAATGCCGCCGAAAGGTCAAAAGGTCGTTCTTTAAATATTAGAGTTTTCAAAATTCTTCTTCACACGAACCGCTTGGCCCATGTTGGCCAAACTTCACAGTTATGGTCCATGGGTGAAATCTTTTCAGATTTGTCGGAGGTCGTCGCTAATCCAAGATGGCCGCCATCTAAAAATAGCACAAATTCTTAAAAAATCTTCTTCTCATGAACTGCCAGCCGGATTTCGACGAAACTTGGTAGGAATGATCGATGTAGAATGCTCTTTCAAAGGTGTTAAAATGGTGACCCCGGGGTCAAAAATGGGCGTGGCCCGTGGGGTCAAATTTTATTTTTGACCAAATATGCTCATGTCATATATCAAATTGAAGGTATCGATCAGGTGATTGCTCTGGTGAAATATTTGTCGGAATCGGATGATTATGTCATCCATAATGGCCTCCAAAAGGTCCATTTATTCAAGATTTTGAACGTCTTTTTCTCAAGAACTACATGGCTGATGCTGGCCAAACTTCATAGTAAGTTAAGATTCTTGGGTGAAGCATTTTCAGATTTGGTAAAATGAGAGTCATCGCTTAATCCCAGATGACCGCCATCTAAAAATAGCACAATTTTTTTTAAAACACTTATGGACTCAATGTCACTTTCTCCTCTGGTGTTCATGGAGTCAGGTGAGCGAATTAGGGCCATCATGGCCCTCTTGTTAAATTATTTATACAAATCAAATGCGTCACCGGAAAAAAATATCTTTATTGGCAAATTATAAAGTATGATCATTGCACATCCGAAAATAAATACAGAGAATAAATATTATTTTCTATTAACATTTTAAAGAAACATGGTTATCGCCCCAGTACTGATATCAGTGTGGAAATTAAAGTTTGATATGCAAAGTATAATAATGCCAATTATATCGTCGGGAAACGGTGAATACTTTTTTTTTGGCCTGAACAATGTCGTATCTAACGAATGGACAAAAAAATATGCCTCCCTATATTATAACCTGGCACGTGGGAAATGCTTTTCAGTCACAGCATTTCATTAGGAGATGGAAAGTGACATTGAAGAACATCACATGTAGTGCTATGACAAACCTTTCAAACATATGAATGCTTAATAAAGTTTGGTCATAGCAATTAATAGTGATGATTCTTACTGCAATATATTGTTTGCCCTACTTTCTCAATCTATGGAAGCATATCATTTCATCTCAATTAATCAACATAGTGCGACTATTTCTCCAATATCCACTAAATTTATGCATTAAATGTTCCAATACGTGGAAAGTTATATTTAAATCCAGACGTCAAGGTTTGTCAGACATTCATGTGTCAATCATCCTGTTCAGACGTGTACATGTGCGCTTCAGTGCCAAAACGGCCAACAATGTGGTAGTATTGCAAGTCAAAAGCTCGTATGGGCGGAACATACATTGAAACAGACATGTGTACGCAAAGAAAGTGGGGCAACCAATAAGTAAGTTATAGTTCACATATTGAATTTTGAATAAACAAATTTATTAAAAATTCAATATGTGAACTATAACTATTACACAATTAGTGTATTCCGAGCACATGAATGGTGTGTGGACTGGCTTTGCAATTCACCAAGATGTTGATAACATTTAAGAATAATTCTAATGCTTGAGTCGTCTGTGTGTTAAAACAATCGTTGTACATCAGAGCTCCAGATAAGCTGCGTATTTGGCAACTATTTGTGTAAATACCCAATTGAAATTGCCAAGAACCCAATTGAAATCAGAAGTAGTGAGTATCAAAAAGCAATAACAAATTTGTGGTACCTTTATCATGCTACAGAAAACAATAAACAGATCACAAATATAGTATATGTTTCTTATTTTCCATGAAAACACATCTTGGTATTTCATTAGTTGTCTCCAAGGAGACAATTCTAATGAAATGCCAAGACATGTTTTCATTTCGAAGCAAACTATTCAATAATTGCTGTCTGTTGATGTGTAAACAGTAGTGTGATTTTATTTTACCCAATTAAAATATAAAAAATTACCCAATTGCTTCAGATATGATGGAGTGAAAATACTCAATTACCAATTCCTTATCTGGAGCCCTGGTACATGTAAGTAGTGTACTTGCCTCTGTTTTGGGAAGTCACATCTGATTTAAGAATAATTCTAATGCTTGAGTCGTCTGTATGTTAAAACAATCGTTGTACATGTAAGTATAACGTGTATGATCACGTGGTACTAACAACAACAAGTACTGAAACTTCCAGAATTCATCTGATTCAAAGTACGTATTCTTTTATATTGTCCTTATTACGTAACAGATTTTAATGAAATATGGCGCATCAAATGCGTATTGTGAAGCTGCATTTGGTGGTCTTTGTATTTTCGCCCAAACTTCTGTCGTTTTTGCGAAGAATCGATTTCCATGTCTACTGACACGGAAATCGATTCTTCACAAAAACAACATAAGTCTGTACCGAACTCCCTGGACCACCAAATGCAGCTCATGAAGACACGTTTGCTGAGCCATATTTCATCAAAATCCGTTGCATATTAAGGAAAATATCAAATAATACTTACTTTGGAGTGGGCGACGTTGTTGTTGTTGTTGTAACCACGTGATCATGCACCTTGAAGTAGTGTACTTGCCTCTGTTTTCAGCTTTGGGAAGTCCCATCTGATTGGACTTGTGTTTGGCGCCAATGTCGCCTTGTCGTTTGTTGTCAAATGTAAGTCGTTTGTCGTCAAGGTAAGTAGTTTGTAGTCCAGGTAAGTCGTTTGTGTGTCAAGGTAGTCGTTTGTTAAGTTAAGTTAAGTTAAGTTGTTTGTTGTCAGGGTAAGTCATTTTTTGTCAAGGTAAGTCATTTGTTGACAAAGCTATGCCACTCATTGTCAAGGTAAGTCGTTTGTTGTCAAGGTTAGTTATTTAACTTCTTGATTTCGAGCTTGAGAAAGGTTTACCTGCTCAGGAAGTTTCATAAAAACCGACCAAGAATCAGACCTAAACTAATATAGTGACAGAGATCCAGATAAGGTGTGTATTGACATATTTTACACATTTATTTTAGCAGAATATACATTGATTATCAAAGTTGGGAGTACAAAATACTCTCAGCAATGTGAAAATATGAATTGATTTTGAGTTGCGAAAATACTATAATAATGTTGAAAATTTACTTAGTTAAGCTGCAAACATCAAACAGTGTTTGCTTTTTACAGCTCAAATAAGTATTTTTTTTATTTTTTTTTATTTGTTATCATTTGTTCCCTATTTCATAAGGAAGATAATAAATTGTAAAACAATTTGTAAAAGTAAAATATACATTTAATTTGAAGTATGGGGCTATAATATTCTTTAGACACAAAACTTATCTGGAACTCTGATATTGAGCCATACTCATACTGTCTTGCTTGGAGAAGGTTAACCCTTTCAACCCTAAATAACTGGAATGGTCTCTGATATGTTGATTTTCCAACCAATCCAATCATCACAAAATTATTTTCAGACTAGTCCATATATAAAAAGGTGTATTTTATCTAAAATAAATTATGAAAATTACTTGCAAAAAGTGAAGATCCTGATGAGACGGCTCGTATTTAGCCGGCTCATCTGGATCTACACTGTTTGGAAGCACCACTATAGAGGTATGTAGTGATGAAAGGGATAACCATATGATAACTACTAACACTGTTTTCTTCTGATGGTTTCAGCCATTAATGGAGCATTCCTGTTGAAGGTTCCATACTGGATTCGATATGTCGCCAACGCTGTGATAATGCTGATAGGTATGTAGATCCAGTATTAAAGGTACATGCCCACTCAGTAGGCACAACATTTTCTTTATAGGAAGTAACTAGGTGTATAATTGTGTCACTATTCCACCAGTTCTAAAAATTGCGAGTGTAATTGAGTAGTGAAAATACTGTAATAAAGTTGAAATTTACTGAGTTGAACAGTGTTTTGCTTTTTGCAGCTCAGTTAAGGGAAATTTTAAATTGTTTTATTTTTGTTTATCATTTGTTCCCTATTTAAAGGAGCATGCCCACTCAGTAGGCACAACATGTTCTTTATAGGAAGTACATATAATTGTGTCACTATTCCACCAGTTCTAAAAATTAAGAGTGCCCGCTCTACAGATATAATCATTTAGTAATATTTATTTTACTGATAGTGACTCGTGGTGGTATCATATGCAAATGAGGCATGATACGTTTTAATTACATGTATTTATATTAATTAAAGGCGTCGTCTGAAAAAAGATTACTTTTGACAGATTATAAAGTATGATCATTGCACATCAATATTAATGCCAATCAATACATGGGGTAATGGTGAATGAATGTTTATTTTGCCAGAAAATGTCTCAGATAATGTCTGTGATATAAAGAACATTTTGTGCCTACTGAGTGGGCATGTACCTTTAAGTACCGGTACCTGTCCTATACCTGATCATTCTTTGATTCAAAGATAATTGCTTCATAAATGTGAACACTGCCTTGTTACTGTCTCACATACGGCACATGGAGTGGCCAACTCGGCCATCTTTCTGTGTTCTAACCTGATAGCAGGATTTGAGGTTCTTGATAATTGCAGAAAAATACCTGTGTTTCAAGATGGGAAGCAGACTTTTACACATTAAATTATGTGGGTGCAAACATATGTTTTTTTTAGCCATTTTCAGGATTTGGCATTTGGAACTGTTCCCACCCTGTTGATTTGCTTTGTTTTTCGAAATATGTAATGTGTGAAATGTAAGAAAATGTTGAACCCTTGCAATGCTGAATTAAATTTTGTTGTCAGCTGTTGTTTTTTTTAATTATCATTTTATTAAGAAAAAACATAGTTTGACATCACTTTAGAATTATTTCCAGTGGAAATGATTCTAAAGACTGGAAATGATTCTAAAGTGCTGTCAAACCATACTTTCATTGGTAAAAATGACAAAATATTAAATAACAGCAGTTTCGTTTCCCGCATACTAAGGGTTAAATATTCACAGGTTTGTTTAGGGGAAAGATACAATCACTAAAGCATTATAATTTCATGATAATCTCACCTGGTTGAATAAACAGTATTTAATTGACTAGAAACAGGCTGTGTGCATTAACTTGCTCATCTGACTTGTAACCAAGCAAGCACATAATGTGGCCGTGACTGGAGATATGGGGCTTATTGAATTGATGACCAGTGTAGCTCCTGACCAAATAGCACACTCCTAGTATGACAGCCATCAAAATTGCTTGTTTGAAGCATGACAGGTATTTCAGTGATGTAATAGCGAACAGTGCAGATCCTGATCAGACTGTGCGGATGCACAGGCTGATCTGGATCTACACTGGTCGCAAAATCCATATAGCCTCATTTCTCTAGTCACAGCCACATATCAGGTGTTGTATGAACTTGTGCCAGGGTGTTGTGTGCAAACTGGGCCGTGTGCAAATGAGGCACGCCATGCGATTTTGTACCTTCTGACAACTGCGTTATTTCATGAAATACATTTACAAAATTTAACAAATTAACAAAAGTCCAAAGTTGACAAAAAAATTCAGAGTACATGCGGAATTATATTCCGCATGTACTCTGAAATTTGTGTCAACTTCTGAAGTCATTTATCCCATTTTCTGTAAAAATATTTCATGAAATATCGCAGATACCGGGTCCGCCCCCCCTGAATCCGCCCATGATTAGGCCTATGATCTACTATCGGATATAGTCTTTGATATTTCATGCAGTCAGACGTTGATAATGATTATAATATGCTGTAAGGCATAAAATCATGTACCCCACATTGTATTTTCAGGTCTGTTTGGAGTAGCATATGCCCCGAGTTTCTGGTTCTCTTTAATCTGCATTGTAAGTGGGACTTTCTTATGTTGTTATGTACTGTCCACAATTTGTGCTAATTTAACCCTTTCAACCCTAAATAACTGGAATGGACTGTGAATGGACTGGGAAATTTGTGGGCTATAAATATGAGTTCATTAATAGCAGATGACAATTCATTATATTTTCTTTTATTTCTCCTTATAAATGTCATCAATATGTCTTGGAATTTCATTAGAATTGTGTCCGGAGGACACAATTCTAATGAAATTTCAAGACATATTTACAGAGAGAAATAAATCATATACTCATAATTCGTTTGGCGGATATTTTCGCCGCTAGCATGCAAAGAGTTAAAAAAAAATATGTGTTTTTTTTTCTCTAAAACGTATGAATATTTGCAAAAAGTGCAGATCCTGATGAGGTGGCTAGTCATGCGCCAGCTCACCTGAATCTACACTGTTTGCAAACACTGCTATAGAGGTCTGTAGTGTTGAAAAGGTTATCCCTTAGAATGCATGAAACAAAAAGTGTCGTCTGCTGTTTTGTGTATTTTGTCGTCTTTCTCAGTAAAACACGATTTGACAGCACTAAAGTGCAATCAAATCATGTTTTTGTTGCGAAATTATAAAATAAACAGCAGATGACAAATTTTAATTCTGCAGTCTGTCTAAGGATTAAATGTTTATAGC
This sequence comes from Conchocele bisecta, assembly GCA_029237695.1. Lineage (NCBI taxonomy): Eukaryota > Metazoa > Mollusca > Bivalvia > Lucinida > Thyasiridae > Conchocele > Conchocele bisecta. Next base: position 59,809,389 of record CM055273.1, on the reverse strand, counting down.
AGAAATGCATTACATGCTCAATTGCCCAGTTGCCTGATACCTGGCATATAGGATGGAAATTGGGAAGTACTGCTGTTCAAGATTAACCCTTAAAAGGCGGGAATCGAAATTTGTCGTCTGCTGTTGTGTCATGTTTTCTCTTTTTTCTAAAGAAAAACATGGTTTGACAGCTCTTCAGAATCATTTTTAATGGAAATGATGCTAAATTGCTGCCAAACCATGTTTTTGTTGAGAAAACTGGAAATTAAAAAATAAACAGCAGACGACAAAATTTAATTCAACATTGTAAGGGTTAAAGTGACTCATAAGTCAAAACTGGCTGGTCCTTTCAATAGGGATGGCATGATTATAAACAAACAAAGTCGGTCTTTTCACAGGACTTGTTTGCCTTTTCCGATTTAGGCCCTGGACTAAGAAAAGAGACTTTATGATATACACGAATACGAAACTTGGTGTGTAGATAGGCAAAGTGAATTTCTATTTTTTTTTTCTACCCCCGGTCATGGATTATCTCCCCCTATTGGACATAGAATTTCACCATTTTGCCTTGTAACTGGTAAACATTTTAATCCGTAATAGCTGGAGGCTAGATGCTTGGTATATCGCTTCTGTATGGTGTGTAGATGCACAAAGTGAATTTAATTTATGTTTTTTATTTCACATCAAGCCATGGATGATCTCCCTCTTTTGGACTTAGAATGTTGCCTTGTTTACTATCATAGTGGGGCATCCATATTCTATGAACACATTTTCTAGTTTCCTATTGTGACAAATATGTATAGATTGTAAACCACTGATGTGAATGTGCACCTGGGTGCCGTTTCACTAAACTTTGTACGACTAAAATGTTTGTAAGTGCAAATTTATGATCGTCTGGAAATTTCATTGGGTGGATTTACATTTATTGAGCATAGGCTGCATATGCAGCCTATGCTCAATAAATGTAAATCCAATAATTGTTTACAAGAAAACATTGTTTATGTGACAGCTACAGACAATCATAAATTTGCACTTACGAACATTTTAGTCGTACAAAGTTTAGTGAAACGGCCCCCAGGTCAATGCCTGATACCAAAAGACACGAACCTGGTATTCTCTCTGCATGTCTGGAGTATGTTGCTCCACAATATGGCATACAGACCAGTTGTTGAACCAAATCAATCTACGTCTTGACAAGAAATACTCTCAGTGGCACTCCTTTGGATTTTTCAGGTGTTTGTTGGTGCCAGTGCAGCATTTGGTGAAAAGTAAGCATTTTCACACTACTGGTATGCAATAGCGTACTTTATCACGTACCTGGCTGTCCATTGGTCTAATGCACACTAACCAATAAGAGATTTCAGAGAATGAAATGGACAAATAACAGTTAGCAGCAAATGTCAAAATATCAGTTAAATGAAAAAGAAAACACATTTACAGGCTAGCAGTTTTAGCCCAAGCCACCGTCTCCCCTCATGAATGTGATGATCAGAAGCTATATGGATCACACCTACCGGTACTGGTATAAATTGTTTTATGTATATCTATACCAGCAGCAATTTTTGCCTCATGGTTTTAGTGTAGCATATTAGGCTATGTTTGGCTGTTCCCCCAGAATCTATATCAGGGTTCCCGTGGGGCCTTGAAAGCCTGGAATAGCCTGGAATTTCAAAAAATATTAAAAACGATGGGCTGTCAATGTGTTCAAAAAATTGACACCAAATTAACGCGGATCTGCTTCATATTTCACACACGCATTGCTTCAATGGTCCTCTACCGCCCTTTGACAAATCGGCATTCGTGCCACCCCCGGGTGAAGGTCACATTCTTGGTGTATTCAAAATGCTCGAGTAAATGGCTTATAATTTCTGTTCCTTGGGGCACCTGGGCCCACGCGGGGGATATTCTGTATGCCTCGCTTACTGACAAATCTAGTTCACTCACATCCTAATGACTTTGTATCTGCCTGCATCTATTTTGCCCTATTGTTGCAGTGTCGGATTGGACTATCCCTGGCTGTTCCCCCAGAATCTATATTTTTCACACACATGTACACATTTGTACCAGCCAACTGCCAATTTTGCCATACTGTTCCAGTGTAGCGGTGGGCTACTAGTATCTCTAGCTCTTCCATCAGTAGCTGTGCTTATCACACGTGTTCTAATGGCTTTGTATCAGCCAAAAGACCATTTGGCTTTGTATCAGCCAGCATCCATTTTACCCTAACATTGCAGTGTCGGATTGGACTTTCTCGCCCACCAACTGGCCAAGACAGAGTTATCTAGGCTGTCTCACATATGTGAGATTTCCTTGTCTCACCCTACACGCGCCTGTCTCACATCTAGCAACGACAAATTGTCTAATAGCGCAATAGTATGGCTAATGTGTCTTACAATTACATCATAAAATAATTAATACGTTTGATGTTTATGTTTTTCAATGGTTGTTGACGTGTTTATTATCACGTCATAGCGTTATGACGTCGTTTTAAGTTTGATGACGTCAGCAACGTGCGACGTACATTTTGGTGTTGTCAGGGCTGAATGGTGATGGCATTGAAGACTTTGATAATAATTTGTAAACGATCCACTGAACTGGCATTAGCGTCCAATTTGTGGGTGAAAACTTTGTTTTAACCCATTTGTTGATATGGCAAACCCGTTGGACGTATCAAAAGTCGATTAATTCAGAGAATAAAAAGTTGAGTCTTATTCTGGGTCAGATAAATATTTTAAGATTCGCAAATATGTTATATAAAGGGGCGAGAAAAAGTATCCATCATATTCACTGGTGTGGGACAAGGATATTCCATTCTCGTGATCAGAATATGTCATCAGAAACTCGGCAAAGCCTCGTTTCCGACGACATATTCTGACACTCGGGTGAAATATCCTTGTCCCACACCCAGTACATATGATGGATACTCTTAATCTCTGGCTGTTCCCCCAGAATCTATGTTTTTCACACACATGTACATATTTGTTCCAGCCAACTACCCATTTGTTGCCACGTCGTTCCAACCAACCAACTGCCCATTATTTCCATACTGTAGCATTGGGCTACTAATTTATCCAGCTCTTCCACCAAAAGCTATATTTAAATTATCACACATGTCCTAATGGCTTTGTGCCCTATTGTTGCAGTGTGGGATTAGATGTTCCGTGGCTGTTCCCCCAGAATCTATATTCCACCCACACGTCCTAATGGTTTTGTTATCAACCAGGGGCCGATTTCACCAACATTGCAAAGTATACTTACCTAGCAAAGTATGCTTTAAGGGAGAAATTTTCAATTTTAGGATAAATTTATTAATTTTTATTATACTGAATTTATTACATTATCACAGCCATTTTGGCTGTGATAATGTAATAAATTCAGTATAATAATTCTGCATACATTTTATCATCAAATATATGCTGTGGTTAGTTCTATGTGAAATAATGCATTTCGGGGAAACTAAGTGATTTCTCCCTCAAAGTATACTTTGCTAGATAAGTTTACTTTGCAATTTTGATGAAATCGGCTACAGCAGTCCATACAGTCGAGCACCAGTATCTCGAACATCAGGATCTCGAACATCAGTATCTCGAACATCAGTATCTCGAACATCAGTATCTCAAATATCAGTATCTCGATGATATCCCCTATCTCTATGATTCACTAAGGTCACAAATTATCTCCTTATTTGTTTAATGTAAATTTCCTCTGCTATCTCGACCATGCCCTATCTCGTATATGTTCTCTATCTTGCCTGTTCATTCTGTCCCCTCAGTATAAAAATACGTTAAAAATCGCTTCGCTATCTCGATCATATAAACGCTTCGATACACCGCATAAGCGCCTGGCTGCCAAGATCGATTTGGTTGACACTAATTTTCAAAACATAACAAAATAAATTCACACCTACTTGAGGTCTTTGTTTGCTTAATTGGACACCTCGATTTATTTGAGTGTTTGACACGATTCATTAAGCATATCACACTGTTTATTTAAGCATTTCACTGAGAGTCGTGACACCACATTGTAATGTTGATTAGCTTACTACCCTTGATCATTAGTTAATTGGTTTACTTGTGGTGTAATGGGTAACATGTTGTCATATTTTTCGCAAAAACATTCGACCATGTCACTTCATTGCTATCTCGAACCTAGTCCTATCTCGACTATATGGACGATCTCCCTTCGACTTCGAGATACTGGTGCTATCTCCGGATATATATTTGACTGTGCTGCTGGGCACCATACAAGTTTGCATTATCTTTGCAGTTGGTGTTGGACCATCTCCGCCTGTATATACAGCTGTGTTGCTGGGCACCATACAATTTTGCGTTATCTTTGAAGTGTGGCATTGTGCTGTCTCCCAATATATATTCAGCTGTGTTGCTGGGCAGCATACAGTTTTACATTATTATTCCAGTATGACATTGGGCTATCTCCAGTTGGATATTTGGCTGTGTTGCTGGGCACCATACAATTTTACATTATTATTCCAGTGTGGCATTGGGCTATCTCCGGCTGTTCCCCAGTAAGATGGTGAACGCGTGGTCGAGTGGTACTGGCATGGCGGGTGTGCTGGGCTCTGTCCTGTTCACCATTTTCGGGTGTGTTGTGGGCACACAGCATCTTCACCACCTCACACAGTAAGTAGGTCTGGAGATTAAGGATAGTTGTCGGCCGATAGTTGGAACCTCACTATTCTTGGAAAATTTTAATAATACAATTAAAATCTTTGTTAACCCTCAAGTTATTATGCATATTGCATTGCTCTTGAGTACGTCCGTGTACATTTATGTCCACATTTCGTACAACTAAAATGTTCGTAAGTGCAAAATGATGATACATGTAGTCTGTAAATTTCACATTAAGAAAGTTTTCTTGTAAACACTATTGAATTTACATATGCAGCCTATGTTCAATAAATGTAAATCCATCAACTGAAGTTTCCAGACGATCCTAAATTTGCACTTACAAACATTAGTCGTACGAAGTTTAGTGAAACGGTACCCAGTATGCCACGGGGGCATATACATGTTTTACAAACATAATGTCTTGTTATTATATAAATATTGCCCTTGGTTGAGGAGAATATTTTGGATTATTTCCCTGAGGAAGAGATGCTGTTTTAGCGGGGAGATAATCCACAATTTTGGCCTCAACCAAGTGTGGTACATGTATTTAATTTAATCCCATAAGCCCCATTTCTCCAGTCACATTCAACCCTTTCACTTTTCTAGATATGCGTTCCTGCTGACCTCACCAGCTGTGGCTCTCTACCTGTTTTCGTACTTCGGGATAATCCGGGCCCCACCCAACACAGGCCCTAGTGTGATGATCCAGGATTCTGATGATGGTAATACTTAAATGGACACAGCTCTGTCATCACATTGTCATTTTAACCATTATTGATTTTGCACAACTAAAGTTTTTTGTTTTTTTTATCCCATCGCATAGCGATATAGGAATGCAAAAGTCATCCGTCTGTCCCTCCGTCGCATCCGACCATAATGTTTTCCATTATGCAAAAACTTCTTTACCATATAACCGACTGACTTGAAAGTGCATGTTTATTATCAATCCATATTTTCATTCCCCAAGATCAAGGTCAAATAACTAATTTGCGTCCATTCTCCTATAACTTCTTTACTGTATGACCGATTAGCTTGAAAATTCATGTGCATGTTTATTGTCACTCATGTTTTCATTCCCCACCCCACTCATCATCCCCATGCACAATGTCAAGGTTAAATAATGTAGACATTTCCGTTCCGTTCCTTTCTTCTATAACATTTCTGTATGACCGATTGGCTTGAAAGTTCATTCGCTTGTTTATTATTATTCATAATTTCATTCCCCACTCCACCACCCATGCTCATGCCCAAGGTCAAATAACTGAAATTTCCATCCAGTAGATGTGTACACATTTCTCCATTCTTCTATAGCTTCTTTACTGGCTTGAAACTGATGTGCAAGTTTTTCATCATTTATTTTTTCATTCCCTGCCCTAGCCCAAGGTCAAGTTCAAATAACTTTGAAATTTTCCATCCAGTAGATGTGTGTGTGCGTTTCTCCATTCTCCTCTGTAACTTCCTTACTGTATTCTTTTGACACTTCATGTGCATGTTTGTCATAATCCGTATTTTCATTTCTCACCCCAGCATGCTCCCCCTTGGCCAAGGTCAAATAGCAAAGTGCATGTTTATAACCCAGCCACCACAGCGATGGGATGCATGCCATTTGCAGTATTCTTTTTTTTCATTGGATTGGTGAAAGCCGGGCGGTGGGTGACGGGCAGCGTCCACAATGTTTTTGTGTTTAACACTTTCAACACCACAGGCCTGTATAGAGGTATTGGCAAACAGTGTAGATCCAGATGAGCCGGTTCGTGATGATCCATCTCATCAGGATCTGCACTTTTTGCAAGTAATCTTCATATTTTTTTAACCAAAAACACCCCATTTCATAAATGGACTAGTCTGAAAATCATTTTATGACCATTGGATTGGTTGCAAAAGTAACATGTCAAAATCCATTCCAGTTACTTGGGGGTGAAAGGGTTAAGTCTGTTTCTGTATGCTGCATACAACCACCAAACTTGGACAATGTTGTCTGCTACTGGTGCACACATGTAGCCGATTTCACCAAAATTGATAAGCATACTTATCCATACTTTGTCTACTTTGAGTGAGTAATCTTTTATTTTTCCTGGAATGCATTATTTAATATAGAAATAACGACTGCATATATTTGATGATTAAAAGTATGCAGAATTATTATACTGAATTTATTACATTATCACAGCCAAAATGGCTGTGATAACGTAATAAATTCAGTATAATGATTTGGTCAGAAAACATTTTATTTAATTAAATAAAAATTACTAAATTTATCCTTAAATGGAAAATTTCTCTCTCAAAGTGTACTTTATAGCAAGATAAGTATACTTTGCAATTTTTGTGAAATCGGCTACTGAAACTGAATATGAACTTCATTTGACCTTGACCTACTTTATCTGCTTCAATGACTGCCAATGATCACTTGTGGCACTGGTCCCATTTCTCCAGTCACATATTGAAATAAACTCTGTATTTAATCTCCCATTTATTTTGTAGAACAAGAGAAGCTCATTAATTCAGGTACAGATTCTCCGGTGCCCCAGGAGACTGCATTTAGACGAATCGTCCGCTGTACCAAACTGGTATGGTGGATGGCTATTAACGTAAGTAGTTTGCCACCTACACATATGGCATTTGTGTATGACACATGAATTATAAATTGGGAGAGTATTTGTGTCATAGTTTTGGTAATCTCTGTGTTGAATTGAATACATTTATATGAATACAATATACAATATTGTTTTGGTAAATTTGCCATAAAACCTTGTTTGGTTCCAAGACATAATGTTTTTTGAAAGTGATACAGATATTATTGTTCATATGTTTGTAATGAAAGAGAACACTGAGAGAGACTGAATGGGGCTTATGGGTTTTGCGACCAGTGTGGATCCAGATCAGCCTGTGTATCTGCCATTCTATCAATGAAACACCCGTCATTCTTGCAAGCAATTAAATCTTGCTATTAAATCAGGAGGTACACTTGTCACAAATCCCATAAGCCACATGTCTCCAGTCATTTTTTTTTTCGATTTTTTTTCGAAATTGTAATTTGTTTTAAGGCCTCGTCCAGTATTCCCGCGACTTTTCCAAGTTTATATCCCCGATAAATTCAACAAAAAGGCCATTCATTCCTTATAATTCCAGCATTTGAAATAAATTCATCAAGAAAATGTGTTTATTTTCCGTCACAAAAATATTTACACAATTCCGTAACATTTGATTGGCCCGTAGCAAGTCTCTGTCCAAAATTTATATCCCAGTAATTTCCCACGCCGAACTACTTTCCGGAACCGTGAGGCGTAGTTAAAATAATTCTTAAGAAAACAGAAAATAAACACATTTTCTTGATGAATTTATTTAAAATGCTGGAATTTTAAGGAATGAATGGTCTTTTTGTTGAATTTATCGGGGATATAAACTTGGAAAAGTCGCGGGAATACTGGACGAGGCCTTCCGGCCTTCGTCCAGTATTCCCGCGACTTTTCCAAGTTTATGTCCCGGTAAATTCAACAAAAAGACCATTCATTCCTATATTATTTCAAGCTATTCAAGCATGTATGCTGGAATGTCCTATTTATTACATTTCTGAACAACATTTGCGAACTAAAATGCATTTTTATGATGTTTTGGAGGCGTTTGCATCTGCATATGAATTTTTGTGGGCGGTGCTTATTGTATAACGACTGCGGGAGAGTGCACATGGGTGATTACGGGTGTTCTCTTCACGGTGTATTATTTGTAAGTTGACAATTACGGATTTTCTCTCACAGATATATCCATGCATATAATAGCTTGAAAATTAATAAAAACTTTTTAACTTCACCAGAAGACAAATGGTAGATGTGAATGTTTTGTTGTGAGCATTTATTTTTATTTCTTCATGGTAATAAAAATTGCCAACCTGCAGGAGATTTCCCAACGTGGCGATATGAACCAAAACCCTTTTTCTTTTAACTCGTTACATATCCACTGACTGTAGTTGGGAATTAAAAGATACATTCAGTAATCAGGGGCCAGGGGCCCGTTTCACTAAACTTTGTACGACTAAAATGTTCGTAAGTGCAAATTTAGGATCATCTGGAAATTTCAATTGATGGATTTACATTTATTGAATATAGGCATATGCAGCCTATGCTCTATAAATGTAAATCCAATAATTGTTTACAAGAAAACATTGTAAATGTGAAATTTACTGAATATCACAAGTTTGTACTTACAAACATTTTAGTCGTACAAAGTTTTGTGAAACGGCCCCCTGTTTCACTATTAAGCTATGTATGAATAACATGTAACGAAACAGCTGATGTAGGCTAATCGTTTATGAATGTGCTCACATTTAACCATTATATAATGTGGGTAGAATATGGTAGCATTAGGAACCACATTAAATTGAAAAGCAAATACATTAAATGAAAATCATTGCACAAAATTTAGTGAAACTGGCCCTGAATTTTACTCATTGCAGCTAGGGATGGGCCTGGCCTAGGGTATATGGCATTGGACTTCAATACCAGAGGTTGCAAGTTCAATCCTCATCCTAGGCATGAAAAATACATAGTATTTCCATCCCACTTGTCTGTCGGATATACTATAAACTGTGGTCCCGTCTCTATATGACCTTAACTGTTTCTGGGATGTTAAACTCATTCACTTTACCATTGCAGCTGTTTGCCGTGTATCTGTTTGAATACGTGGCCCAGGCCTGTGCGGCCTATGTTCGTCCGAAGTCCGAGTACCACGTTGGCTGCCCAGAGTTATACGCAGGCCTTTCTTTATGTTACCAGGTAGGAAACAGAGAATGTCATGCATAGAAGGCTCTAGAGCCAATTTCGGCCCTTACATTCGGCCATGACTGAAGAAATGGGGCTTACGGCCTATGCGACCAGTGTAAACCCAGATCAACCTGCGCATCCACACAGTCTGATCAGGGTCTGCACTCTTGGCCATTCAGTCAGTGAAACATCTGCCATGCTTCTGACAAACAGTGTAGATCTTTACCAGGCTGCAGGTAGGTGCTAGCGGATCAGGTGCGAGGCTGGTCACAAATCTCACAAGCCCCATTTCTCCAGTGACTGCCACAAAGATAAGCTAACTAACTACTAGTAATATAGAATACCAGACTAGTGGCTGATACCCAGTTTATCAGACTCGGCGAGGAAACAGTCTCTGTTACCATCAGTCAGATTGGCTGGACACTTCATATACTTATTTTTCATCATCCATACCAGGGGCGGATCCAGGATTTCAGGTTAGGGGGGCAGGGCTTCTTAATTGAAATAGTTTACTATATTTTCGAACTAGCACCGTTTGTTCGTCGACCGAGCAGAGCTCAGGAGACTGCTAGGTGGGTCCGGGTATGCCATCTTGAATATTTTTATACTACCGTTTTTAAAAAACGGTACGTATTATGTTTTACCGCGGGGCGGGCGGGCAGGCCGCGGACAGAAAAAGTGCCTAGTTTGTGTACACAACTTCTCTGAAACCGTTCAGTCGATCGATCTGAAACTATACACATGTCTTCTACACATATTGAAGATGTGTACCTTGGTGTTTTTATGGCGAAAACATATTTTTTAACAAAAATATCATCTTTTTAACTTAGCCATTTTTTCTACATTTTTGTATAAAATTCTATATAGGGTACAGAGTTTGTGTACACAACTCCTCTGAAACCGTTTAGTCGATCGATCTGAAATTATACATATGTATTTTACACATATTGAAGATGTGCACCTTGGTGTTTTTATGGCAAAAAAATATTTGTTAACAAAAATATCATCTTTTTAACTTAGCCATTTTTTCTACATTTTTGTATACAATTCTATATAGAGTACAGAGTTTGTGTACACAACTCCTCTGAAACCGTTCAGTCATTCGATCTGAAACTATGCACATGTCTTCTACACATATTGAAGATGTGCACCTTGGTGTTTTTAAGCCGAAATTATTTTTTTTTACAAAAATATCACCTTTTAAACTTGGCCATTTTCCACATTTTTGTATCCAATTCTATATAATTTCTACTTTACACATCTCTGACTAAATTAGTATACCTGTTTAGCACAATGAGAGGAAGAAATAATGCTATAGAGTTTCAAATTCTCATTAATGTTTCTTGCCTTGGTGACAGCTTCACATTTCTGCATCGTTGCTGTCTGGCCCATCTTCGACGAGCGTATTTTGTGACTTACGGCACTCTTGTTGATATATACACCCCATTTTGCTGCATTCTGGCTCATTTTAGAGCAAAAAATATCTTTACTCTCCAAATTTTAGGTGCGGAGGGCGTGCGCCGGGTTTTCCCCTACGTGAATCCACCCTTGCATACCATACTTACATTGTATGGTCCACCCTTGTGCAATGAGTGCTTTTTTTTAGGGGTACGTCCATCCGTGTTTACTGATTTCTTGTTTGTTTTGTTCAACAGGCCGGTGTGTTTGTGTCTCGATCATCAGTTCAGATGGTACAGATCAAGCGAATCGACATTATCTCTCTGCTTCAGTTCATTAACATGTTACTGTGGCTCATAGATGTATATGTAAGTACCGACACTCAGTTTTGATGCTCGAAATAGGGATGTTTGATTGGTCGAGGTTAAGCACTGCTCAATCTTGGCAAATCCAGTGTCCAGAATAATGATTACCAAATATGAAAATGTCCACATGATTTTTGTCGCGCCCGCTTGCAGAAATAGTCGGCACTTTGGCGTACGTACGTTTAAAGTTTTTGGTTAAGTTTTTTGGTTAAGTTTTTTGGTTAAAGTTTTTCGTTATACTATATCATCAACTATATTTTCATTCTACCCCCCCCCCCCTCCCATGCGGCCCCTGTGCCCAATGTCAAGGTCAAATTATACTTTGACGTTTTTGGTTAAAGTTTTTGGTTAAAGTTTTTTGGTTAAAGTTTTTTGCAACTGCTTTGCCCATTACCTTGAAACTTCACATGGGTGTTTATCATCATCCATATTTTCATTCTGACCCCGACCCGTGCGGCCCCTATGCCCAATGTCAAGGTCAAATTACTTTTTGGTTAAAGTTTTTTCATGTACTATATCTATGCACCTACATGTACTTTGCCCATTACCTTGAACCTTCACATGCCTGTTTATCATCATCCATGTTTTCATTCTACCCACCACCTGTGCGGCCCCTGTGCCCAATGTCAAGGTCAAATTACTTTGAAGTGTTTTTGTTAAAGTTTTTTGTTAAAGTTTTTTCATGTACTATTTCTCTGCACCTGCTTAGCCCATTACCTTGAAACTGCACATGGGTGTTTATCATCATCTATATTTTCATTCTGCCCCCCTCCCGTGCGGCCCCTGTGCCCAATGTCAAGGTCTAATTACTTTGAAATTTTTGGTTAAAGTTTTTGTCGCGCCCGCTTGTGGAAACGATATATTCGGCACTTTGGCGTGCGTCTGTCCGTACGTACGTGTGTCCGGTTAAAGTTTTTTGGTTAAAGTTTTTCCGTCTACTATATCTCTTTTGTTAATGTCCATGCCTCGCCTCAAGGCGCGACATGCAGGCCACGGCCATCTAGTTTATAATCATAGGCACTAGATTGGCATGTAGCCAAAATCAGTTTCTGTCTGTTCCACATTTTTCTGCTGACCTACTTTTGGCTATTAAACACATTGACATATTTAAATATAAGTACTTTTTTCATCAATAACAAAAAGGTCACCCTCCCCTATTTTTTTATTTGATGAAATTCCATAAAATATTGATTTTGCAGAGAAAAAACTATTTTCATATGGGAATTTAGCATGGGGAAAAAAGAAGTTGTGGAGTGACGAGAAGAGTCAAAAATATTTGGAAAATGGCTCCGAAACCTGTTGAGACAGCTTGTAAATGATGTAACTCAGAAAACAAGTTAGATTTTGAAAATCAACCCACAGATTCCAAATGTTAAAAAATCTATTTTTAGCCCCCATGTTAATATCCCATAGAAATTTGTATTTTCCCTATAATATCAATATTTGATGAAATTTGGAAGGTTTTATAAATATGTACAAAAAGGTATCTAAATGTTTAATGGCCTAAAGTATGTTGGCAGGAAACCTGGAACAGACAGTAGGCATACAAGAAGATAGCGGTATGGTCAACTTTTTCTATCTACAAATTTACTGGTGATCCCGATATATTTATTAAAAAATAAATACAGTTTTTTCTGTTTCTTCTCAATTTCCAAGTATAATACACGAGTCCTTTATTTTCTGTTTGTTATAGCCGTTAAAACAAATGTGTCTACCGGTACTTTTTGATTGCAACCAAATCAAATATCTTGACAATTAACCCTTAGACCGCTACACACAACAATTGTCGTCTGCTGTTGCTTTTATATCTTGCCTTATTTCTCAATAAAAACATGTTTTGACAGCACTTCAGAATCATTTCCAATGGAAATGATTATAAAGTGCTGTCAAAGCATGTTGTAAATTATTCTAAAGTGCTGTCAAAGCATGTTTTTTATTATAAAAATGGAAAATAGAAAACAAACAGCAGACAACAAAAAATTAAGATAGCGGTTTAAGGGTTAATTGCAGTGAGAGCCATCATTAAATTCTCTGTCATTTTCTGGTGTCTAGTTAATAGAGAAATTCCCACCATAGCTAGTAGTGTATATTCTGTTTAGTGTTGTTTGGCCATTCAACCAATAAATCTATCAATGCATGTTGAACTTGTTTATTTTCAGTATAAATTTATCCATGTGGCAATATTACCGGCGTTCATGGTATTCAATGCCCTGCTGTATATTTTCAGTATAAATTTATACCTGTGGCAATATTACCAGTGTTGATGATATACGTCGTCCTGCTGTTTATTTTCAGTATAAATTTATACCTGTGGCAATATTACCAGTGTTGATGATATACGTCGTCCTGCTGTTTATTTTCAGTATAAATTTATACCTGTGGCAATATTACCAGTGTTGATGATATACATCGTCCGCTGCCCATGGTATTCCAGTATATGATTACATGGCAATATTACCAGTGTTGATGATAATAGTTTTCGTCCTGTGTTGTATTTTAGTATAAAAATTTATACCCGGTGGCAATATTACCAGTGGTTGATTGATGATAACGTCGTCATGCTGTATTTTCAGTATACCCCTGCTGTTTTTTTATTTTCGTTTATACCTATACCCATGCAACTATTACAGGTGTTGAAGATATACTTGTCCTGCTGTTTATTTTCATATAAATACCGTGGCAATATTACCGTTGATGATACTCGTCCTGCTGTTTATTTTCAGTATAAAATTTATACCCGTGGCAATATTACCGGTGTTGATGATACTCGGCTGTGTATTTTCGAATATTTATACCCTGGCAATATTACCTGTTGATGATATACGTCAAGCCTGCTGTTTATTTTCAGAAATTTATACCTGTGGCAATATTACCATATGTCGTCGGCCTGCTGTTTAATTTTTCAGTATAAATTTATACCCGTGGCAATATTACGTGTTGATGATATACGTCGGCCTGCTGTTTATTTTCATATAAATTTTATACCCGTTGGCAATATTAGGTGTTGATGATAGTACGTCGCTGCTGTAATTTATTTTCAGTATATTTTCATTTATACCCATGGCAATATTACCGGTGTTGATGATATACGTCAGCCTGCTGTTTATTTTTCAGAATATAAATTTATAACCCATTTTGGCAATATACCAGTGTTGATGATATACGTCGGCCTGCCTGCTATAGTCAATATATATTTATACCCGTTTTATTTTAGCAATATTACCAATATAGTCGCCTGCTGTTTATTTTCAGTATAAATTTATACCCGTGGCAATATTACCGGAGTTTGATGATATACGTCTCAGTCCTGCAGTTTATTTTCAGTATTTTAAATCCCTTTATACACGGTGTGCAATATTACCGTGTAGATGATATATGTCCTGTATCCTGCCTGTTTATTTTTGGTATAAATTTATACCCAGTGTTGATGATATACGTCGGCCTGCTGTTTATTTTCAGTATAAATTTATACCCATGGCAATATTACCGGTGTTGATGATATACGTCAGCCTGCTGTTTATTTTCAGTATAAATTTATACCCGTGGCAATATTACCGGTGTTGATGATATACGTCAGCCTGCTGTTTATTTTCAGTATAAATTTATACACGTGGCAATATTACCGGTGTTGATGATATATGTCGGCCTGCTGTTTATTTTTGGTATAAATTTATACCTGGTGTTGATGATATACGTCGGCCTGCTGTTTATTTTCAGTATAAATTTATACCCGTGGCAATATTACTGATATACGTCGGCCTGCTGTTTATTTTCAATATAAATCTATACCCATGGCAATATTACCGGTGTTGATGATATACGTCGGCCTGTTGTTTATTTTCAGTATAAATTTATACCCGTGGCAATATTACCAGTGTTGATGATATACGTTGGCCTGCTGTTTATTTTCAATATAAATTTATACCGTGGCAATATTACCGGTGTTGATGATATACGTCGGCCTGCGGTTTATTTTCAGAATAAATTTACCCATGGCAATATTACCAGGGTTGATGATATACGTCGGCCTGCTGTTTATTTTCAATATAAATTTATACCCGTGGCAATATTACCGGTGTTGATGATATACGTCAGCCTGCTGTTTATTTTCAGTATATATTTATACCCGTGGCAATATTACCGGTGTTGATGATATACGTCGGCCTGCTGTTTATTTTCAGTATAAATTTATACCAGTGGCAATATTACCGGTGTTGATGATATACGTCGGCTTGCTTGGTGGAGCCTCATATGTGAACATATTTTACCGCCTTCTACATGATCCACAGTACCCCGAGGTCGACAGGGAATTGTGCATTAATATAACCGCCTTATTTATTACATTTGGTGAGTATTACTGTAAATTACTTTAACCATTAAAGGCACTGTGTCTCAGATATGCACGGAAAGTGATGAAACAGTTTAGTAAAAGATATTTTAATTATAGATTGGTATCTTATTTGTGAACCAGATTGTACATACGAGCCAGCAGAAAAAGATTTTTGGATTAGTAAAAATAATGTATATAATACTAAAAAATAATTTTTTGTCGCGCCTGCTTGCGGACAGCATGATATAGTCGGCACAACCGTACATACGTGTGTCTGGTTAAATTTTTGGTTAAAGTTTTTCGGTATACTATCAAAGCCTCGGCGGGCGCAATATGCGGGCAGCAGCCATCTAGTTCTGCAATCGATGGTTATTACTAATTTAATTGTAGTTATATTATTTTTTTTACTTAAATCAGTGTCTCTAATGGAAACCTCTTTCTAAATACGGTATAGTATGATCCTGTCAGAAGAAAATATAATTTTATGTTCTACATCTTCCTTACTGGTGTGTGGGTGTGTGTACTGCGAAAATGCCAAATTATGCATATGTACAATTTTGTTTCTACGATAGAGAACGTTCCATATGGTCGTATAGCAATTTTATTTCTACGATAGAGAATGTTCCATATGGTCGTATAGCAATTTTGTTCAGAGTAAGTTATACTTAGATTGAATGTCATGAAAGAGAAACCCTTTCAACACTACAGCCCTATTTAGCAGTGTTTGCAAACGGTAGAGCCAGATCACAGGCAACATTAAATATTACCCCACCCACTTGAACACACAATATTGAGTATTGACTTGAAGACAATGGACTTATCTTAGTAGTCCTGTGATCAGGATCTGCACCTTTTGCAAAACATTATGTAATTGTGTAGAAAAAAAACACTCCTTTATCATAAATGTCATTTTGTGACTATTGGATTGGTCAGAAAATTAAACATGAACATACAATCCAGTTATTTCAGGGTGAAAATGTTAAATTGTTATTATTATGGTATTATTATGGTAATCATTCTGTTTGCAGGTATTGTAGGGGGTACAGTGTTGGAGACGATCCTGTTCAACACGGTCCTGAAAACCCAAACTTCAAAGTAGTGACTTCATTCTACATTCCATGACGTCTTCCAGTTACCACATGTGCCATCTATTGCACTTTTCAATTCGATTTTCAACAGTTAACCCTTCCTACGCTGTTGATGGAAATGGCCGTCTGCTGTTTTTCATTTTTGCTTTAATTCTTAACAAAAAACTGGTTTTGACAGCACATGAGAATCGTCTCCACTGGAGACGATTCTCATGTGCTGTCAAAACCAGGTTTTTGTTGAGAAATATTGAAAATAAAACATTTCCAGCAGGCAACAACATTTAATTCAGTGTAGTAACGGTTAAATATGTCAACTCTGAAATATATCGATACAACATCTACTGGTGCATTAGGCAATTACGTCTGTTATTGATTTTATGGCAAGAAAAACTACATGTACATGTATTTTGTTAAAGGATTTTAATATTGTTTGTGACAACTTTTTTTACGTTTTATTTTTAACTATTGTCACCGCTTTTTCAGTCGTTGTCCGCGCTGTCCATGTCAACAATGTCAAAAAGTTTGTACAAGTTTCTTCATCATGATATAACATTAATATTACTTTACGGATTGCTTCAGTATTTGGACACTTGATACATGTGAGCATATGGAACACATTCATTACGCCATTAACATGACCTTGGTCTTTTTATGCCCCACCACAATAGTGAAGGGGGATTTAGTATTAGCCTTGTCCGTCCCGTCCGTCCGTCCGTCCGTCCGGGGGTTAGGGTTAGTGTTGGGTACTTGTTATACAGTAAAAACCCAACAAGTATCCATTTGTAGGAACGTCCGTCCGTCGTCCGTCCGCTCCATCCGTCCGTCTGTCCGTCCGTCCATCCATCCTCCCTCCCCGAAATGTCAAAACGTAATCCTTTTATTTGAGATTTCAAACGTCTTCTTTACAAGAACCGGTTGGCCAATGGTAGCCAAACTTCACCTTCTAAAAATACCACAAAGTCTTAAAAAATCTTCTTGCGAACTGCTGGACGGATTTCGACGAAACTTGGCAGACATTATTGATGTACAATGCTCTTTCAAAGTTGTTAAAATGGTGACCCCAGGGTCAAAAATGATCGTGGCACGTGGGGTCAATTAGGGGTCAAATTTCATTTGTGACCGAATATGGTTATGTCACATACCAAATGTAAGGTATTGATGAGACAATCGATCTGGTGCATTTCTTGTTAAAATCGGATGATCCAAGATGGCCTCCGAATTGTTATGAGGTCATCCTTTTATTACAGATTTCAAATGTCTTCTTCTCGTGAACCAATGGGCAATGTTGGTCAAACTTTACAGGGATGATGTATTGGTGAAGCCTTTTGTTAACATGGAGGTCATCGCTAATCCATGTACATGTTTTCCTATATAATGACTAGTTTGCTCAACTTTTTGTTAACTCAACGTATTTGCCTTGCTACCATGGACTTTGAGTAAACAAGTGTAGACTGTGATCGAATTTCACGATCATGTGATGATGTGTGTAGATTCTAATAGAGGATTAGAGTGTATGCATCTCTTAACGGTGAAGGCCAGCCTTACCAAGATTCACACCGAGATCCAGTTATATATGAGGCCAAGTGATCTTGGTGTAGTGTACTTGTGTATTGCCATCTGTACATGACTTTGTTAAAGGTTAAACAGAAATAGAACCCCATTCAAAATCAATCCAATGGAGGCTGGAAGGGCATACGTAATCAGGGCTCCAGATAAGGAATTAGTAATTGAGTATTGTCATTTCTGAAGCAATTGGATATTTCAAAATTTTAATTGGGTAAAATTAAATCACACTACTGTTTACACATTAACAGACAGCAATTATTGAATAGTTTATTTCGAAATGAAAACATATCTTGGCATTTCATTAGATTGGAGACAATTTTAATGAAATACCAAGATGTGTTTTCATGGAAAATAAGAAAAATATGCTATATTGGTGGTCTGTTTATTGTTTTCTGCAGCATGATAAAGGTACCACAATTGTTCTCATTGCTTTTTGATACTCACTACTTCTGATTTCAATTGGGTTTTTGGCAATTTTAAAAGTTATGGTCCATGGGTGGAGCCTTTTCAGATTTGTTAAAATGGAGGTCATCGCTAATCCAAGATGGCCACCGTCTGAAAATAGCATAAATTCTTCAAACATCTTCTTCTCATGAACCGCTGGCCGGATTTCGACGAAACTTGGTAGGAATGATTGATGTACAATGCTCTTTCAAAATTGTTAAAATGGTGACCCCGGGGTAAAAAATAGGCGTGGTATCGATGAGGCGATTGCTCTGGTGCAATATTTGTCGGAATCGGATGATTATGACATCCATGATGGCCTCCAAAAGGTCCATTTATTCAAGATTTTGAACGTCTTTTTCTCAGGAACCACATGGCCGATGCTGGCCAAACTTCATAGCAAGTTAAGATCCTTGGGTGAAGCATTTTCAGATTTGGTAAAATGAGTCATCGCTTAATCCAAGATGACCGCCATCTAAAAATAGCACAATTTTTTTAAAACACATATGAACTCAATGTCACATTCTCCTCTGGTGTTCATGGAGTCGGGTGAGCGATTTAAGGCCATCATGGCCCTCTTGTTTTTCTACCTTTGGCAATACCTGAGACATACAGCAACCATCTTGGAGGCTGTTTTCGTCTTACTAATATTTTGCGTAGTGTTATTATGTATACTATGAAGACACCATTGATATTTACCACAATATGTATACAAGGTGCATGATAACGTGGTTATAACAACAACAACCGTGGCTGAAAGTGTTGAAATCTTGAAAGTATTATTTGATATTTTCCTTAATATGAAACAGATTTTGATGAAATATGGCGCAGCAAACGCGACTTCATGAGCTGCATTTGGTGGTCAAGGGCACAGGCAAGTTTGGCACAGACTTATGTCGTTTTTGCGAAGAATCGATTTCCGTGTCGGAGAGACACGGACATTGATTCTTCGCAAAAACTACAGAAGTTTGGGCGAAAATACAGAGACCACCAAATGCAGCTTAACAAGACGCGTTTGATGCGCCATATTTCATCAACATCCGTTATGTAATAATGACACTATAAAATAATACGTACTTTGAATCGGATGGATTCTGGAAATTTAAGTACTTGTTGTTGTTATTAGTACACCACGTGATCATACACCTTGGTATAGTTTGCTTAGTATGGTAATACTTTGACTGTATGGCAATAGGGGTATTGAGTTTGGTGGAAATCTTGAATTTATGTGATTTTATGGAATTCTATACAGTTCCGTGATAGGGTTCTATGGCATAATTTATTTGTATAGCATAGGAACATTTCAAGGAGAGGAACTCTATAAGATAGCAATCTTTCGTTCCAATCCTCTTTACACTGCTCGTATACCGAAGAATTATGTAAATTATTATTTAATAAAATATGTGTATACCAACATTTCAACTTTTTAACGATAATACCGGTACCCAAAATTGACGCTAAGGCCCTGTACTACGTAGTTAGCTATGTCGGTATTTTGACATAGTAAGTCGTTATAATGACATAGTAAGTCGTCATTACAACAAATTGGTAAGTCGTGATAACGAATTGGTAAGTGGTGATAACGACTTGGTAAGTCGCTATAACAAATTGGCAAGTCGTTCTAACGAATCGGTAAGTTGTTATAACAAATTGGTAAGTCGTTATAACGAATTAGTAAGTTGTTATGGCAACATAGCTAATTTGTCATAACGACACAGCTAAGTTGTCATAATGACATAGTAAGTCGTTATAGCGACATACCTTAGTCGTTATAACGACATAGCTAAGCTATTATAATCACATATAAAACAATTGTAGGCGACACATATCGGCTGCGGTATTGATTGTTATTCTCAAGAAAAAATGGACACATATTAAGAAAATAAATGAATATCAACTGATTGGTAGTTTGTATATATACCATAATTCAGTGTCAGAGATCACATTTGTCCTTGGTGGGTGTCTGGCAACTGGAATACGACACCTTATATCTACTGAACGTGATCATATCGTATATGGAGAATATCAGACATATTTTCGACCAATGAAACATCCATTTTTAATTCCTTGAAACCCGGATGTACATATCTAGTCAATGCTGGATACGGCAATTTGTTATCAGTCAGCGTGTATTCGGTCAATGCATAGGTCTAACACTTTACCTGATAAATAGAGAATACCAGGTTAATCAGTTTTGATATCAAGTTTATCAGAGAAGACTAGGAAAAACGTAGGAATTCCGAGGCTTGCCAAGGAATTCCTACCGTTTTTGAGCCGAGTCTGATAAACTTGCTATCAAAAGACAATAGCCTAGTATTCTACTGATCAGGTAACATTTTATGCTCTAAAATGACCACAGATGACGTCGTTATCGATGAACGGAACGCGGACTTGTTTATGTTGCGTCATTACACGGACGTCATTTGGTAATGTCACATGACGTCATCCGACCAATGGAACATCAGTTTTAACTTCGTTGTAACCCGGATGTTTGTATATGGTCAATGCAAAGCCAGATAAATATGTATAAATTATTGTTCACATATTGGATTTTTAAGGAATTAAATGCGGGGGAGCTCTAGCGACCGCAGCATTTAGTTCCTGAAAAATCCAATATGTGAATAATAACATACTTATAAGTTCAGCCAAGTGTACAATGCAATGTCCACAGTATCAGATGTATTGGTAAATGTAGAACAGGATCATTCTGTCACTATACTTGACTTGACTGATTGACCCAGATATTAACCCTTAGACCGCTACACACAACAATTGTCGTCTGCTGTTGCTTTTATATCTTACCTTATTTCTCAATAAAAACATGGTTTGACAGCACTTAAGAATCATTTCCAATGGAAATGATTTTCCAATGGAAATGATTCTGAAGGGCTGTCAAAGCATGTTGTAAATTATTCTAAAGTGCTGTCAAAGCATGTTTTTGAGGATAAAAATGGAAAATAGATAATAAACAGCAGACAACAACAAAAATAAGATAGCGGTCTAAGGATTAAAATGAGTAACAACATGTATGTGTTCCAGTGATCTGATAGCATCAAAATCCTGAAATGTACTGAAGGGATTTGATTTGATCAACGGCTAAGGTCATTTAAGGTACAGAAGGGAAGCGACTTGTGATGGCAGTTCAAATGAACAGTCATACCATGTATGTGGGCGAGGCTAGAGAAATAGGAAATAGGGCTTATTACATTAGCGACAAGTGCAACTCCCGACTCCTGAGTACAGCCTGATAATGATCTGTGTCGTTTATTAGAAGCCTAATGGTTACATTATATAGACCGATTGATGAATAATGCCCAGCCTGATCCACAATAATTGATTGAGGTTGTAGGTCCCGTTCAACAGTAAGCTAGGTCATATACAGACAAGAAAGTATCTGTATTTTTTATGATAAAAATGGAAAATAGAAAATAAACAGCAGACGACAAAGAATTAAGGCTGTGTAAGCGTTAATGCCTGAGACCTTTTTTCCTGAATAAAATATCATTAGCTAACATCGAGAAGTGCGTCATCTGTATCAGTGCATCATAACCGTGTTCTTCCCCAAATGACTTTACACCGCTCTTGCCGCCTTTATCATGCACAAACTCCACACTCATCATTCGGATGTTTGTTTTATTGAATGGAATCGTCTGTAACACCGAAAGTTCGTCACCCTCCACATCGAGGCTGAAGAAATCGATGGTGGTGCGGTTCAACGCGAGCATCAGGGAGTAGACTGGGAAACACTGGACCTCGACCCCACTGTCCCCCAGTCGGCCGATGTTGAAATGGGCGCGGAACTTTCGCTGAAATAGCGTATGATTTCTGTTGAAATAACGTATAATTTCTGCTGAAATAACGTATGATTTCTGTGGAAATACGTATGATTTCTGCTGAAATAACAAATGATTTCTGCTGAAATAGCGTATGATTTCTGTTGAAATAACGTATAATTTCTGCTGAAGAAATAACGTATGATTTCTGTGGAAATAACGTATGATTTCCGCTGAAATAACAAATGATTTCTGCTGAAATAACGTATGATTTCTGTGGAAAAGACATATGATTTCTGTTGAAATAACATGATTTATGCTGAAATAACAAATGATTTCTGCTGAAATACTGAAATAGCATATGATTTCTGCTGAAATACCATATATGATTTCTGCTGAAAACCATATGATTTCTGCTATAATAGCGTATGCTTTCCGATGAAATAGTCACAAGGCCTGGAATAACAAGTAACGGACATTTGCAGCATTTATTTATAATTATATATTTCCCAGCAACCTCAAACGTTTTGATTGATTTACAGATTAGTACACAATATGCTACCTGACTCAACTAGATTGGTCAGTAAGCGAGGCTTACGGAATACCCACAGTGTGGGCCCAGGTACCCCTACATTTGTAATAAAACATCCAAGTGTGTGGGCTTGTGACCTTGACTCTGGGCTTAGCGGGGGCAGCACGAACGTGAATTTGTCACAGGGTGGTAGAGGTCCATTGGAGCAATGCGTGTGTGAAATGTGAAGCAGATCCGAGCAAGGAAATAGAAGTTATAACCGATTTCTCTGATGTTAAGTTTTGTAAAGAGACTAAGTAAATGACATTGACCTCGAGATCAACGGGGATTTGTCACAGCATGATAGTAGAGCCTTAGAGGAATGCATGCATGAAATATTAAGAATATTTGATGAAAGAAATAGAAGTTATAACATATGTATCTGATGTTAAGTTTTGTAAAGAGACTAAGTATGTGACCTTGACCTTGGATCGGGGGGGGGGGGGGGGGGTGGGGGTGGGGGCTGGACAGTCACGGATTTGTCACAGCATGATAGTACAACCTTAGAGGAATACACGAGTGAAAGAGTAAGAATTTTCAATGAAGGAAATAGAAGTTATAACATATTTCTCCGATGTTAAGTTACTAAGTATGTGACCTTCAATTTACCTTGGGATCAGCGGGTGTTGGATGGTCGTGGATATGGCGCAGCATGGTAGTAGAGCCTTACAGGAATGCATGTGTGAGATATTAAGCATTTTAGATGAAGGAAATATAAGTCGTAACATATTTCTCCGATGTTAAGTTTAGTGACGGACGGACGCACGCACGCACGCACGGACGGAATGACGGACAGACAACCGGACTCCAGTATACCCCCCCCCCCACAACTCGTTGGGGGTGTAATTATTGACAATGTGACATGGAACAAAGAATATGACCCTACAGTCATAATTAGGTTATAATTGGCTACAAAACTACGCTACTACGGGGCGCCATGCAGGACAGGTTAATTATGTGTACAAAATTGAGTTTTGTAACACTAAAAATCACAAAATTCAATTCTGTGTCACAAAATTCAATTCTGTGTCACTAAATTCAATTCTGTCAATTCTGTGTCACAAAATTCAATACTGTGTCACAAAATTCAATTCTGTGTCACAAAATTCAATTTTGTGAAGACAGAATTCATTTTTGTCCACAAAAATTAGTTGCGTATGTCATCTCTACGTTGATTGGTTGAGATCGGTCTTAGTCCATTTTACTAGATGGTGGAGTACACTTGCAGGTTTAAATATTTCAATGTGAAAATATAACCCAATATATCAATATTATACTTCTTTATGGACAGTTATTTTGGTTATATTATGATTACAAATGAGTGGTCACACCATATAAGCATATATACTTTGAAGGAGAAATAAGAAAAATATTCAGAATTTTGCTCAATTATGTAAACAGGGTCAAACATAAAGTAGCCGGGATATAGCTAGACCTGAGAGCATGCCCATGTATAGAGAATACCAGGCTAGTGTATTTTAATATCAAGTTTATCAGGCAAGGCTAGGAAACGCGTAGGAATTCCGAGGCTTGCCGAAGAATTCCTACCGTTTCCGAGCCGAGCCTGATAAACTTGATATTAAAATACACTAGCCTGGTATTCTATTTATCAGGTAACGTTTTATGCTCGAAAATGACATTAGATGACGTCGTATTCTAACAGTAGATCTAACCTTGTGAAACAAATGGTATTGGATCTGTGTCTACTAGTTGCGAAGTTACGTGTTCGCAACTATGTGTCTACATGCATTATTTACAGTATACACCATCTTAGTACATGTATCCATGGTATCTACACAAATACTACAAATGGTTTCCTCAAATGGCCCAATACACACATTCTGTTTATAAACACAGACAGCAGTCAGAACACAGGCCACAGCGCGTGTATTATTGATTTAACTGGGGCAAATGTACCTTGCGATACACACTAAATGACGTCAGTACTCGCGGGAGATCTACATGCACATGAATTATGTGTACAATTATAACGCAAATTAGTTTAAATACGAATGGGTTTGTCAACGTTTGACTGTTTGGAGATAGTTGAAGCAAAATGGCAGAATGAGAAATGAATCATCGGCAGAATGAGAAATAAATCATCGACATTGAATGTGTAGATCGGCGACCGTGACCCATTTCTCCAGTGCAGTTTCTGACCAATGGTAGTCCTTCTTACATGCGTGTGCAGAATTGACAGAATTGAATTTTGTGACACAGAATTGAATTCTGTGGCACAGAATTGAATTTTGTGACACAGAATTGAATTCTGTGACACAAAAGTGAATTTTGTGACACAGAATTGAATTTTGTGGCACAAAAATGAATTTTGTTGACAAAATTGAGCCATGTCCCACTTGGCGCCCCGTAGCTACATGTACATGCAATTATTTTGCCACCTGTTGCCAAAAAAGAATATTGATCGCGAACTACATCGCAAATTACGCCAACTGTTTAACTACTGTCTGTTCCACGTTTTTCTGCCGATGGACTTTTGGTTATTAAACACATTAAATCTAAAACATATGTAAATGTATTTAAGTACTTTTTCATCAATACCAAACCTCAAACGTTTTGATTAATTTACATATTAGTACACAATATACTACCTGACTCAACTAGATTGGTCAGTAAGCGAGGCTTATGGAATACCCATGGCCAGTGTGGGCCCAGGTACCCCTAAATATGTAATAACAAATCCAAGCGTGTGGGCTTGTGACCTTGACTCTGGGCTTAGAGGGGGCGGCACGAACGTGAATTTGTCACAGGGTGGTAGAGGTCCATTGGACCAATGTTTGTGTGAAATGTGAAGCAGATCCGAGTAAGGAAATAGAAGTTATAACCGATTTATCTAATGTTAAGTTTTGTAAAGAGACCAAGTATGTGACATTGACCTCGATATCGTGATACCTTATACTTGTCGCCGTCTGTCTTTCTTGAGGATCGCATTACCATCGCCTGATATAAATTACTATGCAGTCAAGTGATAAGCTGATAATTTGATACTACAAATCGTGCGAAAATCAAGTTTATGACCATCAAATTTCCAATTAATTTCAAGACTTTTCGAAAACTCCACCGACCTCACTGTGTGTTTTCATAGGCGTAGGAGCGTTTCAATTATTGGGGGGTGGGGGGGGGGGGACAAACTATTTTGCTATATGTAAAATTATATATGTTCGGTATGTCTTTGCTTAATATGCTACAGTACACTGTCCTGTACTACATGTATGTATATATAGGAAAGATATACATGCTGTAGTGATGCAATTAAATATACCGCATGATTATGTTAGTTTTATGTTATGCCCTTATAATAGCGTAACATGTAACCAGAGTACAATTTTACATAACCCATTACACGTAATAAGATAAGGCGTAAAAATGGTCAGCTTACACTTACACTCCAAAAAAATACATAGAATGTAAGCTTTTTCATTTTGTAAAATACCGATGATGTTATACACATTATCAGTTACATACATAAACTGATTGTTGTATCATAGCCCAAATACCTTCAGCATTATACACGCACCTGTTATAATTTCCAATACCAAGTTGTTGTTCTGTGTATCTAAAGGGGTGAAACTTAGAATGTGGTGTAACTAAAGGGGTGGAGCCTAATTTAATGAGATGCCGTGCAATAATTGCCGTGCGTGTATCTGAAACGTATGGGCACTTATACGCACGGCAATTATTGCACGGCTGTTCCTCTCAATGACCGAATGATGTCAACAGAAAATGTGCCAGACAACGCGTATATGACGATTGCAACTGCCTTCACGACGTAAACATGGCAGGTGAAGGGACTCCCCCCCCCCCCCCCCCACCCCCACCTGGCACTAAATTTCTGGCAGGTCGAGCGATCAAAAACGGCTCCTGTCATTAATGAGCCGCGCCTACATAGAATTGCGCATGTGCCAATTTTCCATATTTGGCAAATGATACAAATCAGTTAGATCATAAAATTGCACGTGCATTTGATTTAAACTCGGCCTTACGGCCTCGTTTAAATCAAATACACTTGCAATTTTATGATCTAACTATTACTAATTCCCTCTAACGATACATTATTGGATGAATAAACGTTTGCAGGCTGTGACATTCGTCAATGTATGACACACCGAGAGGGTACGTTGTAATGAATTGGTGCCCGAGTGAGATGTTTTGTGACAATGATACGTTATTCTATTTTGATTAGCGTTTGAGCAGCAATCCTGCTAGAAATCAAAGGACTGAAAGTCCTGAAATCCTTCGCAGTTGCGACAAAAAGTATTCTCTCCAAGAGTCGTCACAGACTGGAATGCACTCCCTAGTGATTGTGTAAATTCGAACACATTAAATAGTTTCAAAAGTTCACTCAACTCCGCCTGGAAGAAGAGACCCAGCAAATTCAACACGTGAAAATATTGTACAGACATTTTAACCATGATTTAGTTGCCCTCTCCCCCCAGTTTCAAAGACAATTATCCAATTTGACGTCGCTAAAATAGGCCAGTACAAGCCTAGCTTACAAGAAACGGCCTTCAACTAAGGTTGAACCAAGGAAGGTAGGTAGAAAATAAAAAAAAAGTACTTGCCCAGGTCAAAAAGTTACTCGCCAGTTTTTTTTAAAAATAAATTGCTATTTCCAGTTTTTGTAATGTTGCATCTTATTTATAAAAAAAAAAGCTTTTACATATGATCATTACAAAACGTATGAGACATATTCAACTATTATTGTTATTTATATTTTAAGTATTAAATGAACATAAACAAACAAATAGCAGCGAATTTGCTAAGAGGCTTGCACACTTCTTATTTTCTATAAGCGTTGAGTGACATAGATTTAGTTTAATTTATAGTGGCTATGTTTGCATGCGCTGCGTGCTGCCTTAATTACTAAATTCAATGGTTTCGGACCCGGCGCCGACCGTTTCGTCCCAAGCCGTTATGTTCGGCGTCTGAAATGCGCGTTAACCCAACTGTATACGAGACGATATATGTGGCCGCGTATACACTAGTCTATACTCGCAGTCCTATTATTTTTTAGCCCGGCCGCGTAAAGCCGACAAATAATCCGTGAATTAAACTTGCCCGATATGGACCGTGTTCAAAATCGCTAGAGATTCTACCCGTAACCGTGTACATAGACACTGCTTGAATCTTACTTTCCGCAAATTGACGTAAACTGTAAACAACAAATGGTCGCTGAATTAATACCATTTGTTGGCCGTTATCGATGGAATTAATTGGCAATTTCTTCCAAAAAAAAAAATCCTCACCTAATCTTTCACTCGCCAAACTGGGCGAGTGCCTGTAGAAAGTACTCGACCGCCACAAAAAGCACTCGCCATGGCGAGCTGGGCGAGTGAAATTTCAACCCCTGATTATTGTATCGATTCAAGTAGTATATAAGAGTCATAATGATACAAGTTTATATGGAAGCCACCCACTACGTGTGGTGGCTTCCACAAGAAACTTGTAATCATTATGACTCTTATATACTACTACCGCGAGACAATATATTTATGACATGAGAGATACACCCTATTAGAGATAAAAATCCCTATGTTATACTCAGTATATATATACAACATAATGGTTCTAGTTAAGTGTGCGTGGTTGAAGACAGGTAGTCACGAGAGATGTTTTCGCACCGGTATTTACGAATATTGCAAACATCACCGTGCATGGATGCGAAGAGGTTCCGTTTCGCCTCGCCCATGTCGGCATTGTGGGGTAGGGACCAAAGCCGAGTCATTGCTATGTCCACCATGCGGTGGCACTCAGGCTACTCATCGAATGGTTAACAAGGGATTACGTGCTCGCAAGTATTATCGTTTAGTAATAATTCAAATCGGAGTCAGTTAGAAAGATAGAATCGATCTAATAAGTCACGGTGTTTCTACAGCATTAAAACACTGTAAAAAACATTATCAAACTAATTTTATAAAATTAGAAAATTAAACAGAAAAAACAATACAAATATTATAACAAAATGGATAATAAAATAGAATGGGAATTGGAATTTTGTAATGTCTTTGGTGTAAAATATTACTATAAATTGAAAACATTATGCAGAATCGAATACATGAAATATCAGCGTAATTTATTACGCTCCGATAAAAGCGTTGCATTTACAATATTATACCGGCAATTATGTCGCCGGTACAAGGATCAAATTAGTGAAACGAAGCGACTAAATAGGATCGGAGAACAACTACCGGAACATCATAAAACTAATTTTATAAAACATTTTAAAATCAACGATTCGTTTACGGATATGCGTTTCTACAATCATATTGTAATGGATTTGAAAATTCTAATTGAAAATTGAACAGAAAAAACAAGTACCAATATTATTAGAGAAAATGGATAATACAATACAATTTGAATTGCAAATTTTTAATGACTGTGTTGAAGAAGTTTACGAAGCTTACGGGGGTTATAATCCTGTATATAAATTCTATAAAATGAGAACACTAGGTGATATCGAATACATGAAATACCAGCGTAATTTATTACGCTCCGATAAAAACGTTACATTTCCAATATTATACCGGCAATTATGTCAACTATACAAGAGGCAAATACGAACATTAAGACAGATAATGCGTATCGGATATGAAACTAAGGTGTATTATACAAAAATTTTAAAACCCAACGATTCGTTTACGAATGTACATTTCTACGATATCACTTATAAAGATATTGAAAAATTATTATTGAAAAAAAAAACAACAACTAATTAATTTATAGCCGAGTGTATCAATTTACACAGGCGATTATAGTGTAATCCTCGAATGAATTTGTTATGCGATTACGGCGTAATTCTCAGTGAAAAACACATATTGTATTAGGTATGTAAATTTGTTTACTGCACCAATATAAGAAAATTAATTATTTTTCTTATATTGGTGCTGTAACATTTCTTCCGACTTTATCTCCAAGTTTTTCCCTAAATTTATCCCAATCAGTACACTCAATCTTGGGCATGGTGGCGCGCGCTTTGATTCTTATATCATTTTTTAATTATTCATATCTCCCCATTTCTTCCACCACGGATTCAAACTCTAAATTTGATATTTTCTTATCGGCCAACGCTTTGGACACCATAACGTCGATGGTATTTTTCTTCGACCTGGCGAGAACAGATATTCTATCATGTTTTCTACATTTTTTCTCGAGTTTTCCATCCGACGCCCTAATTACCATACACAACAACCCAGAAACGGCCGACACCGCACATAAAATCCCCACCACAGGAACCGTTATAATGGTGGATATAGTTGCAGCTGTCCCCGCCCCACACAACACAGAAACACTCGCCAAAGCCGTGCTAGATGCTTCAACCATGTTTACCGCGCGTCTATATTTTTTAGCGTTTCTTTTTCTATTTGTATATTCTCTAACTAAAATATCCTGCATAGCGACGATATTATTCAACCTAAAATCTGAACTTCTTTCGTTAATTGTACACCGTGTTGATGGAGTGATATTGACAATTGGAAGTGTTGATTCGTTCATGATTTTCAATATATTAGTATTTACAAAATAAGTTCAATTAACAATGAGACAATAGTGGAAGAACTCTCTGGGTCACCGATTTTCGTAACAAAGTTAATAACACTACCTTTGGAAAGTCTAATTCGATCAGAACCGGAGAACGAAACCACCGTCGAACTATCTGCAGAGATTTTAGTGACTCCAACCCCCCGTTCTTCCCCATCTACTACAATATTTATCGCGACCGCGCCCACAGGTTTACCACTACCAGTTAACGAGCAGACCGCCATTTGGATAACTTCTAACCCGCGGCTGTCATAGTGTATCCCCCCTCATTTATTACTCGCTTTGGCACCGAACGAATATTCATAGTGCCCTTAACCAATGGGCCCCCCCCGCTTCTCAGCCCAAACTGTTATGGCACGTAATTAGTTTTAGCATTTTCATTGTTTGCAATATTCCGGCAAGCGCACTGTTTGCGTTATATGCCTCAGTACGAATATTATAAGAGGCCTCCTCAAGAGCTTTGGTCGCGGCTATACGATCATGTTTCAGTTTATCGGAAACTTCGGTTATCTTTCCGTCTAGTTCGGTAAGTGCCGCTTCTCTACTGAGAGAGTCCTCTAAGCGCAACGCATCATAAGCCTCCGTAATGGTCGCCTTCCTGGTGGCCTTTTAGGGCTTTCTCAACACCCGACCGGGCCTCTTTTGAAATTCGGTTATTGTTTTCCCGTCTAGTTTCAGCAACCGCCGCTTCTCTGATGAGAGAGTCCTCTGAGCGCAACACCTCATAAGCCTTCGCAAGGGCTGCCTGGTGGTCTTCTCGGGCTTTCTCAACACCCGACCGGCCTCTTTTGAAATTCGGTTATTTTTCCATCTAGTTCACCAACCGCCGCTTCTCTGATGAGAGAGTCCTCTGAGCGCAACACCCTATAAACCTCCGTAAGGTCCGCCTGGTGGCTTCTTCTCGGGCTTTCTCAATACCCGTTCGTACCCTCCCCTCAACCCCCAACCGGGCCCCTCTTTTCGAAATTTGGTTATTTTTTCGTCTAGTTCGGTAAGTGCCGCTTCTCTGTTGAGAGAGTACTCTGAGCGCAACGCCCCATAAGCCTCCGCAATGGCCTCCTTGTGGTCTTCTCGGACCCCCTCAACCCCTGACCTGGTCTCTTTCAGAAATTCGGCTATTTTCCCGTCTAGTTCGGTAAGTGTAGCTTCTCTGTTGAGAGAGTCCTCTAAGCGCAACGCATTATAAACCTCCGCAAGGGCCTCCGCAAGGTTCGACTGGTGGTCTTCTCGGACTTTCTCAATACCCGACCGGGTCTCTTTTCGAAATTTGGTTATTTTTTTTATCTAGTTCGGCAACCGCCGCTTCTCTGACGAGAGAGTCCTCTGAGCGCAACACCTCATAAGCCTCCGTAAGGTCCGCCTGGTGGTCTTTTCGGGCTTTCTCAGTACCCGACGTGGCCTCTTTTCGAAATTTAGTTATTTTTTTGTCTAGTTCGGTAAGTGCCGCTTCTCTGATGAGAGAGTCATCTAAGCGCAACGTATCATAACCCTCCGTAAGGGCCGCCTGGTGGTCTTCTCGGACTTTATCAATATCCGACCTGCTCTCTCATTTTCGAAATTTCGTTATTTTTTTACCTAGTTCGTTTAGTTCCGTTTCTCTGATGAGAGAGTCCTCTGAGCGCAACACCTCATAAGCCGCCTGATCTTTCTCAATATCCGTTCGGACTCCCTCAATTTGTGCAGTCGCCGTGAGCACTTCTACTCTAACATCTGATATACTCCTGTGAATCCCGTTTGTGACCTTCGATATAGTTTTATTTATCAAGGCCTTGGTTTTTCCAGTAGTTAAAAAATCGCCCTCTGTCGGGATGAATCCACCTTCTGCCGGTTCCAAATTCTTTGAATTTGTCACCCAATCGGAAGAACTACCTGGTCCGTATATACTCATAATAAAATTAATTATAATATTGGGCACCTATACTCAATTAGAAATTTCGAGAACTACCGAAATCGGGTAATCGTTTTTCAACTTTCTCGCTTGATCATCGATAATAGAGACCGTAAATTCGTGGATATGTCCCGATTCCAAAACTTTCATCTCGGGGTGTGGGAAGTCTAAGGTCACAGTCTCACCATAGAAACAGTCGCTGGCTTGCACGGTTTTCAGTAATGTGCTGGGAGTGCCGTCTACCGTGTTGTACGATGTGTTCACCGATCCAGGTGCACCCTGAGAGTTTTCGTGAAGGCGAAGTCCACCGGGTTATCACCGACGTACTCACCCGGGTAAACACTCCTTTGTTTGAGGAGTATGTCTCTCTAAAACCGAGTTGAATACCCAACCCCGGGGAGACCACTACCTTATTATCAGTGCTGATGGTCATTGTTGCGAGCCCGGTAGCATTCGATACTGTGAGGTTGATTATACCGTCAAGCTCTGAGTTGACAAAATCTTTGAGCTGTCTTATTCCCCACAGTCCATGAGGCAGCTTTACACCGAATTGTTGTCCATCCTTCACATAGTAAAACCCTTCGCTCTTCCCCACATTCTGCCATCCAACCGTGAACGTGATTGATCTAAGGCCTACCCGGTGTTATCCGCAGCAGTTGTCTATTAACTTTTGAAGTTCACAACTCCCTTTTTGAACATTAGTGATAGTAGCAAACATAATAATATCTTTCAATGGATACAAAAGCATTTAGCTTTAATTCTAATGCAAAGTACGCGGTCGGTGGTAAATACAAGCAAAAAGACGTTGTTAACCACCTTGTACACCCAACCGTAACGGTTAGACCGGCCAGTGGCTTTGCCACCAATTTCCCTAACACGTTTGAGAAATATAGGCTGCCCAAGATTACTACGATGGAGGCGGTAAACGGTTGGAAAGCCACACCGATGCAGTTTTGGCAGAACCAGCTAAATTTTGCTGTATGGTGCGCAACAGCCGGGTGTGGAGTTTCACATAAAGACCCCATCTGACATCCAAGAATGTCATGCTCCGAAGTGTCTACAACTTTCACGCGTATTATACTATTAGGAGGATTCTCAAAGAACTAGGTATTTCTCTACCTCAAGACGACGCCTGGGATCCCATTTCCAACGCATACGGCCGTATGGCGTTTGAAAGATTGTGTAACGAATTTAAAGTTTCAAAAGACGCGAACTGGAGACAGAAAGCATTTCCTACCACCACCGGCCTCGGGGACGTTCTCATTCGGGGCCAGTCCGGGAATTGGACGCAGACTGATTTTAGACACGATTACTCCGGTGACCACATCGTCAGTCGGAACGCCGGGAATTTTGACCCCGCGACTATGACTTTCGGTCCAGAAGTGTCTGGAGGTCGGCACTGTGGCGTGTTTTCTTGTAAAATGTTACCTCCGAAACGGGCTCACGTCGATTACATACATCAGGCTGCTGAGGTTCAGAACGCGTGGACCACATTTATGTTAGATAAGGGTCTAGGGTTCACGCAGGCCGGGGTTACTCGCGTCAACGAATCTATTCGCACGTACGTCTGGGCCATCATCGGCGCACAGAAGCAAACTCGCAGTTCTATACTGGGCACGGGAACAGCGTTTGATGCACAAAAACAATTCTTGGCACTTGTAGAGGACGCCATCTCAGCTAGGGTGGACCTGGAGAAGGCGATACAGAATTATCAAGACGTTTTGCAGACTGCCAGCACCCCAGTGGACTATGTATTTGGAATAGGTCTTTATATGGCGCCGAGCAATATGATACTACGAGATGACCCGGTTGATGGTTACAATAATCAAATCGTAATCGCCACCGCCAATCAAAAAATCTGTCACAACAGTAACGTGAACACGGATATCATCAAGCGTACCCCCAAAATGATCGGGCGCGGAGTTGTAAATTCAAATAAATTTGAAAAAGATTTCATAAAACCCCCAAAACACAAAATTGATACACCTCCCTCAACACAATCGAACCCAGTACCCCCAATTCGTAAATTGGATGCACCATCGAGTTCCCCCAATCCAATCATCAACAATGTTGAAACACCAATCGAGATTGGAAGCACAACACACGAGGAGGAGAAATTAGGGCTCGTCGTCACCCTCGTGGCGATCGGATTATTATTTTACGCTTTGGTTTTAGGAACTCTCTGGCGAAGAATAGTAGGAGACCGGCGATTGCCACGATTAAAGCCCAAGTATTTTTGGCTAGCCATCCGGCCGTTTTTGATAATGTAGATAGCAAGTAAGAAACGATACTTCCGATCAGTCCAGGTAGTGCGGCAGCCGCCTTTTCGGCTAATTTAGCCAGGAGACTGGCGAGGGCTTTTAGTTGTTTTTTTACCCACTCCTTGGCTCCGCCGGATGGCGCGGGTGGTGGTGGTGTGGGTGCTGGCGCGGGTGCTGGCGCCGCACCACCAGTGAAAGCTAGAACTATGGTCGATATAGTCATGCTGATAGCAACGAGGATGCTTGCTATCGTGATGCCCTGTTCTCTGAACAGAGTGCGAAGACGCTCACCGAGTGTCGTCTCCTCTTGCAGGACCCTCGAGATTGTTTCACGGATCCGACTTATTTGGGTGCGGAGCGCCCCACGGTTAGTCGAGGCAGCCTCCAAGCGAGCTTCTCTTTCATCCCGCAACGACCGCAGGCATTCGGTGATCCGCTCGGTAGATTCTCTATCGTCACCAGCTTCCTCCAGTTTTCTTTCTTCTAACGCGATATGTTCATCCAGCGACGAGAGTTTTGAGAGGTTAAGGACCAGTTCGTCCCGGACCGTTTGCAGAGTCTTATCAAGTCCCCGGAGTTCGAGAAGAGGTAACGATGGGTCATCGTTAGACAGGTCGATTTCGCTGAACGTGGTCTCCATCGTGTTAATAGCGTCGGTGGCTACATGAGGGAGTTCGTTGAGCTCAACAGTTTCTATATCGGAGGCCGTTTTCGCCATCGTTTCGTCGGTAGACTGTAGGGCCTCTACAGCGCGGGTCGGCATAATTGTTTTACCCCTCTTCCAATCGACGAATCCTAGTTCGCTCCTTACGAGTTGGCCACCGCCCGGGTTTCCGGCAATGGTGCCCAGCGCTAGGGGTTTACCGGTCCTCGTGTTTACTATTGGGATATTTGATGCTGCTTTTAGTCGCAATCTACCGTTCAGATCAAATTTGAACTTGGAGTAGTCGCGACCGACAGATGGGACCAGACCTTTTTCTGCCAAACTGTTGTAGTAGTCGTTTACAGCTCCCTCGAGTAATTCCCGACTTTGACTAGTAGTAGTGCCACCTAATTCTCCCGATTGGATTGGAACTGGAGGCTGTATCAAGGGCGTTTCGTCATTATAATCATCTATGTCATCATCATCCACATCGACGTAATCGTCTCTGCCGATTTCATACATATCATTATCGTAATCAGCCATATTTATAATTTCTTAAAATTAATTATGTGTTAAAGACAAAACCATACGGGTTTAATATAGATTCACTAAATTATGTCTTCGAGTCAATACGGTCGCAAACTCAATCCATACCGCAGACTGCGTGAGCCCCTCGGGGCAAAAGGCGTGAGACAGAGTGTCGTTATTACGAACAACCCATCGACGATCGACCAGAACCAGCAGCTGTTAGTCCGCTTCCCCAACCTCGGAGCTAATGACGTCATTGTGCCGGGGACTGTTCGCCTCGCTTTCACTATTTCGCTGACGTCGACTGACGAGGACCGAACCGTCGTTCAGAACCTGGGTCGCGCCATCGTCAAAAAGACCATGATAAAGATTTCTGGTAATGAGGTGATGTCGATCGACGACAGTGACGTCTACCATTGTTATCAGGACCTATGGAAGACGGCGCAAGAGCGCGAAAACGCTGTCTATCAGGGTATTGACACCAGCAAAAATAAGAACGTAACCAGACTTAGAATCGGGGCTGCTAACGAGGCAGATAACAACGCGAGCGACAACGCGGTCGCGGGTGCTTACGGCAACCGCTTCTACATCCCGCTCGACTTTGAGTTGCTGGAGAGTCACATGCCCTACTATCAGAGCGCTTTGGCTGACTGCCTCGAATACGAACTAACGTTCAACGACTACGGCCGAGTTCTCATAGCCAGCGACATGTTATCGACGTATACGATCGATAATGTTTCGCTGGAGTACGACATGGTCACGATGCCCTAACTCGCGCGATTGATCAGAACCCAGTACGCCGGGCGCGTTGCCATACTTTACGACCGAGTTCTTCGCCATCGCAAGATGACGAAAGACAAAGGCGACACATTGTGGAATATTAATGTCAACGTACCCGCCCGCTCTATGAAAGGTATACTGATGTTGTTCGAGGATACTCGGTTCGCGTTCGGTGCTAGAAAAACCGACAAATTCTATAACCCCAAAATCACGAAGGTAGAGGTGACGATCGAGGGAGTACCCAATCAACTCTACAGCGCGGGTCTTCGCGCGCACCAGCAGTGGGACGAAGTAAGAAAGCAGTTTGCTGCCGGCTCTAAGCGCTCTCCGGAGGTTGCAGCAGTTGCCAAAGACCTGCATCTCTCGGCCGTCTCCCTCGCGGAGTTCCTGAATACCAAATACGCGTTATGGCTAGACATGTGAGCCAGCGACGACGACCAAATACACGGCAACGGACGCCAAGTTGAGAACGCTAGCGAGGGTGTGACGATCCAGATAACCAAAGAGGCGGACGGAGCCGGGCCATTGAACGTGTGTACTTATATATAATTACAGAC
Organism: Conchocele bisecta; assembly: GCA_029237695.1. Taxonomy (NCBI): domain Eukaryota; kingdom Metazoa; phylum Mollusca; class Bivalvia; order Lucinida; family Thyasiridae; genus Conchocele; species Conchocele bisecta. Next base: position 59,772,279 of record CM055273.1, on the reverse strand, counting down.
GCACAACTCAACATCGAAGATGGCCGATACGTCTCAGCACTATTGATTTAATAAAAAATCATCTAACGATTTATTAATTAATAAATTTGATAATTCTAAAGAATTAATTAAGAAAATTAGCAATCAATACAAATTCACGATTGGAGATGCTCACTCTGCCATAATATGTGGGCAGACAGGATGTGGAAAAACGGTTTTCATCCTAGACTTGCTCGAGGGCTCCTACCGCGATGCCTTTTGCCACATTGTGATACTATGTCCCACTGTGCGGCACAACGATACTTATCAGCGGCGCTCGTGGATATGGACCGACCCTGAGGTATACGTTATTGACCCCGGTGATAGGCTTCACGATTGGTTGCGTGGTTTATACCAAAAATTCCAGGGTGAGCCCACCCTATACGTGATTGACGATTGCTCGGCCAAGGCGGCGATGACCAAAAAGAAGGACATGCTCTCCGAGCTCGCATTTTCTAGCCGCCATGCTAGGCAAAGCGTATGGATATCCACTCAAAAGTACAACGCCGTCCTCAAGGGTCTGCGCGAACAAACGAAATGGGTCGCCCTCTTTCACTGCAAGGACAGAGACTCATTCGATGACTGTCTTCGAGAGAATGACGTTATCCCAACGCGCGAGGAGCGCCTGGAGGTTCGACAGATGCTTTCGGAAACTAAGCACGCCAAGCTTTTGCTAAAGACTGATCAACCAACTGCTTACGAAATTATCAATTAATTTTATAATTAATTAGCAATTACTGAACAAATGTTGAACAATGCTTAGCAATTGCTGAACAATGCTGAACAATGCTGAACAATGCTGAAGAAATGCTTAACAAATGTTGAACAAATGCTGAACAATGGTTAACAATGTTAACAATTTGGTGCTCCGCTGCGAGTTTTGTTGCGAGCATAATGGTGATCATAAGTATCGGGTGGTGCGCTTGGCAATATGTTAAAGTGATGAGAATTGTTAGAATAGTTAAATTAATTTTAAGAAAAATGAACTGCGACGAACTTCTCGATCAGCTAATGGAAGAAACCTCAACTCCGACTGCCAACATCCTGAAAGATAATGATCCGACAGAGCAATCGGAATCAACTCCAACGGCGGTTGGTATTGGGTTGAGTGCAACGACTCCGAATGAAAATGAAAATGCGGCGCGACGAGAGCGGCTAGCTGCGCTGGTTGCTGCGGGACAATCGGAGCATTATCTCTGTAGGCGTCTCTCAGTTTTTCAGGTGGATAAGATGTCAGATGCGGAGATCGATAAAATGTATGCGCGATACGAATCTAGGTTAGGTGCGGAGATGACAAAAACTCTCGGATCGGCGGCTATTCATTTGTACGCAACGGCCGTTAGTATACTTCTCCCTATACCAAACACCGCGGGATTGATTGACGATCTAGAGACTGACCCTTTTATAGGTCACACTCTTAGAACAGCCTGCTGCTCAATTTATCACAAGTTTGGAATGTACTTAGCTCCGCTGACAACCGCGTTGACCACGGGTAAACATTGTCAATTTGGACATATATGCCCACGAACTATAAGCCCTAATATTAATACAAAATATAATTTTGAAAATGATGACACAAGACACACCCGCGAGAGTGACGGAGTTGAACCAGATTGCTCCAACCCAATCGAACCCGAGTGTTACTCCGCCACTGGATGACATACCGCATATAAAAAATCCCAAAAGACAGGCAGCTGGGCGGGCGGCGGCTGCCACCCGAAAAGTTAAACAAGATAAAATACTCGCCGAGCTTCGAGAGGCTAAACAGTCGTTGCAATCGGGGACGGAGACAGCAAAACATCTGAAGACAGAGTTGAGTACAACAACACCCCCAATTCACGAATTGGAAGCACACCCAAATTCTTTGAATTTGTCACCCAATACCAACTGCCGTTGGAGTTGGGAGAATCAGATTGAACCCAAATTCGTGAATTGGAGTTGGGTTGTTGGTGGTGGTCTGGCAGCTGTTGGTGCCCTGTGCGTGTGGAAATACCCCATATTATCGAAAAAACAACCAGCCAGTGTTCAGAAGAAAGTTACGAAACACCAATCGCGATTGGATGCACCCCATTTAAACATTGATTGCGACCCCTTTTATATGCAATAATTATAATGGCTGAACAAGACGGTAAAATGTTAGTGAATGCGTTTTATCACGCCGTCGTGATATCGGGTTTCAGTATCGGGTATGCTCGACTATCAAAGATGGCTCTAGGAGGATCCGCTCCCAAATTGGACTTTACTGTGAGAGACGTAGGGCTCGCGACCATAAATGTGGCGGCCGCAGTTTGGACCCGAGATTATCTAGTTAAAGCTGGAATTCTACCAGTTAATATATGGAATTAAATGGCTTCAATCGCAGTAATAGTAGGTGGTGCGCTCGTAAACGCATTAGCGTTCAGCGGTAGCAACTTTATATTCTCTAAAATGAGAAGCTCGAACGTGGATGAGGAGCGTAAGCGTCACGATTTAGCTGTAGAACAACTCAATAGCGCAAAGGAAGCGTGGTCGAAAAAACGAACCGCCCATCTGGACTGGGTCAATGAAGAGCTTCGCCGCGAAAATCACGCCGCACAAACTTTTCAGAACGTTGAAGAAGCCAACCGCGAGTACGCGCTGGCATATCCGCACAAAAGTCTCGCGCCGCTGGATCGCGAGCCCCAACTTTCAGATTTCTATGTAGCGTCAGAGCCCCAAAAAGACCGCGAGATCGCGTTCATCGTCGTGGGAATGGGTGTGGTGGGGCTCGTCGGCTACTATATCCGATCGAGATTTTAAATTAATTATTATAAATAACTTTTTTTATAAATATATATATATAGAACGATGTCAGTTGATGAACTTTATTTTGCTATGATTAATGTAGGCTACACTGCCCTTAAACACCGCATGGTTGGTGCAAAGGGTATGATTCGTCTGGCCAGAGATTCTCTAGAGACGTGGCGGGAGGACGAAAAAGCGGCCACCCTTTTCGCAAAGCGGATGTTAGATTCCTCCACCAATCCTGAGGGATTAGATTTTCCCAAATTCCTTCATAACTTAACCCCCAATCGCGATTGTACTTCCAACAAAGGTTTATTATTATCGACGCAGTTACCGGACGATCTGGCGAGGGCATGTTGGAGATTGTCCGATATATTAGAATACATCGCATACGATGAACACGCGCAAACTTAATACCAAACTATCGGTTCACCTAACGCGCAAGCTAGCCAACGTGTACTATAGCCCCCGCGGCTACTGGAAGGGACTCGCTGCCATCAAGAACCTTCGCGGCGGCGACCAAGGTTTCAGAAAACGCTGTCAAGGAATGGCTCAAGAAGAAAGCCATCTGGCAGATCTATTTACCCGCACCTCACAATATTCCGCGCCCGAAATTCGACGTGCCGGTACCGAACCAAGTTCACCAAGCTGATCTCCTGTTTCTCCCTCACGATCGCGTCGGTCGTAAGACGTACAAGTACGCGCTGACAGTCGTTGACGTAGCGAGTCGTTATAAGGGGGCTGAGCCGTTGGCCACTAAAGAGTCTAAGGAGGTGGCCGAGGCTCTCTCCCGAATATATAAGAGGAGTCCTCTCAAATGGCCGAATCTTCTCCAGGTCGATCACGGCCGCGAGTTCATGGGCGCGGTCTCTCATCTATTGTCTAAGCACGACGTTTCTGTCAGACGCGGCCGCGTCAACATCCACCGGGACCAGGGGATCGTGGAGCGCTTCAATCGAACCCTGGATGAGAGACTGTTCGGACACCAATACGCTAAAGAACTTGTAGACCCTCATTCGCGATCGACCGAGTGGGTGGCCAGACTGCCCGCCGTGGTCTCCGCACTGAACGGAGAGGTGACCAGATTGATAGGTAAGAAGCCCGTATATGCTATCAAGTTTAAAAGGGTGACTAGCGAGCCCTCTGCCGTCTCGCGCGGGCGACCCGTTGGTTTAGAGGAGCAACAATCACCGATTGCACTTCCATCGGATATTGACGTCCGGTACCTCTATCAACCGGGAGAGCTCGAAGGTGGCAGCCGCCGCGCGACTGATCCCGTGTGGTCTCTCAATGTACATCAGTAGATCGATTCTATTTACCAAGCTTGTATGAAGCCCGTGCTTCTACTATTTGGGATGCCCCCCCCCGATTGGGCCATCTCGAGGGTTTGTTCGCGAAGAACTTACTTGCGGTGCCTTCTGACACCCTAGGCTACCCCCGGATTCGGTCAGAGTCCTTTTAGTTTCTATTCTTTCACAGTGTTCCTTTTTTTTACCTATTCCTATTTAGGCTCGGTGAGTAACCCGTCTTCCATCACTCTCCTCTTGTCGTAGTACGCCGAGAGTCCTAAATTTTTGTTTGGACTGTACGTCTTCAGCACCCCGTTAATCATTCGGTAATCCCCTGTTCTCCGCCATATCCCCGACGCCCCCTTCGGAGAGCACCTCTTATACCTCCCCCAAGTCAGATCGTTAGATCTCTTCGACATCCCCCCTTGGGGCCGAGTGCTTAGATTTTCAATCCATCCGATCACGTAGTAAACACCTTGCACAACAGAGCGATGGCTCTATCACCCCTTCGAATTACCAGCTTGAACAGTCCCGGAGTTCTGTTGCTGCCCACACGTCCCACGGCCAACCAACTCAGGTCTTTCCTCCGAGTTTAAACTTTCTCTTCTTATTCTTTCTCACCACCGCCGCCAGCCGTCTTTCTCCGACAGGCGAGAAGTACATGCTGTCAGTTTCCATCCTTTGTATCAGTTCGAAATCTACCCGCGATCCACCGCATTTGTCCCAAGATAAATCGTAGTAGTGAACTCCGAGCATTCAGGAGCCTTGGGCCAAACTGGTAGACCGCCTATGCCACTACTGATAAACGGTCTTGTTGATCACCACTCGAGTCTTTCCTGCTCGATAATCTCGTAAGCCTCCCACCCAATTCTCCTCCAGGTTCTTCGAAACCACGCCGAACTCAGAGCCCGATCGACAGTCTTCTTTCACATCCTTCGTATTAGGTGGGTGTTCATGTGTCTCTCTTGTGGCCTCTATCAGCGTTGCCACCCTACCCACGCGTTTTTTGGCCAACCAGTTTGAATATCTACCGCCAACACCGCCTTGATCTTGGTCGACGTCCCCCGTGCCCCCCCCTGTTCGAGCAAGGCGGTTGACCTCTTGGAAAACGGAATCCATTGAAATAAAACGGTTTGGCCGGGCGTGTAGGTCAAATTACCCTCCCTATGCACCCCGCCTTGGACGATCAGACCGTGGGCTCCAGATTACCACTTTAGCAGCGTGGGGAGTACTATGAATCATCTTCTTGGGGCGGACATTGCCCCCACGAAGCTTTCTCTGGTCCTTTGACTCTTTTCCTACCGGTCCGGCCAGAGGTAGTCCCTTCATGTGATGCGGAACCTCCGTTTTCTTCATAGACTTACTCGATTTAAACGTAACAGCGGTTGACAATTTCCGAGGAAACTTTGTCTCTCAACGTTTTCCGGAAGATCCTTATATCCAACTCTGCAAATCCCGAACCACTTTTCAACTCCTGACCTTGCCTCACGAAATCTGGTATTATTTTATCGACTGTCATTCCGGGGTCGTTCACACGTCCCATATCTGCTCCTCAACCACACGGCATGTTCCTTTCGGACAGAGTAGATAGGTACAGAGCAATTGGCATCGTACCTCCCAGGCACGCCATCGCTTGACACTTCTTGCTGGCCTCCCGAACTGCCCCACCTGAACCACCCTGATCGCCCTCTCGACCTTCCAGCCTCGGCGGGTATTCAGGAGAATACTATGGGACGGACCACCGAACCAATCCTCTCCCTGCTTCATCATCTCGTAACGTAAGTTTCAGACTTCGGTGACACCCCAGCTCGGGCGTGTCCGCATTCCATCGATCGACCCGCGGAGTAGGGTACTGGAAGGGAACAAACCGGCTATTACCTTGGAGTATGTCCACGCTCTTCCCCTGTAGAACTCCGTCATTTTATTCAGAGTCCTCCAGGAACGGACCGGTTTACCTAATCCAATGTCGTTGTAGTGTTGCAACCATTCCTTGGAAACGTTCATTTATCCCCTTTTTCTCGGAATACCTTCTTACACTCTTTCCACTCGGACAAACGACAGTAGGAACAACTCACCCTTCAAATCTTCGAGTTACCACTCGGGATTAGTCTGGCAGCCCCGGATTGGTCGAGCTTGGTTCCGCGCCTATCGAAACCCACTCGTACGGAAATGGGAGAGCCTTTACCGTTTTTTACAGAGTTCGTTACGCCTTGAACCCAACCCAACCGGTTCGTACGTAGGGTACGGGTCCCAGGATACTGGATGGATGTCGAGAAAACATAAACTCCGGGGGTTAAAACAGTAAACATTCGTCGTGCTGGCTCTCTTTCCGACCAATCTAAACCTTATTCACGGTAGGCCGCCAAAATTCTTCTACAAATAAAAGTAACCTGCTTGATGAGGTTCAGGGTCGGTTCGTACCTGCTACAGTTGAACCCCCCACCACGGGACTTGGTCAATCCATGAGATAAATCTTAGCTTGATGAGACTTTCGTAATTAACAAAAGATCTATGTCAGGCCGGCCAGATACATTCTTCCTCCCTGATTTGGCCTTTGCCATCTCATCTGCAGGCTCGGTCACGAAACTTCTCGGATAGGTGTCGGGATCTCGTTCGCATAGGTGTGTGATACCCTTCAATGCATCGTATCCTCCCCAAACGGACAACCGAGATAGGCACGTGCTCGGACCTCGAAGGGTCAGGTCTTTGGTTTGGATGGGTCGCGTGCTTTTTTCTTTTTGACTTGTTGAGATACGCCTCGAAGTCGTATTTAGACTATCTGGGTGGGGGTTACAGAGGTTCCGTCTCCTCCTCACGTGGCGATTTGTGGATAGTTAGGTATTAACTTTTATCAAAATTAATTCATTTCATTACAACCACTTACACTCCCACATCACCACCCAGCTCGTAACCCGCCTTCCTTATTTTTGGCCTGTCTTGAATTTTTCGTCCTCTTGTACAGCGATACTCGCGTTACCTCTCATGCAATGCCTCGGACAACCCGTTGCCAGTTGCGATCCGTGAAACTGAAACAACGGTATCGGTCTCGTGACAGTAACCGTCGACCGGATAACCGGTTCCACCACCCACCCACCTCACCCACCGTGACCGCAGTTGGCGTGTTGTATGTGCTTTCCCACCCACCTCTCCTCTTCTATTGCTCCAAACCATTGAATCGACCTCACACTCGCTGACCCGCCTTAGGATAGAACGGTAGAAACGCCTTCGCGTATGGCCGACTGGTGGTCTTCTATTACCCTCTTGACTCCTGGGACCAGGTCACCCACGGTATTCCCACCCATAGCAGGTTGGGTCGCACGTGACATGTGGCATGTTAACACGGACTTTGTGAACCGTTGTTTGACATTTTCCGGTGCACCCGTATCTCGTTCGTCATATTGCGGAGGAATTCGTTATGAGGAACGAGTGACCTCCAATAAACCATTCCTATTCGTTCATTGTCTTCCCCCCAAACCACAGTCGTAATTTGCTGGGGAAATCCTTTCATGATTTGGTTACCACCAACTCCGTCGGCGGTATGGGCCGGTTGGGTTCGTTAAACGTGGTGGGCTCCGGATTAAACGCCTGAATGCCCTTGAATTGAAGGCTCTTTCTACCTTCTTAATATCATCCAGTGGGGGATTCCCTTACTACCGGGTCCGTTATCGTGACCCGAGGGTATTCGCGAGCCACGAGCTCGTGCACCTTTCCTACAAACAACCGTCGGAGGGTGTCCCTACCACGTTGGATGGCTATTTGCACCTAAACAGAAAAACAAAGTAGTCGTCGTGAAAAACGTGTCGACGGAAATACAGTTCCCTTTTTCTGGATCTTTAAACCAGTCTTGGGAGTTTTCCCAGCTCCCATGAGAGTTGGATTGAGCTGTCGATGATTCATCTTCACCTCGACCGTTATTCCAACGAAAACGAAGGGTCCATTTTGTGTATTTGGTCTATCGACTTTGTCGATGTCCATTTCGACCGTTCTTTTCTCTATCGGATATTCCAACTCTTCGGGCTTTGGCCGAGCTTCGTTTATCCACGGTACTGCCCTTTGATTAGTTTGTGATAGATCATAGTAGCGTCGGTCTTCTATGTTCTCAATACGATACGAGCACCCCCCCCCCCCCCCCCCCCCCCCCCCCCCCCCCCCGAATACCTCAAGTATAAACATGCCGTGGGTCATTCTTCTGGGCGAAATTTTTTTCATTATTCGTTTATTTAGCGGATTAGATTTCCCCGTCTTACCCCCCTCTCGAAAGTCTCCATTTACTACTCTTCCTCCTACACCCTGATTCAACAGTTACCCATTTAACTTCGGCTTCTTCGGCCGAGAATCCTGGGAGGGCCTTTCCTCCACCAAAGCTCTGGCGGCGAATATCTATCCTCTTTTCTTGGGAGGTCCCCCCCACCAATCCCCTTTAATAAATCTTTTTATTGTTAGTACGCCTTGTATAGGGGTTTTCTACGTGCGCTGGGATCTTACTTTTACAACGCTGCGCGGGTAAGGCGGTGGCGCCGCACAGACTGGCCGTCGTTCGCGTTTCTCCAATTTCCTCGGAGGGTTTTTTTTTCGGGGTCTGCGGGGGGGGACAGTCGTCCGGTCGAAATCCGCACGCCGCAGCCTCTCCTCGATAGACGCGAACAGGCTCGCTGTGTTCACTTATCCTATCTGGCTATATCTTTCTTGGAGTCTAAAACCTCTTGGGGAAATTCCCCAACTCTTAGCTTTGCTCTCTCATTTAGCTTTATGGTAGGGGCATTTATTACTTGGAGTATAACCAATTAGATTTTTTTATCTTCAATAGAGGGTGTAAGTTTATATTTATTTCGTAATAAAGATATGGACAGATTGGTTGTTAATATACGTTAGTTAATAATTATGGATAACTTGTCTTTATTAGGGTGGTCAGTTTAATATTTTATTCGTAATAAAAGTTTGATCAAGAGTTGCATGTAAAATTACTGAGTTTTAACTTATAGATTTATTATCTTTAATAGGGTGGTCAGGTTTATAGTTTTATTCGTAATTAAAAGTATTGGAAATGATTGTTTGTAACTATTTACTGAGTATATGGGAGTAAACTTGTCCATTTAATAGGGTGTCAGTTTATTTATTTTGTGACAGAATTTGTTGTAAATATTACTGGAGTATAACTTATGGATTTCTTATCTTTAATTGAGGGTGTCAGTTGTTATTTTATTCGTAATAAAAGTATGAACGCATATTGTTATTATATATATTAATGAGTAATAACATAGGGTTTTTTATTTTTTCTTAATAGGGTGTATCTATCATGTGCTTAAATTAAAATTAATTGTCTCGCGGTAGCTAGCATATAAGAGACCATAATGATTTACAAGTTTCTTGTGAGGAAGCCAACCACCACGTAGTGGGTGGCTTCCATTATATAAACTTGTATCATTATGAACTCTTGAGTATAACTACTATTCCAGATGCGCGGCGAAATGACCGTTTGTCAATTAAACTGAAGCCATCACAGGCGTCTGGATGTTGTTCCAACCACAAATTATTAGAGTCGCCAATTTCATCACACTATGTTCTTTGGATTATTTTAATGATTTAGGATGGCATGTTTTGTTTTTTTGAAACGGGTATGTACTAAATAAAAGGTTTTTGGGATTTGTACGGAAATATATTTCGGCGTACTCGTTCGTTTCTGAGGAACCTAAAATTATTCAAAACTCTTTAAGACAACTGTTTCCTTTTGTGGAGAGAAGTGTATTCGTGACATGCCATTTTATTGTGTAACTTCATTATTAGATTAGTTGATGTTTTAAGTAAAATGGACACTGATTATAATATCGATGGTTCAAGATGATTATTTAAAGCATGCGGTATGTAACTGTCAAAAAACAATGTTTCTGTTTTAAATCATCATCATTTCGCTGTCCAATGTTGGATTTTATCGAGCCATTGACCTATGACTATGTAAACGATTCTGTAATTTGTCGGCATAAAGGACACAGTCAACTTATGAATATATAGACGGTAAACCAGTCCTGGTACAGCTTAGCAACAAGGAGTAAATCCTCAGGACAACGGCATTGATTGTTATTATTATGACAGATAGATAAATAAAACAGATGCTGCAGGAAAGGTATGTCTGTGCCAACATTTTATTATATTATTTGCATGCTCTACACATGCAGGTTGGTTAAATTTTTTCTGTGTGCGACTTGATGTGGGGGTGAGATAAGAGATTTCGAAAGTGAAAGTAGACGGTTCCGTCAAAAAAGGGGAAATAACTCATGGAAATCAACCCGCATGACCCGTGTTTGGCATGGATCTCGAACCGGCTTAGGTCACTGACACCAGGAATGGAAGTAACATTGATTTTGTCGCAGGTAGTTTGCGATTGTCATGTTTGTGTGAATGTGGGTCTATGGGAAATCAATTGGTTGTCTGTTTCCTATATGACCCTGTTTCTACAGGCTGTCTGCAATGGTACCAGTTGTATCTTTTTTATTGCCCGATCGCGTCTTCCGTCATTCGCCATCATTTCACGACAATATTCGACGCAAAAAAAAATGTCGAAAATCGTGAAAATGAGAACAAAAATCCTTCTAATAATGGAAAAGGGGGAGATAATTTGGTTTCCCATAAGCTTAATAAGGCAAATTTCTCAAAGAAGTACCACTTTTCAGCTATGGGACATTGCTTGAATGTTAGCTGAAGTGATGGTATCAAGTAAAATGTCTGCTTCAGGAAATTTGGCAAATTCTGTCAGAAGAAACCAATTACCGTATTTACCATAGTTATTTTTTATTTATCGGAAACTGGATTTTTTTGCAAAAAATCTTCCAATTTTTGCTTATCCAGCACAACTTTTGGGTAATTTCTTTGCTACATTTGTATAGATAGCATGTGTATAATGTTTTCTGGACCCATTGAATCAATTTGTAATACTGAAATGAGTGTTATCTGTGTGTGAAACCAAAGTTTACTCGATAACCTTGAATTTTGTGGGTTGGCTGTGAATTTTGTCCATTATTGCATAACATTTGTTACAGGAAATAGCAAAACCAATCAGTTGTGTGAAACAGTGTTCGACTCAATGAGTTAGTGTCATTGCGTAAAGCATTTATGCGGTTTTTCGTATAACAGGGCATCATTAGTGGACCAACGGAAATCATGAAATCGTTAAATCTTCTATGCTGGTTTGAGGGTTGTCACGAAATACTAAATATGTCGCGACTCGCACTGTACTGACCCAATTAATGCGAAAACATATTTCGATGAAAGTTAATGAATACTTCTTATAATTAATACAAAATCAGAAAATTATCTCCTTCTATAGGACACAGTCAACTTATGAATAATATAGACGGTAAAAAACCAGTCCTGGTACAGCTTAGCAACAAGGAGTAAATTCTCAGGACAACGGCATTGATTGTTATTATTATGACAGATAGATAAAATAAAATAGATGCTGCAGGAAAGGTATGTCTGTGCCAAACATTTTATTATATTTACGCATGCTCTACACATGCAGGTTAAATTTTTTCTGTGTGCGACTTGATGTGGGGGGTGAGATAGAGATTTCGAAAGTGAAAGTAGACGGTTCCGTCAAAAAAGGGGAAATAACTCATGGAAATCAACCCGCATGACCTCGTGTTTGGCATGGATCTCGAACCGGCTTAGGTCACTGACTCCAGGAATGGAAGTAACAAAATTGATTTTGTCGCAGGTAGTTTGCGATTGTCATGTTTGTGTGAATGTGGGTCTATGGGAAATCAATTGGTTGTCTGTTTCCTAAAATGGCGGAAACTACTTTTCATGAGACACGAGGTTAATTGTATCAGTGCGCGTGAAAAATAATATACTCAAATTAATACATGTCAGTTTATATTATATTAAATCAGATAAACATTTTGTAATATAAATGTCGTACAGAAAAATTAACAACACATGTATTACACTACACAATATAATGTTAGCTCACTATCAGAACTATTTTTCATGGCGTATAACTAGGTATAAATTACATGTGGAGCGGTCGATCATTGCGCTAAAAATATAACCTTCCTAACAAAATATTTATTATGAAACACGACCGTTAATATTTTATAAAATCACAAACTGTTTTTTAAAAATAGAACTGTAGCTGAAAGAAAATGTAGCTGGCCAAAAATGTGAGTGACACGTTCATAATGCACCGCTCGCTTTGGAACTCTCTCACGTGGCGTAGCTAGAATCATGAAGCATGAAGTACGTTCGTTGGTCGACAATTACTCATTTGCATAAATCATGTGAGGTCTTAAAAACCGTATAAGGACTATATCCAAGCAAATATGCTTGGATAAAAACCTGCCAAATGGATAGGTACAAAACCTTAAGGACCCGTTCTATACCTGATCATCGTTTGATTCAAAGATAATTGCTTCGTAAATATGATAGAATATATGTGAATACTGCTCGTTACTGTATCATATAACGGCACATGCAGTGGCCAAATCGGCCATCTTTGTGTGTTCCAGCCATCAGCCAGTTTCATCTGTTCTGCCGTTTGACAAATAACTCAAAATGTGAAGCAGAACATATGATATAAAGTAGCTAATCACATGTAGAAAAGCCAGGATAACGGACTCCTATCAATTATATTATACCAAACTGTAAAATATGTCAGTTTTCTGGACAGGTTTGTGCCTGTGTTTTTTTACAGCATGAACCACCACCATTATAAATAACTCATACACAGAAAATCGCACAGTGTATCACTTTTACCTGGCAAACCACAACAACACATACCATATATACCCACTACTGTACTCTGTTATTAGCTATCAAAATCCAATGACATGTATGCAGTTACCTGAGTGTATTGTCCCTGGTGTCTACTCACCTACTATGCAAGTAAATATGGCTTTACCTATGGTATCATGTACAATAACATAGACGGCGCATCAGATTGAGAAGTTTACACATCAACATTTATTTTGATATTGATGGGAGAAATGCCCAGATATATCGTCTTTTGTATAATTTGCTGGCATAATATGTATAGCTTGCCGTTGTCATATGTGTCTATTATGTATTGCACCAAAATGAATATAACATATGTGGATATTGTCTTGTTACTGTGTACTATATGGAGCATTGAGTTGCCATCTCCGCCATCTTTGAATGTACAAGCCATCGTAAAGTTTAACCACCTTGTGCGTTCGACACATACAGCAAATAATATGACAGTAAACCAAATAAAATCTGGTGCAATACATAATAGACAGATGTGACAACGCCAAGCTATAAATAGAATGCCTGTACAAAAGACGAGATACACTCCCGCCTGCGATTCTCTTATCAAGAATTGCAATCCAGCGGTCCTTGAATTGCAATTCGTCCCCTCTGAAATTGCAGGCTAATTGCGGTCCAATCGCGGTCCCGTTTTTGCGGTCATTCTTTCGCGATACTGTTTGTGCAGTCATTCTTTCGCGGTCCAGTTTGTGCGGTCATTCTTTCGCGATACCGTTTGTGCGGTCATTCTTTCGCTATTTGCGGTAAAAACTTAGCGTTACGCGTATATATACACCTAATTCTACTATTTATGTATATTTTATTGGATTTTAAATGGCTGAATACAGATAGGAAAATATATGGGCCGCGCTCTGTGAAAACCGGCCTTAATGACAACATTTTCAATTTGCATTTTTTTACATTTTCTGATGCGGACACCTTTCAAAAACAATATTCTGAAAAGAAAATGCAATTATATTTAATAGTTTTTGTTTTATCTCACTTTTTGTAGCACCATGTGAATCACGCACGAAAAAAATAAAAACGTAACGTCATCGAGAAAATGACGTTATTGAAACGGCGACGTTTGTACAATGCAACTCAACAACCTACAGTAGAAATCACAGGTGGAAGACTCGGACCTATGACACCAAAAAAATGCCTATTAAAAAAAAATCCCATTACCCCACCCACTTGGTCTCGTACAGTACTATACGTTAATTCAAGGTGAGCATAAATAGCGCTATTATGAAAGAGCCCTCTTTTTTTCCGGCTCGCACAAACACAATAAACATCGATTAAATGTATGAAATATGTCTCTGGCAATCGATAAAGGTATTAGGTGTGTGAATATACTCACTTCAAATCGCAGTTTCAAGTATTTATTGAGTTATTCGCGTTTTGATTACCCCATCCAAAGCGAAAGTTGCGTGTACGAAAGAATCTCACACAGAATCGGAGGCCGTCCGGCTGGATTATCGGACATATTTGGCCGATAGCTGATCGCCAGCTCAAACTAAAGTCGTGCACCATGATCATATACATTAGAGACTCCAACCATACAAAGTTCGTCCAATTGTGATCGTTCGCCGATCTAAAAAACACTTTTTTCTAATGTTATTGACTTTCTTTCATGATTCGCGTACTATCAGATTATGTCTTCCGGAAACCCTGAAAAGGGAAAGTCCTCGCGTCTATTTTTAGGTTTAACCAATCAGAGATGTTCTTACATAGACGCTTCGGTGGTTGTATTATGGAAGATAGTGCATTGACCCAGTTCCAGATAATGAACGAAATTATAGAAAAAAGTGCTTTTTAGATCGGCGAACGATCACAATTGGACGAACTTTGTATGGTTGGAGTCTCTAATGTATATGATCATGGTGCACGACTTTATTTTGAGCTGGCGATCAGCTATCGGCCAAATATGACCGATAATCCAGCCGGACGGCCTCCGATTCTGTGTGAGATTCTTTCGTACACGCAACTTTCGCTTTGGATGGGGTAATCAAAACGCGAATAACTCAATAAATACTTGAAACTGCGATTTGAAGTGAGTATATTCACACACCTAATAACTTTATCGATTGCCAGAGACATATTTCATACATTTAATCGATGTTTATTGTGTTTGTGCGAGCCGGAAAAAAGAGGGCTCTTTCTATAATAGCGCTATTTATGCTCACCTTGAATTAACGTATAGTACTGTACGAGACCAAGTGGGTGGGGTAATGGGATTTTTTTTAATAGGCATTTTTTTGGTGTCATAGGTCCGAGTCTTCCACCTGTGGTAGAAATGAGTGTTCATAGACTCGTTGACTGTGCTTGCTGTAAACTGTATTTGCTGATAAGTTGCACTAAATGTATCTACAAGTGTTAGTATGTATACATGTACTATCAAACATTCATCAGAATAAAACTATGATATGTACATGTAGTGAACAAAACAAACGCACCACTATCGATTTTAAATATATAATTAGCCGACCTGTGGCTTCGTAATTTGCCACCATCGCCATAATAGATTCATATACGTGTGTCGTCAGAAAGATACAAATGAATGTAATTATTTAAGAATTGGCGTCATTTACAGTTATTTGTGACGTCATTTATTGATTTAGGCAATACGTCACAAAAGACCAAGAAACAAAACGGCATTCCTGGTGTTGGAAATTGTAAATTATATGCACATCGTATCGGTCATTGAAACAAATGCATTTTATTTCTGTAGAAATGAATGACCAGAATTTGGATAGGTCTATGGTTACACATATCAATGACTTCAGCGCCCGATGGGGTCTAGAGGGTAGTCGGACGTCCCTGGGCATTTTTAAACAAACTAAAAATCGACTGTTCATTCCCCGACTCTCGGAATTAAATTTACATCTCAGAAAGCGGGACTGTGTAGCCAATATTACCGACCGACTAATGTACATGTACCCCGTACTAGCAGGTAGCAGGTCTATGGGAAAATGCTGCGCTGACCCACACTCCCTCGACTGGCACCACCGCCACTGCCGGGAAAATGTGGAGATGTAACATACATGATTGTATAATTGTTACATGTCCCGATAAAAATACCGGCAGTATATTCTCTCGTCGGGAATAATTAATTTGAAAATGAAATGTGCAATTTAGTTTTGTTGTGTTTCAGAAAAAGTACATTCAGCGCATTTGTAAGCAAAGCAACAGCCATGCTAAAAACAAGGGCGGATTCACTTAGGGGAAACCCCGACGCCCTAAAGTCGGCGAGTAAAGCTATTTTTGCTCTAAAATGCGCCATAGCGCAGCAAAATAGGGTGTAAATATTAAACATATTCCGGAGGGTATTTAGTTTTGTTGTGTTTCAGAAAAAGTACATTCAGCGCATTTGTAAGCAAAGCAACAGCCATGCTAAAAACAAGGGCGGATTCACTTAGGGGAAACCCCGACGCCCTAAAGTCGGCGAGTAAAGCTATTTTTTCTCTAAAATGCGCCATAACGCAGCAAAATAGGGTGTAAATATTAAACATATTCCGGAGGGCATACCGCCGGACCCACCTAGCAGTCTCCCCAGCTCCTCTTGATCGACGAACAAACGGTGCTAGTTCGAAAGTATAGTAAACTATTTCAATTAAGAAGTCCCGCCTCCTACCCCCCCCCCCCCCCCCCACCCTAACCTGAAATCCTGGATCCGGACCATGAAAAGCACCGTGGCATACGTACATGTATTTTGCATAACTGCACACTATAACACAGTCATGATTTACACACTAAATTTGTCCCGATCACAATATTGATTTTGTTGAAATGACCTCCACACCCTGCGACTATTGTTCGAGGCGGCTCATTTGAACGTAGACGCATTTAAGGTGTGCATATGCTTTTGTATTATATATTTACATATTAATATATATATTTACACGCCTCCGACTAGAACGGCCCTTTGATAACAAACAAAGCACGCAGACGTGCATTATTTAGTACAATGTAGTACAATGTAAGACAATTAACAACAATCTGGCAAAGTCGGACTTATTAAATGTGTAAATGTTGGAGACCTGTGCAACTGTGCCGTCTGATCAGTGTATGCAATGATTGCAAATATACTAGTAAACTTACTAAACATTCATATAACAATATTTACAAGTGGTCATTTTAAAGAATATTTACATTATTATGAAACGACAATCATACGGCTGATTCAATGCGATATTTTTGAAAGTCGCTAAATAGTATGTGACACCGAACACGTAAGTGGTAGAAGATACAGATAGAAATCAGTAGGCTACGTCCTTGGGGGCTACAATTATTTATTACAATAATCTGATATAACCATGATTATTGTGTCGTAGTAAATATGCAAGTGACACAATACCTACACACTAAATACTAAAACATGTTTGGCACAGTGTCACCATGATGCGATATGCCAGGAGCGGCGTATATTTTGGCACTACCATAATTATACATCTGTGATACGCTTATTTTTCTGAAAATTTCCAAATCGTATTTTTATGTTGACTTTTGAAACATTCATCAGGTGAAACAGTAAATTAAACGAATTAAGCCCTGTGCCCAGTTCTATTTGTTACATAATACTGATTCTGTGATGGTGTTATCTAAAAACTACCGGTTGTATGGTTATTTAGTTTCAAATGTCGTCCATATATGAAACAAAATTCGACAAAATCACTACGTGTTTCCTTAACCCTCCCTTTCCTGATAGAGACGACTTTTCACGCCTCTGCAGAAGATGTCTTTTGAAAACATTGTGGGAAAAGGAGAAATTGCTTGTAACAAGCAATTTCTCCTTTTCCCACAATGTTTTCTACTCTATCAGATAATTTAACCATCATTTGACCCAGCATTTCATTATTTTATTCAGATGTTTTGGATTTGGATCAGTCGAAATATCGCAAAACAGTGAAAGGGTTAAAGGAAACCGAAAAAACAGACAACTGTCTGAACCACTATGGAACACCTGTAAAATTCTGCTACGCGTATCCAGCATTAAAATGTTTCTGAGCCACAAATAGTAAAACGTACAGTACGGTTATATAGAGAATAGTAGGTTAGTGCCGTGAATGGGAAAAAATATCTGGCAAGGCTCAGGAAACGGGATGGCCGAGGCTCTGCCGAGCACATCCCGTGTCCGTGCCGCGCCAGATATTTTTTCCCATTCACGGCACTAACCTACTATTCTATTTATCTTGTCAACACCTACCAATGGCTGTAAAATGCAAAAATTGTATTGACTGGATATCAAAAATGTTTCCCGGCACCGTGTTTCACGGCACATACGCAATGTGTTGACGGGATAAATATAGGACAACGTCAACTTATTGCAATGACGCAACTATTTCAAGTGTCAAAGTCCGACGTGACGCTGGTTTCAAGCGTAACTTTGCGACGTCATTTTCAGGCTTTCATGACGTTGTCATTAAGGCCGGTTTTCACATCTGCCCCAGGTACACCTGCCCCAGTTAAATCAATAATACACGCGCTGTGACCTGTGTTCTGACTGCTGTCTGTGTTAATAAACATAATGTGTGTATTGGGCCATTTGAGGAAACCATTTGTAGTATTTGTGTAGATACCATGGATACTAAGATGGTGTATACTGTAAATAATGAATGTAGACACATAGTTGCGAACACGTAACTTCACAACTAGTAGACACAGATCCAATACCATTTGTTTCACAAGGTTAGATATACTGTTAGAATATGACGTCATCTAATGTCATTTTCGAGCATAAAACATTACCTGATAAATAGAATACCAGGCTAGTGTATTTTAATATCAAGTTTATCAGGCTCGGCTCGGAAACGGTAGGAATTCCTCGGCAAGCCTCGGAATTCCTACGCGTTTCCTAGCCTTGCCTGATAAACTTGATATCAAAATACACTAGCCTGGTATTCTATATGGGCATGCTCTCAGGTCTAGCTATGTCCCGGCTACTTTATGTTTGACCCTGTTTACATAATTGAGGGAAAATTCTGAATATTTTTCTTATTTCTCCTTCAAAGTATATATGCTTATATGGTGTGACCACTCATTTGTAATCATAATATAACCAAAATAACTGTCCATAAAGAAGTATAATATTGATATATTGGGTTATATTTTCGCATTGAAATATTTAAACCTGCAAGTGTACTCCACCATCTAGTAAAATGGACTAAGACCGATCTCAACCAATCAACGTAGAGATGACATAGACTATCCTACGCAAACTAATTTTTGTGGACAAAAATTAATTCTGTCCCACAAAACTGAATTTTCTTCACAAAACTCAATTCTGTCTTACAAAATTGAATCCTTTATAACAAAAATGAATTTTGTATACGAAACGTATGCAGAATTGAATTTTGTGACACAGAATTGAATTGAATTTTGTGACACAGAATTGAATTTTGTGAATTGAATTTTGTGACACAGAATTGACAGAATTGAATTTTGTGACACAGAATTGAATTTTATGATTTTTAGTGTTACAAAACTCAATTTTGTACACATAATTAACCTGTCCTGCATGGCGCCCCGTACTGGCGCCCCGTAGATCCTGATAGGTCTTTTTGCGACAAGTGTACATCCAGATCAGCCTGTGCAGATGCACAGGCTGATCTGGATGTACACTTGTCGCAAAAAAAAAATATAAACCCCATCTCCAGTCACAATTGAGACACGCCACACTGCGTTATTTCATGAAATACATTTACAAATTTTCCAAAAATGAAGTAAAAAGTTGACAACAATTTCAGCATGTACTCTAAAATTTGTGTCAACTTCTGAAGTCATTTGCGGAAAATATCCCATTTTCTGTAAATATATTTCATGAAAAATCGTGCATGTTCTTAGGTACAAAATCGCATGGCGTGTCTCAATTGATGGACATATACATTACGCACCATTGCTGGGTATGGTTCAGTATTGAGGCACGCATTGACGGCGAATGCCTTGCGGTTCTTTTTCTTTAACAGTTTGTAGTTTGAGGGGTCTGCCTCCACCAAGAGACCGTTCCATCGGCGGACCTTCTCAAAGAATAAGGTATTCGACCTGGTCTCACCATCCAGAGCACCACACTCGATATAGAAGCCATCATTCTGGAATGAAAATATTTCATGTTTGAAGATGAAAATGAAAATATGCGCTTCAAGGCACATACTCACTCAGTGGGCACAAAATGATATTTATAGGAATTAAATAAGTGTATAATTGTGTCGCTATTCCACCATTTCTAAAGATTACGAGTGCCCACTATACATATATAATCATTTAGTAATATTTATTTTTCTGATAGTGACTCGCGGTGGTATCGGTCTATTTTCATATACAAATGAGGCATTATATTTTTTAATATTATTTATACTAATTAAATGCGTCACCTGAACAAATTTCGACAAATTATAAAGTAAGATCATTGCACATCAAAAAATAAATACAAAGAATAAGTTGTAATGTCCGTTAACATTTTACGGAAACACGGTTATCGCCCCTGATATCAGTGTGGAAATTTACGTCTGATATAATAAAATGTATAATAGTGCAAATAATTAATGTCAGGTGGTCGGATTAGCTCAGTAGGTAGAGCGTCGGACTGCGGATCGGGAGACCCCGGGTTCGATTCCTTGTCCTTGGACAAGACAACTTCGTGCTAGCATATCGGATGAGGACATAAATAGTCGGTCCCGACATGCAAGGTCATCGAGGCAGTGCCGTCGTTAAATCAAAGCATTTACATTTACAATACGTACGTGAATGTATGTTTATTTTGCCAGAAAATGTATCGGATGATGTCTCTGATATAAAGGAAAGTTTGTGCGTAATGAGTGGACATGTAGCTTTAAATGAGTTGACATTCACTGTTTGATATATTGACCATATCTTTGTTCAGGCAATCAACTAATTTTGCAATTATCAACGGCATAAAATATAGTGTGTATAAAATAAATGTATTTAAATAATCAAATATATATTAAGCGATCATTATATGCAAACGGTAGTTACGTTCAATATGTTTGATCAAAGACGGAGTATTTAGAAAATATTTTAATATTTATCTAACAATGTACTGACATGAATGTACGGTTTGATGATTATACTCGAATCTACTTGTATACGTCACACCAATGTAACCCTTATACTATAGGCCGGATACAATACAGTAATAAGAAACTTTTGAGCATTTCTTTCGCCATTTTCTTCATTTCTTCTCGAAAATATACATTGTCACCACTCATCTGAACCGTCTGGACGAGACGGTTCAGATGAGTGGTAAGAAAATATATTTTTATAGAGAAATAAACAAAGTAATTAAATATTTTTTAATAGCACCCTCTCTAATTTAACCCGTATACCGCCGGATACAATACAGTAATAAGAAACTTTTGAGCATTTTTTCCCGCCAATTTCTTTATTTCTTCTCGAAACATTAATTTTCACATGGTAAAGTAATTTCAAACATAACAAGAGTTGTCAGAAGACAACAAAGCTCGCCTGTTGGCAGCCTTCACTCAAACTTGGCACAGTTGTATAACAAAAACATGAATATTATATAACTTGACCTTGGGTTAAGGGGTGTGCGGTGGACCTTGACATTGGGGTCAGTGGTGGAAGGTGGGTCGTGGATTTGCTATAGTATGATATAGCATATTAAGATGAATGCAAGTATGAAATATCAATGCGCTCCCTGAAAACAGAAGTTATACAAAATTTGACACAACGTTAAGTTTATGAACGCTCTAATTTAAGTTTGTGATTCTCTACAGCATGATAGCTATTCACATGAGGAATGTGCTAAGTTTGTGACCTTGACCTTGGGGAAAGGGTTGGTGGAGGGGGTGGGTCATGGATTTGCTGTAGCACAATAGAGGATCATCAGATGAATGCATGTATGAACTATCAAGGCGTTACCAGTAAAGAAACAGAAGTTTATAAAAATACATTTTCTGCAACGTTAAGTTTATGATCTTGACCTTAGGGAAAGGAGTGGGGGAGGGTCATGGATTTGCTGTCGCACAATAGAGGATACTTAGATGAATGCATGTATGAAATATCAAGGCGTTCCCTGTAAAGAAACAGAAGTTATACAAATACATTTACTCCAACGTAAAGTTTATGATCTTGATCTTGGGGAAAGGGGTGGGGGGGGGGGGGGGTCATGGATTTGCTGTAGCTCAATAGAGGATCATCAGATGAATGCATGTATGAAATATCAAAGCGTTCCCTGTAAAGTAACAGAAGTTACACAACATTTACCCCAACGTTAAGTTTATGAACATGTTAAGTTTGTGACCTTGACCTTGGGGTAAGGGTTGGGTGGTGGGTCGTGGACTTGCTACAGCATAATAGAGGGTCATCTGAGGAATGCATGAATGAAATATCAAGGCGTACCATGAAAGGAAACAGATGTTATAAGACATTTACCCGAACGTTAAGTTTATGAATGTGCTAAGTTTG
The DNA here is from genome assembly GCA_029237695.1 of Conchocele bisecta. NCBI lineage: Eukaryota > Metazoa > Mollusca > Bivalvia > Lucinida > Thyasiridae > Conchocele > Conchocele bisecta. Next base: position 59,750,008 of record CM055273.1, on the reverse strand, counting down.
TGACATTGGCCTTGGGGTAAGGGGTGGGGTGGGCCATGGATTTGCTATAGCACGATAGAGTATCATCAGATGAATGCATGTATGAAATATGAAGGTGTTCCCTGTAAATAAACAGAAGTTACACAACATTTACCCCAACGTTAAGTTTATGAACATGCTAAGTTTGAGACCTTGACCTTGGGGTAAGGGTTGGGTGGTGGGTCATGGATTTGCTACAGCATGATAGAGGGTCATCTGAGGAATGCATGTATGAAATATCAAGGCGTTCCATGAAAGGAAACAGATGTTATAAGACATTTACCCCAACGTTAAGTTTATGAACATGCTAAGTTTGTTGACCATGACCTTGGGGTAAGGGTTGGGTGGTGGGTCGTGGATTTTCTACAGCATGATAGAGGGTCATCTGAGGAATGCATGTATATCAAGGCGTTCCATGAAAGGAAATAAGTGTTATAAGACATTTACACCAACGTTAAGTTTATGAATGTGCTAAGTTTGTGAGTGACCTTGATCTTGGGGTAAGGGGTGTTTTTCATGGATTTGCTATAGCACGATAGAGTATCATCAGTTGAATGCATGTATGAAATATAAAGGCGTTCCCTGTAAAGAAACAGAAGTTACACAACATTTACCCCAACATTAAGTTTATGAACGTGCTAAGTTTGTGACATTGGCGTAAGGGTTGGGTGGTGGGTCGTGGATTTGCTAAAGTATGATAGAGGGTCATCTGAGGAATGCATGTATGAAATATCAAGCGTTCCATGAAAGGAAAGCGATGTTATAAGACATTTACCCAAACGTTAAGTCTATGAATGTGCTAATATTGTGACCTTGACCTTGGGGTAAGGGGTAAGTGGTGGGTCATGGATTTGCTATAGCACGATAGAGTATCATCAGATGAATGCATGTATGAAATATCAAGGCGTTCCATGAAAGGAAACAGATGTTATAAGACATTTACCCCGACGTTAACTTTATGAATGTGCTAAGTTTGTGACCTTGGCCTTGGGGTAAGGGTTGGGTGTTGGGTAATGGATTTGCTACAACATGATAGAGAGTCATCTGAGGAATGCATGTATGAAATAACAAGGTGTTCCATGGATGGAAACAGAAGTTATTAGACGTTTACCCCAACGTTAAGTTTGTGGACGCCGACGCCGACGCCGACGCCGACGCCGACGCCGACGCCGACGACGCCGACGCCGACGCCGACGCCGACGCCGACGCCGACGCCGATGACGCCGGGGGTTCGCTATAAGCTCTTCTGCACTTCGTGCAGGCGAGCTAAAACTTGCCATGTTTTGTTCAATATTAATGCACAAACAGCTGTTAAGAATTGATTAGCCCGGAGGGCGGGGGGGGGGGGGGTGTTTATTATAACATATGTGGTATGTATCCATTGACGTTAATGGGTAATCAATACATGCATATTTATATTCTAAAGATCTTTGAGATTACACTGGCAGATTGGAAAATTGACCTTAATGGGTTAATATAATACAACAAATGAATAATGCACATACCCACAAGGTAATACATGCATATTTATATTCTAAAGATTTTTGAGATTACACTTGCAGATTGGAACATAATATATACAAACAGAAAAAAATAGCATACATACAATGTATGCTTCAACTATATAATGTATACTGATATGTAGTTTTGCTTCTTTTTTTTTTGTGCTAAATTCTTGTAACCAATATTTTTGTCATCTTTAGAACACAAAGAAAAAAACTGGGCTTGGTTCCATTTTTTCGACAATTCCGTTGGCCGCCATCTTGGATTTCAAAATGGTCGCCCTGAATTGCTATATTCATTATACGAGGGGAGTTCAATACATTTCAGGAAAAATCTTGTAAATACTAATTTTTAAGTGAATTGTTTAAAAATTCACGTGATTTGCAGATACAAATAATTATTGTCTTCGAAATAGCCATCGAACAGAGAAATTCAATCAAATGTTACTTTGATTATCGACGGAATTAATTATATTTCAGTGACTGATTGTGGAACAGCATATACCCTGATCACTGATCTGGGACTATGCTGGTCGCAGACACTTTAAGCTAAATTTCTCACAGGTTGAAGACTCGGACATGTGACACAAAAAAAATGCTCATTGCAAAAACAAATCCATTACCCCACCCACTTGGTCTCATACTGTACTATCTTTAAAGAAGATAGTACTGTATGAGACCAAGTGGGTGGGGTAATGGATTTTTTGTAATGACATTTTTGGTGTCACAGGTCCGAGTCTTCCACCTGTGAGAAATTGAGCTTAAATTGTCTGTGACCAGCATAGTCCCAGATCAGTGATCAGTGATCAGGGTATATGCTGTTCGCCAATCAATCAAAGAAAACAAACGTTAAATTTTGAAAATCGGTCCACTATTTCTGAAATTAGAAAAAAATCTTCATGTGCCGTGAAACATTTTTGATATCCAGATATCCAGTCAATACAATTTTTGCATTTTACACAAAATTATCTGGCGCGGCACGGAAACGGGATGTGCTCGGCAGAGCCTCGCCCATCCCGTTTCCTGAGCCTTGCCAGATATTTTTTCCCATTCACGGCACTAACCTACTATTCTCTATTTATACATCATCTGAGACATTTTCTGGCAAGATCAACATTCATTCAAACCGTGTTTCCTTAAAACGTTAAGGGACATTACTATTTATATTCTGTATTTATTTTTTGATGTGCAATGATCATACTTATTAATGTTTCAGTTGAAGCAATTAAATAGCTAAAAAAAACATGCCTCATTTGTATATGAAAATAGCCTGATACCACTGCGAGTCATTATCAGTAAAATAAATATTACTAAATGATTATATCTGTATAGCGGGCACTCGTAATTTTTAGAACTGGTGGAATAGTGACACAATTATACACATATTTAATTCATATAAAGAACAAGTTGTGCTTACTGAGTGGGCATGTACCTCTACATTTGATACACCGTTTTGTAAGAACTCTTTCCTTTCACATGATATTGATTATAACGACGTTCGCGTGTCCGTGCGTACATGCATCCGTCCGAAATCTGCGCTACGGTTTTTAAATAGTTTATATATCTGCAACCCTATTTAAAGTTATATTAAAGAAAATAACAATTTGACCCTACAGAGACAATTATGAATCACTTCCCTCAACACAAGTATTTGTTTTACCTTGTCGTACATACCAAGGGCGGATCCAGCATTTGGGGAATGTGTGGGTTGTCTAGTTGCGAAAGTAACTCTTGCAAACTCTAGCTACGGACGGTACGGGAGTAGATTGCAAGAGTTACCGTTCACTACTCGGGGGTTGTCCTATTTTTGAGCTCTTCGAAATGCACTTTCATGTGTTTTACGGCATTTAAATTCAGACTCCAACTGGTAGTAAACTGTGATCCATGTAAACTCCGTGGTTGAACGGGGGGGGGGGGGGGTGGTGTGCAACCCTGGAACCACCGCTCTAGATCTGCCCCTGCATACACTATTTTTGAAACACAATTTGCTTCTGCGAAATAGATTAATGAAAGTGAGGCCCATGGAAATTAACCTTTTGAACCCGAAAGCCCACCACAGCGGTTTATGCTCGTAATGAGCCGTCTCATCAGGATCTGCACTTTTTGCAAGTAATTTTCATATTTTTGAGCGTAAAAAAAATACACCTTTTTCATAAATGGACTAGTCTGAAAATAATTTTGTGACGATTGGATTGGTCGGAAAATATAATTATATAAAAATATATCCAGTTACTTAGGGGTGAATGGGTTAATGAAAGTGAAGCCCATGAAAATTGAACACGGTGATGTTTGCTTGGTACATGTATGAATATTAACCCTTAGACCGCTACACACAACAATTGTCGTCTGCTGTTGCTTTATATCTAGCCTTATTTCTCAATAAAAACATGATTTAACAGCACTTTACAATCATTTCCAATTCTAAACTGCTGTCAAAGTATGTCGGAAATGATTCTAAAGTGCTGTCAAAGCATATTTCTGGTGATAAAAAACTAATATAGCGGTGTAAGGGTTTGGGAGGTTATACAAAAATACTCACCATGTAGTTCAACCTACTATCAACAAATGGCGCTTGTCCCATGGAGAAGTCCAGACTTTCCCTGTTCTTTAAGTTATACGGCTCCTCAGAGGGTGGGTCGATATAGTAGTCCTTGATCAGTTTGATCAGTCTTGGGTCATCTTGAGCAACTTTCTCTTCGTTTAACTTCATCATCGCCGCTTTATAGTCAAACAACGGGTCTCTGTTCGTTTTAATAACATGCGGACTAAACGGTTGTGCGTTAACATTATATGTGTGCTGCTTTGCATCAATGCCGAATTCCTCTGCTGGTTTTCCGACAGACAATCTACTGTCCGGCGATGGTAAATACTGTGCATTATCTCTTTTGTGCAGCAGGTATACCATTACAGCGAAGACGCATGCGCCGTAGAAGAAATACAGTCGCGTTTCAGTCCTCATGCTTCACCAGTGTCCAAAATTCTTTTACACGGTATCTGTCAACAATTGAAGTGGTCAGTGAAAGAAGGGGCTACATGAACATGAAGTGATACATTAAAGTCACTTTATCTCGATACTAGCATTCAATATGTGGTTTTACACTAGTGTAATAAATAAGCAAAGTAGCAATGTATGACGATGTGGTTATGCAATAAAATAATTTAATATTTGCGTTGATTTAATATGACCCACGTCGTGGGAAAATGTACATTATGGCAACATTTTGACATTTTTACTTTTTAAGGTTTTCTGATGCAGAGCTCATTCTGAACATACATGAACTGATGTTTCTTTTATCCAATTCCGATGTAAATTGGCTGATTTAGTCAACTTTTAGCACATACACTGAATGTGATTTGAAAGCCACGTCGCTCATTATAGTGGCGACGTCGCAACTTTTTTCCGACGTCACATTAACTATCTCAGAACAAAGTAGTCGTCTTTCGTCTTACGCCATGTATGATACATTTAGCCTATAACATGCATGTACCACGTAGAGGCGAACGTGTGAAGCAATAGAGAACTGAACATATACATGTACATGTATGTGAAAACAATCAGTTGGAAGATATACCGTTACACGTCAGATGCGCGCCGAAAATTACTTAAATATTACCGTAAATGGTCAAACGTGGGAACTTTCAGTATTGTGCACATGCGGATTTAAATTAATCAGCTCCTCTCATCGATTTATCAGACTTTAACGTTGCATAGTTCGTAAAATTATATCACTGCATTTCTTCATATATTCCTTAAAATCGATTGTATAGATGACGGATTGGCACATAGAGATGTATACCTGTATGCATGACACGGTGGCAGGTATTCTCTTGGCCGTACGGTCGAACGGTTTCACGTGATATCGGGGGAAAAGAACCATTTACACTGCAGAAGAGTTAGCATTCTTGAACAATATCGACCGAATTAACGTACAGTTGTGGTCGGAAGCATATTTTAACGACGCTTTCAAAAGTGATTCTCCAAACCTGACAAAACATGCGGTACACTTATAATCATAATCATAATCTGGGAAATATGGAAATATAGAGAATAGTAGGTTAGTGCCGTGAATGGGAAAAAATATCCGGCAAGGCTCAATAATTTCTTTATTTCTCATCAGAAGTATATGTTGTGACCACTCATTTGAACCGTCTCGCCGAGACGGTTCAAATGAGTGGTCACAATATATACTTTGGTTCAGAAAAAAGGAAAATAGATAGAGAATAGTAGGTTAGTGCCGTGAATGGGAAAAAATATCTGGCAAGGCTCAGGAAACGGGATGGGCGAGGCTCTGCCGAGCACATCCCGTTTCCGTGCCGCGCCAGATATTTTTTCCCATTCAAGGCACTAACCTACTATTCTATTTATCCCGTCAACACCTACAAATGGCTGTAAAATGCAAAAATTGTATTGACTGGATATCAAAAATGTTCCACGGCACCGTGTTTCACGGCACATACGCACTGTGTTGACGGGATAAAACACAATACTGATATTTGGCGGCGTGTCTTGTTACAACACGCCGCACAAGTTACACACCGAGAAGTTTATTCACCTACACGTACCTATGCCTTCCCCCAACCGGGTGGTGGTGGGGACCGATGGGAAACCCCCGGGTATGAAAGAAATAAACTAAAACGCCGCCAACGGCATGTATCTCATTGCTGTGGTGGCTGGATCAGAAACATGCATATTGATATGGTCAGCAAGCTATATCAATTGCATCTACTGAATGGTTTTAAAGAAATAAACTAAAACGCTGCCAACGGCATGTGTCTCATTGCTGTGGTGGCTGGATCATAAACATGCATATTCACTGTCGGTATTGTGATACGGTGGAGAGTTTCTGTGATACGGTGCAGACAGAGTAGATACATATCGCCAAGATGGAGTCGCGCGCGGACAGCGTGTAAGTGTCAGTTAATTAAATAGTTTACAGCTTACATGGCATTATCAGCAATGTATCTGTATGTACATATGCATAAATGAATATGCTGTCCAACGATCACGCTCACACTACTAATGACAACGTATTTTATGAATAATTCGCTTCAAAAGATGAAACCTTTTTGTACGTGACCTTTGAATCGAGGGAACGTGATGAAAGTGCCGATCTGGCTAACAAACACGTGCTATTGCCCCTTTGGCGATATCGAGTAAATACAGTCTAAATGATCCGTTGAAAGTGTCAGCTCTCTACATGTAGGATGTGACATGTTTTTATGGCATTTTCTGATGTATCTCGCTATGGTTTGTACCGCCTGTTATGGTGTTATGGTGTAGAGTTTCCGTATGCAATTACATACAAAGGATACGGTGTTGCGCGAAAACACGCTACGGTTTGTACAGGTGCGAAAGTGGATACGGTGTGTCGAACATTCCCCTTCCGAGCCAGCTGACATGAGGTGCGTTGACTACAGCATCATTGACCGTCAGTTGGTCGTGTTCTCGCATTCTAATTATACAAACATGTCAAGTGTCCAATCATGATAACAGTCCTTAACCGGAACGATTTTTACCTTCTTCATATACGACAATGCCCCCTTTTGGGAATAGTGCAGGATCATGTTTTATTCATATATACATGTACGTACAATCAAATAAATCGAGCTTCCCGGATTTTATCCGGTACTTTACCATTTACAGCTGGATGGAGTGTAAGTCAAATAAATACGACTCTAACCGCTACCTACGATGTTACTTCTCTAATATATATTTCCACCCGTTATTTCCACACTGAAAACTAAATGTCCACTAGCCGACGTTGAAAATTTCAATAGTTTACATAATTAAATAACGAACTGTGTACGTACATTTCTTACCCATTTAGCCGACATATTTATCCATAATACTTGACTAATTTTCTCCAGCTTAATCAACGTATTAACTCATTGCTGTCTATTTATTTTGACACGTTGAAATCAGAAAGCTACATGTCCGCCAGTGTTGTTGTTTGTAGAATCGAATACTGCTGCCGTAATTGAACATCATTAGTATACCTATGTGTGGCGTTGTCATTTATATAACAAATACTATCACAGATTGCGGTTGTTATTGTAGTTTTGACGTTCCCATTTATGTATACTGCTTGTAAGTTAAGCAATTAATCTTTCGGCCAATTGTGTTATGTTAGTAGTCAGAGGGAATACATCACGATAACACAAGATACGATGGAACATGCTAACCGTTGCACGATGTACTTGTATCCTAATTTTTCTTCTATAATTTGTTCAGGTCACCATATTTCTTAAAAGATATAACCTTGCTTCAAACAAATTATGACAGGTCATGTGGGAATCATTTGCCAATCGCATTCGTCAGTAAATGTTTCTGAGGCAGATTTATATTGTGACCGGGCCAACGGCGCGACAACAGGAATATTTCTATTTGAATAACACTATATTTCTTGGGAGATGATCTGAATGTTATTTATTTTTACACAAAACTAAAATAAAACAAAACTTCATGTTTTATATAGTCAAAGTAGTTTCTAAAGCATACTACTTTAATTATGTTATTTTATTTAATGACGTTCAGTGGGTTACCATGATTTGTTAGTGAATTATATATCCATCATACATTTGTTGAAGCAATGACAAATATAGGATTTGTATATTTATCTGATAGTGGCCTTAACTAGTTTCATGAATTGCATTTGACACGGGCGTTTTGTCTTTGAAAATAAAATGTCAGATGTAAATGTATCTTTATCGGACAACTTACGTGACATAAAGGCACATACGTACTATAATATGGGCCGCGCTCTGTGAACACCAGCCTTAATGATAACATTCTTTACATTTGTGGATGCGGACACCTTTCAAAACAATATGCTGAAAAGAAAATGCAAATATGTTTCATAGCTTTTGTTTTATCTTACTTTTTGTAGCACCATGTGAATCACGCAAGGAAAAAATAGTAACGTCATCGAGAAAATGACGTTATTGAAACACCGACGTTTTACAATGCAACACAACAGCCTACAGTAGAAATGCGTGTTTAGTTCATAGACTCATTGACTGTGCTTGCTGTAAACTGTATTTGCTGATAAGGTACACTAAATGTATCTTCAAGTGTTAGTATGTATACTATCAAACATTGAACAGAATAAAACTATGATATGTACATGTAGTGAACAAACCAAACGCACCACTATCGAATTTAAATCTATAATAAGCCGACATGTGACTTCGTAATTTACTACCATCGCCAACTATGATAGATTATAATTATACATGTACCGTCAGAAAGATACATTGTAATTATTGGAGAATTTAGTTCAGAATCTAGTTGACGTCATTTGCGTAACAGTTAATTGTGACGCAGCGGCGTATGGGAGGGTATTGAAAAGTGGTGCGGCCATACAGTCAAACGAGCAAAGTTCATGATAATGCTAGCGGGGTCGGCGGGGGGGGGGGGGGGGGGGGGGGGGGGGGGGGGGGGGGGGGGGGGGGGGGGGGTGGGGAACGGTTACACGAAACACCCAAATACACTCAAATGCACCCAAATATAGTTTAAATACATATAAATATACCACACATACACCCTAGATAGTGTCAGATATTAATGTAAAGCATATATTGACACAAAACATATAGTATAATTGACATATGTAGTCAAATAAATCTGTTAAATTGGCCATATGTTCGATGTATGCACATTTAATCACCAATCATATGGGAAATACATGCAAATATAGTTCAATATATATAAATATGCCATAAATACACCCTCAAACATATCAGTGCATGCTCTCCTTACGTTATCAGAATTTGTATAACCTATTTTATGTATCAGTGTAGACCCTGATCTTTATTAATGTACGCCCTTTTTGGGATACGTGTATATATGTAAAGGTGCTTTAGAAAATTTGATCTCTCTCGAACAATATGATATATAAACCAATGTTGTATTCAACTGATAAACCATCTTTCTAGACCAACAAAGATAAATTTGTTTCATCACAATGCACATATGTATGCACTACATGTATATTATTATTAATATATACTTAGCGATATTTCAAAACATTTATTTTAATTTATATATAAGAAACAATGACAATTCGTTACAACGGCACACGTCGCCGGTAAATTATATTTCCGACGTCATGTAAAGTCCACAGGTGGAAGACTCGGACCTAGGACCCAATAAATGGCTCATTTGAAAAAACGTTGCTCCACCCACCCGTTTCCGGTGTCTATTGTACGGAAATTGTTTGGTGGGGTAACGGTTTACAAATGAGCCATTTATCAGGTCCTAGGTCCCAGTCCTCCACTTGTGGTAAAGTCCTTGGATATAGCATATTATGTCACGCACATTTCTATAGGGGCAGCCATTGTCGAGCTGCGTCTAAACGGCGAGTACGACCAAGAAAATAGTGCTGTGTGCCAACTTATCCTATTGTGTTTTGGTCTTGCTTTGTATCTAAAATTCTACATATATTATTCTCTATATTTTTCACAGTTTTAGGCTCAGTTTATCAGCTTAGGCTATTATCTTTAGGTCTCACGGGACAGTACGTACGGAGCTAGCTACACAAATTCGCCTCCGATATGTTATCTACGGCTATAATTTGACCCATTCAAAAATGTCAAAATTTAGTTAACTGTATATTTTATAACTTTAAACAAATAATCTTTGATATAGAGCTAGTAAATTGCCCAAAATAATAGAACAGGGAAATAATTTCCCTATGGAATCCATCTTTTCTCTAGTTGTTGTTCAACATTCAATATAACGAAATGAAGCTTTCAAATTTACAACATGTACATGTAAATGTCAGATAAACACCTTGAGACGGTAAACTAACCAATTTCTGCATGTATGTTCTTTATTAATACTTTATTGATACAGCTTTGACAGTTTTATATTGCTAACATATCAAACACGCCAGATAACCGATTGGAAAAATCACTCTTCCATGCGCTACATTAAACAGATGGGGTTAAACGGCCGCACCACGTTGTTACGCCTATGGACATGTATATCTGATGGTGGTCGCCAGACAGGATAAGTTTGTTTTCTTTGAGCATTCCGGCTTCAACCCAAATTATGAAACATGCAGACGCCTTCATCTACGCCGACTACAAATGTTCTCACGTTTGTTTGTACATTTTAATTGTTATATAAATAAAGTTTAAAAGAAATATTAGCATTATGATTACATCATACTGATTGTGTGATGTGTTATCTAAAAATGCCGGTCATATGGTTATTTAGTTTCAAATGTCATTTACAAGTCGTCCATATAATATTATAAAAATCATTTGCAATATGCTCATTTGTATACAAATAATCAACAAATCACTACGTGTTTCCTTGAAGGAAACCGAAAAAACAGACAACTGAACCACTATGAAAACAACTGTAAAATTCTGCCACGTGCATCCAACATTAAAATATTTGTGAGCCACAATTAGTAATTCAACTTATTGCAATGACGCAACGATTTCAAATATCAAAATCCGACGTGACGTTGGTAAATTTAAGCGTAACTTTGCGACGTCATTTTCAGGCTTTCATGACGTTGTCATTAAGGCTGGTTTTCACAGAGCGCGGCCCATATATATTAATCAGCTCTGCTGTGCAATTTCCAACCATAGGGTCGGAATTTCACATTTTGAGTTTTTGACAGTTTTTTGTAGCACAGACAATGTACTTTCCAAAAAACATTGAATGTTGTAAATATTCAATCTAGTTGCTATGACGTCACAAACAACACACATGTTGGCGTAAGTTTTTTACGCAAACGCAACGTCGTCGACGTCATCATAAATTGCAGAGAACAATAACGGTTCAAATTTCTATTTACTGTCTATGCGGAATCACTTAATTAATAGTTCATACAATTGCATTATAAAATATCAGTACCTTTATTTGTTATGAAGTACATACACTGTATTATGTTCCACAATTCACATGCAGCATATGGTATCCAGTTCTCCAGATAAGGAGTAAATAGAAAACATAATTGAAAAATGGAATTTATAATAAAGCAGAGCGTACAAATAAATGTGAGAAATATAATGGTGCAAGTTACTATTAAACAAAGAGTAGTGTACGCAATTTGACATTAAACAAATGTACGGAGCCAGTTTGGGACATGAAAGCTTTGTCCCAGTGGGCCAGATGTGGAGGCCGCGGGTGTGTGCGGCTGTACGCGGCGGTCGCGGCGGTCGCGGCTGTAAATGGAAATGACAATTATCGCGTTTTCTACAATGTTTTACCATGAATAAACGGAATAAAATAAATAAATTTGTATATTATAAACATTACATTTTCATAACATAACAATTAAGTAATTAAGATTTAAAATACATTGAAAATAAGTTGTATTTGGTTTGTTATTTTTTTATTTTAAATTTCATTACGACCTACCGAGGCCTCAATCTGTATTTTATAGAATTTTAACGATTCGGATGCTAGCAAGTTCGGACCAAACCTTTTCGGGACAACCTTGCTAGTTTTGACTCTGAGTAATCAACATATACGTGGAAGTTCTTTATCACATATGCTACCTGAACCTTTCACACGCTCACTGTTAATATATCATTAAGTTTGAACTTGGAACAAAACAATCAAATATAAATTAAAAGTCATGCAGAGCATGATGTTATTAGTTGATCAAATCATGGTTCAATATATGTTCACATTTTAGTAGCTACGGAATCTCAGGGAAAAGTGAGAGAAGTGTTGATTTCCTCCCCAACCAAATTCTCCCAGTTATATTTAGTTTATATACTGAAATATTAGTGTAGTTTACGTAAATTCTTTAATATATCCATCAGAAATGTTTTTTAACAACTTACACCAATTTCCAAGTTAAGGACCATGACCTATTGGCTCATATATTGGCAATTTTCGACTTCCGTTAAGCATAAAGTTCAATGACCTTGAAATGACCTTGAACTTGGTTTAAAAAATGGCACCCGGATTTTTTGGAAACCTTATACATTCAAGTTCATAAAAACACCGGGTGCCATAAATTAACACGAGGTGCCGGAATCTCATATATATACCTACAATTGCCCCTGGACTAGAAGGCAAACCGCCTAACTTTAGTTTACCGAACTCTTGTAGGTAAAACGTTTATTTATAGCCAAATTGCAAACCGCCTAACTTTAGTTTACCGAACTATTGTAGTTAAAACGTGTATTTATAGTCAAATTGCAAACCGCCTAACTTTTGTTTACCGAACTCTTGTTGTGAAAACGTTTATTTATAGCCAAATTGCGTTTGTAGATTACAGAATATAGGAGAAAATGGTGGTTACAAACTTTTTCACAAATCGCGGATAACCAATATATTAGCCGATCTATAACTAGATCGGCTAATAATAATGAATCTGTTACGGTGCGAAACGCTCTCGAAATTAAATATAGATAACCAGGAAGGAAACTATACCGACACCGGGTAATGAAAGAAGAACTGGCGATCCAGGTCAATTTATTCATGAAATTGCTGCGTAGAACCATTTTTATGAATTATTACTTGCGTCACATGTATATATGTCTTATAAAGTATAACATACTTAACTATAGGTATGTAATTTACCGACCATACTTATATAAACACCATTATTTCGACTTGACTTAAGACGTAAATTTGGAAATAACAATTCTCCATAACTCTTATGTAGTGCAATGTAATGCAATGTAATTAGAGTTATGTACTCAGAACAATTACTAACCATGCAAGCAAAGATCCATATATCAGGCTGCGGAATAGACTGGCCAAATTACCATAAAGGGAACATAAATAAATGTAAGTAACAATTACCTCTTTGCAACTTTGAAGCATCACCTGCCTAAAAAACGGTGGAAATTTGCACTTTAAAGGTACATGCCCACTTAGTAGGCACAACTTGTTCTTTATATGATTTAAATAAGTGTGTAATTGTGTCACTATTCCACCAGTTATAAAACTTACGAGTCCCCGTTATGCAGATATAATCATTTAGTAATATTTATTTTACTAATAGTGACGCGCGTTGGTATCAATGTTATTTCCATATGCAAATGAGGCATGATATTTTTTAATTATTTCTACTAATTAAATGTGTTACCGGAAAAAATAATATTACGACAGATTATAAAGTATGATCATTGCACATCGAAAAATAACTACAGAGAATAAATAGTGATGTGCGTTAACATTTTAAGGAAACACGATTATGGCCCCTGATATCAGTGCGGCAATTTACTTCGGATATAAAATGTATAATAGTGCCAATCAATACGTGGGGTAATGATGAATGGATGTTCATTTTGCCAGAAAATGTCTCAGATGATGTCTCTGATATAAAGAACATTTTGTGCGTACTGCGTGGGCATGTACCTTTACGTGCCAGGTTATACTATAGGGAGGCATATATTTTTCGTCCATACATTAGATATAACATTCTTCGGGCTAAATGAACAGTCATGAACCATTTCCGGACGATATAGTTGGCATTTTTATACTTCGTATATCAAACATGAATTTTCACACTGATATCAGGGGCGATAACCGACTTTCGTTAAAATGTTAACTGACATTACTATTTCTTCTCTGTAATTTGTTTTGATGTGCAATGATCATACTTATTAATCTGTCGAAAATATTATTTGTTCAGGTGATTCATTTAATTAGTATAAATAATTTAAAAGAATGCCATGCCTCATTTGCTGATAGATAATCATTCTTACGTGTAGATATGGTTTGTTTCTCGCTTTAAGTATGCAATTCAAGGATTTATGAGCGTGATACATTGCCAGTTGTATCAGTCGGTGTGATCCAAATAATGAAAATTGATATCTTACATGCATGGTTTAGCCTTACTGTATTGTAGTTTACGTGTACCTGATGTTACAGCTTAGTGTTTCATTCGACTAGAGCATTCCCTAACATGAACTGTGCATGATAAATGGAAGCAGTCGCGGCCACTTCATGCATTGAAGAGAAGAAGACAATTTTCACCAGGCATAGTATGTGTGATAATTATATGACATACTGCCTAGTAGAATGACAATTGTTTATGTAAAGTACTATCAGATAAGGAAATTAGGTTTTATACTTCACTATTTACTCTCAAATGTGACCTAAAGTCATCATGTGAATAAAACTCCAGACAATTATGGATACCGCATAGCTCTGACATAGCGGCAACAAGCTATCTCTATAGTGATTAAAATACTTTTACTAGTAATACACACTGCTAAAAGGATGCTAACGCTCTGTTATTTCAACTAATCCCCACAAATGAATCACCATATATTATTGAGAGCTACATACATGTACATGTATGACCAGATGCGACGTTGTCTATTACGATGTATCATTCATCATTCATCATAATCCGGTGCTATTCTGTCCAAGAAACCACACTATACCAAAACACATACCAGTCCTGCGTTTTAAAGGTGTCTTACATTGACTTCTAGGAGGTGAAACAATATGTTTCAAGTAACACATAAACATTTATATATGTAAGGGAATTTGTTTGCAATAGTGAATTTGTTGTATTTTACAGTGGCTGGTCAACTACAACTACAAGTACTGTACGTTTATTTGCAGAATGTAAAGAGCTACATGTACCTTCGTAATGCCAACAGAGACAGCAACACAAAAACACAACACATGATACATAGCGAACCATGACAACGGGTAAGCGGTATACAGTTCCACCAAAAAACGGAATCGTATATAAACTGACAAATAATATAATAACGTTTTGTAATGTTGATAATGCACTGTATTACAATTGTCATAGTGGTATTGTTGTCTGCAGATATCTGGAGAATCTGAAGCATCTTATTGAAGAAGATCAATTCTGCTGATTAATTAGCAAAGGTTTATGATTTGGGAGCGTGGAGAGAACACATTACCATTTATAAGGATTGTCATGCTGAAATTAGTGGTAACACATGGTGTGCCCGCTATTTCCGCATACACATATTATTATATGTTTATCAATATTGTAGATGTCAGCCATCTTTGATTTTAAAATTATGATTAACTCAACTCTAAATTGTCACATACCATGTAACAATTAGCGAGGAAACCTCATACATTTATATTTTGACATTATCCGACTACAGAAACATTGCTTTTTTTCTTCACAGTTTCCAGAAAATACTGTGATATACAAAAAATCAGTCAACCGGTTTCATGTTTCAGTTTTTAATTTCACTAATGCATCAGTTTTGATGTATTTACTTAAAATGTATAATGAATACATCGCATTTAATTTCTTAATATATGTTATCCCAGTAACAGTGCATTGTATGGTGATTTGTATTGTCACGTTTCTGTTCCTGATGACATTGATTGCAATGTAGAAGGTCGGGCAAAGCGGATCGGACAAAGCAGGTCACTATTCGTCAATGCGTCCGCACGTCAGTCCCTCCATACTTCCACAGTAATCCATTTTTGACAACGTTGCTAAACTTATTACTCAAACCTATCATACATTTATGTCATCCACCCAACTTCCAGCCACCACTTCCGTAAATCAAACACAGGACAAAACCAATCGGCCACCAAGGCCGACATGGCTTCAGCGACAAACTGTTGACTGTTATCGATCGGCTAGGGAAGCAACTCCTCTCGGGATTGTAGTAATGTATAAACAACCTTGTGAAATCCGCCTCAATTCAAATTTTCAGACGAAATATTAATTAGTTAACAGTTTATTTTCACGTTGTAACAAAATAAATATACTAAACTAGTATGTGGTGGCAGAAACACTATGTAAGCTATATATACATGGTTTATGTTCCTTCCTGAATCCAAACCATGTGTCAAACATCGAAACGACGATTCGGTAGGCATACTCAGTACTTAACGTAGTCGGTATTCATCGATTATATAGACTAGAGTAGAGACACAAGAGCCCACGAATCATACACAAATCAATAATCAAACTATATGTAAAGTTTCTACTTAGATCGAAATCGTCGACTCAGTTTCACAGCTAAGTTTGTCACATAAATTGACGTTAGACTTTAAGCGACTCAATTCTGAAACGTCGCCTGCTCCACATGGTGACGTCAGAAAACCAGGATTTCCGACGTAACGTTATTTTGAGCCTAAAGTTGGAAATCGCACAGCGGCGCTCATTTATTTATAACATATCATTTATCGATGTATAGGAATAACTATTTTACTCATACTCAGACCACAATGTTATTGAAAAGTAAAAGTATAAAAAATATTGTATTTATTTTTGTACTTGATGAAAATTCGAAAACATATTGGGAATAGTCAGCTTGGTCATTTTCATTGGTTTCACATTTATCATTTTGTTTTTAATCAGCATCACCACATAATTCCAGCACAACAATATTTACAGAGTTCCCTAACATTTGATTGGCCCGTAGCAAGTCTCTGTCCAAAATTTATATCCCAGTAAACTCCCACGCCAAACTACTTTCCGTAACCGTGAGGCGCAGTTAAAATAATTCTCAAGAAAACGGAAAATAAACACATTTTCTTGATGAATTTATTTCAAATGCTGGAATTATAAGGAATGAATGGCCTTTTTGTGGAATTTATCGAGGATATAAACTTGGAAAAGTCGCGGGAATACTGGACGAGGCCTTCCGGCCTTCGTCCAGTATTCCAGCGACTTTTCCAAGTTTATACTCCGATAAATTCCACAAAAAGGCCATTCATTCCTATAATAAGTTTTCAATTGAGTACATACAAACAATAGTTTCAACATTAAGTTGTGTTAATTGCTGTACTTATTTCTGATTTAGATTTATCAAAATGTCCAAGATATTGTTTATCAATTGTACAGTTTATCATATACCAATTCAGCCATCTTCACTAGTTTTAAATAACTTAATTCAATGGAGTATATGTATGTTGGCATGATCTTCAACGACAACATGTATTAGCTATTTGATTGTGATATAATGCCCTTGATCGAACATTTCTAATGATCGATATAATGTCATGATAACAGTGATCTAAATTATGATCAATATAGATGTAGCTCCTTATCAACTAGTTCACACAGCCTGGTCTGGGTGTACACATATAATTATAGCCATCTGTAATTTACATAAATGTAATACATTTGTTAGTGCATACATTATGGAGTCAGTGTTGAAATATACCTAAATACTGGTAGATAGTAACACCCATGATTATTACATTGTTGGAAATTTAGTGAAATTTATTACAGTTAAAACTTTAAATTAAAAACAAGAACAGCATTGTTTCTAATATATTTGTTACGAATTAAGACATCCCACAACTACTTCCATGTGACATATATCACCCAAAAGTACATACACGTACATGTTTAGTTATATTGCAAAAATAATGATAGCATGATTGATAAACATATTTCACACAGAAAAGTTTTACACTTACCATGTTACTATGGTATACTGTGTTAGTTTTTTTTTCTGTGTGCTCATAACTTTTAAGTATAGTATTCTCCATTATTTACAATAACATAAACCAAAAAAATGAGGCCAAAATTGATATATTACCTTGCCAAGGTGGAAGACATTGTGAGTCCGACCAAATTTAAATAAAGTTTGTTAATATAACTTCATGTAACCAATACATGTACTAAACTTAGATACCACCCGTCTCGTTTATCATATTGTGGAATAATAAACGTTTTACATATTATGTAATATTTAGATTTTTTTGTATTTTAGACCGTTTGTCCAATAATTGGAAATATTTCAACAACAATGTATTTTGAGAATTACATATTGCATACTTATTTTGAGGAATGTGATTACTAGAGATTGGATTTTTGTCATTTTATGGGTGAGTAATGGTTATGACATGTTAGTAACGTAAAATACTGATAGTCCAGTTGCTTGCAAACACTAAACAAATTGAAATTTGGGAATACATGTACATGCAATTAATTTGCAAATGTTGTTGTTGTTTATTTACATAGCAACAATTGTGTTCATCTTTCTGCATCTTTATGGAAACGTTATTTGAAAACATGTTTTTAAAATATATTGCATTCCGACCAATTATAATAAAATGTATTAGTATAACTTTTATATAATATTTACATGTAATATAACACAATTTTGTATATATTGTTGAATAATTAAAAATCAACATATTATACAATGTATGTGGAGATTTTACTATTTTTAGACCATTTTTCAAATAATTTGAATTATTTCTGCAACAATGTATTTTCATGGCAATTTTTTTTTTATAAGGACTACGATTATCATATATTGGTTTTGATAATTTTATAGGTGAATACATGGTTATGCCATGTTATTAGTGTGAAAGTACTTATTTTCCAGTTGCTTGCAAACACTGAAAATCGAAATTTGGGAATTCAAGTAATACATGCAGTTAATTTGCCAATGGTATTGTTTTATTTTGTTTTTCATGTGTAACTACCTGTCTGGATATCCATGGACACGTCATTTTAAAACAATGTTTTAAAAATACGAATTATTTACGAATTGATAGTCAGAAATATTCTGAAACGGTTTCAAAATGCAACAAGAAGGTGGACATGTTATTGAACACCAATGTATGATCAGCCATGTGACCGCAGTGCACCACGTGACGTGTGACTTGTATCGATCCCGGAATATTTGGATAGATAATACAATTGCTATTTTTCCTCAGTAAAATGTTTGCCAAATTATGTAATGGGTAAATAAATAATAACATGTTGAGCTCCTTGTGGCATTTTTAAATCGCTTCAGTATATACTGTTTGTTTTAGGTATTATTTGCATGTTTTTATTTTGTTTGCACATCATACTAATTAAATTGTTCATAGTAATGCTTATTATAACCTTACTGTTGTGGTGTTTAAGAATAATACCCTTTTGGTGAATGTTTGAAGTGAACAAAAATCTGTATGTTTGTGTATTAAATTACAAAAAAAAAACACGTTTTTGAATAGTAATTTTCGCCGATTGAGAATATTATATCAATTTTACTTTGTTTTGGACGATTCAAGAAAAATCAAATTATCTTTACAAATAGACTTCCACTCAGTATGTATGCGCAGGAATTGTGTTTGCTTTCAGCAATGCGGGTGTGTTCAGCAGTTTTGGTGTTTTAGTTAAATTAAAATAAAATGGGGGGTGGGATCGCGGAATGCGAGTTGAACTATAATTATAGCCATTTGTCATTATTTGGAAAATAATTAAGTAGTCTAATCGCGCTATAGATCGAACAATTTCCAACATGCATTTGCCATATCGTCTGGTAACTGCGTCGTCGATACTATACAGGCCCTCACGCGATCTTGGGGCGGCTCCACCATCACCCGCTTTTCGAAAAGGGCGGCAGTTTTTTCGTCCTCGTGCCATGTCTCGAGAGAATCGTGGGCCAACCGGATCAGAGCGTTTGCGCCAACTAAACGATATTTAAGGGCCGAGTAATATCGTTCTATATAAGGGCCTGCACACAAAGTTCTAAACGTTATTGCTTATTGCTTCGCAATAATTAATGCTTCGCTGGGCATCTGACGATACATATAAGTCTGAAAGCGGGGGCTCGGGATCCAGCGGCGCGAGAAGTTTGCCTTTTTGCGGATATGTCCAGGCGGGCGGTTAGTTTTTAGGACCATGCTACCTGGGCGTTCTGGAGTTGTTCTGTAGCAAAATCATGGCGCATGCGCTCCCCATCTACGTCCGAGCTTCGTACACTCGAGAATAAGAAGTTGCTACCGCTGAATGCCAATGCGTTCACCGCTGCTCCAACTACAAGCATTGTGAACGAAGAAGCCATTATATCAATTAATTAATTAACTTCGTTCATTAGCTTCGCTCATTAACTACGTTCATTAGCTTCGCTAATAAGTTACTTCCATATATTAGCCGGTAGAATTCCAGCTTTAACTAGATAATCTCGGGTCCCAATTGTGGCCGCTATATCTAAGGTCACAAGACCCGCGTCTCTCGCCGTCATGTCCAACTTGGGGACGGGCCCTCCTAAGTCCATATTTGATAGTCGAGCAAACCCGATACTGAGGGCCACTATCACCACGGCATGATATGCCGAATTCACTACCATTTTACCATAGTCTTCAGGCATTGCCAGTTATTGCATATGAAAGGTGTGGCAGCTTGGTCAGCTGGTTGTCGCGAAAGGCTCACCCATAGAGCACCTGCAACTACAAGCCCAGCAACAACCCACGGGATGATCCAGGTCGGCGCCTGTTCTTTCGGAACTGCCTTCGGGTGTTCTTCCGAAGGAACAACTAACAACTGTTTGGCCTCTCGAAGCTTGGCGAGTATTTTATTTTGTTTAGCTTTCCAGGCAGCAGCCCCTGCCTGCCCTGCTGCCTGTCGTTTTCGGTCGTTATGCCGTTGCGGTTCCCGCTGTGCTGGGGCTCCTGCTGCTCTAGCGGTTCTAGCTCCGTCAATCTCGCAGGTGCGTCGTGCCTCAACAATTTCTGAACTTACCTCTGGGCTTACGTGTCCAAAATGGCAGTGCTTAGCTGTGGTCAATGCAGTTATCAGCGGTGCTAAGAACATGCCAAACTTGTAGTAAATTCAAGCTGATCTTAACGCATGCCCAAGAAAGGGGTTCATTTTGAGGTCGTCGACTAATTCCGTTTGATTCTGGATTGGCAGAAACATACTTGCTGCTGCTGCGTAGAGCTAAATGGCTGCTGCCCCTAGGGCTTTTGTCATCACCGCGCCTAGCCGCGATTCGTATCGGGCATACCATTTCTTAATATCTATGTCCTGCAACCAGTGCAGCGAGCTGTTGGCGACGCTCAGCTGTCGTTCCAGCTGTTTCTGTCGTGTCAATTCTGTTCCAGCTGTTTCAACAGACTGGGCAGATATGTTCGGCAATGTATAGAAATAAGAAACATACAGTCATAAAAGTTTGTCTCATTAGTTTGAATTGCTGAAATTTGCATTTCATATAATTCTTACAAATCCACATGTCTATATGAAAACACTTGTTATTTAAATAAAATAGACAAGAAAATATTATTTTGTGATTTAAGATAATGATTACATTCACCACTGTACGCTATGCGACTCTCTCCTACCTAAGCAGGATTTCCACGACGTCCTGATTCTGTCCTAACTGAAAGTCTAGCTCCGACAGAATCGTCTTGATATGGTGAGCCCAGTTTAAGCTACCATATCCTATACCGCTGCGCTGTCATCGTCGTCTCTGAGCATGTTGCATTCTGTCCACTTCGTCATCTTTTCGCGTTTAATGGCAGAAAAATGGCGTCAAATGATGACATTATTCTCGATTTACGGAATGGTGCGAGGATTTCCGCGTGAGCATGCTTAACAGGTTTATCGTCTGTATTTACCAGTTTCATACAATATTTTATCATGTGTAAATGGCTTTCTACATACCTTCTACATTTTCATTTTATCGGTAATTGGCAATGTTGTGTTAATGAAAACCTGTGTTGCATATGAGAATCGTCTCCAGTGCACTGTCAAAACTGGTTTTTTTTATCGAGAAATATTGAAAATAAAACATTTCCAGCAGACGACAAGATTTTAATTCAGCGTAGTAAGGGTTAAAGTTGTTTTCTAACTCTATAATTATTATTATCATAGTATGTTTACGGTACTTTTACGTCCATTTTCAAACACCATCAATTATACCGGTAACTTGCAGCAAAATGCCACAGTTTACCACCAGTTGGAGTCGGAACTTAAATGCCGTAAAACAGGAAAGTGCATTTCCGGACATCTAGATTTCAAAATGTTTTCTGGGGGATGGGGGACATGCACACGGACCACCCTGGCATACCTGCTCCACTCCGAGCTCGAAAATATGACCCCCACCTCGTTCCCCAAATGCTTTTTACGACTATATGTAGTTTTTTTAACTTTCACACTAGCATTAAATAACATTGTATCCATATAATCACATATATACTGTACATATGTACACTCTCGGTAAACGATATACTAATACAACGCATTTATCGCGTCCATACGCCAAATAGGCTGCCGACACAGCCTGTTCAAATGGTACGGAATATTACTCGTTTCTGATCATTTATTTTTATAACGTATTTTTATATTTTGGCATGGTCTACATACAATTAGTTGGTTTCGCTAATGGTACACCGACTAGCATACGATAATACACTTATATTTAGCCCTTAGCGTACTAATAGGGAATATATTTCCAAGTACATCCTTTTGATTTTGGGCCACACTATATACAAATGATAATGTGTATTTACATTGAATACAACTTATTACGTGACAATCAAGTAAAATATTCCAACATACGGTTTAAAGATGATCCGCTATTAATGTTTACCTTATAAATAGATACGACGAGCCAAGGAATTCATACGTGATCCATAGCTTAACCTCACCTCACCTCAACTGATTTTAAGTAACTAGTATCACTGTCGGTATTGTGATACGGTGGAGAGTTTCCGTGATACGGTGCAGACATGGTATATACATGTCGCCAAGATGGCGTAGCGGAATGGCAGCAGGTAAGTGTCAGTTTAATTAAATATGTTACAGCTTACAGTACAGTATCAACAACGTATCAGGTTGACACAGAAATAAATATGATGTCCAACGATTACGCTCACAATATTAATGACAACGTATTTTCTGAATAATTCGTTAGCAAAAATGACACCTTTTTGTACGTGAATTTTGAATCGAGGGAGCGTGATGAAAGTGCTGATTTCTGGATAACTAACACATGTTATTGTCCCTTTTCGGTGGCTATATCGAGTAAATACAGTCTAAATGATATGTGGAAAGTGTCAGCTCTCTACATGCAGGATATGACATGTTTTTTATGGCATTTTCTGATTTATCTCGTTATGTTTAGAACTGGTGGAATAGTGAGACAATTATATTAATTATTTAATTCCCATAAAGAATAGTTTGTCCCTACTGAGTGGGCATGTAACTTTAATGTGAAGGATATATCGTTACTAAGCAATGCTTGTTTGCAATATGAAGACAAACAGAACTTATAGGTGATTTGAGAAACTCTTGCAAACACTTTCAAAAGAAACGGACGTACGATCAGTATCGAGGGTAATTGTATTAATGTGGAAGGAAATATCGTTACTAAGTAATGCATGTGTGCAATATGACGATATTACAGTCATTCCACGGTTGTATGTACATTTTTCTGTTTTTGGCGTCGCACAAACATAATTCTTAGATCACGTGCTTGTAAGATCGCCAAGTGTGTTCGGCCCGTTAGGCATGCATACAGGAAACACAGGAGTTGCGAATAATTTATTATTCAAATATGTGCTTTTTGCATGACCAAAACCCCCGTTTTCCCCTCTTTTTATGTGTCGTAGATATTGATGTATGTGCAATATTGATACAATTAGCTTAGCAATCATCGGTAAGTAGCTCTGAATGTACTTAAATTTAATATAAACATTTGAAACATATTTATATTAGGTCGTTTTTTATAAATTCTGACGATTATAGCAATGTCACAAAATTCATATTAACATCCGTTACCAACATGTACACATATATAAAATATTTATCTACATACACAACTTTTTAAATATGATCATTATTGTATTGACATAGATTTCATTTAATTATAGAGACATTCTAAGGTTCTCTATTATTAGTAACCCTAGTGGTATAAGCAGTTGACGGCCATCAGCTGGGAAAGGACAAACAAGGCGCGAAAGGCTAGGCTAGAAATGGACGTACAAAAGTGACGTCGTCAGACGTTGTGATCCAAAGTAAAAGTCTTGGTCGACTGATCACTTTTCGTGAAATGCCAGATCGGTTGAACTCATTGTGTGATTAAAAAGATTTAAATATGAGGAGACATATGTCTACAGGCGCGGATACAGAAATAATTGCAGGGTGGGGTGTGGGGGTGGGGGGTTCTGTAATTAAAATTCGGCGTACCCGACCTCCGCGCGCGCGAAATCGTAAAGTCGGGGGGTTTGGGAGCCCTCCCCCATAACATTTTTAAATGCCAGATCGCCGCAGATGCGATTTCCTTACACCTAGGCCACGATGGATCCCGATGATGGTGAACCATGAGTAGCAGAAGGCCAGGCGAGTTACCAATTTCTCTCGAGTTGTAGGATAGTTGAAATGATATCTGTACATTTTTCCAATTAAGTGGTCATAGTGGAGGGGCACTTTGAAGAGAAGTGGCTTAAAAACGATTTCTGTTCAACCCAAGAGAGCAAAAGCAACGACTATGCTAGATTGATACATCATACATTCCTGAACATCAATCCGGTGTCGGTCAATCAAATTAGGTGGGACAAGGTCATTGTTGAGGTCAATAAGTGCAAAGAGGTCAAATGAGTTCAAAAACATATTTTATATCACTATATATGTACGTGCATATCATGCTTCAACTATCAGATAAAGTTGTTTACATTGTTGAATATTCTTCCTTAGGACATATATGAGACGCTTCGTTTTTATGGTGGTTTAAACCGGTGTGTATTATGCGATTTTCAAGATGGCCGCCAGATATCAACAGTTTATCTTAAATATATTCTGACTTGATTATTATATGGCGTTTGGTACTTACATAGAAATACGTTTTGATAACTTATAAAAAACAATTCACCACTGACAAATTCATATACATATAAGATGGCCGCCAAATATTCACACAGACGTGCAGTAAATGTGTGTGAAATAACAAAAATATATAGCTACACTTTCATGCACATTTATATTTCAGTTATTTGTCCTTTTTGTTATTATTGAATTTGTTCTTTGCAAATATGAATGATTCCATCTAATATACTTATTATTTGACCATGTTGGAATATTCAAGATGGCCGCTAAGTATCGCTTAAGCCCTTAGGCGCTGTTGATCGACAAAGTAGTAAAGAAATGAAATATAATTGGAAATCATATTTGTAATATTTTAAAAGTACGAGGCTTGTGTTCCAAACTGTACCGAATTATCTGTCGCCGCAAACAAAGGTAAATCAAAGATAGCCGCCAACATGGATACCATTCTGACACATCTACATTAAGTAGGGTAGTCATCAACGACATAGCATATGTCACACCATACAATAAATGTTTTAGTGCTTCCGATGACAACATAAAGAATAATATTTTATGACCGCCATTTTAGTTACCAAGATGGCTACTATATCGCGTAGTTTTATAATATGAGCTATCAACAAACTATCGGTGCAACTCATGGATAACAATAGATTCTAGCTGTAACATGGTAATGGTTAGTTAACGACTACATAGTCACGATCTTGGATTTCAAATGGAACATAATTCTGAATACATGTTGACAATATCAAAGGAAAGAGGAACATATTTACAATTACATCTAGGTATTCATGCATTTGAGTGAAGCAACATAATGCCCGTGTCTAATACCTGTATTCGGATATAAATAAAATACAGTGGCAGGTTGAGCATGTGAATGGCAATCTATTATATAATTAACGATGGTGGGTTGATAATTGCCGGGGAGCGCAATATCCCTGGCATGGCCCTTATTCGCATGTTCAACTTTCTTGTAGGCAAACGTTGAATCCGGCTAACACCGTTATAAGAGTAATAAGATCAGTGGTAATCCTACTACGTTTATGGAGAGGGGGCTAAGTTACTATAGTGTGGTGTAGACCTAACAGTAGATCTGGTGTGTCTAATGTCAGGGCTGGATGGAAATTGTATGCAAATATTCAGTTACCTGCCCCATCCATGCAGATGAAATGAGCTGTCGATAGTCCGTAAAATGACATTAAACATTAAACCAGAAATATATCATGCTATCCTTAACACGACCATGAACTCCAATGTTGCATTTTATTATTGCAACAGGTCCGTAACCAGGGGGTCGGTGCGGTCGGACGACACCATCCCCAATCTCCCTCATCGTGCCTTGATGTCCATTCTTTCATGCACTAAAATAAGAATTATTGTCAATACGTAGTCATTTTATAATATTTATACAAGCAGGAGAGTCGTATGAGAATATATAAAATGGTATTTCAGACCATCTGGATTTCACAATCTTGGAGAGCATGGACCCATACCCCCATAGCTGCCTCGGGCCATTCAAGACCTCGAAAAGACTCCTTGCCTCAGAAAGGTCTGATTACGGGTCTGTTGCATACATCGTAACCATGACATACCGGTACATTCTATACGGATGCGGTTATTGTGTCATTTTCCATTATAACGAAACCTACTATCTATCTATGAAAAACAATAATCAATGTATTAATGCGGTACACAACAGTGTAGGCACAGCGATTGATATATCGAATTCAGAACTTGACTGGCTACGTAACAACTACCATTAATCATTTCCCACATAATGAAAGCAGCGTGTTATTTTCATAGCGAAGAAGTATGCTTAGCTTTTTGGATATGAAAACGAAAACCACGCCATCGCATCTTGAGCTATATAAGTATTATGCTAATGTCCCCATTAGTGCGCTATAGAATACACTGATATGCATTTGCATACGTTATATTCCGACCATGTATACTTGAAAAGTATTTATCGACACATACACTCCGCTTTTGACTGATGGCTCAAAGGACGGGGACCGGGTAGCTGCTGCTGCTGCTGCCGCTGTCCCGGAGGAAGGTCTTCACTCCAGACTCCCAGACAATACATACACTCCGCTTTTTACTGATGGCCCAAAGGACGGAGACCGGGTAGCTGCTGCTGCCGCTATCCCCGAGGAAGATCTTCACTCCAAACTCCCTGACAAATCTTCGATATTTTCTACGGAATTGAGGGCTATTTTAATCGCCCTTGATTTTGCGAAAATATCTTGGAGAAAGCAATTCATTTTATTTTCAGTTTCACTATCTTCACTACAAGCTTTGTTCAACATTAAACTTGAACATCCACTTATACGCCAAATCATGGAGCTACACCATATTTTACTTTCGTCTGGCAAGGACATTAATTTTTGTTGGCTCCCCAGTCATACTGGTATCAAGGGCAATGACAGGGCAGATAGTACGGGGCGCCAAGTGGGACATGGCTCAATTTTGTCAACAAAATTCATTTTTGTGCCACAAAATTCAATTCTGTGTCACAAAATTCACTTTTGTGTCACAGAATTCAATTCTGCGTCACAAAATTCAATTCTGTGCCACAGAATTCAATTCTGTGTCACAAAATTCAATTCTGTCAATTCTGCACACGCATGTAAGAAGGACTACCATTGGTCAGAAACTGCACTGGAGAAATGGGTCACGGTCGCCGATCTACACATTCAATGTCGAGATTTATTTCTCATTCTGCCGATGATTCATTTCTCATTCTGCCATTTTGCTTCAACTATCTCCAAACAGTCAAACGTTGACAAACCCATTCGTATTTAAACTCATTTGCGTTATAATTGTACATAATTCATGTACATGTAGATCTCCCGCGAGTACTGACGTCATTTTAGTGTGTATCGCAAGGTACATTTGCCCCAGTTAAATCAATAATACACGCGCTGTGGCCTGTGTTCTGACTGCTGTCTGTGTTTATAAACAGAATGTGTGTATTGGGCCATTTGAGGAAACCATTTGTAGTATTTGTGTAGATACCATGGATACATGTACTAAGATGGTGTATACTGTAAATAATGCATGTAGACACATAGTTGCGAACACGTAACTTCGCAACTAGTAGACACAGATCCAATACCATTTGTTTCACAAGGTTAGATCTACTGTTAGAATACGACGTCATCTAATGTCATTTTCGAGCATAAAACGTTACCTGATAAATAGAATACCAGGCTAGTGTATTTTAATATCAAGTTTATCAGGCTCGGCTCGGAAACGGTAGGAATTCTTCGGCAAGCCTCGGAATTCCTACGCGTTTCCTAGCCTTGCCTGATAAACTTGATATCAAAATACACTAGCCTGGTATTCTCTATATATGGGCATGCTCTCAGGTCTAGCTATGTCCCGGCTACTTTATGTTTGACCCTGTTTACATAATTGAGGGAAAATTCTGAATATTTTTCTTATTTCTCCTTCAAAGTATATGTGCTTATATGGTGTGACCACTCATTTGTAATCATAATATAACCAAAATTACTGTCCATAAAGAAATATAATATTGATATATGGGGCTATATTTTCGCATTGAAATATTTAAACCTGCAAGTGTACTCCACCATCTAGTAAAATGGACTAAGACCGATCTCAACCAATCAACGTAGAGATGACATACGCAACTAATTTTTGTGGACAAAAATGAATTCTGTCTTCACAAAATTGAATTTTGTTACACAGAATTCAATTTTGTGACACAGAATTGAATTTTGTGACACAGAATTGACAGAATTGAATTTTGTGTCACAAAATTGAATTTTGTGACACAGAATTGACAGAATTGAATTTTGTGACAAGAATTGAATTTTGTGACACAGAAGTGAATTTTGTGACACAGAATTGAATTTTGTGACACAGAATTGAATTTTGTGATTTTTAGTGTTACAAAACTCAATTTTGTACACATAATTAACCTGTCCTGCATAGCGCCCCGTAGATAGTGCTGCCAAGGCCGCCCTGGTGCTACCGACTTATCATTTTCTTCATCCTGTTTGCTATAATGATGTCAAATCATCCATCAACTCATTCATCTCCGACACAATGCAGACCTGGTGGGATCTGCGCACAGATAACAAACTTCATGCTGTGAAACCGACTATGGGCGAATGGACTCCTGGCTACAGACATGTATGCCGGGATGAAGTTGTCCTTAGTCGATTGCGCATTGGACATACACGATTAACGCATTCGTATATGCTCAAAGGTGAGCCGCGTCCATGGTGTATTCCATGCCACAGCGCATTTACCGTGAAACACATCCTACTGGACTGTATCGACTTTGCCGATGTTCGACGCAAACACTTCAATATTACTTCACTTGCGGAGTTATTCCAGGTGGAGAACATTGAAGGTTTGCTTAACTTTCTTCATGAAACCAACTTGTATCTCTTTTGTGTTGATGGGCCGCTAAGCACCATTCCATTCAATTCCCTCAATTTAACAATTCGTTCCCATGAACTAACAATTCGTTCCCACGAATTAACAAATCTTTCCCTCAATTTAACAATTCGTTCCCACGAAATAACAATTCGTTCCCGGTACGGGAACGAATTGTTAATTCGTTGGAACGAATTGTTAATTTGAGGAAACGAATTGTTATATCGTGGGAACGAATCGTTAAATTGAGGGAACGAATTGTCATTTCGTGAGAACGAATTGTTGAATTGTTAATTCGAGGGAACGAATTGTTATATCGTGGGAACGAATTCTTATATCGTGGGAACGAATTGTTAAATTGAGGGAACGAATTAATAAAATAAATCCATGTCCCCTGCGGGGCTCCGTATATAATAAATAGCAAACCAGCTTGTAGATGGTGTTAATATATAATGATACTGCTGAGGATGAATGATTTGTGCCAGTACATGTACATACATACCAATGGATTCTTCTTAAATTATTTTTTAAATTGTTTAAAACGTTTAGCGTCGGCGGCATACTAGTAGCTGGGTCCACAGGTGACTGCACGTCATTATTGTCTATAATATACTTTATAATGGGAACTTAGTCATCGTCAGGTGATTTGTATTCTGCCACCTGTGGCTGGGTCATAAGAATACATGTATTATTATGACCCAGTTCATAGATAGGGTCGGGTTGCCAACACCACAATACTTTTTTAGGCCTGTCTCTTCCACTTTTTTCTACCGAACTACTTTCTGCTGTTAAACACATAGTATATATATATCAGGCGCGGATCCAGGATTTCGGTTAGGGGGGACTTATAGCTAGGGGGTTCGGGGCATGCCGCACCACCGCTCCTTTTTATATCTACATCCCATTTCATGTGTTCTGGCGAATTTTAGAGCAAACAACTTTACCCGCCGAATTTTAGAGTGGTGGGGCGTGCCTGATCCCCCTCCCCCCACCGGAATCAGCCCTTGCATAGTTAAACGTAAAGCTAAATCTAGATCAGAGAAATATGGAGACTGGGATAAAACTGAATAATTATCTTCTGAACTAGCATGATACGATCTCTGTATAACATTATTATGATAATGTGTTCTGATCTGAATTTACCTCCTTTGTCGACGTATTTTGCCGATATTCATTTCGAAAATTCGTCATATTTTCCGTAAATGACGTCGACATTTGACACAAAAATCAGAGCTCACACGGAATTTAATAAAAACGCGTGAGCTCTGAATTTTCTGTCAACTTTTGACGTCATTTACGAAAATTATTGGCTTGTTTTCGAAATCAATATCGGCGAAAAACGGAGATGTGACAAGGGAGGTAAAACCAGACTCTTAATTTATGAGACCCGCCACGAGGAAAGGGGATTATTGCGATCTAAACCAGTGTAGCTAAAGATCAATTAGCACAATCACGCGGCATAATGCGGATCCAAACATTTCGCCAGAGTGGCCAACAGTGTTTCTATATCGTGTCATCGAACAGTCTAGATCCTGATCAGACTACGCGGCTGATCTGGGGCTAGACTGGTCGCAATATCAATAAGTCCCTTGTTGTTGAGGCGAATCACACAGGAGACACTCCATGCGATTTTGTTCCTAAGAACATGTGCGACTTTTCGTGAAATATATTTACAGAAACTGTAATATTTTCTGTAACTGACGTCGAAACATTACGAAATTTTCATAGCAATTGCGAAATTATATCCTGTAGTAGCTTTGAAAAGTTCGTCAACTTTCGACGTCATTTACGGAAAATATCGTAAATTTTGTAAATATTTTTCATGAGATATCGCACATGTTCTATCAGGTACAAACTCGCATGGCGATTCACATATGTTTGTGAATGTGTGTACTTACAATACAGGCTCCGGTGTGACCTATATATCTGTTTGTTGCGGTTAATTTCGCGTGCTTGTAAATCATATAGTAAGATTGTATCTATTATGTATGTGTCCCCGTGAATAGGTGGGTCTGTTTGTCTCGGGTTACCGGGGTAAAGTTAACATTTTTATTTTTAATTTAAAAAGCAATATTAGACAAACATAGTCTGGTAGGAAATAATCCGGATGTGTTTGGTTTATTTTTTTATTATTTAAAATGAAGCAATATTATTGTATGTTTTTTATTTAAAATGAAGCAATATTAGAAGTATGGATACATCAACTAAGGCGGTGTGCCCAGACGTCCGAACAAACCGAATTGCTTTGTATATGCCCCGTAAAACAATAATCACCAGTAAAAGATACATATCTGATTTTTCTGTAATGTTATGCAAGTACATATTGTATTATCAAAATAGAGTGACTTTTGCACTCATTTGACCCATGTGCACTTAATGACCCCAAAAATGACCTTGTTTTTTTACTGTGTGCGCATAACTTTTAAGGTATAGTATTCTCCATTATTTACAATAACATAAACCAAAACAATGAGGTCAAAATGGATATATTACCTTGCCAAGGTGGAAGACTTTGTGAGTCCGACCAAATTTAAATAAAGTTTGTTAATATAACTTCATGTAACCAATACATGTACTAAACTTAGATACCACCCGTCTCGTTTATCATATTGTGGAATAATAAACGTTTTACATATTATGCAATATTTAGATTTTTTTTGTATTTTAGACCGTTTGTCCAATAATTGGAAATATTTCAACAACAATGTATTTTGAGAATTACATATTGCATACTTATTTTGAGGAATGTGATTACTAGAGATTGGATTTTTGTCATTTTATGGGTGAGTAATGGTTATGACATGTTAATAACGTAAAATACTGATAGTCCAGTTGCTTGCAAACACTAAACAAATTGAAATTTGGGAATACATGTACATGCAATTAATTTGCCAATGTTGTTGTTGTTTATTTACATAGCAACAATTGTGTTCATCTTTCTGTATCTTTATGGAAACGTTATTTGAAAACATGTTTTTAAAATATATTGCATTCCGACCAATTATAATAAAATGTATTAGTATAACTTTTATATAATATATACATGTAATATAACACAATTTTGTATATATTGTTGAATAATTAAAAATCAACATATTATACAATGTATGCATGAGATTTTACTATTTTTAGACCATTTTTCAAATAATTTGAATTATTTCTGCAACAATGTATTTTCATGGCAATTTTTTTATAAGGACCCCCCCACCCCACGATTATCATATATTGGGTTTGATCATTTTATAGGTGAATACATGGTTATGCCATGTTATTAGTGTGAAAGTACTTATTTTCCAGTTGCTTGCAAACACTGAAAATCGAAATTTGGGAATTCAAGTAATACATGCAGTTAATTTGCCAATGGTATTGTTTTATTTTGTTTTTCATGTGTAACTACCTGTCTGGATATCCATGGACACGTCATTTTAAAACAATGTTTTAAAAATACGAATTCTTTACGAATTGATAGTCAGAAATATTCTGAAACGGTTTCAAAATGCAACAAGAAGGTGGACATGTTATTGAACACCAATGTATGATCAGCCATGTGACCGCAGTGCACCACGTGACTTGTGACTTGTATCGGTCCCGGATTATTTGGATAAATAATACAATTGCTATTTTTCCTCAGTAAAATGTTTGCCAAATTATGTAATGGGTAAATAAATAACACGTTGAGCTCCTTGTGGCATTTTTAAATCGCTTCATTATGCTACTGTTTGTTTTAGGTAATGTTTGCATGTTTTTATTTTGTTTGCACATCATACTAATTAAATTGTTCATATGAATGCTTATTATAACCTTATTGCGTGGTGTTTAAGAATAATACCCTTTTGGTGAAGGTTTGAAGTGAACAAAATAATATTGTTGTGTATTAAATTACAAAAAAAAATATCACATTTTTGAATAGTCATTTTCGCCAATTGAGGATATTATATCAATTTTACATTGTTTTGGATGATTCAAGAAAAATCAAATTATCTTTACAAATAGACTTCCACTCAGTATGTATGCGCAGTAATTGTGTTTGCATTCAGCAATGCGGGTGTGTTCAGCAGTTTGGGTGTTTTAGCTAATTTAAAAAAAATGGGGGGGGGGGGGGGGCTGGATCGCGGAATGCGGGTTGAACTATAATTATAGCCATTTGTCATTATTTGGAAAATAATTAAGTAGTCTAATCGCACTATAGATCGAACAATTTCCAACATGCCCCTTTGCCATATCGTCTGGTAACTGCGTCGTCGATACTATACAGGCCCTCACGCGATCTTGGGGCGGCTCCACCATCACCCGCTTTTCGAAAAGTGCGGCCGTTTTTTCGTCCTCGCGCCATGTCTCGAGAGAATCGTGGGCCAACCGGATCAGAGCGTTTGCGCGAGCTAAACGATATTTAAGGGCCGAGTTGCCTACTTCAAGCAGAGCCAAATAAAGCTCGTCAACTAACATCGTTCTATATAAGGGCCTGCAAAAAAAGTTCTAAACGTTATTGCTTCGCAATAATTAATGCTTCGCAATATAGTAGCTGAGAAGGCCTGTCGCAGCTATTCCCACGACGACGAACGCGGTCTCGCGGTCTCTTTGGGCATCTGACGGTACACAGAAGTCTGAAAGCTGGGGCTCGGGATCCAGCGGCACGAGAAGTTTGCCTTTTTGCGGATATGCCCGCGCATTGCGGCGTCGGCGTCCCGGAAATATGGCACGGCGTACGTGATTCTTGCGGCGAAGATCCTCGTTGATCCAGTCCAGGCGGGCAGTTAGTTTTTGGAACCATGCTACCTGGGCGTTCTGGAGTTGTTCTGTAGCAAAATCATGGCGCGTGCGCTCCTCATCTACGTCCAAGCTTCGTACACTCGAGAATAGAAAGTTGCTACCGCTGAATGTCAATGCATTCACCGCTGCTTCACCTACGAGCATTGTGAACGAAGAAGCCATTATACCAATTAATTAATTAACTTCGTTCATTAGCTTCGCTCATTAACTACGTTCATAAGTTCATCTTTGATAGTCGAGCAAACCCGTTACTGAGGGCCGCTATCAACACGGCATGATATGCCGAATTCACTACCATTTTACCATAGTATTCAGCCATTGCCAGTTATTGCATATGAAAGGTGTGGCAGCTGGATCAGCTGGTTGTCGCTAAAGGCTCACCCATAGAGCACCTGCAACTACAAGCCCAGAACAACCCACGGGATGATCCAGGTCGGCGCCTGTTCTTTCGGAACTGCCTTCGGGTGTCCTTCCGAAGGAACTGCCGGTGTTCTTCCGAAGGAACAACTAAGAACTGTTTGGCCTCTCGAAGCTTGGCGAGTATTTTATCTT
Source organism: Conchocele bisecta (assembly GCA_029237695.1). Classification (NCBI taxonomy): domain Eukaryota; kingdom Metazoa; phylum Mollusca; class Bivalvia; order Lucinida; family Thyasiridae; genus Conchocele; species Conchocele bisecta. The sequence continues at coordinate 59,715,273 of CM055273.1, read as the reverse complement.
GTTTAGCTTTCCGGGCAGCAGCCCCTGCCTGCCCTGCTGCCTGTCGTTTTGGGTCGTTATGCCGTTGCGGTTCCCGCTCCGTCACTGTCGCAGGTGCGTCGATCGTGCGTCAACATTTTCTGAACTTACCTCTGGGCATACGTGTCCAAAATGGCAGTGCTTAGCTGTGGTCAACGCAGTTGTCAGCGGTGCTAAGAACATGCCAACTTGTAGTAAATTCCGCAGCAAGCTGATCTTAGCGCATGTCCAAGAATGGGGTCCATTTTGAGGTCGTCGACTAGTTCCGCTTGATTCTGGATTGGCAGAAACATACTTGCCACTGCTGCGTAGAGCTAAATGGCTGCTGCCCCTAGGGTTTTTGTCATCACCGCGCCTAGCCGCGATTCGTATCGGACATACCATTTCTCAATCTCTATGTCCTGCAACCAGTGCACCGATCCGTTGGCGCCGCTCAGAGCTCTGTCGTTCCATCTGTTTCTGTCTTGTCAATGCTGTTCTAGCTGTTTCGACAGACTGGGCAGATATGTTCGGCAATGTATAGAAACGAGAAACATACAGTCATAAAAGTTTGTCTCGTTAGTTTGAATTGCTGAAATTTGCACTTGATATAATTCTTACAAATCCACATGTCTATATGAAAACACTTGTTATTTAAATAAAATAGACAAGAAAATATTATTTTGTGATTTAAGATAATGATTACATTCACCACTGTACGCTATGCGACTGTGTCCTACCTAAGCAGGATGTTCATGACGTCCTGATTCTGTCCTAACTGAAAGTCTAGCTCCGACAGAATCGTCTTGATATGGTGAGCCCAGTTTAAGCTACCATATCCTATACCGCCGCGCTGTCATCGTCGTCTCTGAGCATGTTGCATTCTGTCCACTTCGTCATCTTTTCGCGTTTAATGGCAGAAAAATGGCGTCAAATGATGAAATTATTCTCGATTTACGGAATGGTGCGCGGGTTTCCGCGTGAGCATGTTATACATACTGCTTAACAGGTTTATCGTCTGTATTTACCAGTTTCATCCAATATGTTAACATGTGTAAATGGCTTTCTACCTACCTTCTACATTTTCATTTTATCGGTAATTGGCAATGTGATGTTAATGAAAACATGTGTTGCATATGAGAATCGTCTCCAGTGCACTGTCAAAACAGTTTTTTTTTTATCGAGAAATACTGAATATAAAACATTTCCAGCAGACGACAAAATTTTAATTCAGCGTAGTAAGGGTTAAAGTTGTTTTCTAACTCTATATAATTATTATCATAGTATGTGTACGGTACTTTTACGTCCATTTTCAAACACCATAAATTATACCTGTAATTTGCAGCAAAATGCGACAGTTTACCACCAGTTGGAGTCGGAACTTAAATGCCGTAAAACACAGGAAAGTGCATTTCCGGACGATTAGATTTCAAAATGTTTCCGGTGGGGGGTGGGGGGGGGGGGGGGGGTGGGGGACATGCACACGGACCCCCATAGCATACTCGCTCCACTCCTAGCTTGAAAATAGGACCCTCACCTCGTTCCCCAAATGCTTTTTACGACTATATGTAGTTTTTTTTAACTTTCACACTAGCATTAAATAACATTTTGTCCATTTATCCATATAATCACATATATACTGTACATATGTACACTCTCGGTAAACGATATACTAATACAACGCATTTATCGCGTCCATACGCCAAATAGGCTGCCGACACAGTCTGTTCAAATGCTACGGAATATTATTCGTTTCTGATCGAACAACCCCGAGAACGTATTTTCACATAGGGTAACCTATGTATTGGAATCGCCTCGGACAGTTAGCCACGCCTTAGACACCCCTCGATGTACTAGTCCGTAGTGATATCTTGGAATAACCATAACAACAAAATGCATTGTGTTACTCAACGTTTAACTGTCATACGCAACCGCTAATTGAAAATAATATTATGAAAAACTACTTGCACTGAACAATATCAACAACGGATGTTCTACGTACAAAAATACATCGGATTATTTTGTTGCGCGTTCAAGTTGTGATGCCCCCATTTGCGTCACAAATCGTGCGGTCATCGCTAAATTTAGTAACAGGCTATAGTTTTCGGCAGAGTTAACTCCCCTCCGAATACTCTCCACCGGAAGCGACCTCCGTCGAGAGGTTACAGCTACCTGTTGACCCAGATTTGTTTAATGATCGCGATTGTGTCGCAACAAAACTCGCACGTGTAGGTCTAACTGATGTTAATCCTCATTCTATCGATGGATTTACAGTGGATTTTAGTGACATTCCCGAATTCGGCCTGATTGAAATTTGTCTATGGTGGCCAATACACGCCAACGTGAGTGTCAATTCTACGTTCAGAGAAGGGGGCCAATAAGTGATACATTACAGTCAGGGAACAAATTAATGACAGCATAACACATCCAGCGTAGATTAATACCCATATTAATGCAAGTACTGAAAATACGACAAAAAAATAATTCTAACAAGTTTGGGCTTCCATACATTGAACATTTTGTCAGCGGTTTCCCCAATGACGTCATTTGTATGTTTTAATATACTCAATCCGGGGCCAACTATTTATTCACAAAACAGAAGTAAACATGGCGATGTCAAAGTAATGCAGAAACTTTAACAGAAATCCTGCTACAACATTGTTTTGTAACGACAAGGCATTTTCAGGCGCGACACCGCTTCCGTGGCGGAATTCTTGTAATACCTTATGTTCAGTACTTTCAGTACTTTGATTATATTTTGGCATGGTCTACATACAGTTAGTTGGTTTCTATGGCAAGCCAAAGGTTTCGCTAATGGTACATAATGCACTTATATTAGCCCTTACTAATAGTGAATATATTTTCAAGTACATCGCTTTGATTTTGGGACACACTATATACAAATGATAATGTGTATTTAATACAACTTATTAAGTGACAATCAAGTAAAATATGCCAACATACGGTTTAAAGATGATCCGATATTAAAGCATGAAAATTTTACCTTATAAATAGATACGACGAGCCAAGGAATTCATACGTGATCCATAGCCTCACCTCACCTCAACTGATTTTAAGTAACTAGTATCACCGTCAGTATTGCAGACCCGTAGCCAGACCTGTTTGAAGGGGGGGGGGGGGGTCGTTTCGAAGGCCCCTGAGGTATATAGGGGGGTCTAAAAAAGTGGACCTCGATGCTAAAAAAGTGTACTTCGAGGCTGGGCGGGGGGGGGGGTGTCGACGACCGCTCCAGCAGGTAAGTGTCAGTTTAATTAAATATGTTACAGCTTACAGGACATTATCAACAACGTATCTGGTATGTACAGACGTAGAAATAAATATGATGTCCAACGATCACGCTCACACTATTAATGACAACGTATTTTCTGAATAATTCGTTAGCAAAGATGACATCTTTTTGTACGTAAATTTGAATCGAGGGAGCGTGATTAAAGTGCTGATTTCTGGATAACTAACACGTGTTATTGTCCCTTTTCGGTGGCTATATCGAGTAAATACAGTCTAATTGTTCCGTGGAAAGTGTCAGCTCTCTACATGCTTGATATGAGATGTTTTTATGGCATTTTCTGATTTATCTCGTTATGTTTAGAACTGGTGGAATAGTGAAACAATTATACTCATTATTTAATTCCCATAAAAAATAGTGTGTGCCTACTGAGTGGGAATGTACCTTTAATGTGAAGGATATATGAGCCGCGTCGCGAGAAAACCTGTCTTCGGGAAATTATTGGTAAAATTAACATTTTGTTACTATGACAATGGTATTTGTATGATGAATTGAATGCTTTTTATTTGATCATGATATCTGCAATATTCATTAATATATTATAGTTTATGCAACGCCACTATGCAGGTCGTTTGAGCAAATGAGACGTCACATAAAAGCCACGTCAAACGACGTTACAGTATATATGGGCCGCGCTATACGAAAACCGGGCTTAATGACAACGTCATGAAAAGCGGTAAACGACGTCGGAAAAACGACGTTTGCAGCCCTCCCATTTACGTTTACTGGTGTCAATTAACATTAAGTGTGAACAGAAAACGGAAAAGTATAACTTACTGAAACGTTCACTAATATGAGACGCGATGCCTTGCACCTTAGTACACATATTGTGACGCCATGACTTGACGGCACGTACTTGTGACGTCACTGAACGTGAATACATGTTTGACGTTATGGCCATGGTGTCGTGACAAAATATTATAGCAATGATACTTGCACGAGTTCCTCGCAGCATCAATGACTTATAAATGCTTCAGGCGCTGTGCATTGTCACCTAACTGTCGTTCTTTGACATTGTCACTCTTTTTCGTCGGTTATCCTTATGAATTCAAAATGGTGAACGCATAATTTAACTGGCTACATTTCAGCGAAGTCCTCGCTTACACTGCACATTGAATCCTAAATAATCTTAAATATGAACAACCTAGTGTATGCCAACGATATTACCATCTATTATCTTGGTAAATTGAGACACTTTTGAACAATTCAATCCAGTACTTAGCGAATCATATTCCATTTAATGCCACTCATTTTTTACACTGGCCAACTTTGTGTCTTCAACTTTCGTTATGTATAACAGCAATGCCGATATATTGCTATATTGATAAATTATAGTACATGTATGGTATAATGTTCACATAGTACTATAGCCACATTGTTTGTGATACCAAAATTGTTGCACTATACTATAATACATACAGATTTTAGTCAAAAATAAATTTCGTGTGACAGGATAATCCTGTCAGACATGTACAACATACTACCATGCATTGTGTTTTAAGTGATTTTCAAGCCACAAAATAAACTCGGACACCTGGTACTTATCACTTCATGTTTCCAGCACAAGTTCCGGCGACCACCGATATTAGTGGTGGCAATATATTACTCAGGGATCCTGCACCATCACGGACCCCCACATATCCGGGCCGGTACAGAAACCATATTATCCCAGAAAACCCCTTCATGTTGTTCCCAACACAAGTTCCGGTGCACAACGGTGCTGGTGTTGGAAATATATTACTCAAGGCTCCTGCACCATCACGGACTCCTACATATCCGGGCTGGTGCAGAAGCCATATTATCCCAGAAACAGGAAGCATAAAATCATTATTTTTATACAAAGTAAGAACAATATATTTATGCTTCCTGAAGCTGAAACAACCAAATTATTGGGAGAGGCACAACTTGCCTCTAGGTAGTCAACTTCGTTCCGTACTTTAAACCAGTATTACAATTAGAATCTCTTAAAATAGATGGACTGGTTTCCAGGCACCCCATGCCGTTGCCGCATATGACCAAGCGCAACACAAAACCATAACATGGGTTCTGTTTCCAGATCCTCAATTTATCATGCATAAATTAATTTTTGGAAGAGAACAGCGATTTGGTCAATAGTTTTCACGTCTATTTTCCCTATCCGCCCCACCTCCTACCTGTTCCTTTGGTTCTTAAGCTATTTATGTAGTGTACTTTTGTTGGTGGGTTACACTGGCCAACTTTGTGTCTTCAACTTTCGTTATGTATAACTGCAATGCCGATATATTGCTATATTGATAAATTATAGTACATGTATGGTATAATGTTCATATAGTACTATAGCCACATTGTTTGTGATACCAAAATTGTTGCACTAGTATCTATAGTACTATAATACATACAGATTTTAGAATTGCTTGAACGTGCGTGACGTCATGTTTTGACGTCATTCCCTCGCCATGCGTCACAAATCCAGTGACGTGATTCAAAGCAAAATGGCGGCGTCCACGCTAGGTAGATTCGGTATTGTATCTGATTAAATCTCCGATTTATTTACGATGCTCTTCAATATTGGCTCGAGTTAGACTACACAGTTGTTATAATAAGCATTGCAATCATAATGGACATGTCCGTGTCGTTGGTTACGTCGCATATCCTGTAAAAATGGACAAAATTCAGCTGCACCGACAGCGACTTCGATTTTAAAATTCGCCGCCATCTTGAATTTGCTGTTGAGACTAATATTAGGCTACTTCAGGTATAACATATTAGGTTACTTCAGATATAAACAGCATTTATTCAACCCCCTTTATTATGCTTTTCAAATAGTCATGGTCGTGAACATAAGTGTAGTGTGTCTTATTTTCATGTTAATTTCAACTAAAAATAGTTTCTTTCATCAATCATGTTGATATTCGATCAGACGTTTTGTTATCCCTATCCGAATCCGGATCCTGTAATGCTAGACGATATTATTCATACAAAAACGTGATCCAACTTAGTTATCATATCCTCATGCACATACCTTGCACACCAGCTGCGTTAATACAGAAACAACACCAGGAAGTGTGTCAAAGATATGGTAACCCGAGTTAATTCGAAAGTTTCAACAAAACCGTGTAGACACAGGTGAGCCAACTCATAACGAGCCGTGTCATCAGGCCCATCATTGGCCCAATGCCCGAATCATATGAAGTTTGAAGACAATGGGGTTTCGGTTACAGAGCTACTACTAATTAAGTACAAAAAAAACAGTAACGCTAATTTAAACAAGAAATGCGTCTGTCGAACGCGGATGCCACCTGCATATTTGAGAAACTGTGACAAAGTGGTTAACCGAAAAGTGTGACGGACGGACGGACGGACGGACGACGGAAGGATGGACAGACAGACGGATGGACAGACGGACGGTCCAAACACTATATGCCACCCGTTTCTTCGAAACCCGGTGGCATAAAAACAACACGTTAATATACATTTATCAAGGTCACTTGACCTTCAAGCATATCAAGTTTGAGGCAAATCAAACTTACGGTTACGGAGATAGGTAGGCATCAGAAAAGTTTAAAGAAAATATTGTGGGACACACACACAGGGTAACGACTATAGGTACAGTATCCCAAAATCTGTTTTGGGGTAAATGTACATAACAGTATTATACATGTATCAGTATGTGTGAAATAATAAAGATGGGCGTTATCCAGGACTATGACATCTGATAATTTATTTATTTAATGGTGTTTAACCCATTGCCTGCGGAATTCACTTTCATGTGTATACAAATACATGTATATGTTGTGACCATTCATTCGAACCGTCTCGATGAGATGGTTCAAATGGTGGTCACCACATACATGTATACCGGTACATTCAATGAGAAATAAAGACATTATGTTAAATCTTCAGAATGTAATGATTGTACATTTCTATGCACTTGTTTGGGACAAGCATATTCCACCGAGGCTTTGGCGAGTTTCTGACACTATATCACCAGGGTATCCATTATATGCACTGGTGTGGTACAAGGACATTCCAGCCGAGTGTCAGACTATGTTGTCAGAAACGAGGCTTTGCTCATGAGGGTGGATTATCATTGTCTACACAAGTTCATACGATGGATAATTATTCTTGCCCCTATACAGAACATATTTGTGTAATCGAAAAGATTTATCTGAGCCAGAATAATACTCCACTATTTATTCATTGAATTTATCTGACGTTTGATATGTCCAATGTGACGTGACAATTTATTCTAACAATAGGCGACTACTGGCAAGCGTCTCAGGGATGTAGCTGTGGGCACATTGAAAGGCAGCGCCAGAGCGGATTTATATCTGGGCCAGAAGCTACAACAAAAGTCGCCCAATGTGTCAACCCCTGCCGGAAAGAGGCGTGCCGTAGTGACGAGTACACCAATCCATAAACATTCTCCAACGAAAAAAGTAAGAATTCCATCTGAAATGTTATTGCAAGGGCTTCAACTTAGCTTGTATTATATATGTGCCCCCCCCCCCCCCCCCGTCCCCAATCTGAAAAAGGGACCTAACAACAAATGTGAACAGTTACCCCAGATTAGCGAAATATGAATGTCAACACCTTCCATGTTTTTTCTATAGTTTATTGCGCCAAATGTAATTGCTATTAAGCACATGTTTTTACGTTGATTGTGGTGTAGCAATATATAGTAAGCAATATAGTGCAACCTATTGCCTACATGTATACAGCAGACAACATGGGGAGGGGTGGACAAACATGCACATGTCAGAGCTCCAGATAAGTTGTCTCATAAGAGTATTAATATATTATAGCCCCATATTTCAAATTCAATGTGTATTTTACTTTTGTTTGCTTGAATGTTTGTTTGTTTGTTTGTTGGGGTGTAACGGCCAATCAACAGCTAAGGTCATTTAAGGCCGGGTCAATGGGTTTAGTACTAAATCCCATATATTAGCTGTACAAGTACATGTACATGTTCAAGTACATATACAAATGGGGGGAAAATCCCAAAATCAGAACTGAATATTTACAATAACAAAACTATATATTCAGCCCTGAAATCAGAATAATCCTGATCTGATGCCAGGTCCTCGCCACACCAGAATAACTTGGCCCTCCCAAAAGCAGTAGTAGCAGTAATAATCTTACTACTTTTATAATGGGTAATAACCCAATTCAACTCCCAGGTAACAAAAGAGCCAAAGATAAAAACGTACCTGAGGGCCAAACCAGGCAAATCGTGATTCCTATAAGGAGGAACCCCTACCGTTAATTTACGCCGTCTCATTCGCCCGACCACCACCCACTATTTTACTTTTACAAATGTATTCTTAATTTTCTTTCCTTACTAAATACGTAACAAATGATAACAAAATAAAACAAATGCAGCTCAACTATAAAGTAAATTTTCAACTTTATTACGGTATGTTCACTACTCAATTTGAAAATCAATGCGTAATTCACATTTCTGCGAGTATTTTGTACTCACACTTTTGATAATCAGTGCATATTCTGCTAAAATAACTATGTAAAATACGCCAATACGCACCTGGAGCTCTGACATGTACATGTACACATCAACTAGCACCATACATACTTTCAAACTAAAAATTTATCAATCGAGCCCATCAACTGAATGGCAACAATTGTAGATCCTGGTCAGAGTGTACAGATATCGTGCAGATTTGAGTCAACACAGGCAGGTTGCATAGTTAATACTCCTGGTTTTAGCACATCGGGACACATACTACATGTACATGGACATTGTAGGTAGCTACAGGTAATTAATCAGAGCATCACAAGTTTCGTGTGTGAATACAATACAATGAGGATTACATGAATATTTGCACGACATAACAATGCTATGAACATGTTGTTGAATTAGCCTCCATAATTAGACAGTGCTCAGTAAAAATATCCCACCCTACAGCAGAGCTCCAGATAAGTTTTGTGTCTAAAGCGTACTACACCCCCTGATTTAAAAATCATTGCGTATTTTACTTTTACAGATGGATTATTGATTTTCTTCATTACTAAATAGAGAAAAAATTATAACAAATTTAAACATTCACTTAGTTTGCTTTTTGCAGCTCAACTAAGTGAATGTTTAACATTATGACAGTATTTTCACTACTCAATTTGAAAATCAATGCGTATTTTCACATTGTTGTGTATTGTGTACTGCCATTTTTGATAATCAATGCGTATTCAGCTAACATAATTGCATAAAATACGCCAATACGCACCTTATCTGGAGCTCTGCCTACAGGCTGTACATGTATAGAAAATGCTGCTCTCTATAGGGTAAGAAATTATTTAGTTATTACATTACACCATGTTTCAGATCCAGCCGACTAAAACCAGAAGTGGCTGCGTGCGATCTGCGTGTACCTACATACGTCAAAGTCACTACAAAGAGGCATTGAAGTGCCTCAATAACAGCAGCATCTCCTTTAGGCGAAGTTTGAAAACTTTTGTGACGACAATTACTGAAACAACAGTCAATTTGGAACATAAAGAGCCAACAATCATTGTTTTCAGCCTTGGATGAATTTACATGGGACAAGGCATTGGAGGAGACGACCAGATACTGCCCAACTATGTCGGCTGTCCTCGAAGCCATGTTCAGGACACCAGCTGGGAAATATATTCGAGGACGAAAACGGCCGACGAGTTTAAAACCATTTGTTGGAACCGTCATTGGCTTGACGGTATTTGGACAACAGCCCAGAACTATGAAATTGTTCCAACAAATGACCGCACTACAAATGTGGTTGTCTGGTTGTTCCAGAGATGTAAGTATTATGGATAAATGGGGCCTATGGCTAATGTAACCAGTGTAGCCCCATACACGCTGCATGATCAAGGCCTGCACTGTGCACCATTATTCAGTTAATTAGGAGGTACATGTAGACTGATAAAAGTCCCATTTAATCCAGTCAAAGCCTCAAATATATATGTACACGGTATTCTCAGAATCTCTGTATGTTTCGGAGATGTGTACATGTACATGTACATACTTCGTATATTGTTAGGCAAAATAAACATTCATTGACCATTACTGGACATGTTAATTAGCATTATTATACACTGTACTTTTTACATCCAACATGAATTTCCACTCTTGATATCAGTGATGATAATTTTTGTGGTACATGTACCTTTATCATGCTGCATAAAACAATAAACAGCCCACAAATATAGCATATTTTTTCTTATTTTCCATGAAAACACAGGAGACAAGGAGACAATTATAATGAAATGCCAAGACATGTTTTCATTTCGAAGCAAACTATTCAATAATTGCTGTCTGTTGATGTGTAAACAATAGTGTGATTTTATTTTACATAATTGTTTTGTTTGTTTCTTTATTAGTGTTTAACGGCCTATCAACAGCTAAGGTTATGTAAGGCCGTCAAACGGGTTCAATCCCATTTTAACCTGCTGCATTGGGTAACGGTAGTAAAAGCCATAGTGCTATGTCTAGTTGAACATATGCCACGCTAATTGACAACGATTGGTCAATGTCAATTTAACCCTTACACAGCTGAATTAAATTGTGTCGTCTGCTGTTGGCGTTCTAGTTTCCATTGTTCACATCGACAACATGGTTTGGTAGAACTTTAGAATCATTTTCATTTCTGTCAAACCATGTTTTGTTGAAATGGGGGGAAACGTGATACAATCCAATACAACAGCCTACATTAGAAAGGCGTGTTCATAGACTCATTGACTGTGCATGCTGTAAACTGTATTTGTTGATAGAATAAGTAACACTAAATGTATCTACAAGTGCAGGCCCGTAGCCAGACCTGTTTGAAGTCGACGACCGCTCCGACCCCCCCCCCCTGGCTACGGGCCTGAAGTGTTAGTATGTATACTATCAAACATTGAACATAATAAAATATGATATGCATATGTAGTGAACAAACCTAACGCACCACTATCGTGTTTAAATCATTATTAGCGGATTTCTGGCTTCGTAATTTGCTACCATCGCATACTAGATTATGCATATACATGTACCGTCAGAAAGATACATTGTAATAAATTCAGAATTTAGTTCAGAATCTAATTGACGTCATTTACGTAACAGTTAATTGTGACGTAATTTATTGATGTCGACATTACGTCAATCACCATAGACCAAAAAATAACCGACATTCCTGGTGTTTGAAATTGTAAATTATATGCACATCGCATCGGTGATTGTAACAAATGCATTTTTTCTGTAGAAATGAATAACAAGAATTTGGATATAATTTGGATAGGAAAATGGGTGCACATATCAATGACTTCAGCGCCCGATGGGGTCTAGAGGGTAGTCGGGCACCCCCGGGTATTTTTAAATAAATTAAAAATCGTCTGTCCATTCCTTACTCTCGGAATTAAATTTACATCTCAGAAGGTTTTCCTGTGTAGCCAATAATTAGACTAACATGCCATGTCTCTATATCATGTTTAACTTCTATTTTTCATTATCTGACTTTTATCATTTATTATTTACTTTGCTATATAATGGTAGTAAAGCCATAGTGCGTTGTCATACCGCAGATAAGTTTCTCGGCTTTTTATTGGCTAGCTTGCCTGGTCATATATATTATATGACCTGCCAAGGCCGTCGAACATAGAGAAATTGCGATTCCCTCCGGCGCCTCGCGTCCAATGAAGACACATTTTGAAAGCTTCTAGCGATTGCGAATTGTATTCCTCACTAAACACAATAAAACCCCGAATTGATCAATGCAAGTAACAAATTGTACACTCAAGACCAGTCTTTATTGTTTATTTTTCCATAAATATTCTTCGCTCATCAAAATATGAGCGAAAAATTAGCCAAAATAACGAAAATTGCTTTTCAAATCGCAACACGCTCGACTTCGTGACACGGCTATATTTAGGTCACAAACTATGGGTTCCACGCACGAAACCGCGGCGTAGCAATGACAGCGAATGTTTGGGAACCAGTCGCATTATTCTAGAGGCGCCAAAGGGAGAGCAGATCGATAGAGCAGTGGAATATAAATTAAATTACACGATATAAAAAAAACTGTCATAAAGTCGTTTTCGATGGATTTCTTACTCCATATTTAGTTTGTTTTCGTTTAATAAAAAAACAAATGTTCATTTACGCCTTTATATTAAGACTGACGGTAGAAAATCGAATCTCGGATTATTTTTCTTCCTGAAAAAAAAACAAACCGCAAAGATCAAAAGAAGAGATATGTTTATACGGCCAAATACAGGATCTGCGGTATGACAAATACGTTATTGTGATTCTACACAGGCTATATGGTGTAATATTGCCCGTCTGAAGGTATGTTCACCCTCGGCTATCGCTATCGCCTCGGGTGAACATACCTCTAAAGTTTATAAGATATCTCATATACAATTTTATATAAGATATCTACTAAAATATATAAGATATCTACTAAACTTTAGTATATCTTATATATTTTAGTAGATATCTTATATAGTTTAGTAGATATCTACATTAATAATGTAAATAAGATATCTACTAAAGTATATAAGATATCTTATATATTTTTAGGAAAGTTTAATTAAATTAAAAAATAATGCCTTCTCCCCAATAATTTAGCGCCGCAGCAATTTTCTACACTGTTCATACATATACCCTTGCTAGGGTCTACACTCACCATTCAGGGTATACGATGGTCGCCTGGGACGGCGGTCTGAGCATCCGGTTGATCATGATCTACACTGTTTACATGCATAACGCCATTAAAATGACCTTGGCCTTTTTATGCCCCACCACAATAGTGAAGGGGCATTTAGTATTACCCTTGTCCGTCCCGTCCGTCCCGTCCGTCCATCCGTTCGGGGTTAGGGTTAGTGTTGGGTACTTGTTATACAGTAAAAACCCAACACGTATCCATTGGTAGGAACGGACGGACGGACGGCCGTCCGTCCTCCCCGAAATGTCAAAACGTCATCCTTTTATTTGAGATTTCAAACGTCTTCTTTACAAGAACCGGTTGGCCAATGGTAGCCAAACTTCACCGTCTAAAAATACCACAAAGTCTTAAAAAATCTTCTTGCGAACTGCTGGACGGATTTCGACGAAACATGGTATAAACTATCGATGTACAATGCTCTTCCAAAGTTGTTAAAATGGTGACCCCAGGGTCAAAAATGGTCGTGGCCCGTGGGGTCAATTAGGGGTCAAATTTCCTTTTGTGACCGAATATGGTCATGTCACATACCAAATGTATGATATTGATGAGACGATCGATCTGGTGCATTCTTGTCAAAATCGGATGATCCAAGATGGCCTCCGAATTGTCATGAGGTCATCCTTTTATTACATATTTCAAATGTCTTCTTCTCATGAACCGCTGGGCGATGTTGGTCAGGGATGATGTATTGGTGAAGCCTTTTGTTAACATGGAGGTCATCGCTAATCCAAGTACATGTTTTCCTATTTAATGACTCGTTTGCTCAACTTTTCGTTAACTCAACGTATTTGCCTTGCTACCATGGACTTTGAGTAAACAAGTGTAGACTCTGATCGAATTTCATGAGCATGTGATGATGTGTGTAGATTATAATAGAGGATTAGAGAGTATGCATCTCTTAACGGTGAAGGCCAGCCTTACCAAGATTCACACCGAGATCCAGTTATATATGAGGCCAAGTGATCTTGGTGTAGTGTACTTGTGTATTGCCATCTGTACATGACTTTGTTAAAGGTTAAACAGACACAGAACCCCATTCAAAATCAATCTAATGGAGGCTGGAAGGGCATACGTAATCAGGGCTCCAGATAAGGAATTAGTAATTGAGTATTGTCACTCCCCTCATTTCTGAAGCAATTGGGTATTTCAAAATTTTAATTGGGAAAAATTAAATCACACTACTGTTTACACATCAACAGACAGCAATTATTGAATAGTTTGTTTCGAAATGAAAACATATCTTGGCATTTCATTAGAATTGTCTCCTTGGAGACAATTCTAATGAAATACCAAGATGTGTTTTCATGGAAAATAAGAAAAATATGCTATATTTGTGGTCTGTTTATTGTTTTCTGCAGCATGATAAAGGAACCACAATTGTTCTCATTGCTTTTCGATACTCACTACTTCTGATTTCAATTGGGTTTTTGGCAATTTTAATTGGGTATTACGCAAATACCCAGCTTATCTGGAGCTCTGCGTAATGGTGAAGTGCATCCTTATCGGGATTCACACATGGTCTGATACACTGGGATTTTTCTCTCTGCCTGTTCACATCTGCCTATAGCTGTATAATGAAAATTAATGAACACTGGTGGTCATATAGGACGCCATCTTGAATTCCCAAGTCAGCACAAGGCTGATTTGCAGAGACCTTTCGTATGTTATTATACATAAATCAATACAATACAACTTATCTTAAAACAGAATCAGATTGCTAACTGTTTGTTCTACCTGCGGCAATACCTGAGACATACAGCAGCCATCTTAGCGGCTGTTTTCTTCTTATTAATATTTTGCGTAGTGTTATTATGTGGCTTAAAGTGTTGAAATCTTGAAAGTATTATTTGATATTTTCTTAATATGAAACGGATTTTGATGAAATATGGCACAGCAAACGCGTCTTCATGAGCTGCATTTGGTGGTCAAGGGAGTTTGGCATAGACTTATGTCGGAGACACGGAAATCGATTCTTCGCAAAAACGAGACCACCAAATGCAGCTTAACAGTTTTGATGCGCCATATTTCATCAACATCCGTTACGTAATAATGACACTATAAAATAATACGTACTTTGAATCGGATGGATTCTGGAAATTTCAGTACTTGTTGTCGTTGTTAGTACCACGTGATCATACACCTTGGTATAGTTTGCTTAGTATGGTAATTCTTTGACCGTATGGCAATAGGGGTATTGAGTTTGGTGGACATCTTGAATTTATGTGATTTTATGGAATTCTATACAGTTCCGTGATAGGGTTCTATGGCATAATTTATTTGTATAGCATAGGAACATTTCAAGGAGAGGAACTCTATAAGATAGCAATCTTTCGTTCCAATCCTCTTTACACTGCTCGTATACCGAAAAACGATGTAAATTATTATTTAATACAATATGTTTATACCAACATTTCAACTTGTTAACGATAATAGCCAAAATTGACACTAAGGCCCTGTACTACGTAGTTAGCTATGTCGGTATTTTGACATAGTAAGTCGTTATAATGACATAGTAAGTCGTCATTACAACAAATTGGTAAGTCGTGATAACAAATTGGTAAGTCGTGATAACGAATTGGTAAGTCATTATAACAAATTGGTAAGTCATTATAACAAATTGGTAAGTCATTATAACGAATTGGTAAGTCGTTATAATAAATTGGTAAGTCGTGATAACGAATTGGTAAGTCGTTGTAACAAATTGGTAAGTCGTGATAACGAATTGGTAAGTCGTGATAACGAATTGGTAAGTCGTTATACCAAATTGGTAAGTCGTGATAACGAATTCGTAAGTCGTTATAACAAATTGGTAAGTTGTGATAACGAATTGGTAAGTCGTGATAATGAATTGGTAAGTCGTGATAACGAATTGGTAACTCGTTACAACAAATTGGTAAGTCGTTACAACGAATTGGTAAGTCGTTATAACGAATTGGTAAGTCGTTATAACAAATTGGTAAGTCGTGATAACAAATTGGTAAGTCGTGATAACGAATTGGTAAGTCGTTATAACAAATTGACAGTAAGTTGTTATAACAACATACCTTAGTCGTTATAACGACATAGCTAAGCTATTATAATCACATATAAAACAATTGTAGGTGACACATATCGGCTGTCGTATTGATTGTTATTCTTAAGAAAAAATGGACACATATTAAGAAAATAAATGAATATCAACTGATTGGTAGTTTGTATACCATAATTCAGTGTCAGAGATCAAATTTGTTCTTGGGGTGGGGGTGGGGGGGGGGTGGGGGGATGGGGGGGGGGGGGTGTCTGGCAACTGGAATATGATACCTTATATCTACTGAACGTGATCATATCGTATATGGAGAATATCAGGCTAATGTCTAGGAACACATAGGTATAGGAACACATAGGAATTTCCAAGGCTCGCTGAGAAATTCCTCTCGCTGAGAAATTCCTACCATCTCCACATCGATAAACTTCATATCACCAAAATTGCAAAGTATACTTATCTTGCTAACTACACTTTGAGGGAGAAATCTTCAGTTTAAGGATAAATTTATTAATTTGTATTATACTGAATTTATTACATTATCACAGCCGTGATAATGTAATAAATACACTATAATAATTCTGCATACTTTTAATCATCAAATAAATGCAGTCGTTAGTTCTATATGAACTAATTCATTTCGGGAAAAATAAATGATTACTCCCTCAAAGTATACTTAGCTAGATAGAGGAATTCCTACCATCTCCACATCAAAAGACACCAGCCAGGTATTGTATTTATAAGGTAACGTTTTATGTTACTGAGTACTTATGATGTGGTTTAACCCTTACTATGCTGAATTAAATTCTGTCGTCTGCTGGAAATGTTTTATTTTCAATATTTCTCGACAAAAACCTGATTTTGACAGCACATGAGAATCGTCTCCAGTGGAGACGATTCTCATGTGCTGTCAAAACCAGTTTTTTGTTAAGAATTAAAGTAAAAATGAAAAACAGCAGACGGCAATTTCCGTCAACAGCGTAGGAAGAGTTAAAATTACGTTGCATCATTGCACTGAAGTCATGCAGTAACGTCATGTGACATATTTTCGACCAATGAAAAATCCATTTTGAATTCCTTGTAACCCGGATGTACATATCTAGTCAATGCTGGATACGGAAATTTGTTATCAGTCAGCGTGTACCGTATTCGGTCAATGCATAGGTCTAACACTTTACCCGATAAATAGAGAATACCAGGTTAGTCAGTTTTGATATCAAGTTTATCAGACAAGACTAGGAAACGTGTAGGAATTCCGAGGCTTACCGTTTCTGAGCCGAGTCTGATAAACTTGATATCAAAAGACAGCAGCCTGGTATTCTACTGATCAGGTAACATTTTATGCTCTAAAATGACCACAGATGACGTCGTTATCGATGAACGGAACGCGGACTTGTTTATGTTGCGTCATTACACTGACGTCGTTCGGTAATGTCACATGACGTCATCCGACCAATGGAACATCAGTTTTAACTTCGTTGTAACCCGGATGTTTGTATATGGTCAATGCCTGGATACGGCAATTTATTATCAGTCAGTGTGAATTCTGCCGATGCAAAGCCAGATAAATATGTATAAATTATTGTTGACATATTGGATTTTTAAGGAATTAAATGCGGGGGAGCTCTAGCGACCGCAGCATTTAGTTCCTGAAAAATCCAATATGTGAATAATAACATACTTATAAGTTCAGCCAAGTGTACAATGCAATGTCCACAGTATCAGATGTATTGGTAAATGTAGAACATGGTCATTCTGTCATTATACTTGACTTGACTGATTGACCAAGATATTAACCCTTACACAACAATTGTCGTCTGCTGTTGCTTTTATATCTTACCTTATTTCTCAATAAAAACATGGTTTGACAGCACTTAAGAATCATTTCCAATGGAAATGATTCTGAAGGGCTGTCAAAGCATGTTGTAAATTATTCTAAAGTGTTGTCAAAGCATGTTTTTGATGATAAAAATGGAAAATAGAAAATAAACAGCGGACAACAACAAAAATAAGATAGCGGTCTAAGGGTTAAAATGAGTAACAACATGTATGTGTTCCAGTGATCTGATAGCATCAAAATCCTGAAATGTACTGAAGGGATTTGATTTATAGGCGTTTAACGGCCTATCAACGGCTAAGGTCATTTAAGGTACAGAAGGGAAGCGACTTGTGATGGCAGTTCAAATGAACAGTCATACTATGTATGTGGGCGAGGCTAGAGAAATAGGAAATAGGGCTTATGACATTAGCGACAAGTGCAACTTCTGAGTACAGCCTGATAATGATCTGTGTAGTTTATTAGAAGCCTAATGGTTACATTATACAGACCGATTGATGAATAATGCCCAGTCTGATCCACAATAATTGATTGATTGATTGAGGTTGTAGGTCCCGTTCAACAGCAAGGTCATATACAGACAAGAAAATATCTGTATTTTTGATGATAAAAATTGAAAAAAGAAAATAAACAGCAGACGACAAAATATTAAGGTAGCGATGTAAGCGTTAATGCCTGAGACCTTTTTTCCTGAATATAATATCATTAGCTAACATCGAGAAGTGCGTCATCTGTATCAGTGCATCATAACCGTGTTCTTCCCCAAATGACTTTACACCGCTCTTGCCGGCTTTATCATGCACAAACTCCACACTCATCATTCGGATGTTTGTTTTATTGAATGGAATCGTCTGTAACACCGCAAGTTCGTCGCCCTCCACATCGAGGCTGAAGAAGTCGATGGTGGTGTGGTTCAACGCGAGCATCAGGGAGTAGACTGGGAAACACTGGACCTCGACCCCACTGTCCCCCAGTCGGCCGATGTTGAAATGGGCGTGGAACTTTCGCTGAAATAGTGTATGATTTCTGTTGAAATAACGTATAATTTCTGCTGAAATAACGTATGATTTCTGTGGAAATACGTATGATTTCTGTTTAAATAACGTACGATTTCTGCTCAAATAACAAATTATTCCTGCTGAAATAGCGTATGATTTCTGTTGAAATAGCGTATGATTTCTGTGGAAATAACGTATGATTTCTGTGGAAATAACGTATGATTTCCGCTGAAATAACAAATTATTTCTGTTGAAATAACGTATGATTTCTGTGGAAATAACGTATGATTTCCGCTGAAATAACGTATGATTTCTGTTGAAATAACGTATGATTTCTGTTGAAATAACGTATGATTTCTACTGAAATAACAAATGATTTCTGCTGAAATAACGTATGATTTCTGCTGAAATAACGTATGATTTCTGCTGAAATAGTATATGATTTTCACTGAAATAGTGTATGATTTCTGCTGAAATTGCATATTATTTACACTGAAATAGTACATGATTTCTGATGAAGTACTGAAATAGCATCTGATTTCTGCTGAAATACTGAAGTATATGATTTCTGCTTAAATAGTGTATGATTTCCACTGAAATAGCATATAATTTCCACTGAAATAGTATATGATTTCTGCTGAAATACCATATGATTTCTGCTATAATAGCGTATGCTTTCCGATGAAATAGTCACAAGGCCTGGAATAACAAGTAACGGACATTTTCAACATTTATTTATAATTATATGTTTTCCAGCAACCTCAAACGTTTTGATTGATCTACAGATTAGTACACAATATGCTACCTGACTCAACTAGATTGGTCAGTAAGCGAGGCTTACGGAATACCCACCGTGTGGGCCCAGATATCCATAAATATGTAATAAAATTCCAAGTATGTGGGCTTGTGACCTTGATTCTGGGCTTAGCGGGGGCGGCACGAACGTGGATTTGTCACAGGGTGGTAGAGGTCCATTGGAGCAATGCGTGTGTGAAATGTGAAGCACATCCGAGCAAGGAAATAGAAGTTATAACCGATTTCTCTGATGTTATGTTTTGTAAAGAGACTAAGTTACCTCGAGATCAACGGGGATTCGTCACAGCATGGTAGTAGAGCCTTAGTGGAATGCATGCATGAACTATTAAGAATATTTGATGAAAGAAATAGAAGTTAGAACATATTTCTCTGATGTTAAGTTTTGTAAAGATACTAAGTATGTGACCTTGACCTTGGGATCAGCGGGGACTGGACAGTCGTGGATTTGTCACAGCATGATAGTACAACCTTAGAGGAATGCACGAGTGAAATAGTAAGAATTTTCAATGAAGGAAATAGAAGTTATAACTTATTTCTCTGATGTTAAGTTTTGTAAAGAGACCAAGTATTTGACCTTTACCTTGGGATCAGCGGGGGTTGGACGGTCGTGGATTTGGCGCAGCATGGTAGTAGAGCCTTACAGGACTGCATGTGTGAACTATTAAGCATTTTAGATGAAGGAAATAGAAGTTATAACATATTTATCTGATGTTAAGTTTAGTCACGGACGGACGCACGGACGGACTGACGGACGGACAACGTGACTACTGTCTGTTCCACGTTTTTCTGCCGATGCACTTTTGGTTATTAAACACATTAAATCTGAATAATATTTAAATGTATTTAAGTACTTTTTCATCAATACCAAACAATCGCCCTCCCCCAAAAATAGTTGATGAAATTTCACCAAATATTGATTTTAATGCGAAAAATACTCCAATGGGGATTTAACATATTTTTAATTTCTTGACCGTGCCGTCACTTCCCAGCTCCTTTTATTTTGTTTAAATACTATTCTAATGCACTCTATACATATCACGCAATCTGATTGGCTGATGGTCATACATTACAGGTATATCATTGTTGATGAAAAGTCGCAAAATATTGTAATATGTTAAAGGGAGATGTTTATTCAAAATACAACACTTTAAGCCATATGGCCCATGAAGCAATACGAAAATGGTATGCTATAAATCAAAACATATCATAGTGACAAAGACAACAGCAGGACTGGTGTAAATATAAGTAGAAAGTCGTTTAAGTGTGTTACCCGTGGTAGAATGTAACAATTGTGCTGGGGATTCAGAATGGCATTATAATCATGCTGAATTTACTGCACAACTACATCTTACATAATACCACAGACAAAACAATTAAGTTCATTTCTTTCACACGTCAGGCATATGACCACAATTATGTAATAACTATGTGTGACAATAATTTGACCACTATTATCAGTATATACGTAAAATATCAAGCATATCGAGTTAAATGAGTATTCACGTATATCGTGGGAAATTATACTGTTTGGTATGTGTATAATCATTAGATGCGTTGGGAGAAGATGATCTCAATTATGTAAATATAAATTCTCGTTTCTAATATTGAACGCCTGATATAAATACATGCCTAAATTTTTGACAGTTTTTGAATTTTCTGATTTTATTAGTTCTATAAACTTAATCATGTTCGGTCTCCTCCAATAATAAGTATTTATATATGTTTTTCTAATATCTGTATACATGTTACATTCTATAATAAAGTGATATTCATCTTCTAAGCAATGGCATAATGTGCATTTACTGTTTTTTATCGGAGTTCTATTCCATCTACCGGCTTCGACCTCTAGGCGGTGAGATGATACTTTTAATCTCGAGAAAGCGTTACGAAATTTTGGTAGTATGTATTCCTACGCCAGTAGTAAAGGAGTGCATTATAAATAGGTTAACCGCATTGTAATTTTGAAATTTGCGGCGTATCTCAGAAAATGATAGGTCGGAAAACATGTTTAATGGCTCCCGCAAATTTGAAAATTACAATACAGTTAACCTTATATTAATATCAGATTATTAATTACGTAGCACTGCAGTATTGAGGTCACTGCATGTGGCTGTGACTGGTGAAATGGGGTTTGTGCGTTTTGCGACCAGTGTAGATTCAGATCAGCATGGATCTGCACCGGTTGCCATTCCATCAATGAAACACACACCATACTCCTAACAAGCAATTTGATCAGGAGCGGCACTGGCCTCAAATCACACAAATCCCATTTCTCCAGTCACAACCACGTATATGGCAAATCCATGATTTCGCTGATACCGATTCCAAATAAAATGTGATTGTTCCGCTAAATGATGTCGAAAGTGAACAAAACATTCGGACCACATGTAGGATTGAATTGAAACTTTACAAAATAAATTGTAGAGCTCAGCAATCTATTAAAACAGTACAGTAACTGTGGGTGCGACGGCGTAAATTAACGACAGAGTTTCCTCCGTATAGGAATCACAATTTGCCTGGTTTGGCCCTCGGGTACGTTTTTATCTTTGCCCATTTATATAAAAGTAGTAAGATTATTACTGAATTACTGATCCTATTGCTTTTGGTAGGGGGCAAAGTATTTCTGGTGTGGCGAGGATTTCAGGGCTGACTATATATTTTTTTTATTGTAAATATTCAGTTCTGATTTTGTGACCCCCCCCACCCCCATTTGTACAGGTAATATATGGGATTTAGTACTAAACCCATTGGCCCGGCCTTAAATTACCTTCGCTGTTGATAGGCCGTTAAACCCCAACAAACAAACAAACAAATGAAACGGTACTGTTTGTGATAAGTGCAGTCTCGTCAGGGCTTACCTTGTTTACATTACAGAAGTAGTTTTACTATTATCAGAGTATAATTATACAGTGGAACCTCTCTAAACCGGACACCAATAAAACATCTGTGATCTCGGGTGATAATGTCTGTTCATGATCGCATAGCACACAACTATGGCTCAGAATGATGAAATGCCTGACTTACAGTGAAACCTGTCTAAGCAGTACACCATATGGAACTCCCAGGGTTTCCGGTTTAGAGACATCCCCAGGGTGTCCGGCTCTAGAGAAACCTCTCTAAACCGGACACCCTGGGAGGTCCCCAGGGTGTCCGGCCCTAAACCGGACACCCTGTGAGGTCCCTATGGTGTCCGGCTTAGACAGGCTTCACTGTACTGTGTGGATGTGTAAGAGGACCGTGATCTAAAATTCTTGTAAATGTCGTAATGACCATTTATTCGCCGAAAATAATATACGAGACACGCCATGTGATTCTGTACTTTCGGAAATCTGCGTAATTTCATTTAATACGTTTACAAAATGCACTATATTTTTTCATAAATAAAGTAAAAAGTTGACAAAATTTTCTGAGTGCATGCGGAATATAATGAGGCAACTGAAATAAGTCTACGTTCTTTTGAACGAAAAGCAAGTTATATTTGCCAAGGACTTTAAGTTAGATGCTTGGAAAATATAACTTGTTTTTTGTCTCTCTCTGTCAATGTATTTGCATATATCTTCTAGCAAAATGTGTACTGATAAAATAGATTACCATCCTAAGGTTCATTGATATCACGCTAATATCATTCTCATCCCCGGGATTTCTATGCATTTTCTATACTAGCCTTCTCTGATAAACATGGGGCCCGTTTCATTAACGAACTAAGCAAGTACTTTTGTCATAAGTTATAACTTAAGTCCGGAGTACGTGCTTAGTCCGCTTAGTCGGTCGGTGTCGGTCGGTCTGTGTCGGTTGGTCGATTGGTGTCGGTCTGTATCGGTCGATGTCGTCGGTCTGTGTCGGTCTGTCGGTTGTCGGTCTCTGGCGGTCGGTCAGTGTTGGTTGGTGTCGGATGGTGTAGATGTCGGTTGGTGTCGGGGTCATTGTCGGTCAGTGTCGATGTTTGTCTGTCGCCCTGCCTTGCCCTGCCCTGCCCTGCCCTGCCCTGCCCTGCCCTGCCCTGCACTGCACTACACTGCACTGCCCTTGCCCTGCCCTGCCCTGCCCTGCCCTGCCACCTGCAAGTTGGTTTACATCAGTATGTCCGTTTGTCCGGACGAAGTTGCATTGCACTGTTTAGAGGACATATATCCAGTGTTTACAAACAGGAATAAATAAGAAACAATCGGCTTTAAGTGGTACGGAAGAAATCCATTGTTTTCTGTTTTCATGGATAACGAGGACCTAATATCTAAATGCAGGCTGTCTCGGGATCTTATTCTACAAGTATGCGAAATTGCACATGCTGACATTATAAGGTCAACCTTGAGATCACACAGTATGCCAGTGTCATTGAAAGTGTTGACTGAATTGCGATTTTGCTCAACTGGTAGTTTCTTGGCGGTTACTGGAGATGTACACAACATTAGCAAAGCAAGTGTTTCTAGAAATTGGAGCATAACTTTTTTGCGGACAGTGTATTGTCGTGTTCAAACTGGTCGAACTACCATTTTATTGGATTGTAAAAATAACAACATTTTTAATTGCTTCTTTTGTTGCTGTTTCATGTCATATGCCAGTATATATTACAGTATAATGTTCACTAGTTGGCAATAAATATATCCACATGTATTCAATGGCGTCGGAATATTGAGATAAAATTTATATTCTACAGAATTATATGAGATTTATTTATAATATTCAACATCAGGCCTGCAATTCCGTTATTTTAGATGTCAAAACACATAAAGGGAAAATAGTAATTATAAAAATAAAAGCCCCGAGCGGGTCCTAAAGATATTAGCAAGATAGTCTTTATATGTGGCGGTGACATTTACGAGAAATGACGTTTACATGATTTGTCGCCAGCGTAGCTCCTCATCAAATTACACACACATGTAGCCCGATAACGGTCTACATTGATTGTTAGAAGAATGACGGGTGTTCAAACAATGCAGATCCTGATTAGATTGTGCAGATGCACAGGCTGATCTGGATGTACACTTGTCGCAAAAAAAAACTATAAACCCCATCTCCAGTCACAATTGAGACACGCCATAAAATTGTGTACCTTCTGACAACTACGTTATTTCATGAAATACATTTACAAACTTTAACAAATTGTCCAAAAATGATGTCAAAAGTTGACAACAATTTCAGCATGTACTCTGAAATTTGTGTCAACTTCTGAAGTCATTTGCGGAAAATATCCCATTTTCTGTAAATATATTTCATGAAAAATCGTGCATGTTCTGTTCTTAGGTACAAAATCGCATGGCGTGTCTCAATTGATGGACATACACATTACGCACCATTGCTGGGTATGGTTCAGTATTGAGGCACGCATTAACGGCGAATGCCTTGCGGTTCTTTTTCTTTAACAGTTTGTAGTTTGAGGGGTCTGCCTCCACCAAGAGACCATTCCATCGGCGGACCTTCTCAAAGAATAAGGTATTCGACCTGGTCTCACCATCCAGAGCACCACACTCGATATAGAAGCCATCATTCTGGAATGAAAATATTTCATGTTTGAAGGTGAAAATGAAAATATGCGCTTCAAGGCACATACTCACTCATTGGGCACAAAATGATCTTTATAGGAATTAAATAAGTGTATAATTGTGTCGCTATTCCACCAGTTCTAAAGATTACGAGTGCCCACTATACATATATAATCATTTAGTAATATTTATTTTTCTGATAGTGACTCGCGGTGGTATCGGGCTATTTTCATATGCAAATGAGGCATTATATTTTTTAATATTATTTATACTAATTAAATGCGTCACCTGAACAAATTTCGACAGATTATAAAGTAAGATCATTGCACATCAAAAAATAAATACAAAGAATAAGTTGTAATGTCCGTTAACATTTTACGGAAACACGGTTATCGCCCCTGATATCAGTGTGGAAATTTACGTCTGATATAATAAAATGTATAATAGTGCCAATAATTAATGTCAGGTGGTCGGATTAGCTCAGTAGGTAGAGCGTCGGACTGCGGATCGGGATAACCCGGGTTCGATTCCCCCGATTCGGCGTGTCCTTGGACAAGACAACTTCGTGCTAGCCTAGTCATATCGGATGAGGACATAAATAGTCGGTCCCGACATGCAAGGTCATCGAGGCAGTGCCGTCGTTAAATCAAAGCATTTACATTTACAATAAATACGTGAATGAATGTTTATTTTGCCAGAAAATGTATCGGATGATGTCTCTGATATAAAGGAAAGTTTGTGCGTAATGAGTGGACATGTAGCTTTAAATGAGTTGCCATTCACTGTTTGATATATTGACCATATCTTTGTTCAGGCAATCAACTAATTTTGTAATTATCAACGGCATAAAATATAGTGTGTATAAAATAAATGTATTTAAATAATCAAATATATATTAAGCGATCATTATATGCAAACGGTATTTACGTTCAATATGTTTGATCAAAGACGGAGTATTTAGAAAATATTTTAATATTTATTTAACAATATAATGCCACTATGTGACATGAATGTACGGTTTGATGATTAGACTCGAATCTACTTGTATACTTCACACCAATGTAACCCTTATACTATAGGCTGGATACAATACAGTAATAAGAAACTTTTGAGCATTTTTTTCGCCATTTTCTTTATTTCTTCTCGAAAATATACATTGTCACCACTCATCTGAACCGTCTCGACGAGACGGTTCAGATGAGTGATAACAATATATATTTTTATAGAGAAATAAACAAAGTAATTAAATATTTTTTAATAGCACCCTCTATAATTTAACCCTTATACCGCCGGATACAATACAGTAATAAGAAACTTTTGAGCATTTTTTTTCCCGCCAATTACTTTATTTCTTCTCGAAAGTATATATTGTCACCACTCATCTGAAGCGTCTCATGTTGTGGTTTTTTATAGAGAAATAAACAAAATAATCATGTTTTTTAATAGCACCCTCTCTATGTGTAGCCCACTCCCATATGTTCAGTAACAACATGTAATTTTCACATAGTAAAGTCATTTCAAACATAACAAGAGTTGTCAGAAGACAACAAAGCTCGCCTGTTGGCAGCCTTCACTCAAACTTGGCACAGTTGTATAAAAAACATGAATATTATATAACTTGACCTTGGGTTAAGGGGTGTGCGGTGGACCTTGACATTGGGGTCAGTGGTGGAAGGTGGGTCGTGGATTTGCTATAGTATGATATAGCATATTAAGATGAATGCATGTATGAAATATCAATGCGCTCCCTGAAAACAGAAGCTATACAAAATTTAACCCAAAATTAAGTTTATGAACGCACTAATTTACGTTGGTGATTTTCTACAGCATGATACCTATTCACATGAGGAATGTGCTAAGTTTGTGACCTTGACCTTGGGGAAAGGGGTGGGGGTGGGTCATGGATTTGCTGTAGCACAATAGAGGATCATCAGATGAATGCATGTATGAAATCTTGATCTTGGGGAAAGGGGTAGGGATGTGTCATGGATTTGCTGAAGCACAATAGAGGATCATCAGATGAATATATGTATGAAATATCAAAGCGTTCCCTGTAAAGAAACAGAAGTTACACAACATTTACCCCAACGTTAAGTTTATGAACATGCTAAGTTTGTGACTTTGACATTGGGATAAGGGTTAGTAGTATATAGGGAGTCAAAATGATACCACCTGCGGTGGCATCATTTATATCCCTATATACTACTCCCACCACCCCTGAAAAATCAAAAATTGGTTAACGAGGAAATAGTCCCCCACCAACCACGAAAAATTGGTCGTGAAAAAAAACAAACATAATGTTTTCCCGACAGTAAATTTATGATAAAATAATTATTTCAATGTGCCCACGAGTGATAGTTTATATTTAACCAACACCCATTTTTTCTCCTCCAATATAGCTAATTTATTTCGCAGATCAGCAACTAATTCTACCAGCTCTAGTCTACCACGTTCACCTGTAGCCACCTGACAGTGTAGTTGCTTATAGTCTACAAAGAGTTTGGGCACTAATGAATTTACAAGGGCATCTGGGGCATTGAAATTGCGGGGGGACACAAGGAATTTTTCTACGTCTCGCTAGATGCCTTCGTAGATATTCTTTACGCGTAAACGTCTTACAACAAGTCTCACACTCCATTATATGTATATGTTTATGTTTATATTCAATTAGAAGTGAAAAAAACATAATGTTTTGTTTTTCAAGACCAATTGAAACAGATAAATTTCATAGGTTATACAAAAGTATATTACAGAAAATATGATAACGTCAGAAACTAGAGCAGAAATAGAAAGTTTGAGAAGAGAAGCCGAATCTCTAGGGATTACTTATAGTAAACGGTTGAGAGTTAGGGGGTTGACAAAGCTGATAAATGCCACAAAGAATGAGGCGTTTATGAAGCGGTTTACCCGCGCCTATAAAAGAGGGGCATTTAAAGACCTCTCACTAGCGGAGGAAGTTGGTAACAGAATTCAAAAAGAAAGTATTGCGGAGCTAAGGGCTAGTGTAATTAATTCTAAAGAATTACCTTCAAGCACAAATAATTTGAGACACACAGGTGACCAAATACCAAATAAAAGATCTATAGTTCGCGCGATAGTGGAAAAAGGTGAAGAAATATTGGGGGGCTCACGATGAAACATTGGAAAAGGTAGAAAATGGAAGACGGGTAGTTACATTATCCTTTCGTAAAAACATTAACATTAACGAGTCTGAACGCATGTCCGATAAACTCGCTCCGTATCTAACAACCAATTTTTATTTGAGATATTCATATTCTTACAAGCTAGAACATATGGAGGAAACTAAAAATGGAAAACCTAAAACTATAATATTTCACAAAAATCTCGGTGGTAGCGAACCACTATCATCAATGAAAACCGTTAAAAAATGGCTGTCAGATAAGGAGCAAACACGAATAATGTCCGATAAAATAGACAGACCAAATACAAAGTGGAAGTTTGTAAGATGGGTAGAGGTTTTTGTAAAGCTAATACAGGGTAGTAGGGGAATAGATTTGGGACTACAATCCAAAGAAGCAGCAGGAGGAGAACTTCCAGAACGGTTGAGGAATAGAAAAGGTATGTATTCTTTAGATAAGTATAATGACGATCTTTGTCTGTTCAGGTGTCTAGCTATGCACCTTAATAAAAAGATCAGACCTGACAGATGTACAGAAAAGGCGAAAGAACTTAGTAAGCAATATTTCGGTAGTAATGTGGTTTCACCAATTTCTTTTTCAGATCTGAAAAAGGTTGAAGAGTTTTTTAAAATCGGTATAGAAGTATATCAACCCACTGAATGTAATGTATGGTGGTTGAAAAAGGTACCAGCGCACTATAAGGCAATAGGTAATAAACCAATGACAATAGGACTGTTTAATAATCACGCATTTCTGATAAAAAAACCTTAAAAACCTATCTAAAATTTACGCCTGCGATAATTGCAAGCAGAAATTCACGAAAGCGAGTAATATGAAGAGACACGGACCAACATGTATGAGAGGTGAGACAAAAGTAATATGTGATGGTACTTATTTAGAGCGCCCGCGTTCGTCGTTCGAGAAAGCGTTTTACCCAAAAGGTTCTAACAGTTATGGGGCGATCGATTGGATGTATTCTGTGGAAAAGCGGGAGGGAATTCACATTCACCACGAACAGTGCGGACACGGAGGTGAAAGATGGATTTTAGGAGCTCCGGTAGATGGATACTGTCCAGAAACCAATACCGTATATCAATATCACGGCTGTTACTGGCACGGGTGTGAGATTCATGCAAAGCATAGAAAAGAAGAACGCGCATCCACTATGAGAAGAGATAAAGTTATTAGAAAAAGCAAAGAATTCAACCTAGTAGTTATGTGGGAATGCGAATTCCAAAGAACGGGTAAAGATATAAAGATCGGTTGTGACACTACTCTTTATCCATATCAGATAGTATACGATTTTGAGGCGTATCTCCAGCCAGAAGTTGAAACTACCGGTAATAGTTTAGAGTACGAAGCTGAGCACGTTCCGGCAAGCGTTAGTATAGGAGATAATTTCCAGGAACAGTAACTCATATTTGTGATAAAGATCCCGCAAAACTTATAGAAAAATTCGTAGAAGATTTGAAAGTCAGGGGAAAAGCTATAAGAGAAGAAGTGTGGTCAAGATATAGGTTTAATACAGAACATTTACGTAAAAACCAAATCGCCAAGATCGAACAGTGGATAGAGCAAGTACCGGTTATAGGTTTTAACAGTAGTAAGTACGATATAAACTTAATAAAGAAATACCTAGTAGGCGAACTGGCTTCAACAACAAAGAAAGTAATGGTCGGAAAACGGGCAAACGCAACAATATTTCTATTTACTCCGGAGTTTAGATTTCTTGATGTAATACTTTACCTAGGACCGGGTGTAAGTTACGATAGTTGGATAAAAGCCTACGACTGCAAAGAACAGAAATCTTTCTTTCCTTACGAGTGGTTCGATTCTCCAGACAAACTTGATTACCCAGGACTGCCTGATATAGAGAATTGGTATTCCAAACTATCGGGGAAAATGTTACTAGATGAAACAGAATTAAGTAAATGTCGTAGAATTTTCGAAGAAAATAATATGAAAACTTTCAGAGATTGGTTGAAATATTATAACGATTTAGATGTAGCACCG
This sequence comes from Conchocele bisecta, assembly GCA_029237695.1. Taxonomy (NCBI): domain Eukaryota; kingdom Metazoa; phylum Mollusca; class Bivalvia; order Lucinida; family Thyasiridae; genus Conchocele; species Conchocele bisecta. The sequence continues at coordinate 59,684,995 of CM055273.1, read as the reverse complement.
TTCCTAGAAGCGGTGGAAAAAATGTGTGAATTTTATAAACACAGAGGTGTGGATATTTTCAAAGATGCGGTAACACTACCGGGTGTGGCTATACAATATTTATTGAGAGGAACCATTAAAGAACAAAAATCTATAAAGGTGGTTATACCGGAGGGGGCTCTATATGCACCAAAAGAAGAAACATACGAAATGATGAAAGACGCTCTAGTTGGCGGTCCATCAATAGTATTTACACGCTATGCAGAAGCCGGTGTTTCAAATATTAGATCTAATTCCTCAAATGAAATAAATTAACAAACCTTGCAAGGCTGTTTTGGGGTACGATGCAAACGCGTTATTTATCTACGTTAAATAAAGAGATGCCGTGTGGGAGAGAAACTATACACCATATAGATACCCCACATAACCCTAAATTTATTAAAAAGTTTTGTAAAAGAGTTTTATCTGGAGACTGGTTTGGGTTTGTGGAGGTGGATATAGAAGTTCCCAAACACTAAATTAAAAGATAAGTTTTCTGGTAAATGTCTCCAAACTTTTTATAAACAGAGAAGTAGAGGTTGATGAAGTTCCCGCGCACATGTTAAAATATTTAAATGATACTGGCCGAACTAGAGGAAACGGAAGAAAATTGGTGGGATCTATGTCGGCCACTAAAGTACTGCTGTACGCGCCACTGTTGAAATGGTATTTAAAACACGGCCTAGAAATAACTGGAGTTCATCGTGCTATAGATTATATTAGTGGTAAACCCTTCGAATGGTTCGCAAAAGAAGTTACAGCCGCAAGACGAACAGGCGATGTAGAACCAAATAAGAAAAACCAGTAGCGGATATAATGAAATTATTAGGCAATTCGTGTTGTGGAAAAATGATAGAGGCAAAGAGAGACATTTAAATACGACATATACACAAGACGAAACCTGTGTTGACAAAGCGTTAAGATCTGCATTCTTTGATGATTTGGAAGAGATAGGAGATGCGTACGAAATATCTTCCCGAAAACGCGCCGGTGTGCGGTAAAGAGCCCCTTCCACTGTGGAATAGCGGTTTATCAACTAGCTAAATTGAGAATGTTGGAATTTTACTACGAATTTCTAGACAAATACGTAAAAAGAGAAGACTTTGAATTAATACAGATGGATACAGATAGTATGTATATAGGAGTTAGTGGAAAAACGATAGAGGAATTGATTAGACCTAACTTACTAGACGAGTTAGAAAAAGAAAAAAATAAATGGTTGGCTTGGGATAAATGGAGCGAAAGAGAGCCAGGACTTTTCAAAATGGAATTCAGCGGAGATAGGGCGATAGCGTTATCTAGTAAGTGTTATTTCGTAGAAAAAATTAATTCTAAAGATAATTTGGAACAAATTAATAAAAACTCTGCGAAAGGAATGTCCAAGAGAACTAACAATTTAAATTGGGATAGATATAAACGAGTACTAAGTGAAACTACAGAAGATGGAAAACACATTATAGATGTAGCGCAAAATAGAGGATTTAAAATGAAAGACGGCGTTATGAAAACGTACTGTCAACAAAAATTAGGACTCTCGGCATACTACGATAAAAGACGCGTGTTACCAGACGGAATACATACAGAACATCTCTAGTGATCCGGGGGTAGCTGGGTGTCAGAAGGCACTATAAGAAGTTCTTCGCGAACAAACCCTCGAGATGGCCCATCATCCAAATAGTAGAGCACGGGCTCATCAGGTTTGGTAATAGATCGATCTAGATGATATACATTGAGAGACCACACTGGATCAGTCGCGCGGCGGCTGCCACCTTCGAGCTCTCCCGGTTGATAGAGGTACCGGACGTCAATATCTGATGGAAGACGCTGCTCCTCTAAACCAACGGGTCGCGCGCGAGACGGCAGAGGGCTCGCTCGTCACCCTTTTAAACTTGATGGCATCTACGGGCTTCTTACCTATCAATCTGGTCACCTCTCCGTTCAGTGCGGAGACCACGGCGGGCAGTCTGGCCACCCACTCGGTCGATCGCGAATGAGGGTTTACAAGTTCTTTGGCATATTGGTGTCCGAACAGTCTCTCAGCCAGGGTTCGATTGAAGCGTTCCACGATCCCCTGGTCTCGGTGGATGTTGACGCGGCCGCGTCTGATAGAAACTTTATGCTTAGACAATAGATGAGAGACCGCGCCCATGAACTCGCGGCCGGGATCGACCTGGAGAAGATTCGGCCATTTGAGAGGACTCCTCTTATATATTCGGGAAAGAGCCTCGGCCACTTCCTTAGACTCTTTAGTGGTCAACGGCTCAGCCCCCTTATAACGACTCGCTACGTCAACGATTGTCAGTGCGTACTTGTACGTTTTGCGACCGACGCGATCGTGAGGTAGAAACAGGAGATCCGCTTGGTGAACTTGGTTCGGCACCGGCACGTCGAATTTCGGGCGCGGAATGTTGTGAGGCGCGGGTAAATAGATCTGCCAGATGGCCTGCTTCTTGAGCCATTCCTTGACAGCGTTTTCTGAAACCTTGGTCGCCGCCGCGAGGTTCTTGATGGCCGCGAGTCCCTTCCAGTAGCCGCGTGGGCTATAGTATGTATTCGACAGCTTGAGCGTTAGTTTGGTATCAAGTTTGCGCGTGTTCATCGTATGCGAAGTATTCTAATATATCGGACAATCTCCAACATGCCCTCGCCAGTTCGTCCGGTAACTGCGTCGTTAATAATAAACCTTTGTTGGAAGTTTCGCTGCAGCCCCAATCACGTTTGGGTGGAACAAGGAGAGAGGGGAATCTAATTCATTCAATCTCGATTGGGAGTCCAATCCCCCAGGATTGATGGAGGAATCTAACATCCGCTTTGCGAAAAGGGTGGCCGCTTTTTCGTCCTCGCGCCACGTCTCGAGAGAATCTCGGGCCAGACGAATCATACTCTTTGCACCAGGTAAACGATGTTTTTGGGCAGTGTAGCCTACATCGATCATAGCGTCATAAAGTTCGTCAACTAACATCGTTCTATATATATATATATATATAATTGTTTTAATTAATTAATTTAAAATCTCGATTGAATATAATAGCCGACGAGACCCACACACCCATTCCCACGACGATGAACGCGATCTCGCGGTCCTTTTGGGCCTCTGACGGTACATAGAAATCTGAAAGTTGGGGCTCGGGATCCATTGGATCGAGACTTTTGTGCGGATATGCCAGCGCGTACTCGCGGTTGGCTTCTTCAACATTCTGAAAAGTTTGTGCGGCGTGATTTTCGCGGCGAAGCTCTTCGTTGACCCAGTCCAGATGGGCGGTTCGTTTTTTTGACCACGCTTCCTTTGCACTATTGAGTTGTTCTACAGCTAAATCATGACGCTTACGCTCCTCATCCACGTTCGAGCTTTTCATTTTAGAGAATATAAAGTTGCTACCGCTGAACGCCAATGCGTTTACAAGCGCACCACCACCTACTATTACTGCGATTGAAGCCATTTATTTCCATATATTAACTGGTAGAATTCCAGCTTTAACTAGATAATCTCGGGTCCAAACTGCGGCCGCTACATCTAAGGTCGCGAGCCCTACGTCTCTCATATTAAAGTCCAATTTGGGAGCGGTTCCTCCTAGGGCCATCTTTGATAGTCGAGCATACCCGATACTGAAACCCGATATCACCACGGCGTGATAAAGCGCATTCACTAACATTTTACCATCTTGTTCAGCCATTGTTTATAATTATTTGCATATAAAAGGGGTCGCGATCAATGTTTAAATGGGGCGCATCCAAATTCAACATTGTTGATGATTGGTGTTTAGTAACTTTCTTCTGAACACTGGCTGGTTGTTTTTTCGGGTATTTCCACACGCACAGGGCACCAACAACTGCCAGACTACCACCAACAAACCAACTCCAATTCGTGAATTGGGGTTCAGTCCAACTCCAACGGGAGTTGGTATTAGGTGTTGAGTGTGCTTCCAATTCGTGAATTGGGGGTGTTGTTGTACTCAACTCTGTCTTCAGATGTTTTGCTGTCTCCGTCCCCGATTGTAACGACTGTTTAGCCTCTCGAAGCTCGGCGAGTATTTTATCTTGTTTAACTTTTCGGGTGGCAGCCGCCGCCCGCCCAGCTGCCTGTCTTTTGGGATTATTTTTTATATGCGGTATGTCATCCAGTGGCGGAGTAACACTCTGGTTCGATTGTGTTGGAGCAATCTGGTTCAACTCCGTCACTCTCGTGGGTGTGTCTTGTGTCATCATTTTCAGGGCTTATAGTTCGTGGGCATATATGTCCAAATTGACAGTGTTTACCCGTGGTCAACGCGGTTGTCAGCGGAGCTAAGTACATTCCAAACTTGTGATAAATTGAGCAGCATGCCGTTCTAAGAGTGTGTCCTATAAAAGGGTCAGTCTCTAGATCGTGAATCAACCCTTCGGTGTTTGGTATAGGGAGAAGTCTACTAACGGCGGTTAGCGTTACAAATGAATAGCCGCCGATCCAAGAGTTTTTGTCATCTCTGCTCCCAATTTGGATTCGTATCGCGCATACATTTTATCGATCTCCGCATCTGACATCTTATCCACCTGACAAACTGAGAGACGCCTACCTAGATAATGCTCCGATTGTCCCCCAGCAACCAGCGCAGCTAGACGCTCGCGTCGCGCCGCATTTTCATTCGGAGTCGTTGCACTCAACCCAATACCAACTGCCGTTGGAGTTGGAGTTGATCCTGATTGCTCTGTCGGAGTTGATGTTTCATTATCTTTGGAAGTCGGAGTTGAGGTTTCTTCCATTAGCTGATCGAGAAGTTCGTCGCAGTTCATTTTTTTCAAAAATTAGTAATTTAACTATTCTAACAAGTCTCATCACTTTAACATATTGCCAAGCGCACCACCCGATACTTATGATCACCATTATGCTCGCAACAAAGCTCGCAGCGGAGCAGAAAATTGTTAACATTGTTAACCATTGTTCAGTATTTGTTCAGCATTGTTCAGCAATTGCTAAGCATTGCTCAGCAATTGCTAAGCATTGTTAAGCAATTGCTAAGCATTGTTAAGCAATTGCTAAGCATTGTTAAGCATTGCAATAGCTTATTACTTTGTAATTTTCCTAATTTTTTCTTAAAAAATTATTAATTAATTGATAACTTTATAAGCAGTTGGTTGATCAGTCTTTAGCAGAAGCTTGGCGTGCTTAGTTTCGGAAAGCATCTGTCGAACCTCCAGGCGCTCCTCGCGCGTTGGGATAACGTCATTCTCTCGAAGACAGTCATCGAATGAGTCTCGGTCCTTGCAGTGAAAGAGGGCGACCCATTTCGTTTGCTCGCGCAGATCCTTGAGGACGGCGTTGTACTTTTGAGTGGAGATCCATACGCTTTGCCTCGCATGGCGGCCAGAAAATGCGAGCTCGGAGAGCATGTCCTTCTTTTTGGTCATCGCCGCCTTGGCCGAGCAATCGTCAATCACATATAGGGTGGGCTCACCCTGGAATCTTTGGTATAAACCACGCAACCAATCGTGAAGCCTATCACCCGGGTCAATAACGTATACCTCAGAGTCGGTCCATATCCACGGGCGCCGCTGATAAGTATCGTTGTGCCGCACAGTGGACACAGGATCACAATGTGACGAAAGGCATCGCGGTAGGACTCCTCGAGCAAGTCGAGGATGAAAACCGTTTTTTTTTTTTTCTACATCCTGTCTGCCCACATATTATGGCAGAGTGAGCATCTCCAATCGTGAATTGGTATTGATTGATAGATTTCTTAATTAATTCTTTAGAATTATCACAATTATGTATTAATAAATCGTTAGATGATTTTTTTATTAAATCAGAGATCGCTGATACGTATCGACCATCTTCGATGTTGAGTTGTGCGTCTGTAATTATATATAAGTACACGTTCAATGGCCCGGCTCCGTCCGCCTCTTTGGTTATCTGGATCGTCACACCCTCGCTAGCGTTCTCAACTTGGCGTCCCGTACCGTGTATTTGGTCATCGTCGCTGGCTCGCATGTCTAGCCATAACGCGTATTTGGTATTCAGGAACTCCGCGAGGGAGACGGCCGAGAGATGCAGGTCTTTGGCAACTGCTGCAAAACCTCCGGAGAGCGCTTAGAGCCGGCAGCAAACTGCTTTCTTACTTCGTCCCACTGCTGGTGCGCGCGAAGACCCGCGCTGTAGAGTTGATTGGGGACTCCCTCGATCGTCACCTCTACCTTCGTGATTTTGGGGTTATAGAATCTGTCGGTTTTTCTAACACCGAGCGCTACTCGAGCCTCCTCGAACAACATCAGTATACCTTTCATCGAGCGGGCGGGTACGTTGACGTTAATATTCCACAATGTGTCGCCTTTGTCTTTCGTCATCTTACGATGGCGAAGAACTCGGTCGTAAAGTATGGCAACGCGCCCGGCGTACTGGGTTCTGATCAATCGCGCGAGTTCGGGCATCGTGACCATGTCGTACTCCAGCGAAACATTATCGATCGTATACGTCGATAACATGTCGCTGGCTATGATAACTCGGCGGCCGTAGTCGTTGAACGTTAGTTCGTATTCGAGGCGGTCAGCCAAAGCGCTCTGATAGTAGGGCATGTGACTCTCCAGCAACTCAAAGTCGAGCGGGATGTAGAAGCGGTTGCCGTAAGCGCCCCGCGACCGCGTTGTCACTAGCGTTGTTATCTACCTTGTTAGCAGCCCCGATTCTAAGTTTGGTTACGTTCTTATTTTTGCTGGTGTCAATACCTTGATAGACAGCGTTTTCAAGCTCGTGTGACGTCTTCCACAGGTCCTGATAGCAATGGTAGACGTCGCTGTCGTCGATCGACATCATCTCATTACCAGAAATCTTTATCATGGTCTTCTTGACGATGGCGCGACCTAGGTTCTGAACGACTGTTCGGTCCGCGTCCGTCGACGTTAGCGAAATAGTGAAAGCGAGGCGAACAGTACCCGACACAATGACGTCGTTAGCTCCGAGGTTGGGGAAGCGGACTAAGAGCTGCTGGTTCTGATCGATCGTCGATGGGTTGTTCGTAATAACGACACTCTGTCTCACGCCTTTTGCCCCGAGGGGCTCACGCAGTCTGCGGTATGGATTGAGTTTGCGACCGTATTGACTCGAAGACATAATTAATTTTTTCAAAATTATTGAAACTATTAAACCCGTATGGTTTTGTCTTTAATACATAATTAATTTTAAGAAAATTATAAATATGGCTGATTACGATGTTGAAATGGATGAAGTCGGCAGAGACAATTACCTCGATGGTGATGATAATTTCGAGGATTCCCTCGAGACTCCAGTTCCAATCCAATCACAATTGGGTGGCGCTACCACTAGTCAAAGTCAGGAATTACTCGAGGGAGCTGTAAACGACTACTACAACAGTTTGGCAGCAGAAAAAGGTCTGGTCCCCTCTGTCGGTCGCGACTACTCCAAGTTCAAATTTGATATGAACGGTAGATTGCGACTAAAAGCAGCATCAAATATTTCAATAGTCAACACGAGGACCGGTAAACCCCTAACACTGGGCACCATTGCCGGAAACCCGGGCGGTGGCCGATTCATAAGGGCGAACTAGGATTCACGGATTGGAAGAGGGGTAAAACAATTGTGCCGGCCCGCGCTGTAGAGGCCCTACAGTCTACCGACGAAACTATAGCGAAGACGGCCACCGCGATAGAAACGGTCGAGCTCAGAGAGGTTCCTCAAATAGCCACCGACGTTATTAACACGATGGAGACCACGTTCAGCGTCCAATCGCAATTGGGGGAAATACTCAACGATGACCCACCGTTACCTCTTCGAGAACTCCGTGGACTCGATAAGGCTCTACAAACGGTCCGGGGCGAACTGGTCCTTAACCTCTCCAAACTCACGGCGCTGGATGAACATATCGCGCTAGAAGAAAAAAAACTGGAGGAAGCCGGTGACGATAGAGAATCTACCGAGCGGATCGCCGAACGACTGCGGTCTTTGCGGGATGAAAGAGAAGCTCGCTTGGAGGCCGCCTCGGCTAACCGTGAGGCTCTCCGCACACAAATAAGTCGGATCCGTGAATCAATCTCGAGGGTCCTGCACGAGGAGACGACACTCGGTGAGCGTCTTCGCACTCTGTTCAGAGAGCAGGGCGTCACGATAGCAAGCATCCTCGTTGCTATCGGCATGACTATATCGACCATAGTTCTAGCTTTCACTGGTGGTGCGGCGCCACCACCCGCTCCAGCACCAGAACCAGCACCCGCTCCATCCGGTGGAGCCAAGGAGTGGATAAAAAAACAACTAAAAGCCCTCGGCCAGTCTTCTAGCTAAATTAGCTGGAAAGGCGGCTGCCGCACTACCTGGACTGATCGGAAGTATCGTTTCTTACTTGCTATCTATATTATCAAAAACGGCCGGATGGCTAGCCAAAAATACCTGGGCTTTAATCGTGACAATCGCCGGTCTCCTACTATTCTTCGCCAGAGAGTTCCTACAACCAAAGCGTAAATAATCCGATCGCCACGAGGGTGACGACGAGCCCTAATTTCTCCTCCTCGTGTGTTGTGCTTCCAATTTCAACATTGTTGATGATTGGTGTTTCTCCAATCGCGATTGGTCTGTTGATGAAACTCGATGGTGCATCCAATTTACGAATTGGGTGTACTGGGTTCGATTGTGTGTCCAATTTACGAATTGGGGGAGGTGTATCCATTTTGTGTTTTATGAAATCGGTTCCACTGTTGGGGGTGCGCTTGATGATATCCGTGTTCACGTTACCGTTGTGGCCGATTTTTTGATTGGCGGTGGCGATTACGATCTGATTATTGTAACCGTCAACCGGGTCGTCTCGTAGTATCATATTGCTCGGCGCCATATAAAGACCTATTCCTAAATATAGTCTACTGGGGTGCTGGCATTCTGTAAAACGTCTTGATAATTCTGGATCGCCTTCTCCAGGTCCACCCTAGCTGAGATGGCGTCCTCTACAAGTGCCAAGAATTGTTTTTGTGCATCAAACGCCGTTCCCGTGCCCAGTATAGAACTGCGAGTTTGCTTCTGTGCGCCGAGGATGGCCCAGACGTACGTGCGAATGGAGTCGTTGACGCGAGAATAACCCCGGCCTTGCGTGAACCCTATACCCTTATCTAACATAAATGTACCCCACCCGCGTCCTGAACCTCAGCAGCCTGCTGTATATAATCGACGTGAGCCCGTTTCGGAGGTAACATTTTACAAGAAAACACGCCACAGTGCCGACCTCCAGACACTTCCGGCCCGAATGTCATAGTCGCGGGGTCAAAATTCCCGGCGTTCCGACTGACGATGTGGTCACGGAGTGATCGTGTCTAAAATCAGTCTGTGTCCAATTCCCGGACTGGCCGTGAATGAGAACGTCCCCGAGGCCGGTGCTGGTAGGAAATGCTTTCTGTCTCCAGTCCGCGTCTTTTGAAACGTTAAATTCGTTACACAGTCTTTCAAAGGCCATACGGTCGTATGCGTTGGAAATGGGATCCCAGGCGTCGTCTTGAGGTAGTGAAATACCTAGTTCTTTGAGAATCCTCCTAATAGTATAATACGTGTGAAAGTTGTAGACACTTTGGAGCATGACATTCTTGGATGTCAGATGGTCTTTATATGAAACTCCACACCCGGCTGTTGCGCACCATACAGCGAAATGTATTTGGTTCTGCCAAAACTGCATCGGTGTTGCTTTCCACCCGTTTACCACCTCCATCGTAGTAATCTTGGCAGCCTATATTGTTCAAAGATATTAGGGAAATTGGTGGCAAAGCCGCTGTCCGGTATAACCGTTACGGTTGGGTGTACAAGGGGGTTAACAACGTCTTTTTGTGTGTATTTACCTCCGACCGCGTACTTTACATTAGAGTTAAAGCTAAATGCTTTGGTATCCATTGAAAGATATTATTATGTTTGCTACTATAACTAATGTTCAAAAAGGGAGTTGTGAACTTCAAAAAATTAATAGACAACTGCTGCGGAAAAACACCGGGTAGGCCTTAGATCAATCACCTTCACGGTTGGATGGCAGAATGTGGGGAAGAGTGAAGGGTTTTACTATGTGAAGGATGGACAACAATTAGGTGTAAAGCTGCCTCACGGACTGTGGGGAATAAGACAGCTCAAAGATTTTGTCAACTCAGAGCTTGACGGTATAATCAACCTCACAGTATCGAAGGCTACCGGGCTCGCAACAATGACCATCAGCACTGATAATAAGGTAGTGGTCTCCCCGGGGTTGGGTATTCAACTCGGTTTTAGAGAGACATACTCCTCAAACAAAGGAGTGTTTACCCCGGGTGAGTACGTCGGTGATAATCCTTGGACTTCACCTTCACGAAAACTCTCGGGGTGCACCTTGATCGGGTGAACACATCGTACAACACGGTAGACGGATCCCCCAGCACATTACTGAAAACTGTGCCCGCCAGCGACTGTTTCTATGGCGAGACTGTGACCTTAGACTTCCCACACCCCGAGATGAAAGTTTTGGAATCAGGACACATCCACGAGTTGAAGATTTCTATTCTTGATGATAAAGGGAGAGAGTTGAAGAACGATTACCCGATTTCGGTCGTCCTAGAAATTTCAAATTAATTAATTTTAAGAAAATTATTTAGAATTAAACGCATGTTCGTAATATATATTATCAACATTATGAGTATATACGGACCAGGTAGTTCTTCCGATTGGGTGACAAATTCAAATAATTTGGAACCGGCAGAAGGAAGGGGATTCATCCCGACAGAGGGCGACTTTTTAACTACCCTAAAAACAAAGGCCTTGATCAATAGAACTATATCGAGGGCCACGGACGAGATTCACAAAAGTCTACTATCACAACTTAGAGAATATGCCCTGGCTGTGAATACACAAAGTCGTGAAGAAACGCATACGGAACTAAACGAACTAGGTAAAAAAATAACCAAATTTAGAAAAGAGGCCCGGTTGGGGATTGATAAAGCCCGAAAAGACCGCCAGGTTGACATTACGGCGGTTTATGATGCGTTGCGCTTAGAAGACTCTCTCAGCAAAGAAGCTACACTTGCTGAATTAGACGGGAAAATAATCGATTTTCGAAAAGAGGCCACGTCGGGTATTGAGAAAGCCCGAGAAGACCACCAGGCGGACCTTACGAAGGCTTATGAGGTGTTGCGCTCAGAAGACTCTCTCATCAGAGAAGCGGCACTTACTGAACTAGATAAAAAAATAACCAAATTTCGAAAAGAGACCCGGTCGGGTATTGATAAAGTCGAGAAGACCACCAGTCGAACCTTGAGGAGGCCATTGCGGAGGCTTATGATGCGTTGCGCTTAGAGAACTCTCATAGTAAAGAAGCGACACTTACCGAACTAGACGGTAAAATAGCCGAATTTCTGAAAGAGACCAGATCGGGGGTTGAGGGGGTCCGAGAAGACCACAAAGAGGCCATTGCGGAGGCTTATGGGGCGTTACGCTCAGAGGACTCTCTCAACAGAGAAGCGGCACTTACTGACATATACGAAAAAATAACCGAATTTAAAAAAGAGACCCGGTTTGATCTTGATGGAGTCCGAACGGGTATTGAGAAAGCCCGAGAAGACCACCAGGCGGATATTACGGAAGCTTATAGGGTGTTGCTCTTAGAGGACTCTATCAACTGAGAAGCGACACTTACCGAACTAGATGAAAAAATAACCGAATTTCAAAAAGAGGCCCGGTCGGGTATTGATAAAGTCTTAGAAGGCCACCAGGCGACCATTACGGAGGCTTATGATGCGTTGCGCTTAGAGGACTCTCTCAGCAGAGAAGCGGCACTTACCGAACTAGATGGAAAAATAACCGAAGTTTCTGATAAACTGAAACATGATCGTATAGCCGCGACCAAAGCTCTTGAGGAGGCCTCTTATGAGATTCGTACTGAGGCATATAACGCAAACAGGGCGCTTGCCGGAATAGTGAAAACAATGAAAACACCAAAACGTGTCATAGCAGTTTGGGCTGAGAAGCGGGGCCCATTGGTTGTGGGGCACTATGAATATTCGTTCGGTGCCAAAGCGAGTAATAAATATGGGGGATACACTATGACAGCTGCAGGTGAAGTTATCCAAATGGCGGTCTGCTCGGTTAATGCTAATGGTAAACCTGTGGGCGCGGTCGCGATAAATATTGTAGTAGATGGGGAAGAACGGGGGGTTGGAGTCACTAAAATCTCTGGAGATAGTTCGACGATTGTTTCGTTCGCCGGTAATGATCGAATTAGACTTTCCAAAGGTAGTGTTATTAACTTTGTTACGAAAATCGGTGACTCAGAGAGTTCTTCCACTATTGTCTCATTGTTAATTGAACTTATTGTGTAAATACTAATATATTGAAATAAATTTAACTATGAACGAATCACCATATCCAACTCTCAATACCACTCCACCAACACTGTATCCAACTCTCAATACCACTCCACCAACACTATATCCAATTAACGAAAGAAGTTCAGATTTTAGGTTGAATAATATCGTCGCTATGCAGGATATTTTAGTTAGAGAATGTGCAAATAGAAAAAGACACGCTAACAAATATAAGCGCGCGGCAAACATAGCTGAAGCATCTAGTACGGTTCTGGCAAGCGTTTCTGTGTTGTGTGGGGCGGGGACGGCTGCAACGCTATCTACAATTGTAATGGTTCCACTTGCGGGGGTTTTGAGTGGAATTACCGTTTTATCTGGAACACTTTGTATGGTAATTAGGGCGGTGGGTGGAAAACTCGAGAAAAAAAGTAGAAAACATGATAGAATATCCGTTCTCGCTTGGAGGTCTAAGAAAAAATAAAAAATAGCATCGACGTTATGTGTCCAAAGCGTTGGCCGATAAGAAAATATCAAATTTAGAGTTTGAATCCGTGGTGGAAGAAATGGGGAGATATGAAGAATTAAAAAATGATATAAGGATCAAGGCGCGCGCCACCATGCCCAAAATTGAGTGTACTGATTGGGATAAATTTAGGGTAAAACTTGGAATTAAAGTCGGAGGAAATGTTACAGCACCATTATAAAATAATTTAAAGAAAAAAAATTTTTCTTAATTTTATAATTTTCCTAATTTTTTCAAAATTATATTGATGCAGTAAACAAATTTACATACCTATACAACATGTGTTTTTCACTGAGAATTACAAATTCAGTCGAATATTACACTGTACACACCGTCTGTGTAATTGATACACTCGGCTCTGTTTACCTTGGCTATCAATTTACGCATGGTTCATAACCCGTGTAATTGATAATTGTACAACACTAGGTAATGTTTATCATAACAGCCTTCGTGGTCGTGTGGTTAAGGCGATAATCTATAGAGACGAGGGTCGTGGGTTGGCGCCGCGGTTGGAGCTAAACATTTTTATTTATTTATTTCTATCCCTACAAATGTGGTCGCTATGGTAAACAACTGCATGACAACGGCGTTCGGAGTCCGACCGCTTGAAATGGGCAGACAAACTCCGGCCGGTGTCATGACACGATCTTTGACCTTAGCAGGTTCATGGGATAAATGGACACGCGGTTTCAGGGAGATGTTATTTGTCTTAGCATCAACATTGCTGTTCAATAATAATTTTTTCAATTTCTTTATAAGCGATATCGTAGAAATGTATATTCGTAAATAAATCGTTGGGTTTTAACAATTTTATATAATACACCTTAGTTTCATATCCGATACGCATTATCCGTCTTAATGTTTGTATTTGCCTCTTGTATGGTTGACATAATTGCCGGTATAATATTGTAAATGCAACGTTTTTATCGGAGCGTAATAAATTACGCTGGTATTTCATATATTCGATATCGCCTAGTGTTCTCATTTTATAGAATTTATATACAGGATTATAACCCCCATAAGATTCATAAATTTCGTCAACACAGTTATTAAAAATTTTCAATTCCAATTGTATTGTATTATCCATTTTCTCTAATAGTTGTTTTTTTTTCTGTTCAATAATTTCCAATTTCTTCTAATAATTTTCCAATTTCTTCGTTAAAAGCGATATTGTAGAAACGCATATCCGTAAACGAATCTTTGATTTGAAACTGTTTTATAAAATTAGTTTGATAATATTTCGGTAGTGTTTCTACGAATCCTATTGATCCTATTTAGTCGCTTCATTACATAAATTTGAGACTTATACCGGCGACATAATTGCCAGGTTTAATATTGTAAATGCAACGTTTTTTATCGCAGCGTAATAAATTACGCTGATATTTCATGTATTCGATACCACATAGTATTGTCATTTTACCGTGTTTTAATACTGTAGAAACAGCGGCGTAAAATTCTTCAGCAAGGTCATTATACAATTCCAATTCGTTGCGTATTTTATTATCCATTTTGTTATATATTTTTATTATAACCTATATTATATGTTCAATTGGACGTGAAAAAAACATAAGGTATTTATGACACCAATATAATTGGACTACAATTCGACATCGTCAAAATAAATTAGCTATATTGGAGGAGAAAAATGGGGTGTTGGAATATAAACTATCACTCGTGGGCACATTGAAATAATTATTTTATCATAAATTTACTGTCGGGAAAACATTATGTTTGTTTTTTTTCACGACCAATTTTTCGTGGTTGGTGGGGGACTATTTCCTCGTTAACCAATTTTTGATTTTTCAGGGGTGGTGGGAGTAGTATATAGGGATATAAATGATGCCACCGCAGGTGGTATCATTTTGACTCCCTATATACTACTGGGTTGGGTGGTGGGTCTTTGCTACAGCATGGTAGAGTATCATCAGATGAATGCATATATGAAAGGAAACAGGTGTTATAAGACATTTACCCCAATGTTAAGTTTATGAATGTGCTAAGTTTGTGACCTTGACCTTGGGGTAAGGGGTGGGCGATGGGTCATGGATTTGCTATAGCACGATAGAGTATCATCAGATGAATGCATGTATGAAATATCAAGGCGTTCCATGAAATGAAACATATGTTATAAGACATTTACCCCAACGTTAAGTTTATGACCATGATACGTTTGTGACCTTAACCTTGTGGTAGGTGTTGGGTGGTGGGTCGTAGATTTGCTACAGCATGATAGAGGGTCATCTGAGGAATGCATGTATGAAATATCAAGTTCCATGAAAGGAAACAGATGTTACAAGACATTTACCCCAACGTTAAGTTAATGTCAACGTTAAGTTCATGAATGTCCTAAGTACCTTGACCTTGGGGAAAGGGGTGGGGTGGGTCATGGATTTGCTATAGCACGATAGAGTATCATCAGATGAATGCATGTATGAAATATGAAGGCGTTCCCTGTAAATAAACAGAAGTTACACAACATTTACCCCAATGTTAAGTTTATGAACATGGGTGGTGGGTTGTGGATTTGCTACAGCATGATAGAGGGTCATCTGAGGAATGCATGTATGAAATATCAAGGCGTTCCATGAAAGGAAACATATGTTATAAGACATTTACCCCAACGTTAAGTTTATGAACATGCGAAGTTGTGACATTGACCTTGGGGTAAGGGTTGTGTGGTGGGTCGTGGATTTGCTACAGACATGATAGAAGGGTCAATCTGAGGAATGCATGTATAATATCAAGGCGTTTCATGAAAGGAAACAGGTGTTATAAGACATTTACACCAACGTTAAGTTTATGAATGTGCTAAGTTTGTGACCTTGACCTTGGGGTAAGGGGTGGGCGGTATGAAATGGAATGCATATATGAAAGGAAACAGATGTTATAAGACATTTTCCACAACGTTAAGTTTATGAATGTGCTAAGTTTGTGACCTTGACCTTGAGGTAAGGGGTGGGCGATGTGTCATGGATTTGCTATAGCACGATAGAGGGTCATCTGAGGAATGCATGTATCAAGGCGTTTCATGAAAGGAAACAGGTGTTATAAGACATTTACACCAACGTTAAGTTTATGGATGTGCTAAGTTTGTGACCTTGGGGTAAGGGGTGGGCGGTGGGTCATGGATTTGCTATAGCACGATATAGTATCATCAGATGAATGCATGTATGAAATATTAAAGGTACATGCCCACGCAGCAGGTTACACTGTACTACTACTTTTCATTCGTTCGGCTCATATTTAAGGGTGGGAATGGCTCGAACACCTTCCATACCCGGACTACTTTTCATTTTCTGTCATGCCTTATATGCACCATTTGTCTACCCACTAACGAGTTATTTGTAATTACGGCGCGTGATAATTGGCAAGCCGTGATGTGAAAGCCGTCGTCCCCGCACATTATCAAAATAGACTGTTACCGCCGCGCGTCGCTAACAGTAAATTGATAATTAATAAATGATTATATTTGTATAGCGGGCACTCGTAATTTTTAGAACTGGTGGAATAGTGACATAATTATACACTTATTTAATTCCTATAAAGAACATTTTGTGCCTACTGCGTGGGCATGTACCTTTAAGGCGTTCCATGAAAGGAAACAGATGTTATAAGACATTTATTCCAACGTTAAGTTAATGAATGTGCTAAGTTTGTCACATTGACCTTGGGGAAAGGGGTGGGGGTGGGTAATGGATTTTCTAGAGTATCATCAGATGAATACATGAATTAAATATGAAGGCGTTCCCTGTAAAGAAACAGAAGTTACACAACATTTACCCCAACGTTAAGTTTATGAACATGCTAAGTGACCTTGACCTTGGTGTAAGGGTTGGGTGGTGGGTCGTTGATTTGCTACAGCATGATAGAGGTTCATCTGAGGAATGCATGTATGAAATATCACGGCGTTCCATGAAAGGAAACGGATGTTATAAGACATTTTCCCCAACGTTAAGTTTATGAACGTGCTAAGTTTGTGACCTTGACCTTGGGGTAAGGGTTGGTGGTGGGTAATGGATTTGATACAGCATGATAGAGAGTCATCTGAGGAATGCATGTATGAAATAACAAGGTGTTCCATGAAAGGAAACAGAAGTTATAAGACATTTACCCCAACGTTAAGTTTGTGGACGCCGACGCCGACGCCGACGACGCCGGGGGTATACTATAAGCTCTTCTGCACTTCGTGCAGGCGAGCTAAAAATTGCCGTGTTTTGTTCAATATTAATGCACAAACAGCTGCTAAGAATATAGTAGCCCGGGGGGATGTTTATTATAATATATGTGGTATGTATCCATTGACGTTAATGGGTTAATATAATACAACACATGAATAATGCACATACCCACAAGGTAATCAATACATGCATATTTATATTCTAAAGATTTATGAGATTACACTTGCAGATTTGAACATAATATATACAACAGAAAAAAATAGCATACATACAATGTATGCTTCAACTATATAATGTATACGGATATGTAGTGTTGCTTCTTTTTTTGCTACATTCTTGTAACCAATATTTGTGTCATCTTTAGATTTAAAAACTGGGCTTGGTTCCATTTTTTCGACAATTCCGTTGGCCGCCATCTTGGATTTCAAAATGGTCTCCCTGAAATGCTATATTCATTATACGAGGGGAGTTCAATAAATTCCCGGAAAAGTCCTGTAACATACCCATTTTTAATTGAATTGTATAAAAACTCACGTGATTTTCAGATACAAATAAAAAAAATGTTATGGTCTTCAATTGGGCATGCAATTTACGAA
Source organism: Conchocele bisecta (assembly GCA_029237695.1). Lineage (NCBI taxonomy): Eukaryota > Metazoa > Mollusca > Bivalvia > Lucinida > Thyasiridae > Conchocele > Conchocele bisecta. The sequence continues at coordinate 59,667,401 of CM055273.1, read as the reverse complement.
ACTCGATTATGCAAAACTGAAGACCGATAACCATAGTAACGTCATGTTCTGTGACACAGCGCACTTGCGACGTCAAGAATAGATTTTTGCAAACAAAAAATGACGTTTTCGATTGATTGAATATGGCACAGTATGCAAACTAATTATATTTCAATTATGAATTGGTCATTCAGCAATAAGTAACGTAATGTACATAACTTGGTGACGTCAAACTATTTTTTCTGACATCATGCATCAATCTCGTGGACGCCAACTTTGACGCAGTACAAAATAGCCATCGAACAGGGAAATCCAATCAAATGTTACTTTTGATTATCGACGGAATTAATTATATTTCAGTGACTGATTGGCGAACAGCATATACCCTGATCATTGATCTGGACTATGCTGGTAGCAGGACACCTTAAGCTCAATTTGTCACAGGTGGAAGACTCGGACCTGTGACACCAAAAAATGCCCATTGCAAAAACAAATACATTACCCCCACCCACTTGGTCTCATACAGTACTATCTTTAAAGAAGATAGTACTGTATGAGACCAAGTGGGTGGGGTAATGGATTTTTTGTAATGACATTTTTGGTGTCACAGGTCCGGGTCTTCCACCTGTGAGAAATTGATATTAAGGTGTCTGCGACCCCAGATCAGAGATCAGGGTATATGCTGTTCGCCAATCAGTCACTGAACTATAATTAATTCCGTCGATAATCAAAGTACTAAAAGAACTGAAACTATCGCCAGATATGGTGTGGGGTGCCCTAAAAACACACCAGATCACTTAGCCACTTATCCGAATACCGGATGGCCAAACCAGGTGCAAAATAGGGAACATTGTAAAGGATGAATCCCATCGTAAATTTTACCAACCACATTGCTCCCAACCAAAGCAATTTGAAGTTTGTAATAAAAGAAATACATAAATGCATTCGCCACGCATTATAATAACCGTTACATAGGTACCGGATGGTACCGGTTGCGGTTGGTACCGGTACCGGCTTATATGGATGGCCCAAAAATGGCAACTGACAGCCATAGTTATTGCTTCTAAAAATAGATAAATAAAATAGCGATACCTAACAATAGTAGCATACATTTAATGCTTAGCGACCAGTGTAGCCCCAGATCAGCCTGCGCATCCGCGCAGTCTGTTCAGGGCCTACACTGTTTGACATGCCACTACTGAAGTACCCTTAATGACATCAACATTAGTTCAGTAAACAATTTTATCCCGTCAACACAGTGTGTATGTGCCGTGAAACACGGTGCCGTGAAACATTTTTGATATCCAGTCAATACTATTTTTGCATTTTACAGCCATTTGTAGGTGTTGACGGGATAAATATAATAGTAGGTTAGTGCCGTGAATGGGAAAAAATATCTGGCGCGGCACGGAATTTCCTGAGCCTTGCCAGATATTTTTTCCCATTCACGGCACTAACCTACTATTCTCTATCTATTTTCCTTCTTTCTGAACCAAAATATATGTTGTGACCACTCATTTGAACCGTCTCTCTGATGAGAAATAAAGAAATTATTGAGCCTTGCCGGATATTTTTTCCCATTCACGGCACTAACCTACTATTCTCTATATTACGGTGGCAGACATAGCACTATGGCTCCATCACTCTCGGAGCACGATAACAGAAAAAGAAATATTTCAGATTAATATGTAAGTCTATTACAGTAGATACTTCTGTCTGTTTCACAAAACCTGCCCACATTTTACGGCTATATAAACAATTCAGAAACTATTTTTTTTTATAATATTAAATTTTATAAACATTCAAGAATGAGCCTTCTTTTTATTTCGTGAAATTTGGTCATATATAGATTTTATTACGAAACATTGATTTGTATATGGGGTAATTAAAGGAGGTGAAGGAGCTGGGGGACGAGCCAACCAAATGGAAATTGACTTCGAAAACTAGCCAGACAGCTTCGAAATAATCTAACTAAGAAAACAAAAGTTAAATTTTGAAAATCGGTCCACTATTTCTGAAATCAGAAAAAAGCTCCATGTTAAATGTACATGCCCCCTCAGTAGGCACACACTGTTATTTATATCAGAGACATCATCTGAGACATTTTCTGGCAAGATCAACATTCATTCAAACCGTGTTACCTTAAATGTTAATGGACATTACTTTTTAGCTCGACTATTCGAAGAACAAGTAGAGCTTATGTTGTCACCCCGGCGTCGGCGTTGGCGTCGGCGTCACCGTCACGCCTTGGTTAAGGGTTTTAGTCAACCTTGTATATGGAATACTACTGGCCCTACACCCATCATACTTGCACAACTTCATCTCCTAGTGATGTACATCAATAACCCCTGATCTATATTTGACCTTCACCTACATTTCCTCTTGAATTACTTAGTTAATTCCCCTTGGTTAAGGTTTTTAGTCAACCTTGGTTAAGGTTTTTAGTCAAGCTTGTACATAGAATACTATTGTGCATACAGACACCATACTTGGACAACCTTTTCTCATAGGGATGTACATCAATAACCCCTGATCTATATTTGACATTGATCTACATTTCCTCTTGAATTACTTAGTTAATTCCCCTTGGTTAAGGTTTTTAGTCCAGCTTGTATATGGAATACTCCTGGCCCTACACCCACCATACGTGAACAACTTCATCTCCTAGTGATATACATAGTTAATTCCCCTTGGTTAATGTTTTTAGTCAACCTGGGTTAAGGTTTTTAGTAAAGCTTGTACATGGAATACTAATGTGCATACAGACACCATACTTGGACAACCTTTTCTCATAGGGATGTACCTCAATAACCCCTGATCTATATTTGACATTGACCTACATTTCCTCTTGAATTATTTAGTTAATTCCCCTTGGTTAAGGTTTTTAGTAAAGCTTGTATATGGAATACTCCTGGCCCTACACTCACCATACTTGGACAACTTCACCTCCTAGTGATGTACATCAACAGCCCCTGACCTATATTTGACCTTGACCTACATTTAACCTTGAATTACATAGTTAATTCCCCTTGGTTAAGGTTTTTAGTCAACCTTGGTTAAGGTTTTTAGTCAAGCTTGTACATGGAATACTAGTGTGCATACGGACACCATACTTGGACAACCTTTTCTCATAGGGATGTACATCAATAACCCCTGATCTATATTTGACATTGACCTACATTTCCTCTTCAATTACTTAGTTGATTCCCCTTGTTTAAGGTTTTTATTCTAGCTTGTATATGGAATATTCCTGGCCCTACACCCACCATACTTGGACAACTTCATCTCCTAGTGATGTACATCAACAACCACTGACCTATATTTGACCTTGACCTACATTTAACTTTGAATTACAATTACTTAATTCCCCTTGGTTAAGGTTTGGTTTTTAGTCAAGCTTGTACATGGGGAATACTATTGTGATACTAGCACCATACTTGGACAACCTTTTCTCATAGCGATGTACATCAATAACCCCTGATCTATATTTGACCTTGACCTACATTTTCTCTTGAATTACTTACTTAGTTCTCCTTGGTTAAGGTTTTTAGTCAAGCTTGTAGATGCAATACTCCTGGCCCTACACCAACCATACTTGGACAACTTCATCTCCTAGTGATGTACATCAATAATCTCTGACCTATATTTGACCTTGACCTACTTTTATCCTTGGATTACTTTCTTATTTCCCCTTGGTGAAGGTTTTTAGTCAAGCTTGTATATGGAATATTCCTGGGCCTACAGCAACCATACTTGGAAAACTTCATCTCCTAGTGATGTACATCAATAACCCCAGACCTATATCTGACATTGACCTACATTTAACACTGAATTACTTACTTAATTTCCCTTGGTTAAGGTTTTTAGTCAACCTTGGTTAAGGTTTTTATGCAGGCCACGGCCACCTTGTTTGTCAAGCTATGTGTACATCGACAACCCTCGTAGTTGAGCTATGCTGTTCTCCTACAGCTCTTGTTATTTTCTGTATTTATTTGTTGATGTGCAATGATCATACTTATTAATGATTCAATTGAAGCATTTAAATAGCTAAAAGAATAGCATGCCTCATTTGTATATGAAAATAGCCTGATACCACTGCGAGTCACTAACAGTAAAATAAATGTTACTAAATGATTATATCTGAATAGCTACGGGGCGCCATGCAGGACAGGTTAATTATGTGTACAAAATTGAGTTTTGTAACACTAAAAATCACAAAATTCAATTCTGTGTCACAAAATTCAATTCTGTGTCACAAAATTCAATTCAATTCTGTGTCACAAAATTCAATTCTGTGTCACAAAATTCAATTCTGTGTCACAAAATTCAATTCTGCATACGTTTCGTATACAAAATTCATTTTTGTTATAAAGGATTCAATTTTGTAAGACAGAATTGAGTTTTGTGAAGAAAATTCTTTTTAGTTTTGTAGGACAGAATTCATTTTTGTCCACAATAATTAGTTTGCGTTAGGATAGTCATGTCATATCTACGTTATTGGTTGAGATCGGTCTTAGTCCATTTTATTAGATGGTGGAGTACACTTGCAGGTTTTTAAATATTTCAATGCGAAAATATAACCCAATATATCAATATATACTTCTTTATGGACAGTTATTTTGGTTATATTATGATTACAAATGAGTGGTCACACCATATAAGCATATATACTTTGAAGGAGAAATAAGAAAAATATTCAGAATTTTCCCTCAATTATGTAAACAGGGTCAAACATAAAGTAGCCGGGACATAGCTAGACCTGAGAGCATGCCCATATATAGAGAATACCAGGCTAGTGTATTTTGATATCAAGTTTATCAGGCAAGGCTAGGAAACGCGTAGGAATTCCGAGGCCTGCCGAGGAATTCCTACCGTTTCCGAGCCGAGCCTGATAAACTTGATATTAAAATACACTAGCCTGGTATTCTATTTATCAGGTAACGTTTTATGCTCGAAAATGACATTAGATGACGTCGTATTCTAACAGTAGATCTAACCTTGTGAAACAAATGGTATTGGATCTGTGTCTACTAGTTGCGAAGTTACGTGTTCGCAACTATGTGTCTACATGCATTATTTACAGTATACACCATCTTAGTACATGTATCCATGGTATCTGCACAAATACTGGGGCAGATGTACCTTGCGATACACACTAAATGACGTCAGTACTCGCGGGAGATCTACATGTACATGAATTATGTGTACAATTATAACGCAAATGAGTTTAAATACGAATGGGTTTGTCAACGTTTGACTGTTTGGAGATAGTTGAAGCAAAATGGCAGAATGAGAAATGAATCATCGGCAGAATGAGAAATGAATCATCGACATTGAATGTGTAGATCTGCGACCGTGACCCATTTCTCCAGTGCAGTTTCTGACCAATGGTAGTCCTTCTTACATGCGTGTGCAGAATTGACAGAATTGAATTTTGTGGCACAGAATTGAATTCTGTGGCACAGAATTGAATTTTGTGACACAGAATTGAATTGTGTGGCACAAAAGTGAATTTTGTGACACAGAATTGAATTTTGTGACACAGAATTGAATTATGTGGCACAAAAGTGAATTTTGTGACACAGAATTGAATTTTGTGGCACAAAAATGAATTTTGTTGACAAAATTGAGCCATGTCCCACTTGGCGCCCCGTAATAGCGGGCACTAGTAATTAATTTTTAGAACTGGTGGAATAGCGACACAATTATACACATATTTAATTCATATAAAGAACATTTTGTGCTTACTCAGTGGGCATGTACCTCTACATTTGATAAACCGTTTTGTAAGAACTCTTTCTTTTCACAGGATATTGATTATAACGACGTTCGCGTGTCCGTGCGTACATGCATCCGTCCGAAATCTGCGCTAAACGGTTTTTAAATAGTTTATATATCTGCAACCCTATTTAACATTATATTAAAGAAATAACAATTTGACCCTACAGAGACAATTCTGAATCACTTCCCTCAACACAAGTACTTGTTTTACCTTGTCGTATGTATAACAGGGGCGGATCCAGCATTTGGGGAACGTGGGGGTTGTCTAGTTGCGAAGGTAACTCTTGCAAACTCTAGCTACGGACGGTACGGGAGTAGATTGCAAGAGTTACCGTTCGCAACTAGGGGGTTGTCCTATTGTTGAGCTCTTCGAAATGCACTTTCCTGTGTTTTACGGCATTTAAATTCAGACTCTAACTGGTGGTAAACTGTGATCTATGTAAACTCCATGGCTGAACGGGGGGGGGGGGTGCAACCCTGGAACCACCGCTTTAGATCCTCCCCTGCATACACTATTTTTGAAACACAAATTGCTGGGCGAAATAGATTAATGAAAGTGCGGCCCATGGAAATTAACCTTTTGAACCCGAAAGCCGCTATAGCGGTTTATGCTCGTAACGAGCCGTCTCAGGATCTGCACTTTTTGCAAGTAATTTTCATATTTTTGAGAGCAAAAAAAATACACCTTTTTCATAAACTAGTCTGAAAATAATTTTGTGACGATTGGATTGGTCGGAAAATATAACCATATCAAAATACATCCAGTTACTTAGGGGTGAATGGGTGAATGAAAGTGAAGCCCATGAAAATTGAACACAGTGATGTTTTCTTGGTATATGTATGAATATTAACCCTTAGACCGCTACACACAACAATTGTCGTCTGCTGTTGCTTTATATCTAGCCTTATTTCTGAATAAAAACATGGTTTAACAGCACTTTACAATCATTTCCAATTCTAAACTGCTGTCAAAGCATGTAGGAAATGATTATAAAGTGCTGACAAAGCATATTTTTGGTGATAAAAATGGAAAATGGAAAATAGAAAATAAACAGCAGACGACAAAAACTAATATATAGCGGTGTAAGGGTTAGGGAGGTTATACAAAAATACTCACCATGTAGTTCAGCCTACTATCAACAAATGGCGCTTGTCCCATGGAGAAGTCCAGACTTTCCCTGTTCTTTAAGTTATACGGCTCCTCAGAGGGTGGGTCGATATAGTAGTCCCTGATCAGTTTGATCAGTCTTGGGTCATCTTGAGCAACTTTTCTCTTCGTTTAACTTCATCATCGCCGCTTTATAGTCAAACAAACGGGTCTCTGTTCGTTTTAATAACATGCGGACTAAACGGTTGTGCGTTAACATCATATGTGTGCTGCTTTGCATCAATGAGAATTCCTCTGCTGGTTTTCCGACAGACAATCTACTGTCCGGCGATGGTAAATACTGTGCATTATCTCTATTGTGCAGCAGGTATACCATTACAGCGAGGACGCATGCGCCGTAGAATAAATACAGTCGCGTTTCAGTCCTCATGCTTCACCAGTGCCCAGAATTATTTTACACGGGATCTGTCAACAATTAAGAGGTCAGTGAAAGAAGGGGCTAAGCCCCCTTTACTACTACTTCAAGGGCATTACATGAACATGAAGTGATACATTAAAGTCACTTTATCTCTATACTAGCATTCAATATGTGGTTTTACACTAGTGTAATAAATATGCAAAGTAGCTCGTTATAGAACAAGAGGGCCATGATGGCCCTAATTCGCTCACCTGACTCCATGAACACCAGAGGAGAATGTGACATTGAGTTCATGTGTTTTTAAAAAAAATTGTGCTATTTTTAGATGGCGGTCATCTTGGATTATGCAATGACTCTCATTTTACCAAATCTGAAAATGCTTCACCCAAGGATCTTAACTTACTATGAAGTTTGGCCATCATCGGCCATGTGGTTTCTGAGAAAAAGACGTTCAAAATCTCGAATAAATGACCTTTTGGCGGCCATCATGGATGACATAATCATCCGATTCAGACAAATATTGCACCAGAGCAATCGCCTCATCGATACCTTCAATTTGATATATGACATTAGCATATTAGGTCAAAAATAAAATTTGACGCCACGGGCCACGCCCATTTTTGACCCTGTCGTCACCATTTTCACAAATTTGAAAGAGCATTGTATATCAATCATTCCTACCAAGTTTCATCGAAATCCGGCCAGCGGTTCATGAGAAGATTTAAGAATTTGTGCTATTTTTAGACGGCGGCCATCTTGGATTAGCTACGACCTCCATTTTAACAAATCTGAAAAGGCTTCACCCATGGACCATCTCTCAAAAAATGCACCAGAGTGATCGCCTCATTGATACCTTCAATTTGATATATGACATGACCATATTTGTTCAAAAATAAGATTTGACCCCAATTTGACCCCACGGGCCACGCCCATTTTTGACCCCGGGGTCACCATTTTAACACCTTTGAAAGAGCATCGTACATCGATCATCCCTACCAAGTTTTGTCGAAATCCAGCTAGCGGTTCATGAGAAGAAGATTTTTTAAGAATTTATGCTATTTTTAGACGGCGGCCATCTTGGATTAGCGATGACCTCCATTTTAACAAATCTGAAAAGGCTTCACCCATGGACCATAACTTTTAAATTTGGCTACCACGGGCCAAGCGGTTCATGTGAAGAAGAATTTTGAAATCTCTAATAAAAGAAAAGAACAACCTTTGACCTTCCGGCGGCCATCTTGGATGGCCTAACCATCCGATTTCGACAAAAAATGCACCAGAGTGATCGCCTCGTTGATACATTCATTTTGATATATGACAAGACCATATTCGGTCAAAAATAAAATTTGACCCCAATTTGACCCCACGGGCCACGCCCATATTTGACCCAGGGGTCACCATTTTAACAACTTTGAAAGAGCATTGTACATCGATCATTCCTACCAAGTTTTGTCGAAATCCGGCTAGCGGTTTCATGAGAAGAAAATTTTTAAGAATTTATGCTATTTTTAGACGGCGGCCATCTTGGATTGGCGATGACCTCCATTTTAACAAATCTGAAAAGGCTTCACCCATGGACCATAACTCTTAAGTTTGGCTACCATGGGCCAAGCGGTTCAGTGAAGAAGAATTTTGAAATCTCTAATAAAAGAACGACCTTTTGACCTTTGTTTCGGCGGCCATCTTGGATGACCTAACCATCCGATTTCGACAAAAAATACACCAGAGTGATCGCCTCGTTGATACCTTCAATTTGATATATGACATGACCATATTTGTTCAAAAATAACATTTGACCCCAATTTGACCCCACGGGCCACGCCCATTTTTAACCCCCCCCTGGGTCACCATTTTAAACAACTTTGAAAGAGCATTGTACATCGATCAGTCCTACCAAGTTTTGTCGAAATCCGGTCGGCGGTTCTTCAGAAGAAGATTTTTGAAGAATTTGTGCTATTTTTAGACGGCGGCCATCTTGGATTACGTAATGATGTAATTTTAACAATTTTGTAATCCCCCTACCTAAGGACCATGACCATGAAGTTTGGTGACAATAGGCCCAATGGTTACCGAGGAGAAGACGTTTGAAAATGTTCACGGACGACGACGACGACGACGACGACGGACGACGAACGACGAACGACGGACACATTGTGGTAACAATAGCTCACATGAGCTTCGCTCAGGTGAGCTAAAAAAGGGGTTCGTGATTAATACAGCGTCAATGTATGACGATGTGGTTATGCAATAAAATAATTTAATATTTGCGTTGATTTAATATGACCCGCGTCGTGGGGAAAATGTACATTATGGCAACATTTTGACATTTTTACTTTTTGAGGTTTTCTGATGCAGAACTCATTCTGAACATACATGCACTGATGTTTCTTTTATCCAATTCCGATGTAAATTGGCTGATTTAGTCAACTTTTAGCACATACACTGAATGCGATTTGAACGCCACGTCGCTCATTATAGTGGGCGACGTCGAACAACTTTTTTTCCGACGTCACATTAACTATCTCAGAACAAAGTAGTCGTCTTTCGTCTTACGCCATGTATGATACATTTAGCCTATAACATACATGTACCACGTAGAGGCGAACGTGTGAAGCAATAGAGAACTGAACAATAAGTTGAAAGATATACCGTTACACGTCAGATGCGCGCCGAAAATTACGTAAATATTTCCGTAAATGGTCAAACGTGGGAACTTTCAGTATTGTGCACATGCGGATTTAAATTAATCAGCTCCTCTCATCGATTTATCAGACTTTAACGTTGCATAGTTCGTAAAATTATATCACTGCATTTCTTCATATATTCCTTAAAATGGATTGTATAGATGACGGATTGGCTCTTGGCCGTAGGGTTTGAACGGTTTCACGTGATATCGGGGGAAAAGAACCATTTCCACTGCAGAAGAGTTAGCATACTTGAACAATATCGACCGACGTACAGTTTGTGGTCGGAAGAATATTTTAACGACGCTTTCAAAAGTGATTCTCCAAACCTGACAAAACATGCGGTACACCTATGCAGATCAAATCTGCACTCATAATCTGGAAATATGGAAATAACACAATACTGATATTTGGCGGCGTGTCTTGTTACAACACGCCGCACAACATACACACCGAGAAATAATTCCAGCACAAAAATATTTACACAATTCCCTAACATTTGATTGGCCCGTAGCAAGTCTCTGTCCAAAATTTATATCCCAGTAAACTCCCACGCCGAACTACTTTCCGTAACCGTGAGGCGCAGTTAAAATAATTCTTAAGAAAACGGAAAATAAACACATTTTCTTCATGAATTTATTTCAAAATCTGGAATTATAAGGAATGAATGGCCTTTTTGTGGAATTTATCGGGGATATAAACTTGGAAAAGTCGCGGGAATACTGGACGAGGCCTTCCGGCCTTCGTCCAGTATTCCCGCGACTTTTCCAAGTTTATACCCCGATAAATTCCACAAAACGGCCATTCATTCCTATATTGTATTCACCGTACCCATGCCTTCCCCCAACCGGGTGGTGGTGGGGACCGACGGGAAACCCCCGGGTATGAAAGAAATAAACTAAAACGCCGCCAACGTGGCTGGATCATAAACATGCATATTCACTGTCGGTATTGTGATACGGTGGAGAGTTTATGTGATACGGTGCAGACAGAGTAGATACATGTCGCCAAGATGGACAGCAGGTAAGTGTCAGTTAATTAAATAGTTTACAGCTTACATGGCAGTATCAGCAATGTATCTGGTATGTACAGACGCATAAATGATTATGCTGTCCATCGATCACGCTCACACTACTAATGACAACGTATTTTCTGAATAATTCGCTTCAAAAGATGACACATTTTTGTACGTGACTTTTTAATCGAGGGAGCGTGATGAAAGTGCCGATCTGGCTAACAAACACGTGCTATTGCCCCTTTTCGGTGGCGATATCGAGTAAATACAGTATAAATGATCTGTTGAAAGTGTCAGCTCTCTACATGTAGGATGTGACATGTTTTTATGACTTTTTCTGATTTATCTCGCTATGGTTTGTACCGCCTGTTATGGTGTTATGGTGTTATGGTGTAGAGTTTCCGTACGCAATTGCATAAAAAGGATACGGTGTTGCGCGAAAACACGCTACGATTTGCACAGTTGCGAAAATGGATACGGTGTGTCGCACATTCCCCTTCGGAGCCAGCTGACATGAGGTGCGTTGATTACAGCATCATTGATCGTCAGTTGGTCGTGTTCTCGCATTGTAATTATAACAAGAACAATTATAACATGAATGATCATGTTATAAAAGAACGCTTTGAGTGTATGTTATTATTACTGAGGCCAACTACATGTTTGCAAGTAGCATGTAAAGTACTAGATATCAGGGTATGGGATCAGTGGTTTCCGAACCTGTTTTTCCGACGTGACGTATTCTGTGACGTCATTTTTACAGTAAATTTTCTTGAAACTTTTCCAAGCAAACGGACGGATTTCGATGATATGTATCACACCATAGAAGTGACATACCGGTTCGATGATATGTATGACACCATACATTCACGTTCTTTAGATTTATATTCACATCCATGGTAACCGATTCTTCGTCAAAACCAGAAAATTGTTAGAATAAAGCAAACTATACCATAATGCAAGAACTGGCATCATTAAACGAAGCTAATCCCCTCGCACTGGCATCATTAAACGAAGCTAATCTCCTCGCTGGCAGCCTTGATAATAAAAAAGTACTCCGTGACCTTGGGCGGTCGAACGTGGGTCATATGAGTCTACTCATATGCTAAACCATGCTCCATGGACTAACGATATACCAGCTCTTGCCTATCGGCGAGGGGATACTAATTGGCAACCTGTTAAGCATTACTGCGTTATGTTTCATTAAACTCTGTCTTTCCATTATAAAGATATTACATTCAACATCCTGCACCAACTTTAATTGACATGGCGCAATTTTAAATATTGCGCGGGCCCAATTTTCCCAATTTTAGTACTTTCCCCTAACAAAAAAAACCCGACATCTAGTCGCACGCTGACTGAGCCGCGATCTATAAACTTACCCAGGGAGATTACATTGCAAAAATAGTGTAACGCGTCCACTGGCGGTTTGTTTCGGTGAGTCCGCACAGTACAACTGTTCAACAGTCCGACTTGGCAACGCCACCTAGCGACTTATCACCGGCACTGCAGTGCATGATATAAAAATCCTAAAACCATCAACTTCTAAAACTGGCGTTTTGAAAAAAGTCATGAAATATGCAATCTTAAATTCGATAAAATTGACGCAGTACAATTTGAACGACGTTATAAGCCAAAGATATGAGTGCCAGAAATAATCCACATTCAGACACATGAAAATGTTTTGCCATTTCTCCATTTCATTGTCGAAACTCCAGACGGTTTTACAGAATGTGAAAGCCATAGAAAATGTATACTGGATATAAAATACTCCTACAAGCACCAATATGAACTTGTGAGTGAAATTCACGACAGGTCATACATTACATCGAAACAGAAATCATTGCCTTGAAAAAGTCTGAGAAATATACACACACACAAGTACACATTCAAACGGCTGTATGTCAAAAATTGTTCTGCGACTTTGCACTGCAGTGGAGTATCCAGATTCATGCAGAGGGGGTGTGAATTGTGAATGGAGTTTGGAAGGGGTGCGAGAACATACATTCAATTTCTTCCATTGTAGTGATTTTCACATATATTATACAGGTAGTTATTTCCCCCAGAAAACGTAGGTTAAAGTAAAAAAATACACACCTGACCAACTGTTACGGGATGCAATTACACACCATGTCACTGGACTTTGTACTGTACACCCACTGGTGAATCCATGTGACAAGTGTTTTGTATGATGTGGTGTTTGTGAATGAGCTGATAAGACAAGTGTCGTGCCTTTGCACTTAATGACTGGGTGCCAGACATCCTTCAGCAAAGTTGCAATCATGATTTGAATTGGGGTCCCATCTGTTTGGCACAAAGTGTTCTTTATAGGAATTAAATATTAAATAAGTATAATTGTGTAACTATTCCAACAGTTTTCAAAAATACGAGTGCCCGTACACAGAAATATTCACTTAGTAATATTAGGTTTACTGATAGGTTGTATCATCGTGCTATTTTGATTGTAAATGAGGCAGGTCATTTTTAAATTATTTATATCAACTAAATGTGTCACCTGAATAAATATTTGTATTGACTTGTTACAAAATATGATCATTGCACATCAAAAGATAGAGAGAATAAATAGTTGTTTCCATTAACATTTTAAAGAGTCAATGTTATCGCCCTTGATATCAAAGTGGCAATTCAAGCTTGATGTAAACATAATAATAATGTAAAATTAACATGGTTGATATGATTTTTTTAAGAATTTTACCAAATTTTCTACGACGGCCATCTTGGATTATGCGACAACCTCCATTTTAACAAATATGAAAATGCTTCACCCACGCACCACAACTGTGAAGTCTGACCAGCGTCGGCCAAACGGTACATGAGAAGAAGACGAAATCTATAATTAAAGGATGACCTGTCAGCGGCCATCTCGTATGATGTATCATCCGATTTTGACAATACCCACGATACTTCGATTTGATATATATCGGGACCATATTAGGTCAAATTTGAAATATCGCCATGTGCCAAATACAAAATCAATGCGTGAAAAAACAAAAGGAGAACACTGGAATATTAGTGAGGCAAGAGTTGTGATAACTATACAAAAAGGAATTCCAGTTATGCTCGGGACACAAAATCAGTACATGTATCCGAAAAAAACAAAAGAAATCAGTACATGTATGGTAAGATATGTTATTCTTGCTTTTAAGGACTAGAGCAAGTGAGCGGGGTCTCGCACATACCCTCGGCCGTAGCAAAGTCATTTGGCCTTGACCTTTGGCATAAGAAAGCCGCTTAGGTGAGATATAGAATGAAAATATGGCTGTTGATAAAGAAGTATGTGACATTTCCAGTTGATCCAACATACGGTTGCAGATAAATTGTGTACTTAAAACTTTAATGCAAATATTTCAAAACATTTAACACAATTTGACTTGACCTTGGGCATGAAAGTCACATGTGTGGGCTATAAAATGAAAATATGGATGTTGATTGTTGATAGACAAATATATGAAGTTTCAATTCAATCTGACTTACGGTTGCAGAGAAATTGTTTACTTAAAACTTTAACGCATATATTTCAAAACATTTAACGCAAGTTTCAAAGTAATTTCACCTTCACTGTGTGCATGAAAGCCGTATGAGTGGGCTATAGAATGTTTGTTTAATGGTGTTTAACGGCCTATCAACAGCTATGGTCTAATAATAATTTCATCGAGAAAAATAAAGTCAGCCCTGAAATTAGAATAACCTGACCTGATGCCAGGTCCATACCACACCAAAGTCACTTGGCCCCTTTCCCTAAAAAAGGATTGCGAATAATCGTAATACTCACAAGAGATATAACCAGATTCAACTGTCACATACAAAATGCCAAAGACGTATGTGAGGGCCAAACCAGGTCTCCAGTCGGATTTCCGGTAAGGTTGAATCGCGATTGTTAAATTACCCATCACATGCACCCACCAGGGCTATAGAAAGAAAATATTGATCTTCTAACTTCATAAAGAAGTATATATATGAAGTTTCAAGTCAACCCGACTTGCGGTTGCAGAGACATTGTGTACTTAAAAACGTTGACATGTTTGATGCAAATATTTCAAAACTTTAAGTAATTTGACCTTGTGCAGGAAAGCCACATCGGTGTGCTACAGTAATATGGATGACGATAAAGAAGTACATGAAGATTCAACTCAATGCGATTTACGGTTGCAGATATAATGGGTACCCAAAAACCTTTAACGCAAATCTTACGGATGGACGAAAATACAAAAACTATATACACCTCGACATACTTTGTATGCCTGGGTATGAATCATGATTGAAGGCACTGTGTTACAGATGATGCCTCAATATGTTGTTTGTCACATCATGCACTGCAAATGACCAATATCAACCAATTGCACCATTTCATTCGAAGTCAAATTTCGAAGTCGAATTTATTGTACACATGTAATTTGTTACAAGTTTGACCATTGGGCATTGATTTCAATTATAATCATGATAATAGCACAAAAATACATCATTAATTCGTAAATTTTCGTTTTCCCTTCGAAAGTCTACAAAGTTTGTCTTTGGTCTATTCTGGATGTTTCAAGAAAATAAAATCCTTTATTGCGAAGATAACTGAAACCATGTGAAACCAACCAAATATAGACTTTATAGACTGTGGACGTTAAACAGAAATTTATGAATCAAAGATTGAATGCAATACCTTAAATGTTAATCATTCTAGGTTGGCGGTAGGATTTTTAAATTTGCTCAAATATGTGTCTGTGACTGGAGAAAGAAAATGGGGCTTATGGGATTTGCGACCAGTGTAGATACACATATCCGCACAGGATCTGCACAGTTCACATTGCATCAATGAAATCTCCATCATGCTTCTAACAAGCCACATCATTATCAGGCTACAGGAGTGTACTATTTGATCAGGAGCTACACTGGTCACAAATCCCATAAACCACATTCTCCTGTCACAGCCACCGGTTAAAGTAACGGGACCAATACCTATAAATACATTAAATATACCTAAAAGCATCAATAAGTGAAATAAAATAGGCTAAACAAATTATTTACTCCATATATCACACATGGAGTAAATACATTTTGTTTAGCTTATTTTTCTCTCACTTATTGATGCTCTTAGGTATATTTAATGTATTTATAGGCCATGGTCCGTTACTTCAACCTGATGTCACAGCCATATGTGTAAAAGCATAGTAAATATATTTCTGACCATTTCAATATCTAGTCCTTCGAGTGTCACATAATCAGAAATGTACAAATGTCATTCTGTCCACCACAAGAATGAGTCACCGATTCAAAAAATATTGACAAATCTTAAAACTGCACAAGTCAGATTTTGTGTGAATAAGATTCATTCTCAATTCCATCAACACAAGAAGTAACATGTCTTCACGACACATCCTTTCAACAGGTTTGATTAGATGATTAGAGCAGAAATCAGAGTTAAGAACCACACAAACACTGCCGCTGGCATGGATGGTACTCCGGTTAAATGGTTAATTTTTTGTAACTGAACTTGTCTTTCTCAAGCTCTTCCTCGAGGGTTATATTTTCAGATGTCGCTGATCTTAAGATGATGACAGTCTGTCATGGCGACACTATATTTTGCTTCGTGTAGGTCAGGAACTGGATCAGTTCCCATTTCGAGAGTGTTTGGCAACTTGTTGCCCAGGTGGAGTTTTGTCTTCGGGCAGCGATTCTTCTGGTGGCCTTTGTCCTTCAACAGCAGAATGAGAAACAATTTCCGCCTTATCTGCTTCTTCTGAAACCGCCCATATACTATCTCAATAGCCCTGCTGGTGTCTGCCTCGACTGCAGGGTGAAGTTGAAGAGGCTCGACGAATAATCCAGATGGCTAAGATCTGTAGACGGCTTCCCTGCAAACAAACAATCAAACACTATTATGTACATGGTTAGCCTTTTATTGAGTTTCTTACCAGTATTAACCATTACTCAGCAAATGACTCCGCAACTTTCCAACATGAAACAGTGCTTAGAGAACTACATCCCACCCGGGCATCAAACTCACAACACTTGGATAAATGTGGTAAGCGAGTAAGCCACATTGTTCATAGTTGTGAACAGTAACTCTTGAAATCTACAACCGTACTGTCCGTAGCAGAGTTACGTTTCCATTCATAGTCTTCCTCTGCAGAATAGTGAATAAGAGATCTGGTTCGCAAATTACATGTAGCAGCTAAAGTTGGGGTCCTATCCACAGGTTGAAGTAACGGACCGAGGTATATATATGTGTGTATAGAGGAGTAACAAAACTTTTTTTAGCTTTTTTTTTTTTCGTTTATGGACGCTTTTAGGCGTATTTAATGTATTTATAGACCTCGGTCCATTACAATGTACTTCAACCTGTGGTCCCATCTAGTAGGCATAACAGTTTGCCTATAAGAATTAAAATGTATAATTGTGTAACTACGGTACATGTATTCCGCCAGTTTTAAAAATTACGAGTGCAGGCCCACTATACACATATAATCATTCAGTAATATTGATTTTACTGATAGTGACTCGCGGTGGTATCAGGCTATTTTGATATGCAAATGAGACATGACATTTTTAAATTATTTATACCCATTAAATGTGTCGCCCGAACAAATATTTTTATTGACACATTATAAAGTACGATCATAGTGCACATAACAAAACTAAGCAGACAGAATATAGTTTCCATTAACCTTTAATGGAAACACGGTTATCGCCCCTGATATCAGTGACGAAATTCACGTTTCATACAAAAAGAAAAAGTACATGTATATTTTCACGTACATGTACAAATGGGGGGAAAATCCCAAAATCAGAACTGAATATTTACAATAACAAAACTATATATTCAGCGCTGAAATCAGAATAATCCTGATCTGATGCCAGGTCTTCGCCCACACCAGAATCACTTGGCTTCCCTTCCCAAAAGCAGTAGGATAAGTAATAATCTTACTACTTTTATAATGGGCAATAACCCAATTCAACTCCAAGGTAACAAAAGAGCCAAAGATAAAAATGTACTGAAGGGTCAAACCAGGCAAATAGTGATTCCTATATGGAGGAACCACTACCGTTAATTTAAGTCGTCTCGTTCTCCGACCACCACCCACGTAAAGTTTTGTATTACTTTTATAATAGTTTTTTTTTTCAGATGGAAAATATACAAATTAGGTCACAATTAACAACTAAAGTGTAAATCAGATCTGATTAGCTATTCTGTAGAGGAAGCCTACGTATATCATTTATTTGTTTGTTGGGTCTAACGGCCTATCAACAGATGCGATCATTTAAGGCCGGGTCAATGGGTTTAGTAATAAATCCCATTACCTGTGCAAGTACATGTTCAAGTACATGTACAAATGGGGGGAAAATCCTAAAATCAGAAATTAATATTTACAATAAAAGAACTATATACTCAGCCCTGAAATCAGGATGATCCTGGTCTGATGTCAGGTCCTCGCCACACCAGAATCACATGGCCCCTCCCAAAAGCAGTAGGATCAGTAATAATCTTACTACTTCTATAATGGGCAATTACCCAATTCAACTCCCATGTAACAGAAAGAGCGAAAGATGAAAACGTGCATGAGGGCCAAACCAGGCAAATCGTGATCCATACGTATTACTTTTATAATATTTTTTTTCAGATGGAAAATATACAAATTGTGTCACAATTAACAACTAAAGTGTAAATCAGATCTGATTAGCTATTATGTAGAGGAAGCCTACATGTATGAATGGAATAGTAACTCTGCTACAGACGGTACAGGAGTAGATTGCAAGAGTTATTGTTCGCAACTACAATAACATGGTTCAATAATAATGAGACATCAGTGTATTCGATATTTTATGTACATATTGGTGTCGTTTTTCTAGTTTCGATGTAGAACAATAATTCATTAAACTGTGTTTATTCCATTGGGTGACAGTCCAGTTGTTACATTTATAACAGTATAGCCAATTGTTCTCGTCATTTTTTTAAATTTTATTTCCACTTCAATTCAAGGACCAGGGGTCTCAGAAATGTAATTTCCGTTATGTACATTTACATGACGTAAATATAGCTTTACATTTACATTTTTTTCTTTTCAACGGCATAAAACATACAATGAAGGGGCATCTATTTAGAAAAGTGTCAAGAATATGGTAAGCTAATTGTATTAGTGCGAAACAGAGAAATTTAGTAGCAAGTCGTGGAATTTCTCATTTATGGCAACCCAACAACATGTATTTAATATGAATCAGTAAAGTTAAGCAAAACAAAATAGCTTGGCAACTAACAGAATGCCGTGTTTTACCACATGTACCAAACATCGTTATATCATGGTATTATACATAGTTTCTTTACTGAAAAAAAAATAAATTTCCTTATAAATTGTGTGATTTGTCAGTAAATTACACCGGACACCAGATGTACATAAAATATAGAATCACTGATATACATATCTGTACATGTATCAAACCAATGAAAACTGACATTCTGATCTGCATATAAAAAATGTCATTTCGGCTAATTCTGCGCACCGGCTAATGCACAATTCACGTAATGTTTTGCCCAGCTTTAATTACGTCAGAATAAATTATGTTGATTTTGGAATAAATCAGCTGATTAACGGTATACTAAGTCACAATTTTATCCCATTCCGATAGTTTGGTAAAAAGTTATTCAGAACATGGTCAAAATGATTAGTGGTCCTGCTTACTAAATTAATAGATCAACAACAGATCTGTTAAAAAAAGCTTCATAAACCATAATACACATGCAAATATAACCGACATTGGTTATTATTTTATTCCCGTATTATTCGCAAAACTCAAAGACAAAAATGGACTGATATTTTGATCAAATTTGGCTGGGTCTCCGCTAGGCGGATACAGATATAGACGACAGATGAAATAGTAAAAGCCATCTGTTTAGCCGTGATTATCTTGGCTAAGAACTGCCTTGAATGTTCAGGAAATTTAGACTGAATATGGACATTTTTCACGAAAATTATTATTAGGTGTGCAGAATTAACAGACACGATTGTAATCCCAACAAACATACAGTCTCCACCCCGCCCATATTTCGCGAGGTCACCCCAATGAAGCAAAGAAGTCCCTCATCACCACCCCAGACCAAACATGGGTACCCTGTGTACAAATAAATTTTAGGAAGCCCACCCACTGCAATACAAATACTTAATACAAATACTGCATTTCAATTTTTTTTACTTGTTTGGTCACTGTTGTTTTAGTTTTCTAAATCGTGTAAACACGTGACTTTCTGAAAACACTTGTCTTAAGAAAACAACATGAATAATCAGACATGTAAAATATTGGTGTGTGCAAAGCCACATACACGGTGCGAAGCCGGTACACTTACTTAATAGAAAATACTGCACCGGCCTATATATTCATGATATTTCGGGGAAAAGAAAACGTCACCGCTGTGCAAATGCAGTGTACCTGGATTCGCACACCTCAATTTTTTACTTATTTCATCACTGTTGTTACAGTTTTTATAAACACATTTGACTCTCGTGGGGGGGGGGGGATGAAAGTAGTGTCTTTTTTAAGTGGCTAAAAGCCTATACTATATAGACAATAGATAACAGATAATAGCCTAAATAGATAATGAATTGACTTGTTGGACTGAAAACATATATTCAAAGTGAATCTACAAGTATCGAGGTGCCACAAACACACAGAGTCCGAGAGATGCACCATAAATTAGCTATTTAAACAACAATTGTGGAAACACATTGGTCGCGAAAACCAATGACTCGGCACATGCACAGGCAATGTTGAATATCCCCACCCACTTGAATTCATGTTAGATTGAATACAATGGAATTATTTTTAGTAGCCCTGTGGTTAAAAGTGCTGTCGAAGTCAGCACGATTCAAATATTGGTCAACAGTAATAAAGAAATAATTCCTACCTGAAACGAATGTTTCGTGTCTGGCAGCTGGTAGACTTTAAATGTAGGTCAATTATTGATGCGTCTTGGCTGTCGCCGTATTGTCCTCTCAACTTTAGCAAATTTGCAGAAATGTACGTCTGTAGCATTCACAAATCGTCGAGTACACAATGAGTATCTGTATTTCCGTATTTAGAGCTTATCAACAATGAAGACAGCAATAATGACACGATGGCTTCGACCAGTACGTGTAATGGCAATATGACCAATCATTGTATTATTACGCGTTTGGCAGGACACGAAATATAGTATGACGTCACAATGAAAATAAAATCGCATTTAACAACAAATAGCTGATTTTTTAAACGTAAATTTGTTATTGGTTGGTATATTACATTAAAAAAAAGTGTCCTGTGTCCAATAAATTGGACACATGACACTATGGCGTTTAGTAAAAAGGTTCAAATATTGACTCTATATGTGCCGGACGTTCTAAATGAGGCTCCATACGGGATAATCTATTTAAACTAAATTTCATTGGGAAGCTATTTTTTTGCAAATTACATGCGTATTATTATTTTAATATAACCTATCAATGTTTACAGGTGTTAGCATGTTTCAATATTGAACTAAAATATAGCTTGTTGGTATTGGCACACTTTCATTTTACGAAGTTTCCCGCAGCGAACCCCATTCGGCCCATCGACCGATTGTAATTATAGAACGCCTGTAACTATTCACGAGAATATAGGCGTTCTATGAAAAAAGGTCAAGTGTCCAATCATGATAAGAGTCCTTAACCCGCTGCCGCAACGATTTTTATCTTCTTCATATACTGCAATGCCCACTTTCGGGAATTGTGCAGGATCATGTTTTATTCATATTCATATACATGTACGTACAATCAAATAAATCGAGTTTCCCGGATTTTATCCGGTACTTTACCATTTACAGCTGGATGGAGAGTAGTCAAATAAATACGACTCTAACCGCTACCTACGATGTTACTTCGCAATATATATTTCCACACGTTATTTCCACACTGAAAACGAAATGTCCACTAGCCGACGTTGAACATTGCAATAGTTTACATAATTAAATAACGAACTGTGTACGTACATTTCTCACCCATTTAGCCGACATATTTATCCATACCATAATACTTGACTAATTTTCTCCAGTTTAATCAACGTATTAACTCATTGCTGTCCATTTATTTCGACACGTTTAAATCAGAAAGCTACATGTCCGCCAGTGTTGTTGTTTGTAGAATCGAATGCTGCTGCCGTAATTGAACATCATTAGTATAACTATGTGTGGCGTTGTCATTTATATAACAAATACTATGACAGATTGCGGTTGTTATTGTAGTTTTTACGTTATTCCCATTTATTTATACTACTTGTAAGTTAAGTAATCGCAATTATCCATCGGCCAATTGTGTCATGTTAATAGTCAGAAGGAATACATCACGATAACACAAGATACGATGGAACATGCTAACCGTTGCACGAGGTACTTGTATCTTAATTTTTCTTCTATACTTTGTTCAGGTCACCATATTTCTTAATTTCATGATTTGTTAATGAATTATATATCGATCATACATTTGTTGAAGCAATGACAAATATAGGATTTGTATATTTATCAGATAGTGGCCTTAACTAGTTTCATGAATTGCATTTGACACGGGCGTTTTGTCTTTGAAAATAAAATGTCAGATATAAATGCTGGTGAGATCAGAATAGCACATGGGTAACACTATCGACAGATCGATACATATTTCATGAAACTCCATGTATCTTTATCGGACAACTTACGTTACATAAAGCCACATACGTACCACAGGTGATGGGAACAACTAATCTGATAGTCTGTTGTTACTTGTATAGATATCTATATAATTATATACACCGTCATGTGATTTTTTCCCCGTCACCTGTGCTACGTACTATATATGTATTTATTTATTTATAACATATCATTTATCAATGTATAGGAATAACCATTTTACTCATACTCAGACTACAATGTTATTGAAAAGTAAAAGTATGAAAAATATTGTATTTATTTTTGTATTTGATGAAAATTCGAAAACATATTGGGAATAGTCATTTTGGTCATTTTCATTGCTTTCACATTTATCATTTTGTTTTTAATCAGCATCAACACATACATTGAGTTCATACGAACTATATTTTCAACATTAAGTTGTGTTAATTGCTGTATTTATTCCTGATTTAGATTTATCAAAATGTCCAAAATATTGTTTATCAATTGTTACCATATACCAATTCAGCCATCTTCACTAGTTTTCAATAACTTAATTCAATTGAGTATATATATGTTCGCATGATCTTCAACGACAACATGTATTAGCTATTTGATTGTGATATAATGCCCTTGATCGAACATTTCTAATGATCGATATAATGTCATCATAACAGTGATCTAAATTATGATCAATATACATGTAGCTCCTTATTAACTAGTTCACACAGCCTGGTCTGGGTATACACACATATACTTATAGTCATCTGTAATTTACATAAATGTAATATATTTGTTAGTGCATACGTACACAATGGATTCAGTGTTGAAATATACCTAAATATTGGTAGATAGTAACACCCATGATTATTACATTGTTGGAAATTTAGTGAAATTTATTACAGTTAAAACTTTAAATTAATAACAAGAAAAGCATTGTTTCTAATATATTTGTTACGAATTAAGACATCCCACAACTACTTCCATGTGACATATATCACCCAAAAGTACATACACGTAAATGTTTAGTTATATTTCAAAAACAATGATAGCATAATTGATAAACATATTTCACACAGAAAGGTTTTACACTTACCATGTTACCATGGTATACTGTGTTAGTTTTTTTTCTGTGTGCTCATAACTTTTAAGTATAGTATTCTCCACTATTTACAATAACATAAACTAAAAAAATGAGGCCAAAATAGATATATTACATTGCCAAGATGGAAGACTTTGTGAGTCCGACCAAATTTAAATAAAGTTTGTTAATATAACTTCATGTAATCAATACATGTACTAAATTTAGATACCACCCGTCTCGTTTATCATATTGTGGAATAATAAACGTTTTACATATTATGCAATATTTAGATTTTTGTCCAATAATTGGAAATATTTCAACAACACTGTCTTTTTAGAATTACATATTGCATACTTATTTTGAGGAATGTGATTACTAGAGATTGGCTTTTTGTAATTGTATGGGTGAGTAATGGTTATGACATGTTAGTAGCGTAAAATACTGATAGTCCAGTTGCTTGCAAACACTAAACAAATTGAATTTGGAATACATGTACATGCAATTAATTTGCCAATGTTGTTGTTGTTTATTTGCATAGCACAATTGTGTCCATCTTTCCTTTCTGCATCTTTATGGAAACGTTATTTGAAAACATGTTTTTAAAATCTATTGCATTCCGATCAATTATAATAAATTGTATTAGTATAACTTTTATATAATATATACATGTAATATAACACAATTTTGTATATATTGTTGAATAATTAAAAATCAACATATTATACAATGTTTGGAGATTTTACTATTTTTATTTTTGACCATTTTTCAAATAATTTGAATTATTTCTGCAACAATGTATTTTCATGGCAATTTTTTTTATAAGGACTACGATTATCATATTATTGGTTTTGATAATAATTTTATAGGTGAATACATGGTTATGCCATGTTATTAGTGTGAAAGTACTTATTTTCCTGAAAATCGAAATTTGGGAATTCAAGTAATACATGCAGTTGATTTGCCAATGGTATTGTTTTATTTTGTTTTTCATGTGTAACTACCTGTCTGGATATCCATGGACACGTCATTTTAAAACAATGTTTTCAAAAGACGAATTATTTACTTATTGATGGCTAGAAATATTCTGAAACGATTTCAAAATGCAACAAGAAGGTGGACATGTTATTGAACACCAATGCATGATCAGCCATGTGACCGCAGTGCACCACGTGACTTGTGACTTGTATCGATCCCGGATTATTTGGATACATCTTTTTATTTTTCCTCAGTAAAATGTTTGCCAAATTATGTAAGGGTATAAATAATAACATGTTGAGCTCCTTGTGGCATTTTTAAATCGCTTCAGTATGCTACTGTTTGTTTTAGGTAATGTTTGCATGTTTTTATTTTGTTTGCACATCATACTAATTAAGTTGTGCATATGAATGCTTATTATAACCTTATTGTGTGGTGTTTAAGAATAATACCCTTTTGGTGAATGTTTGAAGTGAAAATAAATCTGTATGTTTATGTATTAAATTACAAAAAAAATCACATTTTTTAATAGTAATTTTCGCCAACTGAGGATATTATATCAATTTTACTTTGTTTTGGACGATTCAAGAAAAATCAAATTGTCTTTACAAATAGACTTCCACTCAGTATGTATGCGCAGGAATTGTGTTTGCATTCAGCAATGCGGGTGTGTTTAGCAGTTTTTGGTGTTTTAGTTAAATTTAAAAAAAATGGGGGGTGGAATCGCGGAATGTGGGTTGAACTATAATTATAGCCATTTGTCATTATTTGGAAAACAATTAAGTAGTCTAATCGCGCTATAGATCGAACAATTTCCAACATGCATAAACGTGTTTACTGATGGGGGCGGTTAGTGCCGACGGCCGGTCGGACCCGGCCCCGCTCTACTTGAAAGTGTGCCCACAACCGTTACTTTTATTAAAGAAAATGTAAACAATTATCAAAAATTCAAACCGACACACATTTAAAAATACACAGAAATGGATAATTTTGCCCTGAATGTTCTGTTGGCCACTTTTGATTTTAACAACTATACATTCCACTTACTAAATAAATACGCATGCTGTCGCGCGGGCATCAGTCACGCAAATACAAACATATGAAGGAATCTACAAAGTACGGTTGATAAATGCGTACATTTTTAAAAGTTGAAGAAACTTATATAAAAAATCAGTACCGGCAGTAAATTCATAGACAGGATCGAGACGGGTAGCCCACACAATAACTGTTTTAAGCGGACACGCCTAATATAACAATATCTGCCCTCTCGGTGTGGGGGCAGTGGCGCGGCGGTGGACAGCCGAGGGAGTGGGGGTCAGCGCATGATTTTCCCATAGACCTCCTACCTGCTAGTACGAGGTACATGTACACGAGACCGTCCGACAGTCATATTGGCTACACAGGAAAACGTTCCTCCCACTTTCTGAGATGTAAATTTCATTCCGAGAGTCGGGTATGGACAGTCGATTTTTAGTTTGTTTAAAACTCCCCGGGGGTGTCTGACTACCCTCTATACACCATCGGGCGCTGAAGTCATTTATATGTGCAGCCGTTTAGGCCTATCCAAATTCTAACCAAATTCAGGCCATTCATTTCTACAGAATTAGTTACAATTTTTTTCAATTTCAAACACCAGGAATGTCGTTTAGTTGTTTGTGTTTGTATACATAAAACACCTATGTGGCGGCCAGACAAATGAGACAAATGGCCTCATGAGAACAAAAGAACATAACAAAACCTCTTAAAAGCACATACATGATATGTTGTAGTCCCAATTAGTCATTACAGAAGAAACATAGCATAACCATAGTATTAATGATATAAAACGAACGTACCTGAAATATATATAGAATATATTTGTAACACAAAATACAATCGGAATAGAGACGATCTACATCCAATAACTATCATATGGCGAGTGCAATGGGGTATAGCGGTGAGAATGCAATTGTGTATTAGTGATACGCGCTACTAAACCGCCGCGTTATGACAAGCTATCGGCCATACGAAGTACATGTATTAAGAGTATACAGAACGTTTTGGAGAAACATGGAAACTACAACACATTATATATGTTTAAAACATGTATTGATAATCTGAAATACATTTAAATGAAAACATTCACATGAAAGACACACTTGCAATGATCCTATGACATACTCCCCTGCTTTAGAAAATGTCGTCCCCGACATCCGCAAAATCATCTGAAATGAAATGCGAAAATTTATTTTGACATGAAATAATACAAGATCAGTGGGTAATGGGAGTACGTAATAGAATGGTAGTCAAAATACAACATACACGTCCTGTTGACTGAAGGTATAATAAAACATGTTGGTAGTACTCAATGTGATATTAAAATAAACTATAATACAGCTAGAGTACTGATGATGATGATGATGATGATGATGATGATGATGATGATGATGATGATGATGATGATGATGATGATGATGATGATGATGATGATGATGATGACTTCACTGTGACCCCTGACGAACTCACATATAGCCTACCCGATCTCCCAGTCATTCGATCTCATCCACTGTGGTGGAGCACTTGTCCGCTGTGGTCTAGCAGAAGGCGGCTCAGGCGTTGGCATTCATCTCGGATGAACTCCATGCTGACCTGGTGACCGTCTCATGGGTATGACGTATGGCTCTGGAGTTCCAAGGGAAACATCACCATCCGAGCTGTCATCTGAGCTTCTCCAGTCATCATCTTCAGCGGCATGACCAGGGAGAACATCATCATGATGCGCAGGTGTCAATCTGGATGGATCTGCAGCTGCATGGTAAGGTCATACACTGCAGGATTGCGGTGTAGAGTCTTCATACGTCCTGATGAATTCTCTTTCCGCACCTTGAAAACAGGCATGTCGACGTCTGGTTGTTCGATGACAATATACGGATCCTGTTCCCAAATGTCCGACAGCTTGTGTTTCCCTTTCAGCCCCACGTTCCTGATGAGAACTCTGTTTCCTGGCTGTATCTTGTTCTCCCTGGTACGGTATGCCATATGGCGTGAGTATCTACTTGATATACTGGCGAGCAGTGCAGATCCTGATAAGACTGTGCGGATGCACAAGCCGATCTGGATCTACACTGGTCGTAAACCCCATAAACCCTATTACTCCAGTCACAACCACATATGAGCCGCGCCATACGAAAACCGGGCTTAATGACAACGTCATGAAAAGCGGTAAACGATGTCGGAAAAACGACGTTTGCAGCGTCGCTGTAAAAGTTCACATGTTGCCCTCCCATTTACGTTTACTGGTGTCAGTTAACATTAAGTGTGAACAGAAAACGGAAAATTATAACTTACTGAAACTTTCACTATTATGAGACGCGATCGATGCCTTGCACCTTAGTACACATATTATGACGTCACGTACTTGTGACGTCACTGAACGTGAATACATGTTTGACGTTATGGCCATGGTGTCGTGACAAAATATTATAGCAAGGATACTTGCACGAGTTCCTCGCAGCATCAATGACTTAGAAATGCTTCAGGCGCTGTGCATTGTCCCTAACTGTCGTTCTTTGACATTGTCACTCTTTTTCGTCGGTTATCCTTATGAATTTAAAATAGTGAACGCATAATTTAACTGGCTACATATCAGTGAAGTATTCGCTTACACTGCACCTTGAATCCTAAATAATCTTAAATATGAACAACCTAGTGTACATGTATTCCAACGATATTACCATCTATTATCTTGGTAAATTGAGACACTTTTGAACAATTCTATCCAGTACTTAGCGAATGATATGTCATTTAATGCCAATCATTTTATCATAAACGGAGGTTGACACGCATCTATATAATGACATATATATCCAGGGTTTGTATTGAATTTGGCAAAACAAATGCATCAACATCTCTGTAATAGATTCAGAATCAGTGATTTCAATGCAGCTCCTTCATTGTTTGTGTATATAAAGCAATACATAATGCATAAAACACACAGTGAGGTCGGTGGATTTTTCGAAGTCTTGAATTAGTTGGAAATTTGATGGTCATAAACTTGCTTTTCGCACAATTTGTAGTATCAAATCATCAGCTTATCACCTGACTGCATAATAATGTATGTCTGAATTAGGCGATGGTACATAGGCGGCGGAAGCCGAACATTATTGGGGGCCCCAATGTTGAGGGCCCGATAGCGCTAGGGGGGTGTCCGGGGGCATGCCCCCCCCCCCCCCCACCACCCACCCCCCCCCCCACCCTCCCCCCTCCCCGCCGGAAATTTTTGAAATCCAAGTGGTGTGAAACGCCATTTCCTGCATTCTCAGCAAAGTTCTCAGCAAAGTTCCCAGTACTCATGATTACACAAATATATTAGAAAAAAAAATCCAAAATTTTCAAATTATTGGGGCTCTCTCAATTCAATTTGAGCTCTCTCTAATTCAATTTCATTTAATAGAGAGAGCATGAATTAAATTTGAGAGAGCACTAATTGAATTTGAGATATCACTAATTGAATTTGAGAGAGCACAAATTGAATTAGAGAGAGCACTAATTGAATTTGAGAGAGCACTAATTGAATTAGAGAGAGCATTAAATGTATGTGTTTTTGAGCTCTGCAAATAATATAGAGCTAGCACGAATTCAATTAATGCTCTCTCTAATTCAATTAGTGATATCTCAAATTAATTAGTGCTCTCTCAAATTTAATTAATGCTCTCTATATTAATGAAATTGAATTAGAGAGAGCTCAAATTGTATTAGAGAGAGCACAAATTGAATTAGAGAGATCACTAATTGAAATTGAGAGAGCACTAATAGAATTAGAGAGAGCACTAATTATTTGAAGCTAGCATTAATTATTTGAGTTTATGTAGATTTGGCGTTCCATACGATTGGCTATTTGACATTGTTACATGTCATCCTGCATATTGGCTATACAATACTGCTTAATGACAACTCCATCTTGCATTATTACATTGCATATTGCATACCTCGAATGCCTATTTCACATTGTTACATGCCATATTCTGTCATGTGTCATTCTGCTTACTGCTTGCTGGGATGCGTATATGATTAGAGCGGGGTCGGGTATTGCCGAACAGGTGGCTATTTCCGAACATGACCTTCAACTATCAATTCATCGTCATTCCATGTACATACACTCGAAATGACATCATAATTATTACGTTACATCCTCTTGCGACCGCCACGAGGCTAAGCAGCAGCCAGCATTCCTGGTTGTCCGGTTGTTTAGTGTTTTTGTGAAAAGAGAGCCCTAGAGGTATGTATTTTAGCGGTTTGCTAATATTATCGACATATTTTCTAAGAATATACAAAGTTCGTTTTGTATATATGATGTGATGTCATAATGAAAATACGTTCTAAATACCATGTCTGCAGGGTAGATAACTCTTTTTATATATAAAATCAGTGTTGATAAGAGTTATCACAATGTTCGGTAACCGACGCACATCCACTGTTATAAGAGGGTAATTCCAAACATTGCACGAGAACACCTTCACATCACCATTCAATTACTCATTTGTGTTCTTGTTCGCAAAAGTGTCCCTTGCATACGGTAGTGATTGGTGTAAACCCTAATCAACATGCATATTAGAGAAATGCATTCACATTCTAATCCCGCTGCTGCTTTGTCCACCTTTGCGTACTTTGGCATCAATATAATGCATAATTTGACTATAATACGCTTGTGACAAATTTCATAAGCTTGGGCTGCTATATATAGGAAAATATTTTCCCGCAAACATAATCGTATCCTCAGCATGAAATGGGTTACTGCATGATTGCTCCATAAGTCACACGTTCGCGACGTCTGCGAAACATCAAAAGGCGTGTTGACCAATCAGTAACATTTCAAAACATAGCCTAAAGGTCACACAGTTTACAGTCTCGTGCTGAAGGATGTCATACAATAAGCACCTGTTATATAGTTGACACGGCTTGGTGTTTCGATTTTTTGGCACAAAGCAACACACAAATCTCGTCTGTGTAATATCACAGGTTGAAGTAACGGACCGAGGTATATAAATACATTAAATATGCCTAAAAGCTTCAATGAATGAAGAAAACATTTATTTTTGTTTACACCCTCCATATAAAAAATCTTCTTCATTCATTGATGCTTTTAGGCATATTTAATGTATTTATAGACCTCGGTCCGTTACTTCAGCCTGTGTGTAATATGTGTCGGGGTGTAATGGCATCTCGGATTTGGAATTCATATCCCCTGGCACGGATAGTGCACGGTTCGGATAAGCAACACGGAAGGTCATATGTCGCCGGACTTCCGTGCAATAGGGGGGTCGCACTGTATGCATATTAACATGATAATGATGATTACCTGATTAAAGGTATTACATTTGCTAACATACTAATAATAATCCTTTCATGGACTTTGAATGTCGTTGTTTGAATAAACTTACAGAAATCACAAATCAACTAATTACACGATGACTACGACGTCCGACGATTTATTTTTCTTTTTTTTTCTTTGTTTTCTTTTTTCTTCTTTTTTCTCTATTTTTTTAAATATTTTTTTGGGATCCACGAGAGACCCACGTTATAATGGAGATCGCGCTATACGCGATCGCGTTATAATGGAGCTGCAGTGATATTAATTAATTGTTCTTGTTGCGCCACAGGGTTTGTATATTTTTTTTAAAAATCAATGTGTTCGGAAATGGACACGTACACCTCTGTTCGGAATTAAACACATCGTTCGGAAATGCCCACTCTACAGTACCATGTTGCATACGTTCTCGTAACGTTACCTACGTGCTTACATGTTCGGACCACACTCACATTGTAGCAGAAAGCCATTACTACAACTCGGGATGTTGGATCCGTCAACATGTGCGGGTTTTGCCGAATTGTAGCAATTTATGCTTAAGTGTTCGGTAATTGCCGACCCCGCTCTATATGAATTCCGCCGAATGACGCCTGCAAGCACGCAGAATGGCCCATGTCAGAATATGAAATGGCCGAATGAGGGATGCCAGCATCGCAGTAAGCAGTAGGTCGAATGAAACTTGGCAAAATGTGCAACGCCCTCTGTTGTCATAATGGGAACGCTTCCATTATGACGCCAGGTGGCGCTCCAAAATAAGTATAGTAGACGTTTTTTCGGCCCCCCCCCCCCCCCCCCCCTACCCCCCCCCCCCCCCCCCCCCTCCCCGACCAGCCTCGAGGTCCACTGTTTTAGCCTCGGGGTCCACTTTTTAGCCTCGAGGTCCACTTTTTTAGAGCCCCCTAGATACCTTAGGCCCATTGGGCCTTCAAAACTACCCTCCCCCCCCTTCAAACAGGTCTGGCTACGGGCCTGAATTGTATATATATTTTCTTAACTTGGTTGATTGATTGCATTGCGAATAAAGTTGATTTAATCCATTCTGGCCGCAAAGGAAATAATTCCGTCTTTATCATTTAGCGGCTTACCTGTGACTATTTCGGGAGATTGAACACCATCGGTCTAATTATTATTATTTTTTAGCTGGAACTATAATTAGCAGGTACTCTTCATTAGTAACTGTACATGTAAATACGGACATAAGTATCCATTGTCAACAGATGAGTAAATGGAAAGTGTGATTATTACCTTAATAGAAGTAATTAGAAATCGTATCGGTCCCTGGCCGTTATTCGTTAATTTAATGACCGGCCTCCGTTTCGCCCTTCGACCAACTCGTCCCCGTCAGTCGCTCAAAAATAATACGATAGCCGACACAGGTTACGACAGGCCCGTACACAGGGGGTGGTGGGGGGGGGGGGGTGCGACAGTGACCGCACAGTGATCACAGTGACCGAGGAAGTAGTATAGAGGGAGTCAAAATGATAACAGCAACCATTGTGCAGTTATTGAGTGATATTGTAGCTCCCACCACCAACAAAAAAGTTGGTGGTGGTATTGAATGAGAAAGTGGTCTTGTAGTCCCAATTATATTGGAGATTGTGATATTTTATATTCCAACACCGCATTTTCCTCCTCCAATATAGCTAATTTATTCTGTAGATCAGCAACTAATTCTACCAACTCTAGTCTACCACGTTCACCTTTAGCCACCTGGCAGCGCAGTTGCTTAATTATGTCTACAAAGAGTTTGGGCACTAACTAATTTACAAGGGCATCTGGGGCATTGGAATTGTAGGGCGGCACAAGGATCTTTCTTTGTTAGATGCCTTCGCAGGTTGGCTGGTCGTGCAAAAGTTTTACAACATGTAACACACTCCATTTATACCTATAGAAATTTCTGTTCAATTGGGTGTCACAATTGAACAGAAATTTCATAAGTTGTAGTATCGATTATTTATCTGAAAATATGACAACTATTACAACCTTATGTTATTGTGACACCCAATTGAACAGATAAATTTCATAGGTTATATCATACCAAAGTATATATACCAAAATATACTGATATAAAAAAATGCCTACCACAATTAATCAGGTTCAGATTGAAACGTTGACAGCCGAGGCTAAATCTCTTGGTATTGTCTATAGCAACCGTCTGCGCGTTCATGGGTTAAATAAGCTGATAAACGCTATAAAGAATGAGGCGTTTACACGTCCAGTAGGTAGGGCATACTCCAGAGGTGCCTTCACAAATGCCGTCTTGGGGTCTCAGGAGTTAACCACTCAAATAGGAAAACGACCACAAGTAGAGAGTATAATTGGACTTAGAACGGCCGCCCTGCCAGCTTCCCCCGCCGTAGTTAAACCAAAGCGTAAACTTAAAACCGCCCTCCTACACGAGATAGCTGACGAGGGCGAGGCTATTCTAACGGTTAAAGACGAAGAGATGGAGAAAGTCGAGCAGGGTAGACGCACGTTCACGTTCTCATTTAGGAAACACGTAGAAAAGGAAATACCTGATAGGATAGTAGAGAAATTAACTTCTCATCTGACAACAAATTTCCATCTAAGATATTCATACTCCTACAAACTACAACACATTGAGGAAAAAGATCACCGAGGTCACGCAAAGACGATAATATTTAATAAGAATCTTTGGGGGAGTAGGTGGATGGACTCCTTAGGTGAAGTAGAGAAATGGGCGAAAGATAACGAGAAAAAGAGGATGGATATAGATAAAGTCGAGAGGCCCAACACGAAATGGACGTTCGTGAGGTGGGAGCAGGTTTATATAAAACTAGTGCAGGGAACACGAGGAGTAGATCTCGGGCTGACTTCCAAACACGCGGCTGGTGGACCTCTCCCAGACTGGCTGAGGAATAAGAAAGGTATGTAATCGTTAGACAAATGCAACGATGAGCTGTGTCTATTCAGGTGCCTGGCCATTCACGACGGGGCTTACCCAGAAAGGTGTACCGCCCAAGCCAGAGAGATGAGTGCTAAGTACTTCGGTAAGAGAGAGCATGGGCCTATTCCGCTAGACGAGCTGAAAAAGGTTGAGGAGAAGTTTAAGGTGGGTATAGAAGTATATCAGCCAACCGAGAGTGGAATATGGTGGTTGAGGAAGGCACCAGCACACTATGAGGAGGTAGGTACGAAGCATATGACGATAGGCATCTACAAAACCCACGCATTCCTGATAAAAAACCTAAAAGGTCTGTCGAAAACGTACGCCTGCGACACTTGCAAACAGAGGTTCACGAAGGCTAGTAACGTTACTCGGCACGGACCCAAGTGCATGAAGGGCGAGACAGAAGCCATATGCGAATGTAAAGTTATCGAGCGCCCTCGCTCCGCGTTCGAGAAGGCCTTCTACCCAAAGAGTGTTGGAAGCCTAGGGGCACTTGATTGGATGGCGTCTGTTGAGAGTGAGGAGAACGTGCACATCCACCACGAGCAGTGTGGGCACGGCGGGGAGAGGTGGATCTGTGGATCTCCAGTAGATGGATACTGCAAGGAAAATAACACGGTGTACCAGTATCAAGGGTGTTTCTGGCACGGCTGTCCGAAACACCACCCGGCGAGATGGTACGAGTTTCGCACCAGCAACAAGCGGGATAAAGAGATCCGTGAAGCAGGAGTTAACCTAGTGATAATGTGGGAATGTAAGTATAACAGAACCGGCGCTAAGATTAAGACAGGATGTCCCACCACACTGTACCCGTACCAGATAGTATACGATTTTGAAGCGTATCTGAGTAAGGAAGGGAGGACCGACCAAACACCAGACCTATCGTACGAGACAGAGCACGTGTCCGTAAGCGTTAGCGTAGGGGACAGCCTGTCCGGAACCGTATCTCACATCTGTGACACGGATCCTGCCAAACTGGTAAGTAAGTTCATAGAAGATCTGCAGGAGATGGGTAGGGACATTCGCGAAGAAGTGGGTCGCCGGTACAGGTTCGAGGACACGGAGCACCTCAGGCCTCGTCAAATGGATGAGATAAACAGGTGGATATATCAGGTCCCAGTGTTGGGTTTCAACTGCAGTAGGTATGACATCAACCTCATCAAGAAACATCTGGTGGGCAAGCTGGCAGACACGACCACGAAAGTTATGGTAGGCAAGCGGACTAACGACACCATATTCCTATTCACTCCGGAATTCAGATTCATGGACGTTCTCCTGTATCTTGGTCCGGGAGTCAGTTACGATAAATGGATTAAGGCATACGACTGCTCATCTCAAAAGTCTTTCTTCCCGTATGAGTGGTTTGATTCTAGTACAGCTAGACTATCAAGGGCTCCCTGACATAGAGCACTGGTATTCCAAACTCAGATGTGAGATGCTGGTAACCGAGAAGCAGCTGGAGGAGTGCAGGAGAATTTTTGAGGAGAAAGGAATGAGAACATTTAAGGACTGGGTGAGATACTACAATGATCTCGACGTATCACCTTTTCTACAGGCATTAGGTAAGATGTGTGACTTTTACAAACATAGAGGAGTAGATATATTCAAAGACGCCGTTACCCTGCCAGGAGTAGCCATCCAATATCTGATGCGAGGAACGGCGTCGGCAAGTGCTGGTATCCCGGGAAAAGCTGGATCCGGACCGAAGACTGGTCAGCTGTATGCCCCAGAGAAAGAGACGTACGAGATGTTGCAGGGAGCTCTAGTCGGAAGACCGTCTATCGCGTTCACCAGATACGCCGAGGCAGGTGTTTAAAAGATACGCACAAACAGTAAGGGTGAAGGGAAACCGTGTCAGGCAGTCCTCGGGTACGACGCTAACGCCTTATATCTGTCGACACTCAAAACAGAGATGCCGTGCGGTAAGGAAACTATACACCACAATAAGACACCCCACAACCAAAAGATCATAGACAAGTTCTGTCAACGGGTACACAGGGGAAGCGATTACTGGTTCGGGTTTGCCGAGGTGGATATAGAAGTCCCCGAGAGCCTGAGAGAAAAGTTTGAAGAGATGTCTCCGCTGTTCATAAACAGGGTAGTTGAAGAGGAGGAGGTTCCAGAGCACATGCTCCAGTATCTGAAAAAGACAGGCAGGAATCGAGGAGACGGAAAAAAATTAGTGGGCATGCTGTCGGCAAAAAAGATGCTGCTGTATG
Organism: Conchocele bisecta; assembly: GCA_029237695.1. Classification (NCBI taxonomy): domain Eukaryota; kingdom Metazoa; phylum Mollusca; class Bivalvia; order Lucinida; family Thyasiridae; genus Conchocele; species Conchocele bisecta. The sequence continues at coordinate 59,631,228 of CM055273.1, read as the reverse complement.
CCCCGCTGTTGAAGTGGTATCTAGAGCACGGACTAGTGATAACAGGCCTCCACAGGATCCTAGACTACGAAGCTGGAAAACCCTTCGCGTGGTTTGTCGAAGAGGTGACTGCGGCTAGGAGGACCGGAGATGTAGATGAGTCGAAGAAGCCGGTAGCTGAAATAATGAAGTTGGTTGGTAATTCGTGTTGTGGTAAGATGATTGAGGCACCAGAGAGACACCTCAACACTACGTACACTAAAAATGAGAGCTGTGTGGATAAAGTACTACGCTCAGCGTTCTCGAAGATCTGGAAGAGATCGGAGACGCGTATGAGATATCTAGTAGGAAGGCTAAGTGTGCTGTTAAGAGACCTTTTCACTGTGGGATAGCCGTGTACCAACTAGCCAAGCTGAGAATGTTAGAGTTCTATTACGACTTCCTAGACAAGTACGTATCGCGAAAGGACTTTGAACTAATTCAGATGGATACGGACAGCATGTACATAGGTGTGACTGTTAAACCTGATAGTACAGCTAACGATGAAAGCCAACGTGTGGCATATGAGAACGATAAACGCAACTGGCTCGCATGGGATAAATGGAGTAACAGGGAACCTGGGCTGTTCAAGATGGAGTTTCAAGGAGATAGAGCTATAGCGCTATCCAGTAAGTGTTACTTCGTAGAAAAGCTGGCTGAAGACTCCAAGTGGTATCCGGCCAGTTACCAACGACGCGTGCTAGCCACACAACCAACTCCAATCGAGACTGGAACCCCAGGTGTAGTGAAGCATTCCTCTAAAGGAATGAGTAAGAGAACCAACAGCGTGAGTTGGAATAGATATAAGAACGCGTTGGAAGGCCATAGAGACGTGGCTAAAAATATAGGGTTCCGTATGAATGGTGGAGTAATGAAAACACACACCCAGAGTAAACTGGGGCTGTCGGCGTACTACGACAAGAGGAGAGTGATGAAAGACGGGGTACACACAGAGCCTCTAACATAGGTAAACAAAAAAAGAACTCTAAAAAAGGGGAGAATACTAAAGGCTCTGACGAGAGCCTGACCGACTATACCGACGGACGGACCGGAGACAGCTGGGTATCAGAAGGCACCGCAAGAAGTTGTTCGCGAACAAACCCGCGTGATGGACCACCATCCAAATAGTAGAGCACGGGCTCATCGGGTTTGGTAACAGATCGATCTAGATGATATACATTGAGAGACCACACAGGATCAGTAGCGCGGCGCCGTCCACCTTCGAGCTCTCCCGGTTGATATAGGTACCGGACGGCAACATCCGATGGAAGTCGTTTCTCCGCTAAACCAACGGGGCGCCCGCGCGAGACGGCGGATGGTTTGTGCGCCACCGTTTTCACCTTGATGGCATCTACGGGCTTCTTACCGATCAATCTGGTCACATCGCCGTTCAGTGCGGAGACCACGGCGGGCAGCCTGCTCACCCACTCGGTCGATCGCGAATGAGGATCTACAAGCTCTTTGGCGTATTGGTGTCCGAACAACCTCTCAGCCAGGGTTCGATTGAACCGCTCCACGATCGAATTTCGGGCGCGGAATATTGTGAGGCGCGGGCAAATAGATCTGCCAGATGGCCTGCTTCTTGAGCCATTTTCATTGGTGGCATTTTCGGAAACCTTGGTCGACACCGCGAGGTTCTTGATGGCCGCGAGACCCTTCCAGTAGCCGCGGGGGCTGTAGTATGTGTTCGCTAACTTGCGTGCTAGGCGAACCGATAGTTTGGTATTAAGTTTGCGCGTGTCCATCGTATGCGAGGTATTCTAATAGATCGGACAATCTCCAACATGCCATCGCCAGATCGTCCGGTAACTGCGTCGTCGATACTAAACCTTTGTTGGAAGTCCAATCACGATTGGGTTGGAACAGGAGAGGGAATTCTGGGGAATTTAACTCTAACAACCGCTTTGCGAAAAGGGTGGCCGGTTTTTCGTCCTCGCGCCACGTCTCGAGAGAATCTCGGGCCAGACGAATCATACTCTTTGCACCAGGTAAACGATGTTTAAGGGCCGTGTAGCCTACATAAATTATAGCAAAATAAAGTTTGTCAACTAACATCGTTCTATATATATATATTTATAAAAAAATGTTTTTAAAATAATTATTGCTTATTGCTTATTTCAATCTCGATTGAATATAGTAGCTAACGAGACCCATTGCAACAATTCTCGCGACGAAGATCTTCGTTTATCCAGTCCAGACGGGCGGTTCGTTTTTGCGACCATGCTTCCTTTGCCCGGCCAGCTGCCTGTCTTTTTGGGTTTTTATGTCGTGTAATCGGGTTCAACTCCAATTTCGATTGGGTTGGAGGTGCAATCGGGGATTGTAGTTCCGTCACTCTCGCAGGTGTGTCTTGTGTCATCATTTTCAGAGCTCATAGTTCGTGGGCATATATGTCCAAATTGACAGTGTTTACCCGTGGTCAACGCGGTTGTCAGTGGAGGTAAGTACATTCCAAACTTGTGATAAATTGAGCAGCAGGCTGTTCTAAGAGTGTGACCTATAAAAGGGTCAGTCTCTAAATCGCGAATCAACCCCGCGGTGTTTGGTATAGGGAGAAGTGTACTAACAGCGGTAGCGTACAAATTAATAGCCGCCGATCCAAGAGTTTTTGTCATCTCCGCACCTAACCTAGATTCGTATCGCGCATACATTTTATCAATCTCGACATCTGACATCTTATCCACCTGACAAACTGATAGACGCCCACCGAGATAATGCTCCGATTGTCCCCCAGCAACCAGCGCAGCTAGCCGCTCGGGTCGCGCCGCGTTTTCATTCGTATCGGCAGGTGTTCCATCTGTCGGGATCAACGGAGTTGAGGTTTCATTTCCTCCCAATTCTCGATTGGTGTTGGGGTTCAACGGAGTTGAGGTTTCTTCCATTAGCTGATCGAGAAGTTCGTCGTAGTTCATTATTGCTAATTTTCTTAAAATTAATATTATTATACTGACAAGTCTCATAAGTCTAACATATTGCCAAGCGCACCACCCGATACTTATGATCACCGTTATGCTCGCAACAAAGCTCGCAGCGGAGCAACAAATTGTTAACAATTGCTCAGCATTGTTAAGCATTTTCTCAGCATTGTTAAGTATTTGTTAAGCATTGTTCAACATTGTTCAGCAATTGATCAGCAATTATTCAGCATTTGTTAAGCATTGTTCAGCATTTGCTAATTAATTAATAACTTCATAATTTGTGGGTTGATCTGTCTTTAACAACAGCTTAGTTAGCGTGCTTAGTTTCCGAAAGCATCTGTCGAACCTCCAGGCGCTCCTCGCGGGTTGGGATAACGTCATTCTCTCGAAGACAGTCATCGAATGAGTCTTGGTCCTTGCAGTGAAAGAGGGCGACCCATTTAGTTTGCTCGCGCAGATCCTTGAGGACGGCGTTGTACTTTTGAGTGGAGATCCGAACAGTCGTCAATCACGTATAGGTGTGGGCTCTCCCTGGAATCTTTGGTATAAACCACGCAGCCAATCGTGAAGCCTGTCGCCGGGGTCAATGACGTATACCTCAGGGTCGGTCCATATCCACTGGCGCCGCTGATAAGTCTCGTTGTGCCGCACAGTGGGACACAGGATCACAATGTGACGAAAGGACTCGCGGTAGGAACCCTCGAGCAAGTCCAGGATGAAAACCGTTTTTCCGCATCCTGTCTGCCCACATATTATGGCAGAGTGGGCATCACCAATTGGTAAATTGGATTTGTTTGAAGGTTTTAAATCTTTGGATTTATATTGATTCATTAACAAATCGTTAGATTTAGTAGAGTGCTGAGACGTATCGGCCATCTTCGATGTTGAGTTGTGCGTCTGTGATTATATATAAGTACACGTTCAATGGCCCGGCTCCGTCCGCCTCTTTGGTATCTGGATCGTCACACCCTCACTAGCGTTCTCAACTTGGCGTCCGCTACCGTGTATTTGGTCGTCGTCGCTGGCTCGCATGTCTAGCCATAACGCGTACTTGGTAGTCAGGAACTCCGCGAGGGAGACGGCCGAGAGCTGCAGGTCTTTGGCAACTGCAGCAACCTCCGGAGAGCGCTTAGAGCCGGCAGCAAACTGTTTTCTGGCTTCGTCCCACTGCTGGTGCGCGCGAAGACCCACGCTGTAGAGTTGATTGGGTACTCCCTCGATCGTCACCTCTACCTTTGTGATTTTGGGGTTATAGAATTTGTCGGTTTTTCTAGCCCCGAACGCGAACCGAGCATCCTCGAAAAACATCAGTATACCTATCATCGAGCGGGCGGGTACATTGACATTAATATTCCACAATGTGTCGCTTTTGTCTTTCGTCATCTTGCAAGTATGGCAACACGCCCGGTGTACTGGGTTCTGATCAATTGCGCGAGTTCGGGCATTGTGACCATGTCGTACTCCAGCGACACATTGTCGATCGTATACGTCGATGTCATGTCGGTGGCTATGATAACTCGGCCGTAGTCGTTGAACGTTAGTTCGTATTCGAGGCGGTCCGCCAAAGCGCTCTGATAGTATGGCATGTCGCTCTCCAGCAACTCAAAGTCGAGCGGGATTTAGAAGCGGTTACCGTAAGCGGCCGCGATCGCGTTGTCGCTCGCGTCGTTATCTGCCTTGTTACCAGCCCCGATTCTAAGTTTGGTTACGTTCTTATTTCGACTGGTGTCAATACCCTGATAGACCGCATTTTCGCGCTCTTGCGCTGTCTTCCACAGGTCCTGATAGCAATGGTAGACGTGGCTGTCATCGATCGACATCATCTCATTACCAGAAATCTTTATCATGGTCTTCTTGACGATGGCGCGACCCAGGTTCTGAACGATGGTTCGGTCCGCGTTCGTCGACGTCAGCGAAATAGTGAAAGCGAGGCGAACAGTCCCCGGCACAATGACGTCGCTAGCTCCGAGGTTGGGGAAGCGGACTAACAGCTGCTGGTTCTGGTCGATCGTCGATGGGTTGTTCGTAATAACGACACTCTGTCTCACGCCTTTCGCCCCGAGGGGCTCCCGCAGTCTGCGGTATGGATTGAGTTTGCGACCGTATTGACTCGAAGACATATTTTCAGTGAAACTAAATATCTCTATTAAACCCGTATGGTTTTGTCTTTAATACATAAATAATTAAAAGATGGATGATATTGGTATGGACGAAGTCGACAGCGACCGAGACGATGCCCGAAATGATGACATCGATGATGACATCGATGTCGAAATGCCCTTCATGGAGACGCCAGTCGACGAGGAAATAGGTGGCGCTACCAACACCATTAGTCTAAGTCAGGAATTACTCGAGTCAGCTGTAGACGACTACTACAACAATTTGGCAGAAAAAGGTGTGGTCCCATCTGTCGGCCGCGACTACTCCAAGTTCGAATTGGATCTGCATGGTAGGTTGTGACTAAAAGTATCAAATGTCCCGATTGTCAACATGAGGACCGGAAAACCCCTATCGCTGAACACCATTGTTGGAACCCGGGACGGTGGCGAAATCATAAAGAACGAACTAGGATTCGTAGATTGGGCGCGTGGTAAAACAATTATGCCGACCCGCGCTGTAGAGACCCTACATTCTACAGACGAAACGATGGCGAAGACGGCCGCCGCGATAGAAACTGTCGATATCAGTGAGGTCCCTCGTGTAGCCACCGACGCTATTCGCACAATGGAGCTCAGCGAAAGCGAGATAGATGGAATACTCAGCACGATGGATGACCCACCGTTATCTCTTCGCGAACTCCGGGGACTCGATAAGGCTATGCAAACAGTCCGGGGCGAATTGGTCCATAACCTCGCCAAACTCACGGCGCTGGATGAACATATCGCGCTAGAAGAAAGGAAACTGGAGGAAGCCCGTGGCGATAGAGAATCTACCGAGTGGATCACCGAATGCCTGCGGTCGTTGAGGGATGAAAGAGCAGCTCGCTCGGAGGCTGCATCAGCTGGCCGTGAGGCTCTCTGCACCCAAATAAGTTGGATCCGCGAAACTATCTCGAGGGTTCTGCACGAGGAGACGATACTCGGTGAGCGTCTTCGCACTCTGTTCAGAGAGCAGGGTGTCACGATAGCAAGCATCCTCGCGGCTATCGGCATGACCATATCGACCATAGTTCTTGTTTTCACTGGTGGTGCGGCGGCTGCACCCGTGTCAGCACCCGCGCCATCCGGCGGAGCCAAGGAGTGGGTAAAAAAGCATCTAAAAGCCCTCGCCAGTCTCCTGGCTAAATTAGCCGGAAAGGCGGCTGCCGCGCTGCCTGGGTTGATCGGGGGTCTCGTCTCCTTCTTGCTATCTATATTATCAAAAACGGCCGGATGGCTCGCCGAGAATGCTTGGGCCTTAATCGTGGCAATCGCCGGTCTCCTACTATTCTCCGCCCGAGAGTTCCTAAAACCAAAGCGCGAGTAGTCCAATCGCCAGGAGGGCGACGACGAGCCCTAATTTTTCATCCTCGTGGGTTGTAGTTCCGAAGCAACTTGCTGGTGCATCAAGTCCTATTGCAGTCGTTGGAACAACGGTGGAACTTGGTGTGACACTAGTTACCACTCCTATTCTTCATGAATTGGGGGAACTTGATGAGGTACTTTGTGTTTGGGTGGGTGCTTACTGTTTTATGAAATCAGTTTCATGCGCGGTGCGCTTGATGATATCCGCGTTCACGTTCCCGTTATGGCCGATCTTTTGTTTGACGGTGGCGATTACGATCTGATTATTGTAACCGTCAACCCGGTCGTCTCGTAGTATCATATTGCTCAGAGCCATATACACACCTATTCCAAATACATTGTCTACTGGGGTGCCGGCATACTGCAAAACGTCTTGATACCGCTGGATCGTATCCGGGAGGTCCACGCGAGATGAGATGGCATCCTCGACATTTGTCAAGAACTGTTTTTGCGCGTCAAACGCCGTCCCGGCTCCTAGTATAGAACTGCGCGCTTGCGCCTGTGTGCCGAGGATGGCCCAGACATACGTGCGAATTGAGTCGTTGAGGCGGGTAACACCAGCCTGCGTGAACCCCAGACCCTTATCTAACATAAATGTACCCCACGCGTCCTGGACCTCAGAAGCCTGCTGTATGTAATCGACTTGAGCTCGTTTCGGAGGTAGCCACTCGCAGGATAAGACGCCGCAGTGCCGACCTCCAGACACTTCCGGCCCGAAGGTCATCATCGTGGGGTCAAATTCCCGGCGTTCCGACTGACGATGTGGTCGCCGGAGTTATCGTGTCTAAAATCAGTCTGCGTCCAATTCCCGGACTGGCCCCGAATGAGAACGTCCCCAAGGCCAGTGCTGCTAGGAAATGCTTTCTGGTGCCAGTCCGCGTCTTTTGGGGCCCTAAATTCGTTACAAATTATTTCGAACGCCCTACGGTCGTATGCGTTGGAAATGGGATTCCAGCCGTCGTCCTGCGGCAGAGAGATTTTCTGTTCTTTGAGAATCCTCCTAATAGTGTAATACGCGTGAAAGTTGTAAACGGCCCTCAAGAAGGGATCCTCCGCGGCCAGATGGTCCTGAGAGGAAACCCCGCATCCGGCTGTTGCGCACCATACGGCGAAGTTGAGCTGATTCTGCCAAAACTGCATCGGTGTTGCTTTCCACCCATTCTCCATGGTAATAATCTTGGGCAACCTATATTGTTCAAAGATGTCGGGAAAGTTGGTTTGAAAGCCTTTTCCGCCGCTAACTTGGATAGTGGGGTGCACCAGCCGGAGACCCTTAGTGTCATATACACCGCCGACCGCGTACTTTGCATTTGAATTAAAGCTAAATGCCTTGGTATCCATTGAAATATATTATTATGTTTGGTACTATCACTAATGTTCAAAAAGAAAGTTGTGAACTTCAGAAGTCAATCGACAACTGCTGCGGAAAACGCAGGGTAGGCCTTAGTTCAATCACCTTCACGGTTGGGTGGGAGAATGTGGGGAAGAGTGAAGGGTTTTACTATGTGAAGGATGGACAACAAGTAGGTGTAAAGCTGCCTCACGGACTGTGGGGAATAAGACAGCTCATAGACTTTGTTTCCACAGAGCTTGACGGTATAGTCAACCTCACAGTATCGAAGGCTACCGGACTTGCAACAATAACCATCAGCCCTGATAATAAGGTAGTGGTCTCCCCGGGGTTGGGTATTCAACTCGGTTTTAGAGAGACATACTCCGCAAATAAAGGAGTGTTTGTCTCGGGTGAGTACGTCGGTGATAACCCGGTGGACTTCGCCTTCACGAAAAATCTCAGGGTACACCTGGATCGGGTGAACACATCGTACAACACGGTAGACGGGTACCCCAGCACATTACTGAAAACCGTGCAAGCCAGCGACTGTTTCTTTGGGGATACGGTGACCTTAGACTTCCCATGTCCCGAGATTTAAGTTTTGGAATCGGGACATATCCACGAATTTACGGTCTCTATTCTCGATGATCAAGCGAGAAAGTTGAATAACTATTACCCGATTTCGGTCGTCCTAGAAATTTCAAATTAATTAATTTTAAGAAAATTGGAATTAGTCACAAGTTCGTAATAGAATTTATAACAACCAACATTATGAGTATATACGGACCAGGTAGTTCTTCCCTTGAACGGGATTGGGTGACAGATATAAATTCAAAGAATTTGGAACCGGCAGAAGGGGGATTCATCCTGACAGAGAGCGACTTTTTAACTACCGGAAAAACCAGATCACTGATCAATATAACTATATCGGACGCCACAAACGAGATTCACAGGTGTATAGCACAGCTTACAGTAGACGTCCTGACGGCAACTGCACAAGTTCGCGAAGAGGCACATACAGGACTTAAGGATCTCGGCAGGAAAATAATCCAAGTTGGGGAAGAGGATCATGCATCACTTACTGAACTAGGTGGAAAAATAACCGAATTTCATGAAAAAGCAAAGACGGATCTTACAGAAGCATATGGAATGTTACGCTCAGAGCAGCGGCTGAGGATTATAGAGTTAGGAGCTTAAGTGGTTGAATCTACCAACTCTATTGAGGAATCAGTTGGTGCGTTAGATGAGAAAATAAATCAAGTTCGTAAAGACGTTGACAAAACTCTTGAGGATACCTCTGAAAAGGTTGGCGGGGAGATCCATACAGCGATTGAGGTAGCTAACACCTATATAGCGGATCCCGCAGCTATAGACCTAGCCTTAGCCAATATACGGACCCAATATCCAATGGATATTGATAAATTTAAATCAGACCTGGAGGCCCTTGATAGGCGTCATGAGAAGTTGTTTGAACACCATATTCGTGGTATGAAGGTTACTAACACATACCTTAAAGAGTTGGAGGTTAGGTCTACCACAAACTCTCTAAGAAAGGTCATAACTGTTTGGGCGGAGAAGCGGGGTCCATTAAGTGAGGGGGCTTATGAATATTCATTTGGGTCTAAAGCTAGTAATAGATATGGTGGGTACGTCATGCCCGCTCCAGGTACGGTTTTACGAATGGCGGTTTGTTCGATTAATGCTAAAGGAGATCCTGTGGGTGAGGTCGTTGTAGCCCTCGTGGTAGATGGAGAAGAACAATATCTGGTGTGCTCTAAACCAGCAGGGGCGCGTAGTGGTGTAGAAGTGGCTGCATGTAAACCCAAGCACTGTTCTGTCAAGAAGGTTAAACTCTATCATGGTGTTGGTCGGAACCATTGCAATTGAACTTACTCAAGGTAGTGTTATCAACTTTGTTACAAAAACCGCTGGCACGGCGAGTTCTTATACTATTGTTGCATTGTTGATTGAACTAAATTTGAATTAATTGTATAATTAATTATAAAATTATGGATAACGAAAGAAGTTCAGATTTTAGGTTGGACAATATCGTCGCGATGCAGGATATTCTAAAACAAGAGGGGGAAACTCGGAGGGTAAATGCTAAAAAGTATAGGCGAGCTGCAAATATAGTAGATGGGATATAAGCACCGTATTATCATCAGTTTCTATATTAGGTGGGGCTGGAACTGCTGCATTGTTGACAACAGTTGCGGCAATCCCGATTGCAGGGGGTTTAAGTGTTGTAGCTTCTGGGGCGGGGTTGTTATGTATAGCGTTCAGAGTAGTGGGAAGGAAATTCGAAAATAAAAGTAGAAAGCATGACAGAATATCGGATCTCGCGAGGTCTAAGAAAAATAGCATCGACGTTATCGTGTCCAAAGCGTTGGCCGATAACAATATATCTGATGTCGAGTTCGAATCGGTGGTGGAGGAGATGTCTCGATATGAGGATTTAAAAAGTACTATTAGAACGAAAGCACGTGCCACCCTTCCCAAGATTGAGAATACTGATTGGGATAAATTTAGGCTAAAACTGGGTGATAAAGTGGGAGGAAAAGTTACAACACCACCGTGAGTATGTCACCATACATTTCTATAAACCACAAACTGTCCAAGTAGGGAACCTAGATATTCGAGTTATCGATTAATCGATCCCCATACGTTTACATTGTATTTAAATCCCAATCCCTAGATCCGGATCCATCGGAGAACATAAAAAAAAAATGTTCCCTACTACTATCTCCAATATAATTGGGACTACAAGACCACTTTCTCATTCAATTACCACCACCAACTTTTTGTTGGTGTTGGGAGCTACAATATCACTCAATAACAACACAATGGTTGCTGTTATCATTTTGACTCCCTCTATACTACTGAGGATGCTGTCACCGCGATACCACTACCTGAAACAGTGATCGCGGGGGACAGGTAGGCTATGCCCGTGGTGATCGAGCACTTTAAATACATTATGTCCGCGGTGGAACAGTGACAAAATACCACAAGAAAATACATATACTGTACTTATTTTGGAGCGCCACCTGGCGTCATAATGGAAGCGTTCCCATTATGACAACAGAGGGCGTTGTACATTTTGCCAAGTTTCATTCGGCCTACTGCTTAATTACTGCGATGCTGGCATCCCTCATTCGGCAATTTCATATTCTGACATGGGCCATTCTGCGTGCTTGCATGCGTCATTCGGCGGAATCCATATAGTCATATACGCATCCCAGCAAGCAGTAAGCAGAATGACACATGGCAGAATATGGCATGTAACAATGTTGTCCTTAAGCAGTAGTGTATAGCCAAGATGCAGGATGACATGTAACAATGTCAAATAGCCAACCGAGGTATTCAATGTGAAATGTAATAATGCAAAATGGAGTTGTCATTAAGCAGTAACGAGTAGCCGCAGTGCAGGATGACATGTAACAATGGTCGACTGCATTGTCATGAAGCAGCATGTAATGTAGTGGCGGATATACCCTTCCATAGTCTTCGGGCCGAAGTGTCATTAATCTGGGACGATCAGCGATTGGGACGAATGAGCCTGGTTTAGATACCCGGATGTAAACACATCGGCAAAACACGAAAATGCGTGCGCAAATGGCAAAATAAATTATTTTCTGCGAATATATGATGAAATATATGCATTAAAGGTATGTAATATCTGAGTTTATTTCCTTTACGACTTGGTAGACACTGCGTCGGTTCTTAGAAAAATAATGTGGCAAATATAGTGCTCTACATCACTTGTTTAAGCCCACCAGCTGTCGTGCTCTTCGTTCCTGTCCTATTTCGTCCGCGGATACAGATTATCAAGACATGCAATAATTCCATATATGTAAATATGTAATAAAGGTAAAATGAAAAAGTTAGTTGATAATGTAGTTACTTGCAAATGTATTATATCACTGTCCTCAATTTTATTTTCCATCGGTCTTTTCTATGTAGTGTTCGGTGTGGTGTTGAGACATGATCCCCTTAGAAATACTTCATCTACATAGTCCCTATTCTCATGGATCTGTGCCCCTAAGCACATACATTCATATTGTGTGTTATATTCTGATTAATTCCTGAAAATGTATACATCAACATAAAGTTCAAACACTTGACTTGACTATGAGTGCACATAAGGAATTCGCCAAAATTGTTGTTTATGCAAGTCTTGGAGTCCCTCGAATTAACCCACCCAAGTCGCCTAATTGATCTTGAAACTTCTCATCAGGTTTGTGCCCTACAACATTCTGCACATTTGAGTGACATTTCTTGATCACTCGTACAATAAAGAAGTGTTGCTGCCTAGATGCATCAAATGTAAATATGGTGAAGTCAAAACTCATCTAGAAATCAACAATCCACAATCAATGTAAAGTTTTCGTGTTTGAGTCCATTTCTTTGTTATGCATCAGTCAATGTAAGTCCCCGCCCCCCACCTCCGGGGGAATAGCGGGGCTTATATTTTCGTTGCTGTTAAAGCCCCGGTGAAGGCCCCGCACTGCGGGGCAACATGGTCGGTAAAAGCCCCGGTAAAATGCCCCGCACTGCGGGGCCATCTGGTGATTTTAAATGTGAAATATTCTTGCACGAAAATGATGTGTTGTAGAGCAAAATGTCACTTATAAATAGTAGATATCTGGGAACTTTTATTAGTATGGGAAGCCATTATTACAACCCAAGCAGCTTTATTCGTTGTAGATGTAATTGGTAGCACATTTGGCCTGCTACTCGTTCTATTTCTAGGGTGGTTGACTTAGTGATATAGTTGTTTTTGAAACCGTTACAGTCGATGATCAGCTGGGTAATGACCGATATGTTTAGTTTGTAAAAGTTTGAGTCTCCTAGCACTTTTTGGATTTCTTGACGAAACGCCGGGTAGGTCTGTTTCCGAACTTCGTGTAGTGCTGGGCATCTTAGTAGCATGTGTGACGCATCCTAGCTCCGCCTCCAAATGACAGTTAGGACAAGTAGGGTCGACTAAGTACAGGTAAATATGTGTTTGTTGCTTTGAAATAGGTACGTTCCTGTTAATAGTAGTAACCAAATAAATAGCCGCTAACCTTTGGCACCACCCACGGACTCGGTAGAATGGAGGTCGGATATGTGTGAATAGTATTAAATAGCGCAAAAGTGGACCCTTGCATGATACAAACTTCTTAACCGTATTAACGCACGGACACACGGACGGTGCAAACACTATATGACACCGGCTCTTCGAGACAGGGTTCATAAAAAGTACACCCCCCCCCCCCCTATTAATAGTATAAAATGCAGCACTTTATACTTTTACTTACATGGGGAGGGTGTGTGTGTGAGAAATAGGATTTTTTCCAGATGGGGGGGGGTTCTCGGGATTTTCCAGGGAGGGGTCTCGGTATTTTCCAGGGTTGTTGGTAAAGAATCACTTTCCAGTGGTGGGTGGGGGGGGGTCTCGGGATTTTCCAGGGGGGGGGGGGGTCTCGGGATATTCCAGGGTTTGTTGGGTAAAGAATCACTTTCCAGGTGGTGGGGGGGGGGGTCTCGGGATTTTCCAGGGTTTTGTTGGGTAAAGAATCACTTTCCAGTGGGTGGGGGGGGGTCTCGGGATTTTCCAGGGGGGGGGGGTCTCGGGATATTCCAGGGTTTTGTTGGGTAAAGAATCACTTTCCAGGTGGGGGGGGTCTCGGGATTTTCCAGGGGCGGGTGGGTCTCGGGATTTTCCAGGGTTGGTCGGGTAATGAATCACTTTCCAGGGGGGGCGGATCTCGGGTTTTTCCTTCAGTGTGTGTGGGGGGGGGGGGAATGTCTCAGAATTTTCCACGTGTTGGGGGGGGGGGGGGCTGGGATAACGGCAGTGCAATATAAACAGAAGAATTATTTGAAAACAATTTTGTTTATATTAAACAAAATTTGCCAGTATTAAACAGTCCACAGTGAAAGTAGATCGTATAAACAGTTTAAACCCATGTCACCCCTCCCACACAACAGTATTCAGGTAAACATACATGTACATATCTTGATAACAGTCTGATAAAACCCCGGTAAAGCCCCGGGGTATGTCCCCGCTCAATTTCTTAGCAACAGTTAAAGCCCCTGGTAAAGTCCCCGCAGTGCGGGGCATCATGAAAGGTAAAAGCCCCGGGGTATGCCCCGGTAAAGCCGGAGGGGGGGGGGGGCGGGGATTTACATTGACTGATGCATTACTGTACCACATAGGACCAACTTGTTCTGAGTACATAACTCTAATTACATTTCATTACATTGCACTACATAAGAGTTATGACGTAGTTGTATTTGTAAATGTGCGTTTTAAGGCAAGTCGAAATAATGGTGTTTTTTATACGTATGATGCTCAATTTACATATACATGTACTTACATTTAAATAGTTTTTGTCGAGCCTGCTTGTGGAACGCGCGACATTCTGATCACAATGATGTCCGTGTGTGCGTCCAAAATCTGCGTTTACGTCATCCTTATATTCATGCTGTATCCCACTCATGTGGCCCTTGTGCCCAAGGTCAAATGACTTAGAAGTTTGCGTTAAAGTTTTTGTCAAAATTTGCATTAAACTTTTCTCATACCTAGTATCTCTGTAACCGTTAGTCAGATTTGCTTGAAACTTTGTATGCTTATTGGTCATCATCCATATTCATTCTGTGTCCCACTCATGTGGCCCCTGTGCCCCAAGGTCAAGATCAAATGACTTCGAAGTTTTTGTCCAAATTTGCGTTAAACTTTTCACATACATGTACCAACTATCTCTGTAACCGTATGTCAAATTTGCTTGAAACTTTTTATGCTTATTGGTCATCATCCATATATTCATTCTGTGTCCCACTCATGCGGGATTTTGCATTAAAGTTTTCAGGTACCTACTTTCTCTATAACTGTAAGTCGGATTGATTTGAAACTTTATGTGCTTATTAGTCATCGTCCATATATTCATTATCTGTTCCATGCTTGCAGCTGCTGTGCCCAAGGTCACGGTCAACTTAGTTAGAAGTTCACCTTGTTTGTAAGTTTTCTTTTTTCAATAACTCATCAACCACATCACCAATTTTGATAATATTTGGCCACAATGTGTGTCTATGGATGGTGCTTTGTTTTGCATACGACCCACGTCCGACCACCCACGGTCAAGGTCACTGCGGACTGAGATTTATTTTTTATCAAGGCTGCCAGGGAGGGGATTAGCTTCGTTTAACGATATCATTTCTTGTTTTTCAATGTATCTGTTGCTACATTATGTATATCTTACCCTGAGATCACCAGATGCCTCGGCCGGGCTCGACATGCTGGCCTCTGCAATCTGGTTGTAGTTAATGTGTTTAATAGCCAAAAGTTTGGCTATCCAATATAACCAAAGTGAATTTAGCTGAATAATTTGAGTCATCTGTTACATTACAATACATGTACCTACTTTGCAGCATGATGGAGGAAACTGCAGTGGCCACAGATGGGGACAGCTGCACGGCCGAAGATTACGATAGTTACGACGAACACAGTTATGAGTCGGAGAGGCCCACAGAGCGATGGGCACCGCTTGGGGCTGTGTCCAATCCAGATCCTTCAATTTCCAGTCTCGAAAGCAGGTACCGTATATAATCTAATAAACGTCTCTGGTGCTGTGGGAAAGTTGTTTGTGTATTATTGTGGCAAAAAAACATGGATATTTTGATGTTTCAAGTTACATTTACTACAGTTGAACACCGATGTTTATAATGGCTTATACAGTGGAACGTCTCTAAACCGGACACAGTGGGTCAGTCCCAGGGTGTCTGGTTTAGAGAGTTTCAACTGTAATACTGGGACATGAGAACTGCTAGACATGTGTAATCTTTGTGATCAATCACAGGCATTATGGTTACAGGTGCATTATATTAAATCTCTCAAAATGAATCAAATAATTGTTTCATGGGCATCCAGTTTAGAGCGGTTCCACCGTATGTGAATATACAAATGTGTGTTGCTAAAATGTTTATTGACCTTTTGACCAGTCTAGTTTCTGATCAACCTGCTCTTGAGATGTACATTATATACAGAGCTCCAGATAAGCTGCGTATTTGCGTAAATACCCAATTAAAATTGCCGAAAAACCCAATTGAAATCCGAGGTAGCGAGTATCAAAAAATAATAACAATTTTGTGGTACCTGTATCATGCTGCAGAAAACAATAAACAGACCACAAATATAGCATATTTTTCCATGAAAACACATCTTGGTATTTCATTAGAATTGTCTCCAAGGAGACAATTCTAATGAAATTCCAATATATGTTTTCATTTCAAAGCGAAGTAATTCAATAATTGCTATCTGTTGATGTGTAAACAGTAGTGTGATTTTATTTTACCCAATTCAAATTTTGAAATACCCAATTGCTTCAGAAATGATGGAGTGAAAATACTCAATTACTAATTCCTTATCTGGAGCTCTGATATATTATTTAAAACGTTTGATCGGAAACATCAACCTCTACCAAACAAGCCTCTAGATTTTAACGCTTTCAACACCACAGGCCTGTATAGTGGTATTGGCAAATAGTGTAGATCCAGATGAGCCTACTCGTGACGAGCCGTCTCATCAGGATCTGCACTTATTGCAAGTAATTTTCATATTTTTGAGAACAAAAACACCTCTTCATAAATGTCTGAAAACCATTTTGTGACGGTTACACAAGTTTACACAAGTTTACACAAGTGTAACGGTGCCAGTAGTTTAGTTTTATTTTTACATCCACTCTCGTGTTGACCATGTATAATATACATGTATTGTATAGAGAAATGACGTATCAGTATCATCACAATAACACGTTTTGTTGATGGATCTAAATCTCATCCTATTATTTATCGATGATCGGTTCTGACATTTTTCCGATTGTGAGGGTTCACTAGAGGAAGTAGTTTAGGTCCAAAGGACTTAGCACCTTTCTTTCACTGACCCCTTCATGTCACTTGGTCCCGCGTGTGGCAGATTGGAAGCATCTGAATGGGTAAATTTAACGATGGGGTTCATCCTTGTTGGAATCCCGATATCCATAGTTTGCCCCTGATGTTATAGGAATGAATGGCCTTTTTGTGGAATTTATCGGGGTATAAACTTGGAAAAGTCGCGGGAATACTGGACGAGGCCTTCCGGCCTTCGTCCAGTATTCCCGCGACTTTTCCAAGTTTATATCCCCTATAAATTCCACAAAAAGGCCATTCATTCCTTAATATAATTCCAGCATTTGAAATAAATTCATCAAGAAATTATTTTCCGTTTTCTTAAGAATTATTTTAACTGCGCCTCACGGTTACGGGAAGTAGTTTGGCGTGGGAGTTTACTGGGATATAAATTTTGGACAGAGACTTGCTACGGGCCAATCAAATGTTAGGGAATTGTGTAAATAGTTTTGTGCTGGAATTATGCATGTTTGGTTTTCTTGTTATTAGAGAGTTGCTTCCTGTTACCGGTATACACATTATAAAAGTAATAATATTAATACTAATCCTATTACTTTTAGGGAGTGGGGCTAAGTGTTTCTGGTGTGGTGAGGACCTGGCACCAGATCAGGTTATTCTAATTTCAGGGCTGAATATATATTTTTTCTATAAATATCAAGTTCTGATTTTGGGATTTTCCTCCCATCTGTACAGGTGAAATACGTATGGAATTTGTCCCGGTTAACCCGGCCTAAAATGACTACAGCTGTTTACAGGCTGTTAAAAACCATTAAATAAATAAATAAATAATTATGGTGCCTGGTCCTGTCGCAACCACACATTATACCTGGGACTCAAAACCCTATACAGCGATACCTCTCTGAACCGGACACATTGGGATGTCCGGTTTAGAGAGGTTTCACTGTAAACATAGGTGTGTGCTATGCGATCATGAACCGGCATAATCACCTGAGATGAATGACTAAGAAACGCATCAAAAATAAAATCACAGATCTTTCCTTGGTGTCCGGTTTATAGAGGTTTCACTGTACTTATTTCATTATAATTCCAGCACAAAAATATTTACACAATTCCCTAACATTTGATTGGCCCGTAGCAAGTCTCTGTCCAAAATTTATATCCCAGTAAACTCCCACGCCGAACTACTTTCTATAACCGTGAGGCGCAGTTAAAATAATTCTTAAGAAAACGGAAAATAAACACATTTTCTTGATGAATTTATTTCAAATGCTGGAATTATAAGGAATGAATGGCCTTTTTGTGGAATTTATCGGGGATATAAACTTGGAAAAGTCGCGGGAATACTGGACGAGGCCCTAAAAAAATTACAATTTTCGAGAAAAAAAATCTCGAAAATTGTAATTTAATTTTTTATCGCTTCGTCCAGTATTCCCGCGACTTTTCCAAGTTTATACCCCGATAAATTCCACAAAAAGGCCATTCATTCCTATAGTAAACTAAGTATAATACCTGGGGGCTGCCGTTTCACTAAACTTTGTACGACTAAAAAGTCTGTAAGTGCAAAATTATGTAAATTTCACATTAACAACATTTTCTTGTAAACAATTTTGATTTACATTTATTGCATAATATGCAGCCTATGTTCAATAAATGTAAATCCATCAATTGAAATTTCCAGACGATCGTAAATTTGCACTTACGAACATTTTAGTCATATAAAGTTTAGTGAAACGGTCCCCTAACCCCGTTACAGCCACGCGTGTGATGCGTCGGAGTTGAGTCGTCTGGAGGAGGAGCAGGATCAGCTGAACTCATCCCTGCTGGCGCTCACGACTCACTTCGCCCAGGTCCAGTTCCGACTGAAACAGATAGTGCAGGCCGAACCCTCGGAAAAGGAGGTGACTAGTTATATTATATATTTTTTCTGCGAAAATTATGAAGGGGGTTTTGATATTCACTCTTCTGATTTTGTTAAAAAGAAGCATGATTTTCGGCAAAATTGTAAAAATCTAATTGAAGCCATTGCATAAATAGGAAAAACAATTTTGGACAAAATTGTGAAAAAAAGAGTGTGATTTTGTTTAAAAATATTTTTTTTTGCACAGCTGTTTTAATATCCCCGTATGTCGTGTCATTGTCCGTCCGTAAACTTGAGAACTGCGAACTAGTCCTACAGTTTTCCACTGATGAAGTTCACTCTTCCCATACATGTCGAATGTAAAGTCCCGCAGTGCGCAACGCAAACATGTTCGCTCCAACTCAAATCCTTATGGAACTTTTTTTGTGAAAAATATGTGTGACTTTGTGACAAAAAAAGGTTTCCACACATATGTTTTTCTTGTTTGTTTTCTATGCCCCACCACGATAGTTTTCACATAGGGTACCTATGTATTGGAATCGCCTCGGACAGTTAGCCATGCCCCAGACCCCCCTCGATGGGATGGTCCGTAGTGATATCTTGGAGTAACCATAACAACAAAATGCATTGTGTTACTCAACGTTTAACTGTCATACGCAACCGCTAATTGAAAATAATATTATTAAAAACTACTTGCACTGCACAATATCAACAACGGATGTTCTACATACAAAAATACATCAGATTATTTTGTTGCGCGTGATTTGCCCCCATTTGCGTCACAAATTGTGCGGTCATCGCTAAATTTAGTAACAGGTTATAGTTTTCGGCAGAGTTAACTCCCCTCCGGATAAACAAGTCTTGTTCTGACTTAGGGGAGATAACTCTTGTTTACTAATGGATTTATTATCATGATTATACTGGAACATTTACTTTTTGAAAATAGCTTTATAATAAACGGATAAAGAAGGAAAAAATACTATATGATCTTAATAGTATGTACATTAGTACTCGTCTAAAAGCTGTAGCAATATAATTGTTAACACATTTAAATGATTTTGTGTTTATATTAATACTCTTTTTTTTAGGCACCATCATACACATTCATACACATGACTCCATTTTCTTGTCCACTTTGAAAACGCCAGTAGCAATATAATTCGAACCAATTGGTTTCCCAGTGAACGAAACTTTTGTACTTTCAGTGTTGAATATGCAAGGGAGCCCCCTCACCCCACACATTTTGCTGTTGAGCATACATGTAACACCAAGCCAATCCATCAGTCATTATGTTCTCATGCTTCAGATTTTGAACAATTATAATACCAATCTAAGGGACTGGTCATTATTTATCACCAAGGGGGTTGGGGTGGGAATGGGGCTGGATAAATTTTGTTAGCTCACCTTAGACAAGTATAAGCCCCCACCCCTTCCCACAGCTTTTCATTAAAGTGTCAAGGCCTCTCCCCATTGAACAATTAATAATGTTCAAGATCAAAACGAGACGGTTCAAATGAGTGGTAACAACATAATTATTCTATCATATTTTTTTAATAAACATATATTGCATCTACTGATTGCACTGCCTGGGTTAATTATGCCACTATGCGATAGCCAGGGGGACATATTGCCTTGCTCTTGAGGTTCCGCAAGATTGTAAGAGTTTCTCCAGTTAGAGTCCAGTATTCCCGAGGGGCATATCCATGTTTTACAAACATAATGTCTAGTGTTAATGTTGGTACAAAAGCTAATTTATTAAAGGTATTCATACTTACATTTTCCTAAAATGTTGGGCAAGTAGCTTTTTTGTCTGGGTAAGTAGATTATAATTGTACTTGCCCGGCCGGGCAAGTATGAAAAGTGAATATTGTTAAGCCCTGTCACCTCTGCGAAAATGAGTCGCACGTTTGACAGCTACAAACTACCTGACCTCCAGAAGTACCTGAGAAACAGAGGCGTGACCGTGACGGGCTACAACTATTTCATTCACGAAACAGAAGTAAACATGGCGATGTCAAAGTAATGCAGAAACTTTAACAAAAATCCTGCTACAACATTGTTTTGTACCGACAAGGCATTTTCAGGCGCGACACCGCTTCCGTGTAGTACCCTATGTTCAGTACTTTCAGTACTTTGATTCTTTTCAGGGGGGAGGGGGGCGGGAGGGCATTTAATATTACCCGTGTTCGTCCGTCCTTCCGACCGTCACCAACCTTGTGACTCGTAAAACGTTTAAACTGTAATAGCGACAGACCTGAAACTTGATATGTAGCTTTCTTATGATGAGTAGATGCGCAAAGTTTATTTTGATTTTTTATTTGACCCCCGGTCATTATCTCCCCCTTTTCTACTTAGAATTTGGCAATTTTGCCTTGTGACTCGTAAAACTTTTAAACCGTAATAGCTACAGACCTGAAACTTTATGTAGCTTCCTTATGATGAGTAGATGCGCAAAGTTTATTTTGATTTGACCCCCGGTCATTATCTCCCCCTTTTCTACTTAGAATTTGGCAATTTTGCCTTGTGACTCGTAAAACTTTTAAACCGTAATAGCTACAGACCTGAAACTTTATGTAGCTTCCTTATGATGAGTAGGTGAGCAAAGTTTATTGTGATTGTTGATTCAACACCCAGGTCATGGATTATCTCCCATTTTGGACTTGGAATTTTGCCTCGTTTATTATCAAAGCGAAATGTGGGCCATCCGTTTTCTATGAACACATTTTCTAGTTTGTGACTTTTTTAATTGCAATTTGAACTGGGAACCACGTTTCGTATTTAATGAAGCTGCCTGTGTATTGTATTTGTTTGTTTTGCATACTCAATATATGTGACTATGCCTGGAGAAATGGGTTATATGTTCTTTGTGACTAGTCGACCCGGATCCGCTTAACCAGAGCACAAAAATTCCACTCGTCCTGATGAGTGGAAATGCCTGCAGGACGAGTGGAAATTTAAATTTTTGTAATGTAGATTTCTTAATTTTGTCATTCCTGTCAAAGTAAGGACGAGTAAACATTTCAAAAAATATTGTGCCCTGTTAAGCCTTTCAACACCACATGCCTGTATAGTGGTATTAGCAAATAGTGTAGATCCAGATGAGCCGGCTCGTGACGAGCCGTCTCATCAGGATCTGCACTTTTTGCAAGTAATTTTCACGTTTTTTTAGAACAAAAAACACTCCCTTTTCATAAATGGACTAGTCTGAAAATAATTTTGTCATGATTGGATTAGTCGGAAATTAACATATAAAAATCCAGTTACAATCTAGATCCAGATCAGTCTGATCGGGATCTGCACTCTTCGCCACTCCATCAATGAAACTCGCTTCATGCTTCCAACAAGCAATATAGATCGTTATCAGGTCACGGGAGTGTGCTATTTGATCAGGTGCTACACTGGTCACAAATGCCATAAGCCCAATTTCTCCAGTTACCGCTACATAATTGATAGCGCAGGTTAGCTTGAAACAACAGCAGTCAGAAATGGCCCGGTTCTTTTTAACTGGTGTATTCTCCTACTAACATTCTAACAGCTGTGACAATAGTTGCTCTCGGCTTGTTATTATTAATCACATGTTACCCATGACAAAACTTTGTTATACCATGTAATCAGAGCTCCAGATAAGGGACCTATTGGCGTATTTTACGCACTTTGTTTAGCTGAATATGCACTGATTATCAACAGTGGGAGTACAAAATACTCACAGCAATGTGAAAATACGCATTTATTTTCAAATTAAGTAGTGAAAATATTGTAATAAAGTTGAAAATTTACTTAGTTGAGCTGCAGAAAGCAAACACTGTTTGCTTTTTGCAGCTCAACTAAGTAAATTTTCAACTGTATTACATTATAAATAAATGAACAAGCAATAATACACTCAAATAAGTGAATGTTTAAATTTGTTTTGATCATTTGTTCCCTATTTAATAATGAAGAAAATTAATAATGAAATATGCATTTAATTTGAAATCAGTGGGTACAATACTCTTTAGACACATCGCTTATCTGGAGCTCTGTGGAATACATAGTCTACAGAGGGTTATATATTTTGGTTATATCCGCCATTCTGTTATCACTCTTAGGTACCTAATGTCTCCGCCACTGTTGTATTGATCGAACATTGCATAATGCTGACAAGGGCCTAAACTATTTAATAGACTAAACATGTACAGTCTAATGGTCCAACAAACTGCTTATTGTTTACAAATTACAATGTTTACCTGTTGTCAAGGTAACAATTCCGGATGTTGCTTACCAACTACATAATACTACATAAAAATAAAAAGAAGGCACATTCTTAAATTTTGATGAAATTTAATAATATTGGATACTCTCAGATGTTGGATCTTACTTGAGGTTCACACCCGGTACCAACTAACCCCAGTTTAATCAATCCACATCTATTCACCAGTGTTGGGCCTACAGTGAGCCATAGGGGTCATTTTCCCACCGAAACATGCAAATGTCCCTTAGAAATTGAGATTCTCAATTTCTAAGGGACATTGCATGTTTCTGTGGGAAAATGACTAACTGGGGTTAGTTGGTACCGGGTGTGAATCTCAAGTAATATCCAACATTAAGATACTCTCAGTATTCAATATTATTAAAGTACTTATAATGTAATGGGTACCAGAAATTGCCCCCTATGAGACCTATGCAAAACACTGATTCACACTAACCTTATTCAATCGGTCCTCAAATATCTATTGGTACATGACTACCGTTGTTTGACACCGCTCACAGCCGTATTCAAACGTACAGCACATGCTGTTTGACCATGGCTGTAGACAATGTTCACTTCAGGGCCAAGCCAACACCTACGTAATGCATGTGTCTCGTGACATTACTAGAACATGTCATTACGTCACCAGATCAGTTCACAACGGTCGCACTGAAATTTTGAAATTGATGCGGCGGAATCACGCAACGTGTACTACGGCCCCAGAATATGTATGTGTAAATCAGCTGTTTCAATGGAACAAGTTGTCAAAGAACCGAAATGATATTTCCGACAGAAATGTAACAATAACGTTTGACCATGTCCCGCTAAGGGTAAACATTTGGCCACGTTTACCCATGGCTTGACATTGTCGAACCGTATATTCGCACTAACCCCAATTCAATCAATCTTTTCCCAGACCTTACTGAAGGACCTAGAGGAGTTTGCCTTCCGTGGAATTCCCGATGTCCGAGGCTGTATTACCCAGGATGCCCAGATGCTGGAGGAAATGGTATGTCAAGACACAGCTCAACTACCGATACACTGTAACCTGCTGTAAAATTTCTCATGATGAGTCGTTTATAATTGTATATGATCAGTTAGTTATACTTAATACAATAATGATATTCAGGTTTCAGCCTTTCACCCATTTCATTCTGAGTATATGCCATTTTCATTTGGGAAAATCGTAAATATTTCCTTAAAAATGTGCTTAGAAGTATATGTCGCGACCACCATTTGAACCGTCTCATCGAGACGGTTCAAATGAGTGGTCGCAACATATAATTTCATTGAGAAATAATAAAAATAAAAAAATAAAATTCACACCCGTGTGTATTCCGCATGTTCTACACTGGCTGCAGTTGCAATAGTGTGTGTGTTTTTGATAGCATGTATGCACATGCCTGCAGTATGTGTGACAGATGGTAATCTGACAGGTTAACCAATGTGCGGAAATTGTAATTATCTTTTTAGTGCTTAGACTCTGCTTTCATGGTGTAATACACATTGTTACATGGTTTCCGTTGTTTGCACATATGCGGAAGTGCCTTCATGACGTCACTACTTCATGATGTTCATGACGCGGCCCCGGAATATGAATACCGAAAATTATCTGCGTGAATGGGACAATTTATAAAAGTACTGAAAATACTGAATATAATGCACAAATTACATCAGTTTTTTGTTGGAAATGTAACAATAACGTTTGATCATGTCCAGCCGTGTGCAAACGTTTGCTGTGGCCCTCGGGAACTGTTTGAACCCGCGGCCTGCGGCCTTGCGGTTCAAACAGTTCCCTCGGGCCACAGCAAACGTTTGCACATGGCTGGACATGATCAAACCTTATACTAGAGTCTGACATTTTTACTGATTTAATATGATATTTATTAAACTTATTTATTTACATATTAAAGAAATACTTCTTCGCTTATGAACGCCGCAAACTTGTTCAAACTTGCACAATTGCGAGGTGCATAAAATTGCGGACGAGTTTCATAAGTCTCATAGTCATATCAAAGGGAAACGAGTTTGAGATTCTGTTTATCATACGAGTTCAGCCTCCAAAGAGCAGAAAATTTGGAGACATCCAATACGTTTCGGTGAGCAGACTCCATCGACTATTTTCGCATCTACATGTAGTTGGAAATCTCCACAGAGAAAAATAACTTTAATCCTGGCAATAAAAGTATTATAAATATGCCATATGACAGGTTTGTGTTCTTTGTAAACGCTTCATATTACCAAACGGGAGCTCATTATGACAATTGCAGTAAGTTTAATGAGTCACAGACGCTTCTACTGACGTTTTATACATGATGCAAGTCAACGTCAAAACATCATTGCTTTGTCGCGCCATTACGGACGTCATTTGGAACGTCTCTATTTTATTCATTTGACATAACGTTGGTGCATAATACAAATACGTAGTTATGGTGATGCGGCCAGCCAATCAAATTCGCTCCAGGTGTTTTTAGGCATGTGTCGTAACACATTTATGAAATGGGTTATAACACGGCATAACAAGGATTTCATGCTCCAGATAAGCTTTTGTGTTTCAAGAGTATTGTACCCCCAGATTTCAAATTAAATGCGTATTTTATTTTTGCAAATGGATTGCTGATTTACTTTGTTATTAAATAGGGAACAAATTATCAAAACAGATTTAAACATTCACTTAGTATTGACATATTCACTTTTTATATGACCGTTTTTTTACGTATTATGTTTTACCGCGGGCGGGCGGTGGACAGAAAAAGTGCATAGTTTGTGTACACAACTCTTCCGAAACCGTTCAGTCGATCGATCTGAAACTATACACCCGTCTTCTACACATATTGAAGATGTGCACCTTGGTGTTTTTATGCAGAAAAAATATTTTTTAACAAAAATATCACCTTTTTAACTTTTTCAACATTTTTGTATCCAATTCTATATAATTTCTACTTTACACATCTCTACCTAAATTAGTATACCTGTTTATTACAACAAGAGGAAGAAATAATGCTATAGATTTTCAAATTCTCATTAATGTTTCTTGCCTTGGTGACAGCTTCACATTTTTGCATCTTCACTGTCTGGCCCATTTTCGACAGGCGTATTTTGTGATTTACGACTCTCTTGTTTTATACTGTACTACAGTTGAACATTTACTTAATTGAGCTGCAAAAGTCTTTGCTTTTTGCAGCTCAGCTAAGTAAATTTTCAACTTTTTTACAGTATTTTCGCTTCTCAATTTGAAAATCAATGTGTATTTTCACATTGCTGTGAGTACTTTGTAAGCAGTACGCATTCTGCTAAAATAAGTGTTTAAAATACGCCAATATGCACCTTATCTGGAGCTCTGATATTGGGGCGAGAAAGTGAGAGAATCTCACGGTTTTTTTTGGTGGGGGGGGGGATCTCCTGAAAAAGCAAACAACAGATCAAGTAACTTATTAAATTATTTTGTCAAAATCAAAACAATTTCTCACTCCTATTATCGGTGCAAAATATTGTATGGGGTTCTTATGCATTTATTTTATTGGCTATTGGCCTTGCCTGATAAAATTTATTTCAAAATATATAATATTCCCGATAAATTGACTTAGTAACACTACTATAAATAGATCTGCATATATCTGACCTTTATTTGAAGGTCACTGTTGCTATAAATAGACATGGTTCCCATTCCAGAGTGACAAGGAGCATGAGGAGAAGATACTCAAGCAGAGGGAGAAACAGTCCGAGTTGATTACCCAACTCAAGTCACAGCTTGAAGACCTGGAAAATTACGCGTATGAGGTAATCTATTTTTCTTATTTTCCTTATTTGTTCTTGAAGGTATACATTGTTACCACTCATTTGAACCATCTCGACGAGACGGTTCAAATGAGTGGTTACAGCATATACTTTGGAGAATTAATAAGGAAAATAATCAAATGCACTAAAAATTACCGAGTAATAGGAAGAAACAATCTGAGTTGATTACCCAACTCAAGTCACAGCTTGAAGACCTGGAAAATTACGCGTATGAGGTAATCTATTTTCCTTATTTTCCTTATTTGTTCTTGAAGGTATACATTGTTACCACTCATTTGAACCGTCTCGACGAGACGGTTCAAATGAGTGGTTACAACGTATACTTTGGAGAATTAATAAGCAAAATAATCAAATGCACTAAAATTACCCAACTCAAGTCACACCTTGAAGACCTGGAAAATTACGCGTATGAGGTCATATATTTTCCATCTTTGTTCTCGAAAGTATAATCCACTGAAGTATACATTGTAGTCACTCATTTGATCCGTCTTGAATCAATAAACAAAATAATCAAATGCAGAAAAAAAATCAAGCATACGAAAAAGCACTCGGAATTCCCACATGTTTCCTTGCCTCACTTGATACACTTGGTATCATATATGACATTTGCTTATTCTAATGAAATAAAATATTATTTAACCCTTAGACCGCTACACACAACAATTGTCGTCTGCTGTTGCTTTTATATCTTGCCTTGTTTCTCAATGAAAACATGTTTTGACAGCACTTCAGAATCATTTCCAATGGAATTGATTCTGAATTGCTGTCAAAGCATGTTGTAAATTATTTTAACGTGCTGTCAAAGCATGTTTTTGATGATACAAATGGAAAATAG
This sequence comes from Conchocele bisecta, assembly GCA_029237695.1. NCBI lineage: Eukaryota > Metazoa > Mollusca > Bivalvia > Lucinida > Thyasiridae > Conchocele > Conchocele bisecta. Next base: position 59,603,851 of record CM055273.1, on the reverse strand, counting down.
AAATTAAACAGCAGACGACAAAAAATTAAGATAGCGGTGTAAGGGTTAAACTAAACTTAGTATCAAACAACATTAACCTAGCATTCTATTTTTCCCTCTGCTCAGCAAGACTCAAAAATTCTTCATTTCCTAGCTTTACTTCATCAACCTGCTCTCTATTTATACCCCCCCCCCCCGCCCCCCCCCCCCCCCCCCAAAAAAAAAACTGGGGGGGGTGTATACTGGAGTCAGGTTGTCCGTCCGTCCGTCCGTCCGTCCGTCCGTGTCCGTCCGTCCGTCACTAAACTTTAACATCAGAGAAATATTGTACATAACTTCTATTTCCTTCATCTAAAATGCTTAATATTTCACACATGCATTCCTGTAAGGCTCTACTACCATGCTGTGCCAAATTCACGACCGTCCAAGCCCCGCTGATCCCAAGGTCAAGGTCAAATACTTTGTCCCTTTACAAAACTTAACATCACAGAAATATGTTATAACTTCTATTTTCTTCATCTAAAATTATTAATATTTCACACATGCATTCCTGTAAGGCTCTACTACCATGCTGTGACAAATCCCTGCTGATCTCGAGGTCAATGTCACATACTTAGTCTCTTTACAAAACTTAACATCAGAAAAATCAGTTATAACTTCTATTTCCTTGCTCGGATTGGCTTCACATTTCACACACACATTGCTCCAATGGACCTCTATCACCCTGTGACAAATTCATGTTCGTGCCGCCCCCGCTAAGCCCAGAGTCAAGGTCACAAGCCCACACACTTTTACATATTTAGGGGTACCTGGGCCCACATGGGGGTGTATTCCATAAGCCTCGCTTACTGACAAATCTAGTTACAGATGGGAGAGAACAGTCAGAGATTTCTAGTGTTCCATTTTCGCCATGACTTGGATCCGTCTCTGTGTTTCTACTTATCTCTTGCGTCACTTTAAAACAAAATTAGCATAGCATTCTATTTTTTCCTTCAGACCCCCCCCCACAATGCAGCAGGTTAAAACGGGATAGAACCCGTTTGCCCAGCCTTACATGACCTTAGCTGTTGATAGACCGTTAAACACCAATAAACAAACAAAATTTCCTTCGGCTCGGAAACAGTAAGAATTCTAAGGGAAGCCTTAACTAAATAAATAAACCTGGGGGCCGTTTCACTAAACTTTGTACGACTAAAATGTTCATAAGTGTCTGTAAATTTCACATTACATTGTTTTCTTGTAAACAATTATTGGATTTACATTTATTGAACATATGCTGCATAAGCAGCCTATGCTCAATAAATGTAAATCCATCAATTGAAATTTACAGACGATCCTAAATTTGCACTTACAAACATTTTAGTTGTACAAAGTTTTGTGAAACGGCCCCCTGATCTCTGTATACAGACGGGAGAACAGTCGGAGCTGCCCACAGGCAAACAGATGGAGAAACAGAAGGTGGTGCTGGACCAGCTAAGGAACTCGCTGGACCTGAAGATAGACCGACTTGACGTGCTCAGTACCGAGGAGCTACGGCAGGTCGTCGACCTCGCTGTCGGACAGGTACACTGTTTGCTAAGGAGTTAACCTGTGATCCTTATGTAGTTGACAAACAAGGTGGATCAGTCGGCCAGGTACGCTGATTGAACGTAAGGAGCTGCGACAGGTCGTTGACCACTCTTTAGGACAGGTACCCTGTTTGTATGTCAGGAGTTGGTCCTTCGTTTCTTCCATATTGTATACACAGTTCACCAGGTATGGTGTTAGTATGCAATGATGTGATATGGACTGCTCTATGTTAACACTTTCAACCCTAAATAACTGGAATGGTTTTTTGTCGCGCCTGCTTTAGCAGAAGGCTTTTTTTGTTGTCGTCGTCCGAAATGTCAAAAACTTTGTACAAGCTTCCTCATCCTGCTATAACTTTCATATTACTTGATGCATTCCTTCAATGTTTGGACACTTGATTCATGTAAGCATTTGGAACACAATAATGCCACAGGACCTTGACCTCTTTTACCTTCAAATTTTTGCTGAAACTTTTTTGCGTCAAAAACTTTGTACAAGCTTCCTCATCCTTCTATAACTTTCATATGACTTGTTTAATACTACTGGATGGATGGCTTCACGACCCAGCTCATCTGGATCTACACTGTTGGCAGGCACCACTATAGAGGGCTATAGTATTGAAAGGGCTAATATTGTATTCCAAATTACATTGATTGTATTGTGGAAGTGGAAAGAAAAACGTAATTGCGGAGCTATACTAAATAGTTAAAGCATGACTGCTGTGGATGGTACATTTGCATTTGAAGTGTCACATGCTAGCAGGACCACACATTTGAGACAACCGTGTCAGATTTTACAAGGTTTTTCCATACCTATGCTACAACTTTTGGCTCATGACATTGTTATTTTCCCTGTTTTAGATCGTCAACCCGGCGAAGGTGAAAGAAAAGTTGGTTGGCCAGCTAAAAACTCAGATCTCCGACTTGGAGAGATTTATTGAATTCTTACAAGGTAATCCAGCTCCTATATGCCACAAAATAACAAACATTTTCCTAAATTGATGTAGATCTGTATATTTGTTTGTGTACAGAAATCTTATTTATGCATTTCTGAAGACCTCGTACACTGGCCCACATAATTATGTTGCCCACCATCCATGTTAGAATTGGCGTAATTGTGAGCGGATAAGTAGGGCTGATAGTCTTTACAACAAGTGTAGATCGGATCAGTGTCTGCTCTGTTCACCATTTGGTCATTCAAACATCTCTCATGCTTCTAACAGTATAGGTCCTTAATATCAGGCTGTGTATCACTCATCCTAATGACTTTTTCTCTAATATTAGGCCTTTAGTGGCAATTTCTCGCAGATAGTGAAGAGGGGATATAGCGTTAGTCCATGTACTTATGTACTCAAGTCAATAACTTATGAACCGCTTCACCGATTTTGATAATATTTGGCCACATTGTGTGTCATGGGATGGTGCTTTGTTTTGAATACGACACACTTCCGACCGTCCAAGATCAAGGTCACTGAGAGGACTTGCGTTCATCTTGTTTGTGAGGCAAACATGTTTAAAGTTTTCTTTTCTTATTATCATCAAGTCTGCCAGCGAGGGGATTAGCTTCGTTTAACAATGCCATTTCATACTTGTTTCTTTCTCTGATTTTCTGCTGGTTTCTATACATAATTATGAAATTTTAACCACTATACTATCCCAGCCATGCATTATTCACCTGTGGTATTGTTTCCAGGGGACGCGACTAGCCCCGGACCCCTGGGCAGGGATAGGTGTACGTGTTCTGTACATGGCAAAACTGGGAAAACAAAAAGCAAGGTAAACAGTACTGTATTGCTTGTTCATATATTCATGCTGGAGATGATAAACGTAGCTTAATTTTGTCATTTCTGTTGTCTTACGTGTCACATTCACATTTGTGGCTGTGACTGGAGAAATTTGGCTTATAGGTTTTGCGACCATTGTAGATCCAGATCAGCCTGTGCATCCGCACTAAACTAAACTGTTCTCTATTCCATCAATGAAACACCCGTTATGCTTCTAACGAGTAATAAGTGGGAAGTAGGTGGGAGCATGCGATGGGTAATTTAACGATCGGGGTTCATCCTTGCCGGAATCCCGACTGGAGATCTGGTTTGGCCCTCACATACGTCTTTGGCATTTTTGTCGCGCCTGCTTTAGCAGAGGCGCGACTATAGTCGGCGCTTTTTCCGTCCGCGTCGTCCGCGTCGTCTGGTTTTTTGTAAGGCAAATGCGTTAAAGTTATTGTTTTTTCACAGTATCTCTTTAACCCCTTGCCAGACATTGATAATATTTCAAATCAATGTCTAGGGATGATGCTTCATTACGCACACCCCTACATCCAAATTTTGAAGGTCAAGGTCATTTATTTCCTTGTAATGTTCACCGGTTTTGTAACAGAAATGCGTTAGTTATTGTTTTTTAACAATATCTCTTTAACCCCTTGCCAGACATTGATAATATTTCACATCAATGTTTGTCTAGGGATGATGCTTCATTACGCACACCCCCACATCCAAATTGTCAAGGTCAAGGTCATTTATTTATTTGTAATGTTCACCGGTTTTGTAACAGAAATGCGTTAAAGTTATTGTTTTTTCACAATATCTCTTTAACCCCTTGCCAGACTTTGATAATATTTCACATCAATGTTTGTCTACGGATGATGCTTCATTACACACACCCCCACATCCAAATTCTCAAGGTCAAGGTCATTTATTTACTTGTAATGTTCACCGGTTTTGTAACAGAAATGCGTTAAAGTTATTGTTTTTTCACAATATCTCTTTAACCCCTTGCCAGACAATGATAATATTTCACATCAATGTTTGTCTATGGATGATGCTTCATTATGCACACCCCCACATCCAAATTCTGAAGGTCAAAGTAATTTATTTACTTTTTATTTACTTGTAATGTTCACGGTCAAATCCCTCGGCAGGCGCGACACCGCTTCCGTGGCGGAATTCTTGTGTATGTGACTGGTTATGCCCCTTATGTGAGTATTACGATATTCGTAATCCTATTTTAGGGGAAGGGGCCAAGTTACTGGTGTGGTATGGACCTGGCACCAGGTCAGGTTATTCTAATTTCAGGGCTGAATATATTCGATGTAAATATTCCGTTCTGATTTTGGGATTTTCCCCCTAATGCAGCAGGTTAAAATGGGATCAAACCCGTTTGCTCGGCCTTGCATGACCTTAGCTGTTGATAGGCCGTTAAACACTAATAAACAAACAAACAAACTAACGAGCAATATAGACGGTTATCAGGCTACAGGAGTGTGTTATCTGATCAGGAGCTACACTGGTCACAAATCCCATAAGCCCAATTTCTCCAGTCACAGCCACATTTAAAGCATGACATTCAAGTAGTCGAAGCAATGTTTCCTAATCACACATGAGTAGTAGCCTATTTCACTTATCATGCTAAGCACATTTTGAGGGAGAAATTTTCAATTTAAGGACAAATTTATTAATTTTTATTATACTGAATTTATTACATTATCACAGCCATTTTGGCTGTTTTGGCTGTGATAATGTAATAAATTCAGTATAATAATTTTGCATACTTTTAATCTTCAAATATATGCAGTTGTTAGTTCTATATGAAATAATGCATTTGGGGAAAATCAAATGATTACTCCCTCAAAGTATACTTAGCTATATAAGTATGCTTAGCAATTTTGGTGAAATTGGCTACTGGAATTGTAGTCTCGTCTCCCGATCAGTTTCAGTTCACGGAGTCCATGGTGAGTAAAGACAAGAAGGGATCAGACCTGCACGCGAACAGTGCGGAGCTGCACGAGTCGCACATCAGGCTGATGAAGAAGACCCTGCACATGGTACAGGTGTACATCATCAACCAGCTGGGCTGTGCCAGCCGCGACTTCAAGAAGAACGCAATGAAGACCACCATGCAGGGAAACCATTGGGGGTGAGTTGATGGATTTGTATCTTCGTTTATTTCCCAGTCGAGTTGGATGATTCGTCTCTACTACGTGGGTGGCAGGTGGGAGCATGCGATGGGTAATTTAACGATTGTGATTCATCCTTACCGTAATCCCGATTGGAGACCTGGTTTGGCTTTTGGTACTGCATTCTTGTATGTGACAGTTGAATCTGGTTATACCCCTTTTGCGAGTATTACGATTATTACGATTTTTCATAATCGTATTACTTTTAGGGGAACGGCCAAGTGACTGGTGCGGTATGGACCTGCCACCAGGTTGGGTTATTCTAATTTCAGGGCTGAATATATTATTTCTTTCGGTGTAAATATTCCGTTCTGATTTCCTCCTCAATACAGCAGGTTAAATATGAGATCGAACCAATTGTCCCGGCCTTAAATGACCTTAGCTGTTAATAGGCTGTTAAACACTAATCAATCAATCAATCGTCTCTACTCCACCAACTTAAAATTTCAGTAAATACATTAGAGCCACATGACATCAGACGACATTGTTGAGTGGTTCAAATCTGTTTGATGATGATGTTGATTGGAATGCTGAGCACTTGGCAATGTAAATATTGACAGATAATAGCATATGTGTAATCTATCAGTGATCAAACCTCGTACATGTGAATTCAGGCTACACAATCTCTGTCTGACTAACTGTATATATGACACAGGGACCTGCGGGCGCGGCTGGAGGTGGCCATAAACCAGGTGGTGCGTGTAGCACGGGAACGTGAGGAGGAGCGGGAGGAAGATCAGGAGAGTGGTGACGAATACAACAGTGAATCCGAGGAGGTACGCTTCACTGATGGTTGTATAGACTACAGTTATTAAAAAAATAGGACACCCATGGCATGGTTATATAAAGACTAGTCTTATACAGTTGAACCTCTCTAACCGGACACAGACAGAAGTTAGTTTTGCTTAATTTTTCATACATTCATTGTCATTTATCTCCAATGATAATGTCTGGTGCAGTTGAGCAGCCCCCTGCTGACCCAGACAGTGCGAATTGACCTGGCAATGGCCCTGTGTCACCTCATACAGCCAATCAATGGTCTCTATACTCCATAGCCAGGAGGTGAGCAGCCCCCCTGCTGACCCAGACAGTGCGAGGCGACCTGGCGATGGCCATGTGTGACCTGTACAGAATCAAGGGTCTCTATCAGGCTCAGGAGGTAGCAGCCAATCTGACAGACAGTGCGAGGCGACCTGGCGATGGCCATGTGTGACCATTCCATACCAATCAAGATTCTCTATTCCAGGCTCAGGAGGTGAGCAGCCCCCCTGCTGACCCAGACAGTGCGAGGCGACCTGGCGATGGCCATGTGTGACCTCGTATAGCCAATCAAGAGTCTCTATATTCCAGGCTCAGGAGGTGAGCAGCCCCCTGCTGACCCAGACAGTGCGAGGCGACCTGGCGATGGCCATGTGTGACCTCGTATAGCCAATCAAGAGTCTCTATATTCCAGGCTCAGGAGGTGAGCAGCCCCCTGCTGACCCAGACAGTGCGAGGCGACCTGGCGATGGCCATGTGTGACCTCGTATAGCCAATCAAGAGTCTCTATATTCCAGGCTCAGGAGGTGAGCAGCCCCCTGCTGACCCAGACAGCGAGGCGACCTGGCGATGGCCTGTGTGACCTCGTATAGCCAATCAAGAGTCTCTATATTCCAGGCTCAGGAGGTGAGCAGCCCCCTGCTGACCCAGACAGTGCGGCGTGACCTCGCGATGGCCCTGCGGGATCTCATCCAGCACGGGCTGGTGGAGCAGAGCCAGAACAAGGCTATGGTGCCCTGGGGCTGTCTGTCCTCGCGGTCCGCCACCATCGTACAGGAGATTCACGCCTGGGACCTCCTCCTCAAGTTCTATGAGATGAAGGTAGGTGTATAGAGAACACTGGTTGTCTAGGTAGGTTAATAGTGGGGCACAACCCATTTCATGCTGAGGATATGTCATTTTGTTTGTGAAAAATTATAAATATTTTCATTATATGAGCTTAGAAGTATATGTTGTCACCACCATTTGAACCGTCTCATCGAGACGGTTCAAATGAGTGGTCACAGCATATACTTTCATTGAGAAATAAGAAAGATAAAAATGAAATATGTAAATAGTTTTGTATTCCGAATGGGTTAATTGAGAAGCTGGTCCCAGGCGCGTAGTTCCTATGCAGCCTGATGCTAGAAACATAAATATTTTAATTGTCATCAACAGATTTTATGTGGAACAGACAGTAGTAGTGGGTTGTGTAGTGTAAACCATCTTGGTAACTGAGAAATGTTCATCTGAACGAATATACACGATTTAGATCAGATTGTGTTTAGCCTACATGTTTGTGTTGTGGTTGTGGCCTAGGGGTTAGGACAACTGACCTCTAATCCGGGGTTGTGGGTTGAGTTAGGCATCAAAAATACTTTCATAGTATTTCCATCCCACTGGTCTGTCGGATGAGACTAAGCTGTGGTCCCATCTCTATATGACCATAGCTGTTGCTGGGACGTTCGACCCATTCATATTCACTGTGCCATGTATGGGTGTGTTATTTTCAGCACGGTATGGAGTACAACCAGTCGCCGGCTAGGAAGCTGTCCCAGTCGTTTCACCTGGAGATAGTCGGCGGCAAGGCCATCACGTCCAAGCAGACCCTCCTCGGGGCCATCGACACCGTCATCTCCTCTCATTCACCGCTAAAACGCACGGCCGACTCGCACTTCAAGGCATTCATCTCACTGGCTCTCAAGTAGGTTTGGTCTGCTCATTTTTGCTGATGGACAGACAGGGTCGCGACTATATGTACACCGAAAATATTATTTTCGGGGTACATATAATCAACACCCGTCCATCTTTTTGATTGTCTCCGAATGTCTGTCTGTCCAAGGTTTGGGGTACCTACTATCTCTGTAACCATACGTCGGATTGGTTTGATATCATACTACAATTGCTTATTTGTCGGTATACCCCCGGCATACGAAGTATGTCGAGGGGTATATAGTTTTTGTAATTCCGTCCGTCCGACCGTCGGTCCGCTTTAAAGTTTTCGGGTACCCATTATCTCTGTAACAGTAAGTCGGATTGACTTCAAACTTCTAATTCCTTATCATCATCCATATTTTCATTCCATACCACACTCATGTGACCTTCATGTTCAAGGTCAATGTCAGATTGCTCAGAAATTTGCGTTAAAGTTTTCTAAATATTTGCCTTAAAGTTTTTTATCCCGTCAACACAATGCGTATGTGCCGTGAAACACGGTGCCGTGAAACATTTTTGATATCCGGTCAATACTATTTTTTGCATTTTACAGCCATTTATAGGTGTTGACGGGATAAATAGAATCTACTATTCTCTATTTATTTGTCCGTCCAGGCGGCGGCCGGGGGTCTACATGAGCCACTGCTCCCTTTCTCTAGTTATCTATATTTTCATTCTGTAGCCCATACAGCACCTGTGCTTGCTGAGGAATTCCTAATGTTTCCGAGCCGAGTCTAATACTTGGCTGGTATTCTATTTATCAAGTAAATTTTTACTACCTGATGGTAGAATATAAAATAGTCTTCATTGAAAAGAATGCAGACTTGTTTATGTTGCGTCACTGCCCTGATGTCATTGGGCAACATCATGTGACTCCGTTTGACCAATGACCCATCAGTTTTCAATTTATTGGAACCTGGATATTCGTATCAGATCAATGCCTGATACAAAAGTATGTTATCAGCAGTACGTATTTCGCCAATACCTGATAAAATGGTCGTGGGGATATTAGCTTTCTCTGCCAGAAAAGCCCACACGCAAACTTGATCAGGGTCTATGCTGATTGCTATTCAGTTATGCAAGTACACTTTATACGATCAGTGAACATGAATTTTATGGCATTTGGGGTATGGTAAGCCACCCTCAGGAAATACCATAACATTTGGGTTAACTGTCGGTATAAACAACTCTTGAGTGTGTTAGTGGTCAGTGGTCCATAATATTTATACGAACCTTACATTACTGTCTTGGACATCTTGACCGTATTGCGTATTGAAATTGGAGAATAAACTGAAAATTTGCATTTAAAGTCATTTTAATCACTTTTAAAACAAGTTTGCTGGAATTATAAATAAACAAATACCCTGTTAAACTTGCTAAGAATGTTGTTTATTCATATATATAAGTGCCTATTTCATGTGGTGGGTCTCATTTATTTTTCCTGAAATGCATTATTATGCTCCCCGAAAAGAAAAATTTGGGAGAGCATATAGTTACTGCTTTGTCCGCCGTCCGAGTTTTACGTTTAAGTTTTTATACGCCCGTTTGAAAAAACGGGACGTATTATGTATTCATCTCCCCTTGGCGGCCATTTTTATTTTTCGCACTCTGTATCCTTGTCCACGCAATAACTCAAGTTCTACTTCACCGCTCGTAACCAAATTCGGTATACAAGTTTATCACGGCAAGACGAAGAAGCCTACTGATTTTGAAAAATTTCTGATGACTTATGTCCCCTTGGCGGCCATTTTTTATTTTCGCACTCTGTATCCTTGTTCACGCAATAACTCAAGTTCTACTTCACCGATCGAAACCAAATTCGGTATACATGTTTATCATGGCCAGACAAAGAAGCCTATTGATTTTGAAAAATTTCCGATACTTATCTCCCCTTGGCAGCCATTTTTAGCTCGACTATTCGAAGAATAAGTAGAGCTTATGTTGTCACCCCGGCGTCGGCGTCACCGTCACGCCTTGGTTAAGGTTTTTAGTCAAGCTTGTATATGGAATACTACTGGCCCTATACCCACCATACTTGGACAACTACATCTCCTAGTGATGTACATCAATAACCCCTGATCTATATTTGACCTTCACCTACATTTCCTCTTGAATTACTTGGTTAATTCCCCTTGGTTAAGGTTTTTAGTCAACCTTGGTTACGGTTTTTAGTCAAGTTTGTATATGCAATACTACTGGCCCTACACCCACCATACTTGGACAACTTCATCTCCTAGTGATGAACATCAATAACCCCTGATCTATATTTGACCTTCACCTACATTTCCTCTTGAATTACTTACTTAATTCCCCTTGGTTAAGGTTTTTAGTCAACCTTGGTTAAGGTTTATTTTCAAGCTTGTACATTGAATACTATTGTGCATCCAGACACAATACTTCGACAACCTTTTCTCATAGGTATGTACATCAATAACCCCTGATCTATATTTGACCTTCACCTACATTTCCTCTTCAATTACTTAGTTAATTCCTTTTGGTTAAGGTTTTTAGTCAACCTTCTATATGGAATACTACTGGCCCTACACCCACCATACTTGGACAACTTCATCTCCTAGTGATGTACATCAACAACCCCTGATCTATATTTGACCTTGACCTACATTTCCTCTTTAATTACTTAATTCCCCTTGGTTAACGTTTTTAGTCAAGCTTGTAGATGGAATACTCCTGGCCCTACACCAACCATACTTGGACAACTTCATCTCCTAGTGATGTACATCAACAACCCCTGACCTATATTTGATCTTGACCTACATTTAACCTTGAATTACTTACTTAATTCCCCTTGGTTAAGGTTTTTACTCGACCTTGGTTAAGCTTTTTACTCAAGCTTGTACATGGAATACTATTGTGCATACAGACACCATACTTGGATAACCTTTTCTCATAGTGATGTACATCAATAACCCCTGATCTATATTTGACCTTGACCTACATTTCCTCTTGAATTACTTACTTAATTCTCTTTGGTTAAGGTTTTTAGTCAAGCTTGTAGATGTAATACTCATGGCCCTACACCAACCATACTTGGACAACTTCATCTCCTAGTGATGTACATCAACAACCCCTGACCTATAATTGACCTTGACCTACATTTAACCTTAAATTACTTACTTAATTCCCCTTGGTTAACGTTTTTACTCAACCTTGGTGAAGGTTTTTAGTCAAGCTTGTAGATGGAGTACTATTGTGACACCATACTTTTTCTCATAGGGATGTACATCAATAACCCCTGACCTTTATTTTACCTTCACCTACATTTAACCTTGAATTACTTGGTTAATGTTTATGTTAAGGTCAAACCTATTGAAATTCCCTTCCGCTCTATATCTTCTACACCGATGCATGGATTATCAAATGGCTTGGCACAAATGTTTCTCATGATGAGAAGGTGTGTCGCGATCAATAACCACGCACCTACGTCCAAGGTCAAGGTCACAGTTGAAGGTGAAAAGTCAAACCTATTGAAATTCCCTTCCGCTCTATATCTTCTACACTGATGCATGGATTATCAAATTGCTAACCACGCACCTACGTCCAAGGTCACAGTTGAAGGTCAAAGGTCAAACCTATTGAAATTCCCTTCCGCTCTATATCTTCTACACCGATGCATGGATTATCAAATGGCTTGGCACAGATGTTTCTCATGATGAGAAGGTGTGTCGCAATCAATAACCACGCACGTACGTCCAAGGTCACAGTTGAAGGTCAAAGGTCAAACCTATTGAAATTCCCTTCCGCTCTATATCTTCTACACCGATGCATGGATTATCAAATGCCTTGGCACAAATGTTTCTGAGGATGAGAAGGTGTGTCACGATCAATAACCACGCACCTACGTCCAAGGTCAAGGTCATAGTTGAAGGTCAAAGGTCAAACCTATTGAAATTCCCTTCCGCTCTATATCTTCTACACCGATACATGGATTATCACACTATGCCCAGGGTCAAGGTCACAGACTTGATGCGTTTGAAACCTTAACGCTCGGCTAAATGGCTTATAATCAAAAATGCCTCGTTTTCTTTGGCTGCCAGTGGGGGTATTCGTGTGCCGACAGGCCACATTTCTAGTTTCCCTTGGTTAATGTTTTTAGTTAACCTTGGTTAAGGTTTTTATGCAGGCCGCAGCCACCTTCTTTGTCAAGCTATGTGTACATCGACAACCCTCGTAGTCGAGCTATGCTGTTCTCCTACAGCTCTTGTTAATTTTCGCACTCTGTATCCTTGTCCACGCAATAACTCAAGTTCTACTTAACAGATCATAACCAAATTCGGTATACATGTTTATCACGGCAAGGCGAAGAAGCCTATTGATTGTTCACTGGACCTTGCCTTGACGGCTTATATTGTGACCTTCGGCACTCTTGTTCAAATTGCTATATCTCTGTGACTGCTTGGGATATCATCTTGAAACTTCATATACACATTAATCACCATCCATAGTTTCATTGTATACCCTACCCATGCTGCCCAGGAGCCCAAGGTCAAGGTCAAATGACTAACAATTTTGTTAAAGTTGTATGTTAAAGTTTTCAAATTGCTACATCTCTGTGACTGCTTGCGATATCAACTTGAAACTATTAAAACACATTGATCACCATCCATATTGTTATTGTATACCCTACCCATACTGCCCAAGGTCAAGGTCAAATGAATTTTGTTTGTTAAAGCTTACGTGAACGTTTTTACAAATTGCTATATCTCTGTAACCGCTTGCGATATCAACTTGAAACTTCATATACGCAATGATCATTGTATGCCCTGCCCATGCAGCTTTTTTGTCGAGCCCTTTTGCGGAAAGCGAGACATAGTGGTCACAATGACGTCTGTGTGTCCTTCCGTCCGAAATATGTGTTAAAGTACCTTATATCTCTGCAGTCCAAATGCTTATTGGTCATCATCCATATATTCATGCTGTATCCCACTGTGCCCAAGGTTATGGTCAAATGATTTAGAAGTTTGGGTTAAAGTTTTCAGATACCTACTATCTCTGTAACCGTAAGTCAGAATTGCTTGAAACTTTGTATGCGTATTGGTCATCATCCATATATTCATTCTGTGTCCCACTCATGTGGCCCCTGTGCCCAAGGTCAAGGGTAAAAGACTTAGGAGTTTGCAATAAAGTGTCAAAATTTGAATTAAAGTTTTCACGTACATACTTTCTCTGTAACCGTAAGTCGAATTGGATTGAAACTTTATATGCTTATTAGTCATCATCCATATATTCATTCTCTGTCCCATGCATACAGCCACTGTGCCCAATGTCAAGGTCAACTGAGAAGTTTGTATTAAAGTTTTTGTCAACATTTGCAGTAAACTTTCCGAGTACCTACTATCTATAACCGTAACTTGAATTGACTTGAAACTTTGTATACTTATTACTCATCATCCATATTTTCATTATGTGTCCCACTCATGCTGCCCATGTCCCAAGGTCAAGGTCAAATGAGTTAGATGTTTGTGTCACACTATATAAATAGGTACATGATATTCACATTGGTAGGCAAAGGGTTGCAAAACTTCTGCGTTTAAGAAATGTACGGGGGGATCTAGAAATCAAATTGTCTGTACATCTGTCTGTATGTTTTTCTTCATTTGATTTCCGTGCAACAACTTTAGTTTCTTTTTGCCGATTTACTCTGTTTACTGTATTGTCAGATACAGTTAAGTCAGCATCCGATGTATGTTACTATTTTTAGGTATAGTCATTTTATTTATCTATTTTTAGACTCATTAACTATGGTGGTCGGTCAAATTACTTTACAGGGTACATCCATTGGATTTAATCATTTCTTGTACGTAAAGTTCTGTATCCCCTCACCGATAGCCAAGAGGGGATATATCGTTAGTCCATGTACGTACGTATTCATTTTTCAATAATTCCAGCACAAAAATATTTACACAATTCCCTAACATTTGATTGGCCCGTAACAAGTCTCTGTCCAAAATTTATATCCCAGTAAACTCCTACGCCGAACTACTTTCCGTAAACGTGAGGCGCAGTTAAAATAATTCTTAAGAAAACGGAAAATAAACACATTTTCTTGATGAATTTATTTCAAATGCTCTTATTATAAGGAATGAATGGCCTTTTTGTGGAATTTATCGGGGATATAAACTTGTAAAAGTCGCGGGAATACTGGACGAGGCCTTCCGGCCTTCGTCCAGTATTCCCGCGACTTTTCCAAGTTTATACCCCGATAAATTCCACAAAAAGGCCATTCATTCCTATAATACCTCCTGAACAACTTCACCAATTTTGATAATATTTGACCACAGTGTGTGTTTAGGGATGTTGATTTGTTTTGCATACGTCCGACCGCCGAAGGTCAAGGTCACTCACGACTTATATTCACCTTGTTTGTAAGGCAAAAATGTTAAAGTTTTTCTTTTTCTTTTTTCAATAACTCGCCAACCGCTTTATCGATTTTAATAATATTTGGCCACAATGTGTGTCTAGGGATGGTGCTTTGTTTTGCATACAACTCACTGAGGACTTTATATTTTTTTTATTATTATTATCAAGGCTGCCAGCGAGGGGATTAGCTTCGTTTAACGATGCCAGTTCTTATTTTTCAATGTGCAATATAAATATCTTACCCTGAGAGCAACAGTTGTCTAGACGGGCTCGACATGCAGGCCGCGGCCATCTTTTTTAAAGCTTATGTTAACGTTTTTCAAATTCAATTCAATTCAAATTTATTACATTATCAGAGCCAAAATGGCTGTGATAATGTAATAAAATCAGTATAGTAAAAATTAATAAATTTATCCTTAAATTAAAAATGTGTCCCTCAAAGTGTACTTAGCAAGATAAGTATACTTTGCAAGTTTGGTGACATAGTGGTGAGTGGCTATTTCTCCATTGCCAGTGAGAGCAAATTGTCCACGTGGCTGAAGCTGATGTTCCGCACACAGATGTTGGTTGACGATTACTACTGCGACTGGAGCTACGCGGCCCGCACAGGTACGTCACGGTCATCGCACAGGTCAGGTTCTGACTTGTAACATCTGTAGCCAGTCTAGATACATCAAGGATTGGGTTGTTGGTTGGAAGCATGCAACGGGTAATTTAACGATCGGGATTCATCCTTACCGGAATCGTGTCCAGAGGCCTAGTTTGACCCTCAGGTGCGTCATTGGCTTTCTTGTACGTGAGAGTTGAATCTGGTTATAACCCATATAAGAGTAATCCTACCAGTATATTACTTTCAGAGGAAGGGGCCAAGTGCATTTGGTGTCGTATGAACCTGGCACCAGGTCAGATTCTTCTAATTTCAGGGCTGAATATATATTTATTTTGATGTAAATATTCCGTTCTGATTTTGGGATTCCCCACCCCCCATGCAGCAGGTTAAATTCGGGTACATTTCAGGATTTTGATGCTATCAGATCACTGGAACACATACATGTTGTTACTCATTTTAATCCTTAGACCGCTATCTTATTTTTGTTGACGTCTGCTGTTTATTTTCTATTTTCCATTTTTATCATCAAAAACATGCTTTGACATCACTTTAGGATAATTTACAACATGCTTTGACAGCACTTCAGAATCATTTCCATTGTAAATGATTCTGAAGTGCTGTCAAACCATGTTTTTATTGAGAAATAAGGCAAGATATAAAAGCAGCAGCAGACGAAAATTGTTGTGAGTAGCGGTCTAAGGGTTAACCATCATTGTCTCTGTATTTCAGGATTTGATGATGCTATCAAGTCATTGGAAAAGCTTAACACCATAAAATTCCGACTTCCGGTTGACCTTGCCATCCGACCTTTCAGCAACATCCGCGATGCATTCTAGATATGGATAATGTTACAATCAGGTTGTCAATGGGATATTTATGTACATGTATCACATGTATCGCAAGTATGTAGTCCTTTGAATTGTATGGACAATTCTATGGAATGCAAATCTTACGTGGTTAAATGGCAAAATAGGAAGGTGGAGTGAAATATTCAGATTTATAAAGAATCATGTAGATTAACGAAATACATGCATTTTATTTTTATTTATGGGCCATTAAACACCATAATCGAAATCAGGCAGTTTGATAGGCCGAGACTGAGCACAGCTCAGCCTATCAAACTGCCTGATTTCGACTATGAGAATGGAGTACGTACTCGGAAAGTTTTAAAATCACCGGCCCATGTATATACCTAGGATCTCAAAATGTTAAAAAAATCATCCGCGGTGTCGGCCATGTGCATTTGTTGTTGTTGTTGTTGTTATACTAGTCAGTTGGTGGTGGTGCACCTTTGCTATGGGCTGGTCCTGAACACTGCTGACACATGTGTGTAACAGAGAGTTTGTAAGAAAAAAAAGGGTTACTGTTTACATTCTGTATATGAGACCAGCCGTGTGATTTTGTACCCAAGAAAATCGTGTGATTTTTTATGAAAAATATTTACAGAAACTGATATTTTCTGGAAATGACATTGAAAGATAACTAAATTTTCATAGCAAATGCGGAATTCTGTTCCACATTCACTCTGAAGAGTTTGTCAACTTTTGACCTCATTTGCTGAAAATTTCGTAAATTTTGTAGATATTTGTTCATGAGATCTCTTCTTAGGTACAAAATCACATGGCACTTCTCAAATGTATGCATGACTATTATAAAAATTATATTTATTAATAATTAGTTTGGAACGACATGACACGACATGATTTTTGCTGAAAATAGGATGACAATTGCCAAAAATGTTTCAAAATTGTTTAAATTGTGTACCTTAGAGATACATTTAGAAAGTGTATAGGGCATGAAGCTTAGTACATAGTACATGTTTCTGTGCAATTGTGAATTTAATATGCTGTGTAAATCACGCCATTTGGCCTTTTCGTTTGCTGATGTTTTTTCCATTGAACCTGAAAATGGAAGCAAGCAAGCTAGCATTGATCTGCCGAATAGACGTCATAGGTCTGCCAAATATAGTTATTGCTCTGCCAAATATTGGAAGGTTATATTGCCAAATAGAAGTGATCGGTTTGCAAAATAGATACATGTGGCTGTGACTGGAGAAATGAGTCTTATGTGATTTGTAACCAGTGTAGCTCCTGATCAAATAGAATACTTCTGTAGCCTGATAATGATCTATATTATTTATTAGAAGCATGACAGGTGTTTCCTTGATTTAATGGCGAACAGTGCAGATCCTGATCAGACTGCGGATGCACAGGTCTACACTGGTCGCAAAATCCATAATCCCCATTTACTTCTCCAGTCACAACCATATATTAATTCACAATGAGTCAATGACTGGCCCTAAATGATACTATTCTGTGTCAATGGGCCATTAACCCTTTCAACACCAAGTAACTTAATGGGCTGTTCCATGCCACTGTTTCATGCTATTTCATTGGTCCATTCAAATATTCAGGCTATTCCATTCTTCAGAAAGGGTAATTTTTTCAAATTTGATAACTATTAACAAACAGTGGAGATCCTGATGAGACGGCTCGTTACGAGTCGGCTCATCTGGATCTGCACTGTTTGCAAACATTGTCTCTATAGAGGTCTGTGGTGTTGAAAGGGTTAAACACCATTCCACTCATTTACCATGAGAGCTCCGTTGTGACACCTATTCTTTGTTTATGTATGTATATGGTATATGTATTTGCATTATGAATCTCACTTCTCAATATAGACATTCAGTAATAACCCGGTGGGCTTCACATACATACATACTATGACTGTTGATACGCTATCAAAATCAGACAGTTTGATTGGCTAACTTGTGCAACCATATAGACTCGTAACGACTATTCCATTAATTTTGAAAAGGGGTGTTTTTATTACAAACCAGAAAATATCCACACACTGTGTAGCTTCTGAAAACCCAGCTCTCGAGTTATGTGTTTTTGTGCATTTTGCTGTGGGGATTATTCCATTAATTTATAAGGGGTGTTTTTATTACAAACCAGAAAATATTCACAAACTGTGTAGCTCCCGATGATCGAGATCTATGCTGTTTGTGCATGGTGTCTGAGTTGCAATAAAAATAAAACCACCCCTTTGAAATTAATGGAATTAATCTTAAGAATTATCATGGCATAATCCATGTCGGATATGTGGGGGTTGACAGCGTTAATCGGTAAATTTCTTTTATTTCTCATCAGAAGTACTCTCATTTTCGGTTCAAGTAAATAAGTGGTCACAACAATGTTTTGTGTACTTCCATTCAAAAATAGCAAAAAAAAACCACCTAAAAATATTCATATTCCTAAAAGCGTATTCCCAGTCTGTAGGTTAACATTGCTCATGGTCAGCCAATCAAACTGCTTGAATTTGAGTAGAGCAGCGTGAATTTGGGTATAGTCTAGGGTAATATCTCGGCCATGATGTGACAAAACTGGGCTTGTTTCTTTTCTCATGCAATCCTTCATGTATCGCGTTTCATTAACTTTGTTAACTTTATTAGCTGAAATGTTTGTAAATGAAAAGCATATGCAGCCTGTGCTCAATAAATGTAAATCCAGTCATTGTTTACAAGAAAACAGTGCTAATGTGAAATTTACAGACTATCACAATTTTGCACTTGCAAACATTTTAGGCGTACACAGTTTAGTGAAACGGCTCCCCGGTCAGACTATGCTGAATATGCAGACTGGTATAGATCTACAATGATCTGTCCATGTATAACCCCAGTTCTGTCAAATCCTGACCCATATGATTTGTTCATGCATTAGACTAGATAAACATTTATATCAAATTCTGACCTGAATTTTAGTAGCATTTTGTATATGAAATAAGAGGAGTAGTAGATTTAGATTTCCTAATTTCTTTGGTGGTGTCCTCTTCCCACACATTTATCAATAACATGTGCATTAACCCTTACACCGCTATCTTAATTTTTGTCATCTGCTGTTTATTTTCTATTTTCCGTTTTTATCATCAAAAACATGCTTTGACAGCACTTTAGAATAATTTGTACAACATGCTTTGACAGCACTTCAGAATCATTTCCATTGGAAATGATTCTGCAGTGCTGTCACAACATGTTTTTATTGAGAAATAAGGCAAGATATAAAAGCAACAGCAGACGACACTTGTTGTGTGTAGCTGGTCGAAGGGTTAAACATGTACAGGTTGTGGTGTGAAAGTATACATGGGTTCCAGGTTACTTTGTTATATTTTCCATTTTAAGTAGTCTGTAGGCATAAAATTATTATTGTATATATTCTAATGGTAACATTTATTTTGTGGCATTGTAATGCCAAAACCTTTGTAGAAAATTGTTGTAGGTGTTTATTAGAAGAAATGCAGTCCATATATATTTCTTTATTTCGCATTTAAGACACTTTAATTTCTGTTTTATTCTAATCTTTCCGCAATAATACAGTATGTTCAACAATTCTGCAAAAACCAGGAACCAACTTTTCCGAAGTTTCGGCACAAGGCCTTTATCAAGGAATTTGTTTCTACTAAACGCTAAGTGGCATCCATTTTAGATTTCACAATGTTTATCCAATTCCATTTTAGATTTCACAATGTTTATCCAATTCCATTTTAGATTTCGCAATGTTTATCCAATTCCATTTTAGATTTCGCAATATTTATCCAATTCCATTTTAGATTTCACAATGTTTATCAATTCCATTTTAGATTTCACAATGTTTATCCAATTCCATTTTAGAAATCTAAAATGGATGCCACTTTTAATAGCGTTTCGTAGAAGTAAATTCCTTGATAAAGGCCTTGTGCCGAAACGTCGGAAAAATGTTTGGATAAACATTGTGAAATCTAAAATGGATGCCACTTATCGTTTAATAGAAACAAATTCCTTGATAAAGGCCTTGTGCCGAAACATCGGAAAAGTGGGTTCCTGGTTTTTGCAGAATTGTTGTTTTATTCTAGTCACACGTTGGAAGTTGCGTGAGCCAGTAAATGGGAGAAATTGACTCGTCTCATCTCGCTTTCCTGACCAGGAATTGCCTTTGAAAGTTTCATTTTCTGAAAATGCTATAAAAAATAGAGCCATTACTTAAACCTTTGTATGTGGAAAACAAATTGATATTGTTTTCTGCTGTTTTATTTAAAAGTTAAGTATTTCTCGACAAAATCATGTTGTTGCTTATTCGATAATTTTGTGGTCCAAAAACTGACAAAAATGGTTGAATGCATTTCCTGTTAGCAAGTTTTGGTAGCAAGTTGTATATTAAGGATGTTTATATTTTCAAATGTCTCTCAACTAGGAATTGGTTGTGGCTGAGAGGTTAACACACTGGACTTCAGTACAAGAGGTTGTGGGTCCAAGCATCACCATATGGGATCAAACACACTTTCATAGTATTTTAATCCCACTGAACTTTCGAAAATGAGACCTCGGAATTCCTGCGCGTTTCCTAGCCTTGCCTGATAAACTTGATATCAAAAGACACTAGACTGGTATTCTATTTATCAGGTAACGTGTATGCTCGAAAATTACCATAGATGACGTCGTTATCTATGGACAGAACGTGGACTTTTCAGTTTTCACTTCGTTGTAACCCGGATGTTTGTATCAAGTCGATGCCTGATACAACAATATGTTATCAGTTAGTACGTATTCGGTCAATACAGAGCAGGTTACCTGATAAAAAACCCATTCACTTCACTGTTTCGACAGAACTATCCTGTTCTATTGTGATGAATCATATTTTCTTATATACTGGTTCAATTATAGTCTATTATGTTTGTTATACACAAGCTGATCTGACTGCTATATGTAGGTATCTGGTGCTTTGTTATTACGGTACTCCCAGATCTCACAAAGTGGCCACGGTCTGACAAAAGGGACTGTTTGCTGAATGGCGAACAGTGTAGCGCCTGATCAGACTGTGCGGCTGCACAGTCTGATCAGGGGCTACACTGGTCGTAAACATCACAATGTTCATTTCACAAGCAGGCGGTTCAAATATATCCTCAGAAAACAGAGGTTTTCTTCTCGATTATTTAGTACACGTAGTAGTAATATTTATTTATTTATGCCAAGCTGTACGTCTTCATTAACAGTTTGAGAAATTAAAATTCGTCATTTGGATATGCGTAATAGAAAACAATGTAGTCTGGAATCAACTTTCATTCTCAACTTACTAACATTCTAATATTCATCTACATATGCCACAGAATTGTACAATGATATTGCAACACATTTTTCACTGGTAATACATTTGCTAGTAGGATAATAGCATGTAATGTAATTACATTCAAGTGATTATTCTGCTGTTTTATAATGAACATAATAATGTTGAACATAATAATGTTCATACATATATTTTGGCTGTTTATGCCGTGCAATAGAAGTTGTGTTCTAACTGGTTGTGTACTGTACATACTTTGTCTCATTCGTATTGTGAAAATATGACTGAAGAAATCGGGCTTACGGAACTTGTGGCCAGTGTTGCTCCTGATCAAATAGCACACTACTGTAGCCTGATAACCATCTATGTTGCTTGATAGAAGCATGACAGATGTTTCATTGATGGTATGGCGAACAGTGCAGATCCTGATCGGACCGTGCGGATGCACTGGCCGATCTGAATCTATATATAAGCCCCATTTATCCAGTCAGAGCCACATACAATCAAGCGACCAAGCTGAAGATATATATTCTGCATTTACTCTATTATATGAAAACTTACACATGTGATCCGCCGGCTGAGACAAGGTACAACATTAGCACCAATTGTAGATCCTGATCGTATAGCACAGTCAGATAAGGATCTATTCCATTTTGCTATTAACCCTTTCAACTGTAATGATTGGATTTTGTTATGTTAATTTTACAACCAATACAATCGTGGCAAAATGATATTCAGACTAGTCCATTTATGAAAAGGGGGTGTTTTTGGTCTCAAAAGTATAAAAATTACTTGCAAAAAGTGCAGATCCTGATGAGACGGCTCGTCACGAGCCGCCTCATCTGGATCTACACTATTTGCCAATACCACTATCCAAGCATTGATACTTTGTTGACTGAGTGGCGAACAGCATTTGCCCTAATCAGACTGCGCGGATGCATCTAGGGCTGTGCTGGTCGCACATATCGCTGTATAGCCTACCCTTTCTCAGCCTGCGACCCATGTAAGATCTTGTTTCTGTTGACAATCTTATATGCCATTGATCAGGCTTTAATAATCTATTCCAAACTGTTAGAATTCCATTGTTTTACATCTCGTCGTGAAATATTTATTATTTATTCTTGAACTTTTCTATATTATTATTTTACTTACATGTTGCTAAGGTCATAGAAATAAGTGTTTGGTTCTTAGATATGTTATATTTTCAATGTACTGTGTATGACGAATGCAGGGATTCCACTGGCGATCGCCACTTTCGCAGTTGGCGATAAAAATAAACAATTGGCGATAAAAAATTACTATTTTCGAGATAAAAAAAGAAAGGAATCCCGGCGAATGTTTTTATATGTACATTTAACATGCTATTTTTTTAAAGAGAACTTTAAAGAGGATCTTAATTAGAATAAGAATTTAAGAAGTTTGATTGAGATAAGCCAGGAAAATTCTTCTCTTCCCATTGAATAGTTATTTTCTAGATCAGTAGCCTATTTCACCAACATTGCAAAGTATACTTTTCTAACAATCTAGTACCGGTAATCATTTATTTTTCCCGAAATGCATTATTTCATACAGAACTAACGACTGCATATATTTGATGATTAAAAGTATGCAGAATTACTATACTGAATTTATTACATTATCACAGCCATTTTGGCTGTGATAATGTAATAAATTCAGTATAATAAAAATTAATAAATTTATTCTTGAATTGAAAATTTCTCCCTCAAAGTATACTTTGCTAGAAAAGTATACTTTGCAATTTTGATGAAATCGACTACTGGTGCTCACATAGCTAGACGTTCAATGGTAGATGTGGAAATTATGAGGATTTCTTTTAACTTTTCCTGGACAAACAAAACAAACTGGACGATAAAAAGACCATTATGCACAGGTTTATGCCCAATGTCGATATCTGAGAACCAAACCATTTATTTTATGGCCTAAATGTTGACTTTTACAAGGTTGTTGAAAAATCCATTCCATGACACTTACATTTATATGCTTTAGTTCTAAGCCATCATCACACTGAAAGTATGTTAGCTACTATCCTTATACTGACCCAACTTCACTCAGGTTTGATGTCTGTTACTTAAATATTTAAAACGTTAATAACTTAACAAAAATGCACACTTGTATGGTAAAATTTGCCTTATCAATGTGGATTTTACATTACTGGGGCCAATATGAAACGTTTCTAAAAAATCATAATTATTGAAGATCATAGTAATGTCCTCGAAACATGTTTTTGGAATAATATAATTATAAGTGTCACAATTGACATAACAAGTTTGCTCCCGAATTCAGCATATCACACTCCATTGATCCTAAATGTTTCACACTGATAACAGTTTCACAATTATTCAATTTTGCCCCCTATGCAATAGCAAGAGGGCATATTACTTTGCTCTATATGTTCTGTACGTCCGTCGGTCCATCCATATGTCCGTCCTTGGTCATTTACATTGAAATATTTGTATGCGTTTCTCCTTTGCGCCATAATTTCAATATAGCTCGAAGGATGACTAATATTTAGACATTTGTACATGTACTTGAACATGTACATGTACTTGTACAAGTCATATATGGCATTTAGTACTAAACTCATTGACCCGGCCGTAAATGACCGTAGCTGTTAAACCCCAATACACAAACAAATTAATATTTAATAGACACTTGAATCAATTGATGTTACCATAACCTTTTTCACCTTCACAATATTGCTGGAATACTTAGCCATTTTGTACAGTACAGTATATGCTAAGGGGGAAGGAATATCCATGTTTCACAAACATATTGTCTAGTTAAATTGTCAAGGACATTATTGCAATTCTGGGTAAAGTTGGGTGAATTTGTGGCCCAGTGTAGTTGTATAGCTGCCTAACCTGTCTGATGAGTATCTAATATCGTCTCTATTCACTGTTGGAATTATTGTTTTTGCATATAGCTTATATATGGCTAATGCTTTATCATTGGAAATCCAGTTTGTATTAGAATGTATTAAGATTTGTATTAATGTATTAGAATGCAATCCATGACATGTAAAATGTTTTTGAGCATGTACCCCAATCTGAGGCTGTGCTTATGAACTTTCTAAGCATGTTCTCCAAATTTGTTCTCGAAATCATGCAGATTGATTGGTCGAGACTGAGCACAGCTCAGCCTTGACCAATCAAACTGCATGATTTCAAACGTGAGAGTACATGCTCATAAGATTTTATCAGTGCGGGCCATGGTTCACAAAATCCAGTGTTGAGGATGGGAGGATGTGTATATCTCAACATTGAATCCATTGTTACTGTGATTCACACACGGGACCAAAATGAATGATGTTTGCCCTGCCCTCCCCTATACATGTGTATTCCAATATGTACATGAACTTGTCCTGAATGGGCATAAGACATTCAATTCAATTAATCTAGAAGATTGAATGTCTATGCTCGGTCCTGAAAAATCTTGATTTTGTGTACTGTTTTGTTAAATATGTTATAGGAATGAATGGCCTTTTTGTGGAATTTATCGGGGTTTATATCCCCGATAAATTCCACAAAAAGGCCATTCATTCCTCATAATTCCAGCATTTGAAATAAATTCATCAGAAAATGTGTTTATTTTCCGTTTTCTTAAGAATTATTTTAACTGCGCCTCACGGTTACGGAAAGTAGTTCGGCGTGGGAGTTTACTGGGATATAAATTTTGGACAGACTTGCTACGGGCCAATCAAATGTTAGGGAATTGTGTAAATATTTTTGTGCTGGAATTATATGTACATGTTTATGATATTTTTTAAAAACTAAAAAAAAAGAAAATACATATTTTCCTATAAAAAAAATCATAATATGTAGTTCTTTGAGAAAAAAAATGTTTACAACTTGATTGATTGACACAATATGTTCTGTGTATTTACTATGACGAAATGTGGGCGAGGGACCAAATTCTGACATAGCCTGTGCATTTGAAGCTGCCACTTGCCATGTGTGGCCAGTGTATATCTTGATTGTCTACATCGATACCTACCTTTGAATGTGTACAAAAGCGTTTGAGGCTGATACAGAGCAGACCCAGTTCAGCCCCAAACCCTACATATACAGAGTAAGCATATATAAATGTAAGTTAATTTAACCCTTTCAACACCACAGACCTGTATAGTGGTATTGGCAAAAAGTGTAAATCCAGATGAGCCGGTAACGAGCCGTCTCATCAGGATCTGCCCTTTTTGCAAGTAATTTTTCTATTTTTTAGAACAAAAACACCCCCTTTTACTGTCAATTAAATTCAAATGTCCTTTTGAGAATTCATTGATAATTGCATAGAAATGGCGATTAGAAATCAGATTCCGCTGCCGGCTTTGTGTAAATGCTTTTGTATCTTTTTATGCACAGGCTAAACATACCTTTCTCTGTATGTGGGTGGTTGGTCGGGTGAACGTGACGGCGTAAATTAATGGTAGGAGTTCCTCCTTATAGGAATCGCGATTTGCCTGGTTTGGCCCTCCGGTACGTTTTTATCTTTGGCTCTTTTGTTACCTGGGAGTTGAATTGGGTTATTGCCCATTATAAAAGTAGTAAGATTATTACTGATCCTACTGCTTTTGGGAGGGGGCCAAGTGATTCTGGTGTGGCGAAGACCTGGCATCAGATCAGGATTATTCTGATTTCAGGGCTGAATATATATATTGTAAATATTCAGTTCTGATTTTGGGATTTCCCCCCCCCCCCCCTCCCCCCCCCCCCCCCCCCCATTTACTTGTACAGGTAATATATGGGATTTAGTGCTAACCCATTGACCCGGCCTTAAATGACCTTAGCTGTTGATGATAGGCCGTTAAACACCAACAAGCAAACAACCTTTCTCTGTAAACATATGTATTACATGTACCATGTACATGTATAATTACGGGTGATGGCACTTTGATTAGCTGATATTTGTATGTGTACTGTATGTATATATTTGCACACTGGGGTGGAAGGTGGGAGCAAGCGATGGGTAATTTAACGATCGGGGTTCCTCCTTACCGGACTTGGTTTGGCCCTCACATACGTCTTTGGCATTTTGTATGTGACGGTTGAACCTGGTTATACCCATTATTTGAGTATTACAATTATTTGTAATCCTATTTTAGGGGAAGGTGCCAAGTATGTTTGGTGTGGTACGGATTATGGACCTGGCACCAGTAGCCGATTTCATCAAAATTGCAAAGTATGCTTTTCTAGCAAAGTATACTTTGAGGGAGTAATCATTTATTTTTCCCGAAATGCATTATTTCCTATAGAACTAACGACTGCATATATTTGATGATTAAAAGTATGCAGAATTATTATACTAATTTTATTACATTATCACAGCCAAAATGGCTGTGATAATTTAATAAATTCAGTATAATAAAAAATAACAAATTTATCCTAAAATTGACAATTTCTCCCTCAAAGTATACTTTGCAATGTTGGTGAAATAAGCTACAGGTCAGGTCATTCTAATTTCAGGGCTGAATCTATTTTTTCTCGGATGTAAATATTCTGTTGTGATTTTCCCCCCAATGCAGCAGGTTAAAATGGGATCGGCCCTGTTTACCCGGCCTTACATAACCTGTTGATTGGCCGTTAAACACCAACAAAATTCTTTACACACTGATTTGAAGCTGATCGGCCATTACACAAAGGTGCTCTAGAGATACGCTACAGGTACATTTTTGGCTTCCTTTTACGCAAGATCCAAAGACCACCATACCATCTCGTATGCTGCTCAGAGGTGTGCTTGTTACTGATTGAGCTAATAGGACTGCCAATCATAATATACATGTATTACAAACATGTTCATTTCTTAAAAATAAATGATTACACCCTCAAAGTATACTTTGCCAGATAAGTATACTTTGCAATTTTGATGAAATAGGCTACTGGTGTCAGGATTTCAGTTTGCATGCTAACTCTGAGCTATGCTATTGCACAGATATTGTTTTTGTCCAACATCGACTGTGTGTGATGAATCCACATGTATATCCATATCCATCTTTTTGTTTCTGTAGACTTTGTGTCTCGGCTGTATGTCCTTTATACATGCAGTAATCATTCTTGTGTTCTAGCAAGCATTTACGTTTGTGCAATAGACTTCAGAATGTGCTATCACTGACTCACTCTTACACTCCACATCAACGGCCCGTTTCACTAAACTTTGTACGACTAAATTATGATAGTCTGTAAATTTCACATTAACAACGTTTTCTTGTAAACAATTATTGGATTTACATTTATTGAGCATATGTAGCCCCTGTTCAATAAATGTAAGTGCATTAATTGAAATATTTAAATTTCCAGACTATCCTAAATTTGCACTAACGAACATTTTAGTCGTACGAATGTTTGGTGAATCAGCCTCCTGTATAATACTATTTCCATGTACTTACTGCTGGCAAAAATAACCTTAGGACATGTGCCAGCAGCGTTGTTACAGACAGCATTCTCCCAATTCGGCCTTATTGGGGACTACAGTGTTTGATATTCAGTCACTCACATATAGGACCTGCCACCAGGTCAGGTTATTCTAATTTCAGGGCTGAATATATTGTTTCTCGATGTAAATATTCAGTTCTGATTTTGGAATTTTCCCCCCAATGCAGCAGGTTAAAACGGGATCGAACCTGTTTGCCCGGCCTTACATGACCTTAGCTGTTGATAGGCCGTTAAACACCAATAAACAAAAACACTCACATATACTTACTGCCATCAGAAAATGGATTATTCCTAATCCACCAGCGCCCGGTTGCTCAAAACCTCTGTTAGCTTAACAGACTGTTAAATCCTTAGCAATGCTAAGGATTTAACAGTCTGTTAAGCTAACAGAAGCTTTGTGCAACCGGGCCCTGGTTGAGTTTGTGGGCGGCAGGTGGGAGCATGCGATGGGTAATTCAATGATTGTGATTCATCTTTATCGGAATCCCGACCAGAGACCTGGTTTGACCCTCGGGTATGTCGTTTGCTTTCTTGTATGTGAGAGTTGAATCTGGTTATACCCCTGATAAGAGTAATCCTACCGGTAATACTTTTAGGATACTTTTAGGGAAAGGGGCTTAGTGACTGGTGCGATACGGACCTGGCACCAGGTCAGGTTTTTCTAATTTCACGGCTGAACATATATTTATTTTGATGTAAATATTCCGTTCTCTTAATGACCTTAGCTGTTGATAGGCCGTTAAACACCAACAAACAAACCTTGGAAGATATGCGGTAACTCCGCAATATATTTACAATGTACAATTTTCCGTAAGTGGCATCGAAAGCTGACAAAATGTTCGGTGCAAATGCAGAATAGAAGTCCACTTTTGCTATAACAATTTCAAGTTTCAACGTCATTTACAGAAATACATGAACGTGATGAATAAATACTGTTTAACCCATAGGAAGGGTGTAATTTCATATTTTTATTGAATTAAAGTAGATGGGGTGCAATTTCACATTTTTACATTATTCACCCTTTTCTCACCAGATAGTGTTCCACGAACAATGGTTCTATTCCACTTTCTTGCTTATTTTCTTCATTTCACCATAAAAGTATATGTTGTGGCCACTCATTATGAGTGGACACAACATATACCTTTATGGAGAAATAAGCAAAAAGTAATGAAGTGCTGTTTATTTTTTACCAAATAAATTGCTATGTGGCATATATTATGTCATATTCAGCACATCACTGCTCATACTATCTCACTCGTGCACCATTTACACTACTTTTTTGGCCACTTTTGTTACAGGTTATTTATTTACATGTATTGCATGTACATGTCTTTGTTTATTTATTGATAGCTAGTGTTAACCTATAGGATACACATTTAAATAGACCACACCGTAACAAAACGGTTAAACCATAGCTGGCCTATTTTATTTCTGAACAGGGTTGTAACTAATGTTGATGGGTGGCAGGTGAGAGCATGCGATGGGTAATTTAATGATCTGGATTCATCTTTACCGGAATCCCGGGTTTGGCTCTCCTGTACATCTTTGGCATTGTTATATGTGACAGTTGAATCTGGTTATATCCCTTATATGAGTAATATGATTATTACTAATCCTATTACTTTTAGGGGAAGGGGCCAAGTGATTTTGGTGTGATATGGACCTGGCACCATGTCAGGTTATTCTAATTTCAGGGCTGAATATATTTTTTCTCGATGTAAATATTCCGTTCTGATTTTGGGATTTTCCCCCCAATGCAGCAGGTTAAATATGGGATCGAACCCTTTGGTCCAGCCTTAAATGACCCTAGCTGTTGATAGGCTGTTAAACACCAATAAATAAACAAACAAACATCGTTGGGGAGTGTTGTAACTAATGTTGATAAACTTGCAGCCCATGGCGCAGGATGGTTGGGAGCATGCAGAGGGTAAATTTAATGATGGGTCCTTAACGAAATCCCGATATGCCTGGTTTGGCCCTCGTGTACATTTTCGGCTTCCTTGTTACTTAAAAGTTGAATTTGTTTATACCGGTACCCATTATAAAAGTAGTAAGATTAGTACTAATCATATTACTTTCAGGGATTGGGGCTAAGTAACTGATGTTGTGAAGACTTGGCAACATGTCGGATTATTCTAATTCAGGGCTGAATATATTTTTTTCTGTAAAATATTCAGTTCTGATTTTGGAAACCCCCACCCCATTAAACAAAGGTGACCTGGTTAATGACAACCTGCACTAAATCAGGATAACTGTTATTCAATGCTGATAAATGTGGTAATTTCAGTGTTTACTTTGCCTTCCCCTTGCACCTCACCCCATACAGGCGTATTATTGTCTGTACAGTAATACGTGGGTGGCAGGTGGGAGCATGCGATGGGTAATTTAACGATCGGGGTTCATCCTTACCAGAATCCCGACTGGAGACCAGGGGCGCGTTTCACTAAACTTCTTACGACTAAAATGTTCGTAAGTGCAAACTTATGATAGTCTGTAAATTTCACATTAACAATCTTTTCTTGTAAACAATTATTGGATTTACATTTATTGAGCATAGGCTGCATATGCAGCCTATGCTCAATAAATGTAAATCCATCAATTGAAAGTTACAGACTATCCTAAATTTGCACTTACAAACATTTTAGTCGTACGATGTTTAGTGAAACGGGCCCCTGGTTTGGCCCTCACATACGTCTTTGGAATTTTGTATGTGACAGTTGAATCTGGTTATACCCCTTATAAGAATAATCCTACCGGTATTACTTTTAAATAGGGGAAGGGGCCAAATGACCTTGGTGCGGTATGGACCTGGCACCAGGTCAGGTTATTCTAATTTCAGGGCTGAATATGTTGTATCTCGATGTAAATATTCCGTTCTGATTTTGGGATTTTCCCCCCAACCAATGCAGCAGGTTAAAGCGGGATCGAACCTGTTTGCCCGGCCTTACATGACCTTAGCTGTTGATAGGCCGTTAAACAACAATAAACCGAACAAACTGTACAGTAATACATTGTATTCTACTAAGTTTCTATCAGTAAAAGTGTGTAGTCTCATTTTACAGTATGTTACTTATTGTAGAAAATGTAAGCATTCTGTGTTAGTGAACATCTCTATTTCTATTACATAAACATTCTAACTTATTTGTTGCTATGGTGACTGTTGTTTCCTTTGTTATTATTGTTTACACTCTTGGTTTATGTTGTTTATTTTGTCATATGACTTCTTTCGGGCCCTTAGCTTTTTACAGGCCGTTAAACACCATTGAATCAAATCAAATCTTTTGGGCCACAAGCTCACAAACGGTGATTGATATTTCTGTCGGGGATATGAGATTTTATGCCTGAATGTCTACCTTTGTTACAATTGCTGTTTATGACCAGCATAGTGCCAGATCAACCATCACATCCACCCATGTTGTGGTTGGTTGTGGTCATGCGATGGGAATTTAACGATCGGGATTCATCCTAACTGGAGACCTGGGGCCCGTTTCACTAAACTTCTTATGCTACAAACTTTCTTACGTCTACGATACTTTTCGTACGAATTTCTTGCGAACTTCTTACGTGCGTTTCACTAATATGTGCATACAAAATTTCTTAAGTTACGAACTTCTTAAGAATTCTTCAGTATTGGAAATCTATCAAGCCCTTTGAATGTAAACATCTGGTCCGACTTTGACAACCAGACGACAGCTGTTAAATCAACTGCCTTAGTCCAGCAAGTTGAAAACCAGGAAAGTGAATTGGACTGACACTGAGTGTCCCATCCACGGCGCCCAGGGTGTTCGGAATCCTGGCCACACAACAAAAGGCCTTTTTTACAGTTGGCCAGGTCTTATTCCTCGGTTGGAAAACTGATGTTGTCCAGTCGATTATTGATGGCTGAGACAACATCATTAATACACCGAAAACCGAACTCCTAGAGACACCGTGGATGTCGCCAGCCTCGGAGTAAACTCGCCCTTCTTGCTAGGCAGCGCAGGGTAACCAATGTCTGCAAAGTTTCAAGTGCTCGAGTCTTTGATGATCTCAAATGTGATTTTTATTTGCTTTAGTTTGTACTGTATACTATACGGGGCATGGAGTTGCCGTATTGGCCATCTTAGTAAATGCAATACATCTTGTGGCGTTTTACACATACCACAAATAATTTGACATAACCATAAATACAAGTTTGTGCAATGTCCTATTGGTTGTTTTCATCACACTTATATACAAAGTCTGATTTCCTATTACATTTAGGGGAAGGGGCCAAGTGGCTTTGGTTTGGTATGGACCTGGAACCAGATCGGGTTCTAATTTCAGGGCTGAATATATATTTGTTTCGATGTAAATATTCCGTTCTGATTTTGGGACCCCCCCCCCCCCCCCCCCCCCCCCCACTGAAATACAGCAGGTTGAATACGGGATCGAACCAGTTGGCCAGGCCTTATATGACCTTAACCTGTTGTATAGCTTTCTGGCATAATATTTATAGCACGATGTTGTCATATCTGTCTATAATGTATTGCACCACATTGTAATACTTTCTCTGTCATATTATTTGCTGTATGTGTCAAACGGTCGAAGTGATGAAACTGTAAGATGGCTGTACATACAAAGATGGCGGAGATGGCAACTCGATGTACCATATAGTATACATTAACAAAAAAAAAATGATATGACAACACATTACATACATATTACTTTTGAAAATATTTCATTCGTGTTTTCATCCATTTCACCCCTACACCACACTACAATTATAGTGAATCACTCCTCCTTAAACTACATTATATCAGTCTGCATTTGCTGGCTAACTGATCAGAAGGTAAAATTATAGTGAGTAACTACTCCATAAGCCACGTTATATAAGGCTGCATATGCTGGCCTAACTGATCAGCAGGTACAAGTATAGCGAGTCACTATTATATAAGCCACGTTATATCAGGCTGCATTTGCTGCACTAACTGATCAACAGCTACAAGTATAGTGAGTCACTACTCTATAAGCCACGTTATATCTGGGTTGCATTTGCTGGCTAACTGATAAGCAGCTAACGCTAGATAATCCGGTCTGTCTACGCATTAGGGCCCCTATAAGTGATTTAAGAAACTTCGAAAAACAACAAAAAAAAAAACAAAAAAAACAGACAGATGGACAGACCAACACTTAAAAACAAAATAAACAGACGAACGGACGTACGATCAGTAGTGAGGGTAATGTATTACTAAGTAATGCCAAAAATAAACGGACAGACAGACAGACGGAAGTATAGGGTGAAACCTATAGGGCGAAATATGCACGGACGATTTTATGGCGATGTTATTCATGAAATACATGTATGGCGGCCGTGACACTTGTGCTAAAAAATCTTCGTACGACAGCCCAATACCTATCGCAGACTTACGAGGAAAGTTACGAACTTCGCAAGAAAGTACGCAGGAAATTGACGTTAGTGAAACGGTAAAATGCGCTTAAGAAGTTCGTACGATAATTTCTTATCGCAAGAAGTTTAGTGAAACGGGCCCCTGTAGCCTATTTCATCAACATTGCAAAGTATACTTTAGTAGCAAAGTTTACTTTGAGGGAGAAATTTTCAATTTTATGATAAATTTATTAATTTTTATTATACTGAATTTATTACAATATCACAGCCAATTTGGCTGTGATAATGTAATAAATTCAGTATAATAATTCTGCATACTTTTAATTATGAAATATATGCATTTGTTAGTTCTATATGAAATTATGCATTGACGTTAGTGAAACGGTAAAATGCGCTTAAGAAGTTCGTACGATAATTTCTTATCGCAAGAAGTTTAGTGAAACGGGCCCCTGTAGCCTATTTCATCAACATTGCAAAGTATACTTTAGTAGCAAAGTTTACTTTGAGGGAGAAATTTTCAATTTTATGATAAATTTATTAATTTTTATTATACTGAATTTATTACAATATCACAGCCAATTTGGCTGTGATAATGTAATAAATTCAGTATAATAATTCTGCATACTTTTAATTATGAAATATATGCATTTGTTAGTTCTATATGAAATTATGCATTTCAGGAAAAATAAATGATTACTCCCTCAAAGTATACTTTGCTAGTAAAGTATACTTTGCAATGTTGATGAAATAGGCTACTGGTTTGGCCCTCAGATACGTCTTTGGCATTCTCGTATGTGAGCGTTGAATTTGGTTATACCCCTTATATTAGAAATACAATTATTCTATTACTTCTGTGGGAAGTGACAGTGTGGTATGGACCTGACACTAGGTCAGGTTATTCTAATTTCAGGGTTATGTATGTACCGGTATTATTTTGATGTAAATATTCCGTCAAAACCATTGCACCATTAAAAGGCAATTTCATTCTGTGAAACACTGCAATATGATCAGCATCTACAGTTGTTGCAAATGCGTTAATGTACCTTTTTTTAACCAGCTGACCGTTTACTGACTCATAACTGACTATTAACCCTTAGATCGCTATCATTTTTTTTTTGTCGTCTGCTGTTTATTTTCTATTTTCCATTTTTAACATCAAAAACATGCTTTGACAGCACTTTAGAATAATTTACAACATGCTTTGAAAGCACTTTAGAATCATTTCCATTGGTAATGATTCTGAAGTGCTGTCGAACCATGTTTTTATTGAGAAATAAGGCAAGATATAAAAGCAACAGCAGACGACAATTGTTGTGAGTAGCGGTCTAAGTGTTAATACATTTCCAATGGCTGAGAAAAGATGCCTTACAGCATTTGCAACAAATGTAGATATATTTTGAATGTCTTGCACAGTCACACTGTCCGATTTAATTGCATTTCTGACTGCTGTTAGGCTACAATAATGAGGGAATGGTGAACAACATAGGACTTACAGACTGATATGGGGCTATGACATCATAAGGTCCCTTTTATCAGCTCGTGGCCCACATATTTGACAAGCCATGTGCTCTTGTTCCGAAGAAGATGTATGATTTTTCATGAAAAATATGTATATAAACGGTGATATTTTCTGTAAATGACGTCAAAAGTTGACGAAATATTATAGCAAATGCGGAATTCTGTTGCACATTTGCTCTGACCATTTCGTCAACTTTCTACATCATTTACGGAAACTATTGTAAATTTTTGCTAATAATTATCTATCATGATACATCACGCTTCTTGGGTACAAATTCACATGGCTCTCTCATATATGGTATGTCTTATGTGATGTACTTCATGCCGAAATAGACGTTACATTTTCTTTACAAAACTTTCACATTAGGAGTTTTCATGGCAATTTCTGTTTCTCTGCTTAGCGAAATGCAAGAAAACCAGGTAGCATTCTACATTGTTAGAGCAATACTGTTGACAATAAAATTGTGGCACAGTTGTTGATATTTGTTGTTTTGCTTTTAATCCACGCTTTTAATCCTGGGGCCCGTTTCACTAACATTGTTTTCTTGTAAATACATATTGGATTTACATTTATTGAGCATAGGCTGCATATGCAGCCTATGCTCAATAAATGTAAATCCATAAATTGAAATTTACAGACGATCTTAAATTTGCACTTTCGAACATTTTAGTCGTAAGAAGTTTAGTGAAACGGGCCCCAGATGCGTATCCTAGAATCACTCACTATTTCTAGTGGGTGGTTGGTCGGGTGAACGCGATGGCGTAAATTAACGGTAGGGATTCCTCCTTACAGGAATCACGATTTGCCTGGTTTGGCCCTCAGGCTCTGTTGTTACCTGGGAGTTGAATTGGGTCATTGCCCATTATAAAAGTAGTAAGATTATTACTGATCCTACTGCTTTTGGAAGGGGGCCAAGTGATCCTGGTGTGGCGAATCCACGTTCGTCCTGCCCCCGCCAAGCCTAGGGTCAAGGTCACATACTTGGTGCTTCAAAAACTTTAACCTGGGTAAATATCAAAAAATTTCCTGTTTCCTTCCATGGATCACTTCATACTCATATACACATTGCTCAATGGTCCCTCACTGTCCTGTCCAAATTCCACTTCTCCTGCCCCCCGCCAAGCCTAGGGTCAAGGTCACATACTTGGTGCTTCAAAAACTTTAACGCTCGGGTAAATATCTTATAATTTCTGTTTCCTTCCACGGATCAGCTTCATACTTCATATACGCAGGTGCTGCTAATGATCCTCATACTCGTTAGCCTGCCATAATTCCACATGTCCTACCCCCGCATAAGCCCTTTGTCCAAGCCCAGGGTCAAGGTCACATACTTAGTGCTTCAAAAACTTTAACGCTCAGGTAAATATCTTATAATTTCTGTTTTCTTTCACGGATCAGCTTCATACTTCATATACGCATTGCTCTAATGGTCCTCTACCGCCCTGTGCCAAATCCACATTCGTCCTGCCCCCGCCAAGCCCAGGGTCAAGGTCACATACTTGGTGCTTCAAAAACTTTAACGCTCAGGTAAATATCTTATAATTTCTGTTCCCTTTCACGGATCAGCTTCATACTTCATATCCGCATTGCTCTAATGGTCCTCTACTGTCCTGTGCCAAATCCACGTTCGACCTGCCCCCGCTAAGCCCAGGGTCAAGGTCACATACTGAGTGCTTCAAAAACTTTAACGCTCAGGTAAAAAAAAATTTCACTTGGAATTTGGCCTCATTTATTATCAAAGCGATATGTGGGGCATCCGTGTTCTATGAACACATTTTCTAGTTATCTTTGGCTCTGTTGTTACCTGGGAGTTGAATTTGGTTATAGCCCATAATAAAAGTATTAAGATTATTACTGATCCTACTGTTTTTGAGAGGGGGCCAAGTGATTCTGGTGTGGCGAGGACCTGGCATCAGATTAGGATTATTCTGATTTCAGGGCTGAATATAGGTTTTTTATTGTAAATATTCAGTTCTGATGTTGGTATTTTCCACCCATTTGTACAGGTAATATATGGGATTTAGTACTAAACCCATTGACCCGGCCTTAAGTGACCTTAGCTGTTGATAGGCCGTTAAACCCCAACAAACAAACAAACACTGCCACATATGAAATGTGACTGAATTATGAGTCTATTTCCTAATCTTCTAACGTGATATGGATCAATACTGTTGGATGTATGACTGGTGATCGGATCCAATGAGTGAATGGAAAACAGTGTAGGCCCTGATCAGACTGCGGATGCACAGGCAGATCTGGGTCTACATTGTTTGTGTACTCCTTCAACGTGATATGATTCGATCTATAATGTTAGTTAGATCAATGATAGATGATCCACTGAATGGAAAACAGTGTATACCCTGATCAGAGTGTGCAGATGCATAGGCCAAACTGGGTCTATATTGTTTGCTAGTGTACACCTGTATTCCTTCAGGTTATATAGATCCATTTGTAATGTTCACAGTTTGTTTAATGCATGATATGTGATAACTGAATGGCAAAATGTGTATAGGACCAAATCAGACTGAGTGGGTGTGCAGGCTGATCTAGGGCTAACATGGTCACAAATGCCATCAACCACATGTCTCTATTATAGAGAAATGTGGTTGATGGCATTTGTGACCATGTATATATGATATAATAACAGATATGATATATGATGAATAATCACTGAATATCAAATAACAAACGCTTTTATGTGGACCACGATTACTCGTAATACTAGCATCAAATAGTATTCATCCTTACCTGAATCCCGTCCGGATTCATCCTTACCTGAATCCCATCCGGAGACCTGTAGCCTATTTCATCAACATGGCAAAGTATACTTATCTAGCAAAATATTAATACTTTGAAGGAGAAATTTTCAATTTAAGGATAAATTTATGAATTTTTATTATACAGTATAATAATTCTGCATACTTTTAATCATCAAATATATGCAGTCGTTAGTTCTATATGACATAATACACTTCTGGAAAAATAAATTATTGCTCCCTCAAAGTATACTTTGCTAGATAAGTATACTTTGCAATTTTGATGAAATCGGCTACTTGTTTGAACATCATGTACGTCAATGGCTTTCTTGTATTGAATGAGAGTTGAATCTGGTTATACCCTTTATAAGAGTAATCATATGTATATTACTTTTATGGGAACAGCACCACGTCGGGTTATTCTCATTTCAGGGCTGAATATATATTTATTTCAATGTAAATATTTTTTTCTGACTTTGGGATCCCCCCCCCCCCCCCCCCATGCAGCAGGTTAAATGCGGGATCGAACCAGTTGGACCGGCCTTAAATGACCTTAGCTGTTGATAGGCTGATAATTCCAGCACAAAAATATTTACACAATTCCCTAACATTTGATTGGCCCGTAGCAAGTCTCCGTCCAAAATTTATAGCGCAGTAAACTCCATGCCGAACTACTTTCCGTAACCGTCAGGCGCAGTTAAAATAATTCTTAAGAAAACGGAAAATAAACACATTTTCTTGATGAATTTATTTCAAATGCTCTTATGATAAGGAATGAATGGCCTTTCTGTGGAATTTATCGGGGATATAAACTTGGAAAAGTCGCGGGAATACTTCGTCTTCGTCCAGTATTCCCGCGACTTTTCCAAGTTTATACCCCGATAAATTCCACAAAAAGGCCATTCATTCCTATATTAAACACCAATAAAAAGGACCTGCTGTAGAGTGTGATTATGCAGCTTGTTAAGTCGATGGTCTAGTAACAGAAGGTCGTAACTGCTATTCTTTAGCATAGCAGTTACGACCTTATGTTACTAGACCATCGAAGAGTCTACTCGTTTACATCTACACTCATACAGTACAAAG
This sequence comes from Conchocele bisecta, assembly GCA_029237695.1. NCBI lineage: Eukaryota > Metazoa > Mollusca > Bivalvia > Lucinida > Thyasiridae > Conchocele > Conchocele bisecta. The sequence goes on along the minus strand of CM055273.1, from coordinate 59,565,358 downwards.
TAGCCTCGAGGTTTGTAATGTTGAAACATAGGCGTATGAGCAGGGGGGGGGGGGGGGGGGAGGGGGGGGGGGGGGGGGGGGGGGGGGGGGGGGGGGGGGGGGGGTGGGGGGGGGGGGGGGGGGGGGGGGGGGGGGAGGGGGGGGGGGGGGGGGGGGGGGGGGGGGGGGGGGGGGGGGGTGGGGGGGGGGGGGGGGGGGGGGGGGGGGGGGGGGGGGGGGGGGGGGGGGGGCGCGGGAGCAATATTGAGAGTGGGGTGGCAGAGTATGTGTTGGCCCCTCCAATAATTGTTGTACGAAATTGTGTGAATGTATCGTCATTTATACTGTTCATATATATATATGAGACAATGTCAAGCTAGAGTTTGTGAATAATTTCACCCTAAGTTCGTGCGACAGTTCTTTTTATCATGCAGAGACTGAAACAAGAGAGGAAGCGTTTACTGAAATTATGTTGGTGCCGCGAAAAATAAGTGCGGGTTTTACACAGACATGTAGATCTCTACAACAACAACAACAAAAAAGTTTCTGCGAAACAATAGTTTGATTTTCGATCAATTTTAGGCCTATGCTTTTTACAAACTCAGGCGCGGATACAGGGGGTGGGGGGGGGGGGGGGGGGGTGTGGGTGGGTGGGTGGGGGGGGGGGGTGGGGGGGGGGCCGGGGGGGGGGGTCCAAATTTGTAGTAAGAAATTACTTAAACTATTTGCATACAAGATAACATAAGACAAGGATTATCTGTCAGCTTTATAACAATAATAGTAAACTTGAACATGTGTTCATAGAACACGGATGCGACGTCACGTGGGGCTAATGTAATGAACTGGGATATAAACGCAATACATTGAATGGGCGTAAACTTTCCATTATGAATTTAAGGACAGTGTAAATATTATGAATTTAACGTGGTCAAGCAGTCAAGTCTGGAGACATTTCTTGTCTGGACCATCTTAACCCTTAGACCGCTACGTACACCAATTGTCGTCTGCTGTTACTTTTATATCTTCATAATCTTGCCTTATTTCTCAGTGAAAACATGTTTTGACAGCACTTTGCATGATGTTGTAAATTATTCTAAAGTGCTGTTAAAGCATGGTGATAAAACTGTAAAATAAACAACAGACGACAACAAATTAGGATAGCGGTGTAAGGGTTAAGTTGAATAGCGTGTGCAATATTTTAATAAAACTTCACACACGCATACAAGATATTGAGTCAAAGGCGTGTCGTACGCAAGAATGACTATTCTAGCATCGCTAATTTGGATATTTCTTAGTTATTGCTCTTTTTTTTTCTTTTTTTTTATTTCTTGTCCAGAGCATAAGTTGAATATCGTATGGAATATTTAAACAAAAATTCACACATTCATAGATATCGTGTCAAAAGATGTGAGATTTCTCTTTTGGAGTTATGTCCATTTGTTTCTTTTTACATAGGATGTTTACAGCCTGTGTTATAGTTTCGTTCGTGTGAACCAGATCGAAGGACTACTTTTTGTGGAGATTCGGATGAATATTTTCAACGACCTGTTTTTAGCTCGCCTGTACGAAGTGTGGAAGAGCTTATGGCATATATAATACCCCCGGCGTCGTCGGCGTCGACGTCCACAAACTTAACCTAGGGGTAATCGTCTTATAACTTCTGTTTCCTTCCATGGAGCACTTTGGTATTTCATACATGCATTCCTCAGATGGCCCTCCATCGTGATGTAGCAAATTCATATCCCAGCACTCAACCCTTACCCCAAGGTCAAGGTCACAAACAAAGTCTCAGATACGTTTTTATCTTTGGCTCTTTTGTTACCTGGGAGTTGAATTGGGTTATTGCCATACAAGTAGTAAGATTATTACTGATCCTACTGCTTTTTCCTTGTGACAATCATTGTAAATGTATGAGGCTTTAGATTGTATGAAGATTTTCAAAGGAAATTATTTCCAATATCTGCAATACGCGACCTTAAATTATGTCAACACAATGATTCTAATTTTAAATCATCAA